>BSBK01004684.1:0-743233 GCA_027943335.1 Chamaecyparis obtusa | reverse complement strand
TGAAAGTTGTTTTAGTAAAAATAAACTTAGAAAGAAAAAAAATTTAAAAAATTTGTTTAGGGGGGGACCCGCAGGCCTCACTCCCTAGGGCCCCCCCCCCTTCCTGCGCACTGCCATGCGCAGGAGAGTACCTACCATGGCAGGGTACTCCCCTGTGCATGGCAATGTGGGGGGGGGGGGGGGGGGGGGGGGGGTGGGGGGGGGGGGGCACGCCTTAGTCCATGCGAACTTTAAATTTAAACTTGCGCTATGGTTTTGATTTCTTTTTTTTAATTTGTACTTTATTTAATTGTTTTTAATTTCATTTATTATTAATTTTTAATTTTTATTTTATTTTATTTTATAAATTTTATTTGTTAATAAGTTTAATTATTATTATTATTAATTATTAATGGTTTTATTTTATTTAAATATTATTTAATAATTAATATTATTTAGTTTGAGAATTAATAATTAATTTTGTTATTGAATAATTAATTTATTTATTTGATTACCTAATAGTTTATTAATTAACAGATATTATTAAATAATATAATTATTATTTAATAATTGATTTATTCTTTTATGATGATATTTAATAATTTTATTATTTATTAAATACCAATAATTAATATAATTATTATTTGTAAAAAAATTATGTGGTCATTTAATTTTATACAAGGTTGATAGTATGCTTCTAATGGGTTAATTTGTAGAAAATTATAAGTTAAATTTTATGAACAATGAAATTTGTTTAGTTATTATTTAGCTTATTAGATTCTTTGATATATAATTACAATGCCTTATTAAATGAGTCTTAACGACTCATTGTAGTATAGTGTTGGCATTGGGCTCAATGATTCGGTATTAGTATAGCTAAAATTATTAGTTGGTTACTATCTTGAATGAACTTAAATGTTAGGTTAACCTTGGTTGCAACTTCATTTTCTAGATCTAATCCCTTGATAAAACTAGTTCAACTAGTAACCTATATCACCAATGTATGTAAAGGAAAATTGATTCAAACCCTTTTACGTACTTTTGTTTTACAAAAAAATCAAGTTGACTCTCATCTTCTCAGGATCAACTATACAACTATAGTCAACTAATAACCTTAGACATGAACTTATATTCCTTTTTCAAAAAAAAAGTTGGTGTGTTTTTGGAGTGAAATTATGGGCATGACACTTGGTATCAAAGCCTAGGTTTCAACATTGGAACCTAAACCCATTACGTTTCTCCAAGTAGACTTAATTTTATACATAGATTTATGATAAATTTTAACAATTTTAATAAACAGTATGATGGACCTTCATTACATTATCAAGGGAATTCTCGTGACCCTTGGGATCCATCAAATTATTATAATTCCAATTCCGTATAGGATGGATCACTTTTTGGTTTAATTTGATTCCATAATTCAATTTAATTGTTTCACTATAGGAGATAGACTAGGAACATCAAAATATCTTAATAACTCAAGTTAAGGGGCCAGAGTAAATTGGAAACATGTTATTGCATAAGAAGTTCATATAAACTAATATAACAGGTATACCTAGAAGAATAACTTAAGAGGGTTAAGGATGGATTATGTTCAGTGTTGATGGAAACATGAATTAAAATTATTTGACCACATTATTAAGTAAGAATAAGATGTGGTTATACACTCAACACGTATTAAGGAAAGTATTAGTTGTGGTAGGATTCACATAATGCTTGAATGGAGAATAAATCAAAGGTTAAACAAATGCTCAACATTGGAACCACCTACCCTTATCTTGTTCATAATTTAAAACCTTATTATTTATGATGGAAATGTTGTTATGGTAGTGCTAGCAACTAAAACTACTTGTGAGTAAACTTTTAGCAGCTTCTTTATTGAGAGTCTAGGCTGCATACATTATCTGATATGTTCTTTTCAACTTAAATAAGAATTACTTTATCAAACACATGTTAATAACAGAAGTGTACCCTAGGAATAAAAATGTAAAGAGTAACTTGGCCAAAAGATCGATCAACACATGATGACCCCACCTTGGATATATGAAAGTGAAGACTAATATAGATAAGTAATGGAAGATTCAACTACCTAGAAATTCTTTTAGATTTCATAAATAAAACGTAAGGGGAGTTCTTAAGAATTTAGTATCAAATTACCAATCAATCTAATTGCATAATGACTATAATACGACAGTAAAAATGAAGACAATACTTATGTCAATAGAGTTACTTGGTAAATGGATGTGGAGACCCTTATTGGGATTCACTTCCAACATGATACAAGGATCAAGGTGGAAAGGTAACCTAATATTCATTTGTGTCCTAATATATTGTAAGGTAATTATGGATTACCAGGAGGTAGATGTCAGCTATGAATCAATGACCTTCTTGTCAGTGTTTTGTAAATATTTTTTATGAATTGTAATGAAACTTTGGACAATCAAATGACAATTTGTTGAGACTCAAATGGAGCCAACAGAGATAATATACATTTAATCTAGCGTAAATAACTTGACTATCCTATGTTGTTGTAATTTTTAGTGCATAAGTAAATTGGAACCTTGTTAATGCGTAGAATAATATAATTTAGGGATTGTACTTTTGGGTAGTCCCTTGTGCATTGTAGAGTTAGCTCAAAAGTAAATCAACTGCTATAAAGTAGAATTTTCTTCTGAGGCATGCTATATGGATGATGAATGAGAATATAAAACCTTTGGATGGACGTGCCTAATCAAGTCCAATAAGATGGAGAGCTTGACCTAAACAAACATAAGACATGATTGTGATAATGATTCGTTAAATCCTTATGGATAGTCATCATACTCTTAAAGTATAACACACTATATGTCTTTACACCATGTACAAACTGGTAGGCAACCCTCCTCTTGAATCAATGTAATATGCTTGTGAATGTTGTGTAAAGTGGATATTAAGTGGTAATATTGAGAGTAGTATGGAAACATAATGAAACATATGTATAGTAATATACATTAACTATCAGAATGCCTTTTGTGATGAGTGAAGTTGTATGTGAAGTACCATGAGTGAGTGACTAGTTCAATTAGCTAGGAACGTAGTGGTGAACATCAAGAGCCAACTCATCGAATAGAGCCACTTGAGAAGTTTCTTGAGGGTTGTGATGCTAAAAATATTCCTATGAATTAATTATATTAGTGGAGGTACCCATGGAGTTGTTATACTGGTAACCGTATCTTTGGTCATTCCTATTTTCCTAAAAAATTTAGCCTAGTAGATGTTGCAATAGAGTTGTTTTATGCCCTTTTGGCCTGAGTGAGTGGGCCATTTAAATGTTGTGTAAGAATGAAGATGTACTTCATGTTGTTGAGAGTGAGGCATAAGTGAACCACATTTGTTGTGGGAACTTCTCTCTCTCTCTCTCTCTCTCTAGGAGAGGAGGATGTTGTGATGTGAATACCATGATTATATGATTTGACGAAGTGAAAGAACTTATAGAGTAAGTAAGACTATTATTAGTAAATATGCAATTGTAACCTGAGTTGTTGTGTGTCTACCGCTCTTCCCAAATAAATATTTTCTTGGAAAACCCTTAATGCTTTATCCTTGTTAGGACATAATTGGCATATTTTAAATTTTGTCATAATAAATGTATGCTGAGATTTCCCCATCTCCCTCTTAGTGACCTCAAAATGTCACATAGTACATGTAATGATTGTGGATTGCTAAATTCATTTTTCTTTTATTTTACTGTTTCACAAGTTGATTTTTGTGATTGCCAACAATGTAAAAGTAATTAATTTATGTGTTGGGCTGCTTAGCCAAACTTTATTTTAATGTCCTTATTTGCCTCAAGGACTTGTCTTTACTTATTTTGTGAAAAAGTTTTACCAATGTGGCCACTTTTTTAATCTCACTTTGATGGAACATTATTTTCAATTTATTTTTTTAAAATTTATGGATTTTATGATTATTTGATGAGGCTCTTTTGGTTGCAATTGTTGGCAAGACGCTTAGATATTTCAAGTTGTATGTTAGAATATCAAAAATGATCTTGACAACTTGGATATATGTATAAAAGAGTTGAGAAAATGCATGGAAAGAGGAAAAGCATTGTACATTCAGTGTACACAATCGGAGAGCCACACATCTGAGATATCAGAGAAGATAAAGGTAAAAGAGGTAGAACTACTAGTGACAATAAACCTTTTGCAAAGCCCTCATGTGAAGATCTCAGAAATTGAGAGGAAAAAAAGTAAGATCTTTGATGATATGAGACTTCTAAATGATGGGAAGGAGAAGAAATTGAAAAGATTTTCTCTACTAAGAGAGCATGTATCAATGAAAATTAGTATTCTTGAGAATCAATTGGAAGAATGTCTTTCTTCGAAGACATCTTATGGAAAATTTTCTTATGTAAATCTTAAGGCATGTGAAATTTCATCTTTTGGCCTATGCGCATTGCTCAGTGTTTCAGATGCAGTGAAGAATTCATGGGACAAGGACATAGAGAGCCTGAAAATAAATTTTGCAGCAGCCTTGCAATATTGAATTCATGAGGTAAAACAATTTTTGATACTAAATTTTTGACACCTTTGTCATTGTTGTCAAAGGGGGAGTAGTATAAGCAGAAAATTGTATGTATAGATATTTTATGTAGAAAATGAAGTATGCTCTTAGGGGGAGTATAAATATTTTGGAGATATAATTATTTTGAGTATAATTAGGAGAAATAAGGAGTTATTTATGATCCAAATTTGTTTATGGCCACAGTTTTGTAATTTAAGTTTTGGGGACTAAGCCAATTCTCCCATATGTTGCCACCAATGACAAAGGGGGAGATTGTTGGAAATTTGGGTAAGTAGGATATTAGAATGTTTTCATTATGGAAATATATACTCACCGTGAAGATCACATAATAGAAGAAAGTAGTCTTGCATGAGTGCACTAGAAAATTATCTAAGTACAACAATGTTTACCAGTCTAATCGGAGATAGTTTTGATTAGTGATGTTCACATAAGAAGGTTCAATGCATGCGCACTTGAATATGGATAATTCTATGTATATCAAAGCCACATATGAGAGCGCGAGTATTTACGGCATGTATGGAAGAAGATATTAAATAATTATAGAGACAGTGTTGAGCCGACTTGAATAGAGCAGAAGACAGAATGTGATCATATTAAGTTAAGGGATTATTTTTTTATCAAAATAATGACTTAACCATGTAGAGATGACATCCTATATGTTAACCCTAAGGTGGCATGAATTGGTTTTATATTTTGTGAAGATTTTATGTATTGTAAGCTGACTGGAAGTTATTAATTATAATAACTTGTATATATGTAAGAATTGTGTAATGCGAAATGAACACATAATACATATAGAAATTATAATAAGAAAATTATGATGTGAAGTTGTATATTGTAAGAAGGAAAGCAAGGAAACTATGTATATGAAAGTGAAGAGCCTACAAAGCTAAATTAGAATAGGAAAGCTATTCGGTAGCAGTAAAAGGTTATGTACTTTACCTTTGTATTTGAAGATATCATTGTATATTGCATGTTTGGGTAGTGAGCTCATCTTGCAAGCATTCCATTTTGTAATAGAAACTTCTAATAGGGTTGAGGCTTCTAACAAGGCCTAGAGTCCTTTAACCAAGATAGAGACACTATATGTATGTAATAGACTCCTAGTAGTGTCAACATCCTTAACCAAATACTTTTGATTAGTGGATCAGTTGTGGGTGTCATCCCCACCGGGGTTTTCCCTTGGCCAGGGTTTCCTTGAGAACAAACATGGTGTTATGAGTTCATTTGGTTTATTTCTATGCTTGTTATTCAGTTTATTTAGTTTATTTTCTTATGCAAGCTTCAAGTTAATTTGTTATATCCATAATTGGGCAAAAGTAAAAGTTTGTTAAATACTAATTCACCCCCCCTCTCAGTATTTCCTATTTTTAATAGCTTCTTCATCTATGTCCTCATAGTCCACAAGGCTTTCCTTCAAAAAATAAAAATATAATTTAAGAAGTGGGTGAAATAGATAGATTAGTGCAAGCTCAACTACAATAAGATACGTTAAGTTTTCACTGTAATGTATCTTATTGTAGTTGAGCTTTCACAATCTATCTATTTCGCACACTTCTTAAATTCTATTTTTATTTTTTAATATTTTTCCTTGTGGACTACAAGGTAGTGATGAAGAAGTTGTTAAGAATGGGAACACTAAGAGGGGGGGTGAATCAGTGTTCACTATATTTAATCTTTTTACTTTACTCTTGAAACTTAACTTGAATTCTTAAAAAATGAATTGAACATCAACATAAACAAGATACATAAACACAACACATAACACCAATATGGTTATGGGGAAACCCAAATAGGTAAAAACCCCAGTGGGAATTGACACCCACTAAGAACGGCACTAGTGTCTTGTGATCCTTGTTAGAAGATCTGCAACCTTGTTAGGAGTTGTTCTTTACAGTTCTTTTAGTACAGTGACCTTGTCAAGGGTCAAACCATATTAGGATTCTTTTACAATAACCCTATTAGGGGTGGGGACACACTATCCTAGAGCTATCTTCACAAGTGGTGAAGGCTACAACCTTCTAATCTCAAATACACACTATATCTACTGGATGAACTGGTGTTGTGACACTTCTTATCTGATCTGTTCCTTTGATGTGTTGATGCTTTGACCTCTTGCAAAGATCTAATACATTCTTACTACTCTTCACACACTTCTTCTATGCTTATCTTATCTCTATTTCAACTTCCATACTTTATTACAAAGGTGCATCTAATATTTATATGCGCTTAACAAAACAATTAACTAGGTTGGCCTATAACTGATTACATACAATGCTTCCAAGTGAATTGGCTCAAGAGTGTTTACAAACAAAATAATTACACGTCTACAACTTAGTTACAATAAGTGCATAGCCTTTACAAAACAATAACATCATCACTAATCAAATTACCAAAAGTCGGCTACATACTCTATTTTGTTATGGCATTCACTTTCTGTGCTACTTCAACTGTCTATATCTTTGCCATACTGTATCTTCTGATCATGTGTTCTTAGACTTAGCATGAATACACTCTTACCAACTTATCTTCTAGGGTGCATACCATAACTCTTTCATACACATGTGCGTTGATGCTCTGATCTACTGGTGCTTTGTTAACTATCCATTCTTCTATACTTAACCAAATTTTGATCTTCTGATAATGTGTGCTTACTCCAAAACACTATATGACTTTGTTTCCATAATGACAACACTAAATATAGTCATGTACAATAGTTTAGTCAAATTTCCAACAATCTCCCCCTTTGTCATTAATGGAAACAAAGGAATATGGAAAAGTTACTAACTGTACCCTTATACAAAAACTCTTTAACATATTCTAACTTATATCTCCCTTATATTCTTTACTATGCATCTTCTTTACATATATATAAGACTCCATATTCTATGCAATAATCCCCCTTTGACATTAATGACAAAGGTGCTCCAGAAATGTATCTACAAGTACTTACAAAGAAAGTACATCTGGATAAGCAATCCGTGGGTTCTGGATCTATTGTTTCCAAAATGAAATTAGTGCATTAATAATCTATAGATGGGCACATAAGGCATATTGTAGCTTCTCCATCTTCTCCAAGTCTGTACTTAGATCTTGATCATATGTCACCATAGTTGCATCGATCTCCTTGATGTTCTGATTTAGTATATCTAGAGAGGGTGCAAGAGAATTCCTGAGTTGTGTTTGCCTTGCCCTTATCTTAGACATCTCTTTCTCAGTCTTTTCTATCTTGTCTATCTTCCCTTGGTATACATTGTTTCACATGTTCACATCAGTGGAGGGGTCTTCTACTAATTTCCTTACTTTGTCAATCATTGCTTTTTCCTCTTGGATTCTCTTATAGTGATCAGTAGTTAGCTTATCTTGATTCATACAATCTGCAATGATCTGCCTTCCCTTTGCAAAAAACTCCTTCAAAGATGCTTGACCAACCTTTAATGAACTTAGGTCAAGTGTGAAGTTACTAACCAGTTCACTCAATCTCTTTTTCATGTATTTCTCTTCTGCTACTTGAGATGCAGATTCTTCCAAGCTAGATAAGTTAGTCTTGAAGGTTGTAAGGATGGTGCTAACATCATCAATTGTATGGACCTTAGACACTTTCTTGTTTGAAGGTAATAGGTTGTTCAAAATGTTGACTGATTCAAAAAATAAACAGTTCCTCATTACCTATTTCTCTTTTAATTTTTCCATAACTAAGACACTGATCTTGATCAGGTCTTCTTCTCCCCAAGAGTCCAAGCTAGTGGTGTCTGGTGTCAAACTTGACAACAATGATGTTGAGGGTAAGGGAGTGATAGGAGTTTTGTTTATCACTTCTTGCTTTACTCTAATTGTCATTTCAATAGATGGTTCATCTGTTGGCTCACTTATTTTCACCTCTTCTTCTCCTTTCTCCTCTTCTACCTTTTCTTCCTCTTTTTCTATCTCCTTCTCTTCATCTTCACCTATTAGATCTTCTATTAGTAATTCTTCTTGTAGCTTGCGTGAATTGTCATCACATAGAGTTTCAACCTCTTGTGTGCTCACAAAGGCTTCCTCGAACTTATCCAAGTCAGTTTCTATGGCCTCCATTGAAATTTATACATTATCAATAATGATAGTGTTGTCTTTTTGTGTCTCAGTCATGGGCGCAGACTTTACTACCTCTGTAGGTGTTATCACTGTGGGTGTTGGATCCTAAGGACCTATAACTTGTACATTTGTGGTCTATGACTCCTTAGCTTCCTTTGAGGGTACTTGAGTTGTGGACACAGTAGGTGGATACATGTGCCTATTTAGAAAAACTTTCTCAAAGGCTTTCTCTATCTCTTTGGTTGTCAACTCAAAGTTCTTGTCCATTATGTGTAGTGTTCTTAGCTTTGTTCTTAGATGTGATTTTACCAGATCTAACAATATTTTTTTCTCCTCTAAGGAACACACCAATAGGCTTTCATCTAGAATATTTTCCCTTATTCTAAGATCTTCTTCAATAGCATGTTTCTTCAAGGATTCCAAGATATTCCAAACACTATCTGGGATGATTGTCTTAAGTTCCAAGACTGTCTTCTTGAACTTAATCATAAATTTTATGATCATGCCATGAATCTCTGATTTATCAATTTCACTGTACATCTCATAAAACTTTCCTATCTAATCTAATCTACCTTCATCAACAATCCTTGTTCTCAAGACTTGAAGACTAGGTCTGAAACCTACCTCTGGAGGTGCTTGAGCATTTTCCTTACTTCAAGTTGCCCGCGAGGATGGGTGACTTGTGTTGGTTTTCTTCTTCCTCTTGGCCATTTCCTTATACTTAGGAGGTGATGTTAGATCAATTGTCACTTTGGGCACAAGAGAGATTACATGTATTTTTCCCTGTTTATCCTTTGAATCATCTATCTTTTCAATCTTGAACTTCTTCAACTTAGGATCATCTTCCTTAGCTTCTGTTGCAGATGCGCTTTCAATCTCCAAAGAAATATTTGTTAGAAAGTAAAGTCCACCAAGATAACTAAGAGTGGGGGGGTGAATTAGTTATCAGATAATTATAAATTTTATCAACTTCAACAACATTAAACCATGTAAGCAATATAATTACCAACCATAGAAAGATATTCATACACAATAACATAATGACACAAGATATGTTGACTAGGGAACCTCTTGGTCAAAGAGTAAACCCCGGTGGGAATGATGCCCACAAAAGATGCACTAATATGAATATTCCTTATGAAAGGATGGAATCTGTTAGGAGTCTTATGAAATACATTCAGTACATATGAATCCCTGTTAGGAGATTTTGAATCCCTATTAAAATATTCTAACCCTATTAAGAGTTATGGAAGACAAAAGGACCCACTACCCAAATAGCTTCAAGGTAAGATCATTGAACACACTATCCAAATAATCTTTGTATTACTCAACAGAATAATATGTTACCTCTTCTCTGACTGTGCCAAACCGCACTCACTGTTACACCAGATCTCAATTTCAAATCTTTGTACTTCGCATGTCTTCCTTCAAAATTCACTTTCACATTTAGCTCTTTTCTTCACTTCATATTCATCTACTATTATACAAAAAGGAAAAACATTCCTTCCTTTATACCACACTCAAGTAATTACAAATGAGTTGGTATACAATTACAAAATAAAAGTTTCCACACACTACATCAAAATTACAAAAAACTATCAGCTTCCAAATACAATAATTCTTCACTCATGCAACCTCGAAGTTTGCATTGTCATCCATGTCACTAAAAATGTGTCTTCAACTTCCCTTTAACTACACAAAACCAAATTCCATCCCGATTAGGAGATATCATCCAATTTCCACAAACTGCTACTCAGGAACACTGCTTGAATACTACTTCCACCAAAATGCTCATAACTTCCATAAAAAAATGAATTACTATTTGTGCTCTTAACCATAAACATATAACATATCAAAGAGTATATCCTCAACATTGCATATCTCCAACTACAATATCCCACGTGAGCTAATTCAAACTCTACCTGCTTCTCTGCAAGTCTCCAGTAAATCACTGTGTTGACATCAATGACAATCATAGTCATGAATGCAACAACAATTGTTACAGAATGGCTGCCAAATATTTAGCATTCATTCCTAACAATCTCCTCCATTGGCATTGATGGCAACATAGATGAAAAAACATCCAATGTTCCAAAAATCCAATACTACAACATTGTTGCTTCAAGTCCTCTTCATCAATCAACTCTTGCTTCATTTTCCTGTTTAGATAGCACAAATAGTTTTTTCATGTACACTTCTCCCCCATTGACATCAATGACAAAAATTTCATCATTATGTCAACAACAACTCAAATGTCAAAAGACACTATTCAGAAAATAAATTCACTAGAGTCCTCATGACTTAGCGCAGATACACATACTCCCCCATAAAGGAAGTACCAACATCCAATCCAGAAGAAAGATAAGGCTCATATACCACTGGACAGATGCAACCAACTGCATCACTTCTCAAAAGTAGGCTGGGGCATAACCCCAAGCATACCTCTCAAATACTCAAATGTATCCTTCGGCAAAGGCTTTGTAAATATATCTGCTATCTTCTCCTTTGTACTTATGTACTCAAGTCTGACTTCCTTCTCAGCAACTTTCTCTCTTACAACATGATACTTAATCTCTATATGTTTTGTCTTAGAATGTAATACAAGGTTCTTAGACATACTAACTATGCTAGCATTGTCACAATGTATGTCAATAGGTTCAAAAAACTTTATTCCAATATCCTTCAGCATTTTCTTCATCCAATTTATCTGGTAACAATTGTTTGTTGTTGCTACATATTCTACTTCTGCTATGCTCTATGAGATACAATTCTGCTTCTTGCTTAACCAAGAAACTAATCTTCCTCCAAGTAAAAATGCTCCACCACTGGTGCTTTTCTTATCATCAACACTGCCACCCCAATCAGCATCTGTATATGCACATAGGGTAAAATCATCATATTTTTCATACCACAATCCATAGTCCATTGTGCCTCTTAAATATCTCAGTATCATCTTTACTGGTGCATAATGTGATTCTCTAGGTTCAACTTGAAATCTTGCTACAATTCCAACTGAATGTGCTATATCAGGTCTTGTATGAGTCAAATACTACAATCCTCCAATCATAGATCTGTAATTCTTCTGTTCAACTGTCAGTGTTTCATCTGTGCTAAATAATTTATGTCCAGTTACCATAGGTGTTCCAACTAGTTTACAATTATCCATTCCAAATCTTTTCAACAAGTCATTCAGGTACTTTATCTGATTTACAAAGATACCATCATTGTTCTGTGTTATCTACAATCTCAAAAAGTATTTCATTTCACCAATCATACTCATTTCAAATTTAGTCTTCATTTCATCAGCAAATTTTTCACTAGCTTCATCTTCTCCTCCAAAAATAATGTCATCAACAAAAATAACTATAACCAACAAACCATTTTCAATTTCTTTTGTGTACAGATTGTTATCAACTGTTCCTTTTGTAAATCTGAACTTTAACAAATACTTGTCCAATCTTTCATACCAAGTTCTAGGTGCTTGTTTTAGTCCATATAAAGCTTTCTTCACTTTACATACCATGTCTCCTTCTTGAGTCAAAGAAAAACCTTCAGGTTGCTCAATGTAGACTTCTTCCAATTCTCCATTCAAAAATGTTGACTTCACATCCATCTGATATACTTTGAATTTCTTGTAAGTTGCATAAGCCAAAAACATTCTCACTGCTTCAATTCTTGAAACAGGTGCAAAGGTTTCTTCATAGTCAATTCCTTCTTGCTGTGAGTATCCCTTACATACCAATCTTGCTTTGTTTCTTACTACTTCTCCTTGTTCATTCATCTTGTTTCTGAATACCCATTTAGTTCCAATAATATTCTTGTCTTTAGGTCTAGGGACCAATTCCCATGTCTTGTTATTTTCAATTTGATCTAGTTCTTCTTTTATATCATTAGTCCAACTTTCATCTTCACAAGCTTCACTAGTAGTTTTAGGTTCAATTTGAGAAATCAAACATAACTATTCTTGTACCTTATTCTGAGTTAGAACTCCTCTTTTGATGCTTCCAATAATTTGCCCAATAGGATGATTTTTTGATAAAATCTTGTTAGGTGTCACTGTCTGAGATCTCACTTTAGGTGTAGGTTCTTCAATGACTCCACTATGGCTTTCATTCAACAAATCACTGTCAGTCTCATAAAATAATTCAATAGATCTAGTGTTAGGTTTAGGATGAGCTTCTTCATCTGATTCATAATCAAGCATTCTTTCATGAATTTTGAACTTTTCATCAACTTTAACATTTGTGCTTTCAACAATAGTCTTAGTTCTTTTATTGTAACATCTATAGGCTTTTCTTTTGAAATAATATCCAAGAAATATACCTTCATCACTTCTAGGATTAAACTTTCCAATGGCATCATCTCTCTTTATATAACATTTTCTTCCAAAGATTCTAAAATACTTAACTGAGGGTGCATGTCCAAACCATAATTCATAGGGTGTCTTGTCTGTGTATGCTTTGATTTGTACTCTATTCATTATATACATTGTTGTGTTCACTACTTCTCTCCAGAATATCTTCACCAAATCATTCTCAAATAACATAGCTCTTGCTGCTTCAGTCACTGATCTGGTTCTTCTTTTTGCAATACCATTTTGTTCAGGTGTTCTAGGGGCTGAGAACTGTCTCTTAATGCCATTTTCTTCACAAAAGGTGCTAAACTCTCTAGAAGTAAATTCTCTACCTCTATCAGATCTCAAACATTTAATCTTCATTCCAGATTCATTCTCAACTTTATTCTTAACAATCTTAAACTTATCAAATGCTTCAGACTTTTCTTTAAGAAATGCAATCCACATCATTCTTGTAAAATCATCAACAAGAATCATAAAATACCTTTCTCTGTAGAATCCTCTAGTCCTGGTAGGACCGCTCAAATCTATATGAACAATTTCTAGCTTTTCTATAGATGTAAACTTCTTACTGGGAAAAAAACTTCTCTTATGTTTAGCCATCACACATTCTTTGAAAATCATGTTAGTGGGCTTCATAATTTTAGGTAAATCTCTTACTGCAAGTGTAGTAATTACTTTCACAATATTGTCAAAGTTTATATGACAAAACCTTCTATGTCATAACCAACTATCATTAATTTTAGTAATCAAGCATGTTATCTCAGTAGGATTCAACTAAAATACATTACCTCTAGTTTTAGATCTAGTTCCAATCAGATTTCCATATTTATCCTTTATCACACAAGTTTTCTTAGTAAACCAAACTTGATATCCCTTATCAACTAACTATCCAACACTCAAAAGATTATGTTTCAATCCATCCACAAAATAAACATCATCAGTATTAGTCTTTCCATCAAGAGTAATAGATCCTATACCTTTAATCAAGCAAGGTGCATTGTTTCCAACTCTAACAACTCCTCCATCATATTCATTAAACTTTATGAACTTTTTCATGTCTCCAGTCATATGATGTGAACAACCACTATCTATAATCCAATCAGCTTTCTTTTCAACTTGAGAAACTAAGGATTTTTCTTCCTTAACATCAGTTTCAAGATTCTCTTCTTTAATTGCTACAAATCCTATGTCATCATTATTCTCATTATCACTTTCACTTAGAGTTCTCTCTATACTAGCTTCAAGATCTTCATCATTAGCATAATAACATTCCTTAGATCTTCTAGGTTTGAAATTGTTTCTGTACTATTTAACTCTCTTAGGACATTTAGATGCAAAATGACCATATTCTTGACAAGTCCAACATTTAAAAATTTTCTTACCATCTGGTTTTCTTTTCACAAGCAAGGCAATACCTTCTTCAATCTTCTTGTCTTCTTCATTTCTAGATCTATTGCTGCCAGCATAATCTTCAGTCATACTGATGCTTCTTGACAAAGTAGGGCGAACACTAAGAGCACTGAATGCTATCTCCATTCTAGGTAAGTCTCCTGATAACCTCAGGTTCATTTATGTTGCTTCCAATCTTCCAAGAAGAGTCTCTCTTGTAAATTTTGTATTACAAGGTATAACTTGTTCAATCATCTATGTTGTCTGCTTAAATATAGGAGTCAATGTTCTCAGAATTTTCCATATCACTTCATTCTTTGTCTTTGTTCCTCCACAACATTTTATACCTGTAACAATTTCTGACATTCTACCAGTATAGCTTCTAACAGATTCATCTTCCAACATTCTTATATCTTCAAATGCACATATCCAATTATGTAATCTAACTCTTTTGCATGTTCATCACCTTCAAAAGTAGAGTGTAAAGCATTCCAAATTTCATGAGATTTTTTCAAACATTTTACTTGACTATACTCATTCTCCGAAAGGGCTATCAAAAGTGCTTCTCTTGCAAGTATGTTACACATGAATAGATCTCTCTCATCAGTAGTACATGTTTCAAGATTGTCCTCTTCAATGATAGTTTTATCATTCTTTGTAATCAACCAATAACCTAGTCCTAAACATAGTAGGTGTTTCTTCATCTTTTCTTTCCAGCTATCAAAATTTACTCCATCAAACTTAGGGCTTTCTTTCCTAAAATTCAACATGGATCTCCTTAAGTTGTTAAACTTCTTTTTCAAGGACCTGCTACTTTGATACAAATTGTTAGAAAGTAAAGTCCACCAAGATAACTGAGAGGGGGGGTGAATCAGTTATTAGATAATTATAAGTTTTATCAACTTCAACAGCATTAAACCATGTAAGCAATATAATTACCAACCATAGAAAGATATTCATACACAATAACACAATGACACAAGATATGTTGACTAGGGAACCTCTTGATCAAAGAGTAAACCCTAGTGGGAATGATGCCCAAAAAAGATGCACTAATATGAATATTCCTTCTAAAAGGATGGACTCTATTAGGAGTCTTATGAAATACATTTAGTGCATATGAATCCCTGTTAGGAGATTTTGAATCCCTGTTAAAAGATTCTAACCCTTTTAAGAGTTATGGAAGATAGAAGGAACCACTACCCAAATAGCTTCAAGATAAGATCATTGAACACACTGTCCAAATAATCTTTGTATTACTCAACAGAATAATATGTTACCTCTTCTCTGACTGTGCCAAACTACACTCACTGTTACACCATATCTCAATTTCAGATCTTTGTACTTCGCATGTCTTCCTTCACAATTTGCTTTCACATTTAGCTCTTTTCTTCACTTCATATTCATCCACTACTATACAATAAGGAAAAACAATCCTTCCTTTATACCACACTCAATTAATTACAAATGAGTTGGCATACAATTACAAAATCAAAGTTTCCACGTGCTACATCAAAATTACACAAAACTGGCGGCTTCCAAATACAATAATTCTTCACTTGTGTGACCTCAAAGTTTGCACTATCATCCATGTCACTAAAAATGTGTCTCCAACTTCCCTTTAACTATGCAAAACTAGATTCCATCCTGATTAGGAGATATCATCTAATTTCCACAAACCACTTCTCAGGAACACTGCCTGAATACTGCTTCCACCAAAATGCTCATAACTTCCATGAAAAAATGAATTACTATCTGCGCTCTTAACCATAGACATATAACATATAAAAGAGTATATCCTCAACATCACATAGCTCCAACTATAATATCCCATGTGCCCTAATTCAAACTCTGTCTACTTCTCTGCAAGTCTCTGGTAAATCACTGTGTTGACATCAATGACAATCATAGTCATGAATGCAACAAAAACTGTTACAGAATGGCTGCCAAACATTTACCATTCATTACTAACAATATTTTCTTCTCTTTCTTTGTCAAGATCTTCTTGAGTTACTCCATGCATTTTGAGTATCTTAGAAGTAATCTTTGATGCTTTCCTTTTTGTTGTTGCACTATTAAGAACTGCATCAACTTCTCTTGTCTTCTCTCCATAAGTCCCCCATCTAGGTTCATTAGGGTCCTTAAGCACTGATAGTAGCACTTTTTCATAGGCTTCCAAGATTGGTTCCTCAACTTCATACCCAAGTGGATGGATCCACTTTGTTCTTGGCTCAACTGCTTCCATACAAGTTATATCAATTTATACCAGAAAGCAAATGGTGTCCTTGTATTTCTCAACAATACTCTTCGGTATCATGTACCTCATCTACATTCTAATCCTGAATGTCTTTAATTCCAACTCCATGTAGTCTTTCAATGTACTCTCAATAGATGCCTTAAGAGATATTTGTGGCATTGTAGGTAAACTCTTGTCTAGATACGTAAATCTGAGATCTTTCCAAGTATGTGGAAGTACATGTAGATAATCAAATACCCAAACCTAAATATTTTGGTCTTATCATGCTTGATGGATCTAATATTATCTATCAATTGTGTGCATGTGATCTCACATAGATTGAACTCACCATTTTCTCTCACAATTCTGATTGTTGCAAGAATAGTGGCTATGGACACACTATTCACCATGTTGGTGTGTTAAAACCTATAACCAAGTATCATAGACATTAATTTGATGTCTTTCTCCTCTATAGGCTCAATTTTCATTCCATGCCTATCACTTCTTGACTTACATGATTGTTCAACTAGTTTTCTTACATCCTTACCCGCTGGAAGAATGGCGCATGTCCTTGAAAGGCCTGTCATTTCATGAATGAGGTCTCCTGTGATTCTCATTGGTACTTCACCTATCTAGAATAGGTCATCATGAATCTTAATGAGCAATATCTTTATCCATTCAAACTCATAAAACTCATATCTCATAGCATATTCAACTATGGGCTAGTTTTCCAGTTGTGCAAACTCATCTAGGAAGGTTTTGTCTAGCTTTATCATAGTTTCAATGTGCGTTCTTATCCTCTCAAGTCATACTGGTTCCTTCTTACAATAAATGTATGCACGGATGTCTTCAATGTGCATTACACCCATAGGGGTTCTGGAGAATGCACCTTCTAAGTCATCTAGGGTAGACTTAATAGGATGCCTCTTGAAAACATATATTTTCCTTTGTACAACATCAAACACAATAGGTGTAGCCATAAATTACTTTTTTATCACTTCAAATAGGTTTCCAAGAACTTCTGAATCATCGCGATGAATTAGGGCTTCACAACCGATCAAACACACTCTTTTGTTGGTGAATTGAGCTTCAATACTTCACAATCAACTGCTAGGGCTTCCGTGATCTCCAATCACTCTACTTTGAATGCAATGAGTGATCTGCAAGTCTCTATGTACTTTAAAGTGAAAATTCCATCATTAATGCTTGCCGCATAAACTAGACTTTTACTGAGAATTTTAAACTTTCATTTTGTAGTCAATCAGGTAGTACATTCTTGCACATAGCATCACATAATATTCAAAAGGTTAAATCCAAAGGTGCATACTCTGAGGGTAAGTATACCGACCACATAGGGGTCTAGAGCTAAATTAGCTCCCCCAATGACCCTGAGGTTCATTCATCTAGATGTAGAGGGTGCATCCACTGTGGATGCATCCAATACATACTCATCAACCGTATCCTTCTTTTCCTCTGACCAAATAAAGATCACATCTTCTAAAGCTTTTACAAACTTGACTTCTCCTTCGGTATCTAATATTGATTCTTCTAGCTTTTTAGGGATTTCTTGACTTTGCATTCTTGATCTAAAAAACTTTGAGATGTGTCCAGCCTTGTTACATGAGTGACAAATAATTGGAGGCCTTAAATTCCTTGGCACATTGATATGGGTTACCATTTTACATTTTCTAGCTGAGTGACCATTATAATTACATATCTGACATGTAATACTCTGAGAACTTCTTGCATTTGTTTGATTTTGATTTCTCTGATTATGCTGAGTCTTGTTCTTCTAACTTGTTCTACAATTCATCACTCTATGACCAAATTTATTGCATGAATAACAATAACCATTGAAAGGTCTTACCTCTTTATAGTTCCTTGCTATATGTCCATGCCTATTACATGCATAACAAGTTTAGTCTACTAGCTTGCACTCATCTTTAGATGGTTCAGTGATGTCTTTAGTCTGATTTTTAGTCTTCTTAGCATTTGTGGTGTCTTCTGGTACTTTCATTCTTGCTCGCATGTTATCAATTTGATTTTGTGCTTCATTGAATCCAATGTCCCTGGTATCTCCTTTAAGCTTCTGAACATATAACTGAGATTCAATCAAATCCTTGCTTGTGTGTAATTTATCAAAGTGATTCTTTGCCTCCTTCAATTTAGATTCCAACTTTTCTTTTTTGTTTCTTAGCTCCAAGATTTTCATGTTTGCTTGCCTCAATTCTTCATTCAGTTGAAGATTCTCTTTGATTTGTTCTTCATAGACTTCTTGATTGTTAGTTAGCTTATCACCCAATTCTTCAATCTGATCTTTCAAAGATGTGTTCTCTTCATTTACCTTTTTGACCATTATCCCTAAATCACTGTTAGAACAATCTTTCAAATCTTTTCTTAGCTTCTTGATGAATACTTGTGCACCACTGACTTTCAATTTTAGTTCTTCAACTTCTTTCTCAAATCTGTCAAGGTCTTCAAGAGCTACCATAAGATTCTTCTTCAGATTTTTTTCTTCTTCTGAACCCATTGATCTCCTCAAGTGGTTAAAAATCTCTTTAGAGAATAGAGCTCTGATACCAATTGTTAGGAATGCGAACACTGAGAGGGGGGGCGAATCAATGTTCACTATATTTGATCTTTTTACTTTACTCTTGAAAATTAACTTGAATGCTTGAATACTGAATTGAACATCAACATAAATAAGATACATGAACACAACACATAACACCAATATGGTTACAGGGAAACCCAAATAGGTAAAAACCCCGGTGGGAATTGACACCCACTAAGAACTGCACTAGTGTCTTGCGATCCTTGTTAGAAGATCTACAACCGTGTTAGGAGTTTTCTGTACAATGCTTTTAGTACAATGACCTTGTCAAGGGTCAGACCCTATTAGGATTCTTTTATAATAACCCTTTTAGGAGTGGGGACACACTTTCCTAGAGCTCACTACTCAAGTGGTGAAGGCTACAACCTTCTGATCTCTGATACACACTATATCTTCTAGATGAACTGGTGTTGTGATAATGCTTGTCTGATCAGTTCCTTTGATGCATTGATGCTTTGACCTCTTGAAAAGCTCTAATACATTCTTACTACTCTTTGCACACTTTTTTTCTGCTTATCTTATCTCTATTTCAACTTCCATACTTTATTACAAAGGCGCATATAATATTTATATGCGCTTAATAAAAAAATTAACTAGGTCAGCCTATAACCAATTACATACAATGCTTCAAAGTGAATTGGCTCAATTGTGTTTACAAAAAAACATAATTACATGTCTACAACTTAATTACAATAGGTGCATAGCCTTTAAAAAAAAAAAATATCATCACTAATCAAATTACCAACAGTCGGTTGCATACTCTGTTCTACTCTGGCATTCACTGTTTGTGCTACTTCAACTGTTTGTATCTTCGCCATACTGTATCTTCTGATCATGCACTCTTAGACTTAGCATGAATATACTCTTACCAACTTATCTTCTAGTGCGCATACCATAACTCTATTGTATGCATGTGCATTGATGCTCTGATCTACTGGTGCTTTGTTAACTGTCCAGTCTTCTATACTTAACCAAATTATGATCTTCTGATAATGTGTGCTAACTCCAAAACACTATTTGACTTTGTTTCCATAATGACAACACTAAATCTATTCATATACAATAATGTAGTCAAATTTCCAATAGAAGCATCTCCTCCTCTATCCTGCATGATTTTTGCATGAACAAGTGAGCTGCAAAAGTGTAAAAGTTTTTGCTGATCACATGAACAAAATATTAGGAGCAATTATTTTGGCCCCTTGAACCTGGAAACATCCACTGGATATTTCATCAAAATTTTGATGATACCCCAATAGGCTCTTATGAGAATGTTGTACTTACGACAAAAAAAATTATCCCAGGTACAATATTCTTGTCAGAGCCTAGTGGTAGAAAAACAATGCCATCAAAATTCTGACAAGATATAATAGTCAGACTTCTGATGGTTACACAAAGAAGTTATGATGATAATGTTGTATGTGCAATGGATATCTCTCTCATACATATACCATGATGTGCATCAGAAAATTGATGTCACCTGGAAATTGTTTCTGTCAGTTGTCTAATGACATTGTTCATTGGAATACTAATGGATTCAAGGGAAAATGGCAATTCAAACTTTCAACAAAATAGATGTCAAAATTTTGATGACATAGTAGTCATCGAAGCCTCCAATAAAATTCTAGCGATAGAAACCTAGTCCTAGCTTCGTCGAAGGTTCAACATATGTATCTATCATAATTCTGACAATCATCAAAAAATGGGTCCAAATGTGTTAGTGTTATTACTGAATCTAACAATACCACCATCATAATCTTCAAGCTTCAAAAACTTATTTTTTATCACCAATCATTTGATGTGAACATCCACTATGAATGACCCATCCATTTTTTTATCAACATGTGAAACCAAAGATTTATCTTCTTTAGGATTGTCCTATTTAATAGAAATAAACACAATCTCTTCTTCACTAGCACCAAATTCATCATCAATCGCACCTTCTTCATCATAAAAAAATTTATGACCCATAGGGTGAAATTTCTTAGATATGATCTTAGGTTCCTTAGAAACTTTATTAAGACATCTACATGCAATATGACCAATCTTATTACTATTAAAGAATTTCAAAGGAAAATTTTCTTTATACTTACCAAAACCCTAAGGTATTCTTTTTGTAATCAAGGCTTCAAGTTCATCAATCTTCCTTTCCTCTTCCATTATCTATTCCCATTTCTTAGCATAGTAGTTGAAGTTGTCTTTAGAGTAACTCTCTCCCTTGTCATACTTAATCACATTGGCTTTGAATGCAGTTTCAACCTTCAGAATTTCCTTACTAAGAGTTATCATCTCATAGGAACAAATTTTACCAACCAAAGCTTCTCTTGAAATATCTCTTATAGTTCTTAATTCCTCAATAGTTGCAACATTCTCACTATAACATGCGGCAAAAGATCTCATAATTTTTCTTACAACTTCATCATTACTCAAGGTACCACCAACACATCTGATTGGACAAACTAGATCATTTACTCTCTGCATATAGGATGAGATAGTTTCACTTTCACTCATCTTCATATCTTCATACATTCCTTTAAGACCTTGTAACTTATCTTTCTTAACATACTTGTCATCTTCACAAATAGTTTCTAATTTAGTCCATACCTCATGCTCTATCCTCAACCCATAGATGTGATAATATTTTATATCTAACAAGGCACCAATCAAATATTCCCTTGCTAGCATATTCTCCTTGAATTTATTTGTTTCCTCATTAGTAGCCTAAGCCAAGTCATTAGAAATGATGTAAGACTTATCTATGATATCTCAATATTCATCTTCCATGCATATCAAATAATTAGTCATGTGATCCTTTTGTATCAGCTAGTTAGTTCCTTAAAATAGCTTAGGGCTTTCTTTCATTATGCTCGACATGTCAAATCTCCTTCAAGTGATTAATATTCTTCAAAAGGACTTGGCTCTAATACCAATTGTTAGGCCTGAAAAGAGGCAAGAACAACTGATAGGGGGTGAATCAGTTGTACACTAAAATTTAAAACTTTAAACCACTTAAAATAATTAATGATCTAGAAGATAAATAGTAATGCAACATCTACAACACATAACACAAAACACCAATTTTTTTCTCAAGGAAACCCAATTAAGGGATAACCCTAGTGGGATTCAAACAGACTAGATAGATGTACTTTGTTAAAATTATTTCCTAGTTAAGATAAAATGAAAAAAAAAGAGGAATGCACATGAACTCACGGGCCCATTTCCTAGAGCTTACTACTCATAATATGATGATTTGGCCCTCAGTCAGGTTCATTAATCAATTTCTAATTACAATTCACAAGGGTGGACAAACTATCCAATATGAGTGAACTGACTTACAATATCAACAATATCAATACAGTTCCAATGAAACGAAATCTCTACCTCAATCATATAATAAAACTATCCTCTTTATTTTATTTTATCCACACACTTTACAATCATAAATGATCTCTCATTTATACATATTACAATGAATAGTCCACAATAAGGTCGGTTGATACCTATAACAAAAAATGATATAAACATTATACTCAAACTATAGTGCGATTCAGATAAAATCAGCCAAGACTTAGATAGGACCCAAAAATTTATCCTCAAATAAGAAATAACATCGCCAAACCCACACCAAGAATCACAACATGTTACTTCACCAATTCGGCTAGGACCTAAATTAAGAAACACCAATATGTAAGAAAATCACCAAATGTGATCATCATGATCAATGCAAACCATTAACACAGTCATAACATGATCCAAGAATAATAGCAAGGAGCAAGAATAGCTTCCCGAATGTTTGCATCAACTCAATCTCAAAATCCAAACTCATCTATATTTTGAATACCAGCAACACTAAACACAAAACTTTGTCACACTAAAAAGATAACTTGCTAAACTATGAATCATGAACAACATCAGTTGAGAAAAAAAAATAGAAACCCAACATTACCACTAGCTTCACAACAACTAAATCAACCACATCAATCCTCACCAAAGCAAAAAATTAACCTCAAAACATAAGGATACTCAAATATAGTCAACTAATAAATAAATCCTAACTCACTCAATCTATCATTAAATCCTCTGTAAGTTGACTAGAATCAACTATAGACATATATGAAACACCAACTAGAATAGCATTAAAATATCTTCAACAAATCACCCAAACAACTAAAATCATCTTCTCTGAATAGACTAAACACATTGTCTCTAATAACAATAGTATGTTGACATCAATGACAAAACACCAATGTTAGCACACATAAATAAGGTCTAATCAATACAATCTCTCCCTAGAACAATCTTTTCTCATGTACACTAGAAAAAATACTTCTTTCACATAGCCTATTGAGAAACATGACAATATGGGATACTCCTCTCCCATATACACATATGACAATTCTCGTCATCGAATACAAAACTTGAACACATATTGCTAACAATCCCCCCTTTGATGCCAAAACTAATGACATGCACAACTAATCTCTTACTCTTAGTCTATCAACACAACAATCTTCCTTAGATATCAAAGGGTTTGACATCAATGACAGTAAAAAGTTCAACATCAATGACAACACAACATAAATTGTCCAACACAATCGCATCATAAGATTAAGACACTTTTCATAATATTATGAGTTCCTAGTCGCATCTTAGCCTACTTAATCAAGGGATCTCCTTTGTACATTCATTCCATTCAATTACATTACTAATTAGAATATAGCTTATTCTTGTTATATTGATCTTCTTACATTGTTTTTCTTTCCATTAGGCCTCTAGATCTTAGGCGTCTATCTCCATAGCAAAATATTTCATAGTATTAGAGCTTATTGAGAGTCTTTGGTTATCCTTTTAAGATATTAGAGGCCAAATATACAATATTTTAACTTTTGTAGGTGGTTACCAAATCCAAGGACTTATAATTTTTGAGTATTTTGAGCAAAAATTGACCCCTCCATTGCACTCAAAAGGCTCAAATCAACTAAGATATATTGTCAAATCATCCAAATTAGATCTAGTCACATGAAGCCCGTAGAAATAATTTGTCTTCCTATTTGTTTAAACACCATAAATGAAAAGGTCACCATTAATGTTGGAGATACCAAAATCGATCAATTTTTTTTTGTAAAAAAACTTATTTTATTTCAGTATTATTGAAGTATTTCATAGAAAATCTTTTGTTAAAAAATCTTTCTAAAAACTATTTTTTTAAAAATTGCACCCCTACGAGTATGTAGTGTTATGTAAACCCTTGTAAACTTGGTACAACGGTCAAGTTCTTGTGACCTTGGTCTAGAATTCCTGCAATACGTGGTCCCACAGGAACCACGTGGTAACCCCTTCTATGGGCCTCCATGTCAATTATTACATCAACTATCATAGCAACAATTGTGCAACCATCAAGCATCCCCATTCCTTGAGCTTCTACATGGCGTGAACAAGAGTAATCTTTAAGAAACACCCCCTTCAAAAAAGGTATTAAAAATTGGCAAATTTTTTAAAACTACTGAGGAAAATATTAATTTTATTGGGAAAAAATTTTAGTTTACAAAGAAAAATAATAATCTCAATTGTCTAATCATTCATGCTCCCTAAAACTATGTGAAAAATTTGGGTGAATTATGTTTTTTTTCAAAACTACAAAAATATATATTGGTGAATAAAAAATAATATTTATAGTATAACAATAATTTTGTGAGAAAATTATGAGTCAAAAACATTAAAAGATTAAGACAATAATCCTATCTTCAAAACATAAAACTGAGACCAAAACTTGACATGGAAAGGCAAAAAAAGTTATTTTTTAAATTTGGCATCGTGAAATGTAAAGGTTATTCAAAAATCAGGAGTAAAAGCATATTGAAAAGATTAAAATGTGAAATCACCTTAGAAACAAACAAAAAGAACCATTTTCGCTTAAATCATTATACAGCTTTTGTTCATGCACCTTCACGACCATAATGATGTCACACATAGTTTGATTACTAAAAGAGAATAATCATGTTAAATAACATGAACATGACAAAAAAGAAATAAATACTAACTCACAGGTCACCTTATAATCACAGATTTCAAAGAAATACAGTATGATATCTATAATCAACTTGCTTCATTTACCATGCATTCATTAATTCAATAGTAAATCAAATTATCTATGAACAACAATATCTGGGCAAGCAGTTTCCACAGGTTGGTTTACGACATCTTGATGCAAATAGAACAAATAAAATATCTCACATTGGTGGTGTGTAGTGCTACATTTTTTATTTTATATGTGAGCGCTCACTTATTCCCTTGCCAAAGGCACAACACCTTTTGGCAGAGGGCACACGTACACGGGGCTAAGCCGATGTGGAATTGATTATTGACTTTGGTGTGCCTGGAAGAAGACAAAGACAAATTTTGGAAAGCCAGAGCTGAAGTGGACTGTCGATGTGGCACGAGAAGACAAATCAGAGGGTGCCACATGGCACTTTCTTATGAGTCGGTTGATGACCAGTTTGGGGTGATAGTGTGCATGACTTCATTGGTCAGTTTGGTAGTTAGAGTTGGTAGTCATGATGGTACGCAATGGTCAGGTTGACGGTCAGCGTAAATTTAGCGGGCTAAAAGGAGGGTCAATGCTGGCAGTTCTGAAGTTATGAAGGGGTTTGGGGGTATGTGCAAGATCATGAGGGGCCAAAAAGTGGCAATGTGAAAAGTATTCACTTTTCACTCGTCCAAAAGCACATGAAAATGCTTGTTGACTTTTTAGTAGGCCTAGGTGTCAGTACACTTGGGAAAACTTGACACCAAAGCACAGGCCTAATCGAGTACTCGATAATATCAGGTACCCGATAACTGTGGCATAAATCCAAAACCTGCAAGCCCTTTTCTTCATTTCTTTCCATGTTTTTCTTTGCCAAAACGGCTTGATATATCATATACCCGATATATTTTTAGATACCTGATTTGGGAAACAACAAATTTGACTCTCAAGCATATTCGGTAAGTAATTATTTGTATATTTTTATTATTTTATTTCATTTTCATGCTAAATGTAGCATTTTTTTTTAAATAGGGTTTTGTATTGATATTTGTCATAATATATGAAATTAGATTGAAATTTAGATTTTTTTTTATTTAATCAGGCATGGCTAACAACAATGAAGAAAATAACCCTCCCGCACCAAATAATGATCCCGAAAACAATCCCCCATATCTAAACCCTAAATCTCTACAAGATTTGATACAAGAAAATTTGAACACAATACGAGGTTTCCAAAACACGTATCAAAATATACCTACATTAGGTCCCATGCTTGCCACACTAAATACAATTGTTGGAAATATTGATACACTCACGTAGCAACATAATGCTACTCGTCATTGGAGTGATGATATGCATGCCCAATTTGATGACGAGCTTGACCATGATGGGATTGCGGCCCTTAATATAACTAAGGAAGATATAGTCACCCTTTTTGTCAATCCTAAAACTAGAATACCAGTTGACCCCAAAAAGCCCAAATTATCAATAAAATGGTGCACAAATGAAGCAATGCGCACAAACTTTTGGGATTGCTGGTGGATGGTTTTTGATAAACTACCCCATAGCAATTTGGAGGTCCCATTTTATTTCATTAAAAAATTGTATGATGAGTTTGTGCTTGGTCACCATGTTGATTATTGGAGTATGAGGCCCAACATGGGCATAGGTGAAGGATCTCCTTAGACTAGGCCATCTGCCCAGCACTGAAAGGCCACTACCTTTGTCCCCCCCACTGATGTCGCACCCCCTCCTCCAGTGCAGCATCCCGATATCATTGCAGAGGCTGCCTCACAGACTATTAGGGCCATTCATTTACTGAGTGATCAGTTGATCATGCAGACCAAGTTAGTGTTGCCTCCTAGTGTGGATGATGCTAGCGCATCGACATCTCATCGGAGTTCACATGTATGAGAGCCCCATATTTGCATTATATGAAAGAACATGTGCCTCGAACCGCTTACTGATGTTGATATATATCAGTTACATGTTATTGATGATGAGGATATAGGAGACGCAGTTGCAGAGGTTGCAACACCTCATGGAGCATCTACATCTCATGAGAGTGCTCAGGAGGTGCACGCAAAGCCATTGACTCCTGTTGATATGGTAAGAGTAAACATTATAAATAAATTTATCATGACTTATTTAATTTAAAAATAATTTATTTATTTAGATTAGTTTTAATGATTGCATGCACTTATGTATATATATTTTTTCCATTTATGTTCAGTTGATGACACAGGAGGAGGTGAGACAGGTGGATGAGTCCACACTTTCGGCCATTTCATTTGGCCTTGATGACTATACGGTATATTATAAATTATGTACCCATTATTATTATTTTATATCATTTGGTGTACATGCTAAAATCTCTATCAATTAGAGCAATAAAATTCATACATTTACTTATATATTGTCATTTGATTGTGTTCTTGCAGGGTACAGCCGATGTCAGTGGGGGGCACGAGGGGGTTCCTTCATCAGGTGTTGAAAAGGAAAGGTAGTTAATTATTTAAGATTAATTATGCATGCACATGTATGCCACTTGTGTGTAGTAACAAATATTTTACTTTCACTTTATTATATAGGGTGTGGCTATTGATAATGTCTCGACAGCTGTTCGGCAACGTAGGGTTACAGGCATCTCAATTCGAAGTGATAGCCTGATTGTATGTAGACTTTTACATATTGTTATTTGTATTTTGTAACCAGGGTTGCTATGATGAAGTACATTTATATATAATTGACAATCTTTTTACTCTCATAGGTTACTCCGAGTGTGAGGGAGGGCCCACGAGAATCTTTCGTATCTTTGTTGACCTAGCCCACCATTCCAGAGGAGGGATCATCAGATGTAAGTTTTAATTTTAGTTCAATCAATTTGTAATTTTATTATGCTATCATCCTATTTTGTAGATTTATTACTCTATGTTGCACCACTCTACTAATCTCATTATTGCAAATATATATGTATAGGTCACAGTTGGTATTGTTGGCATGGTCCCTTCGCTACCCAGGACTTATGCTAGGACACCTGTTCATGGTAGGCGACCGAGAGACCAGGTACAGATATTTGTATTTAGTTATAATTTTAATTAAATTAGTGTTTGAATTATGAACTATATATATATATGTACAAATCATATAAAGTAAGCAATCTAACTTGGGTTTGAACTCATTTTTTATGCAAGATCAATCAAAGCCCAACACTTCTTCAAAGAGGCTACATTTTGATGATCCCCCTATGGCATAGGATGTAGTTTTAGTTTTGTGGTCATTTAGAGATGCCACTTCACACATTTTGAGATGGCATATATGCCACATTGTACACCTTAAAACATTGATTTTGTAGACATTTTGAAATGGCATGTGCCATATTTGTATATGGAGATACTTTTGATACATTTAATACTTTGTATATATAGAACATGTTCATTTATATGTTATATTTGCATCATCTTTTGTATATACATATTTATTATTGATGTTTATGGAATTGAATGGTGAAGTTATATCTTGACTATGATTATCATTATGATTGGAATTATATCTTCTTGAAGTTACATTTGTTTTTCTTTACTCTGGAATACCCTGTTCATGGAGCTTATTATGTTTGAGGTTTAACTTCTATAGATTTCCTATGTTCTTATGTTTCATACCATTATATATACTCACTTGAGCCACTTAGTACTACATTGTTTGAATACTATGTATATACTCACTATGTATATAACTCATCATATTGGGGTCACTTGAGTCACGGAAGATCACTGCCCAATCATACTTACTGCACCTTGGGGTCACTTGGATCAAGCGTGGTCGCGAGCGTTCTAGTGACTCCATGGGCAAAATGAGGTTGTCACTAGCATTTACCCAGCCAACCAAAGCCAATGGAGCAGATGGTTCGATGCAATGTCAGATAGTTTGAAAGATACGCTGCTGAGCTGCTTTCAACTGACCCTCACTGCAAGTTTTGGCATCCACTGAGATCACCTTTCCAAATGAAAATGAAGTTGAATCACCCAAAACTGAGAGAGGTTATAGTAGACCTTGAAAATATGATCTTGTAGCACTTGACGGTTTGTTGATACCTCTCATGAGCTCTAAGATATGATCCCTGGAAGATCACTGCCCAATTGTGCTTAGTGCACCTTTGGGTCACTTGGGTCGAGCATGGTCGCAAGCATTCCCATGACTCCGTGGGTGGAATGGGGTTGTCACTAGTGTTTACCTAGCCAACTAGAGCTAATGGAGTAGATGGTTTGATGCCAAGTCAGACAGTTTGAAAGATATGCTACTGAGCATCTTTCAATTGACCCTCACTGCAAGTTTTGGCATCGATTGAGATCACCTTGCCAAATGCAAACAAAGTTGAATCACCCAAAACTGAGAGAGGTTATAGTAGACCTTGAAAACATGATCCTCTAACACCTAAGGGTTTTCTAATACCTCTCACAAGCTCCTAGATACGAGCCCCAGAAGATTGCTGCCCAATCGTGCTTAGTGCACCTTGGGGTCACTTGGGTCGAGTGTGGTCGCGAGCTTTCCTATGACTCTGTGGGTGGAACAGGGTTGTCACTAGTGTTTACCTGGCCAACCAGAGCTAATGGAGTAGATGGTTTGATGCCAGGTCAGATGATTTGAAAGATATGCTGCTGAGCCACTTTCAACTGACCCTCATCCAAGTTTTGGCATCGACTGAGATCGCCTTGCCAAATGCAAATGAAGTCAAATCGCCCAAAACTGAGAGAGGTTATAGTAGACCTTGAAAACATGATCCCATAGCACCTAATGATTTTTCAATACCTCCACAAGCTTTGAGATACGAGCCCTGAAAGATCACTGCCCAATCATGCTTAGTGCACCTTGGGGTCACTTGGGTCGAGCGTGGTCGCAAGCGTTCCCATGACTCTGTGGGTGGAATGGGATTGTCACTAGCATTTACCTAGGAAACTAGAGCTGATGGAGTAGACAGTTTGATGCCAAGTCAGACAGTTTGAAAGATACGCTGCTGAGCCGCTTTCAACTGACCCTCACTGCAAGTTTTGGCATCGACTGAGATCGCCTTGCCAAATGCAAATGAAATTGAATCACCCAAAATTGAGAGAGGTTATTGTAGACCTTAGAAACATGATCTTGTAACCCTTGATAGTTTGTTAATACCTCTCATGATCTCTGAGATACGAGCCCTGGAAGATCACTTCCCAATCGTGCTTAGTGCACCTTGGGGTCACTTGGGTCAAGCGTGGTCGCAAGTGTTCCAGTGACTCCGTGGGTGGAATGAGGTTGTCACTGGCATTTACCTAGCCAACCAAAGCTGATGGAGCAAACTATTCAATGCCAGGTTAGACGGTTTGAAAGATACGCTACTGAGTCACTTTCAACTGACCCTCACTGCAAGTTTTGACATCGACTGAGATCGCCCTGCCAAATGCAAATGAAATCGAATCACCCAAAACTGAGAGAGGTTATTGTAGACCTCAGAAACATGATCCTATTGCCCCTAATAGTTTGTCAATACCTCTCACAAGCTTTGAGATACGAGCCCTAGAAGATTGCTACCCAATCATGCTTAGTGCACCTTGGGGTCACTTGGGTCGAGCGTGGTCACAAGCTTTCCCATGACTCTGTGGGTGGAATGGGGTTGTCACTAGAGTTTACCCAGCCAATCAAAGCTTATGGATAAAATGGTTTAATGCCATGTCAGACATTTTGAAAGATATGCTACTGAGCCGCTTTCAATTGACCCTCACTGCAAGTTTTGGCATTGACTGAGATCACCCTACCAAATGCAAATGAAGTCAAATCACCCAAAATTGAGAGAGGTTATAGTAGACCTCAAAAACAATATTTTTTAGCACCTGACGGTTTGTCAATACCTCTCACGAGCTACGAGATACGAGCCTCAGAAGATCGCTGCCCAATCGTGCTTAGTGCACCTTGGGGTCACTTGGGTCGAGCATGGTCGCAAGCTTTCCCATGACTCCGTGGGTGGATGGGGTTATCACTAGCATTTACCCAACCAACCAGAGCTAATGGATTAGATGGTTCAATGCCAAGTCAGACGGTTTGAAAGATACATTGTTGAGCCGCTTTCAACTGACCCTCACTGCAAGTTTTGGCATCAACTGAGATCACCTTGCCAAATCCAAATGAAGTTGAATCACCCAAAACTGAAAGAGGTTATAGTAGACCTCAAAAACATGATCTCGTAGCACCTGATGGTTTTTCAATACCTCTCATGAGCTCTAAGATACGAGCCATGAAAGATCACTGCCCAATCGTGCTTAGTGCACCTTGGGGTCACTTGGGTCGAGCATGGTCGCGAGCTTTCCTGTGACTCCGTGGGTAGAATGGGATTGTCACTAGTGTTTACCTAGCCAACCAAAGCTGATGGAGTAGACGGTTTGATGCCAAGTCAGATGGTTTGAAAGATACGCTGCTGAGCAGCTTTCAACTGACCCTCACTACAAGTTTTGGCATCGACTGAGATCGCTTGCCAAATGCAAACAAAGTCGAATCACCCAAAATTGAGAGAGGTTATTGTAGACCTTAGAAACATGATCCCATATCCCCTAATGGTTTTTTGATACCTCTCACGAGCTCTGAGATACGAGCCCCAGAAGATTTCTGCCCAATCGTGCTTAGTGCACCTTGGGGTCACTTGGGTCGAGCATGGTCGCGAGTGTTTCGGTGACTCTGTGGGTGGAATGAGGTTGCCACTAGTGTTTACCCAGCCAACTAAAGCTAATGGAGTATACTATTTGATGCCAGGTCAGATGGTTTGAAAGATACATTGCTGAGCCGCTTTCAACTGACCCTCACTGCAAGTTTTGGCATCGACTGAGATCGCCCTGCCAAATGCAAATGAAGTTGAATCGCCCAAAATTGAGAGAGGTTATTGTAGACCTTGGAAACAAGATCTCATTTCCCCTAATGGTTTTTTGATACCTCTTATGAGCTCTAAGATATGAGCCCCAGAAGATCGCTGCCCAATCATGCTTAGTGCACCTTGGGGTCACTTGGGTCGAGCGTGGTCGCGAGCTTTCCTGTGACTCCATGGGTAGAATGGGGTTGTCACTGGTGTTTACTTGGCCAATCGGAGCTTATGGAATAGATGGTTCAATGCCAAGTCAGACGGTTTGAAAGATACACTATTGAGCCACTTTCAACTGACCCTCACTACAAGTTTTGGCATCAACTGAGATCGCCTTGCCAAATGCAAACAAAGTCAAATCACCCAAAAATGAGAAAGGTTATTGTAGACCTCAAAAACATGATCCTGTAGCCCCTAATATTTTTTTGATACCTCTCACAAGCTCTAAGATATGAGCCCCAGAAGATCGCTGCCCAATCGTGTTAGTGCACCTTGGGGTCACTTGGGTTGAGCATGGTCGCGAGCATTCCAATGACTCCATGGGTGGAATGAGTTTGTCATTGGTGTTTACTTGGCCAATTGGAGCCAATGGAGTAGACTATTTGATGCTAGGTTAGATAGTTTGAAAGATACGTTGTTGAGCCGCTTTCAACTGACCCTCACTGCAAGTTTTGGCATCGACTGAGATCGCCCTGCCAAATGCAAACGAAGTCAAATCACCCAAAACTGAGAGAGGTTATTGTAGACCTCAAAAACATGATCTCATTTCCCTTGATGGTTTTTTGATACCTATCACGAGCTCTAAGATATGATCCCCAGAAGATCATTTCCCAATCATGCTTAGTGCACCTTGGGGTCACTTGGGTCGAGCGTGGTCGCGAGCTTTCTCGTGAGTCCGTGGGTGGAATGGGGTTGTCACTGGTATTTACCTGGCCAACCAAAGCTGATGGAGTAGATGGTTTGATGCCAAGTCAGACGGTTTGAAAAATACGTTGCTGAGCCACTTTCAACTAACCCTCACTGCAAGTTTTGGCATCGACTGAGATTGCCTTGCCAAATGCAAACGAAGTCGAATTGCCCAAAATTGAGAGAGGTTATTGTAGACCTTAGAAACATGATCCCATAGCCCCTAACATTTTTTTGATACCTCTCACGAGCTCTGAGATATGAGCCCCAAAAGATCACTACCCAATCATGCTTAGTGCACCTTGGGGTCACTTGGGTCGAGTGTGGTCGCGAGCGTTTTGGTGACTTTGTGGGTAGAATGAGGTTGTCACTGGCATTTACCCACCCAACCAGAGCCGATGGAGTAGACTATTCAATGCTAGGTCAGATGGTTTGAAAGATACACTGCTAAGCTACTTTCAACTAACCCTCACTGCAAGTTTTGGCATTGACTGAGATCGCCCTGCCAAATGCAAATGAAGTCAAATTGCCCAAAACTAAGAGAGGTTATTGTAGACCTCAAAAACATGATCTTGTAGCCTTTAACAGTTTGTCTATACCTCTCATGAGCTCTAAGATATGAGCCCCAAAAGATTGCTGCCCAATTATGCTTAGTGCACCTTGGGGTCACTTGGGTCGACCGTGGTCGCAAGTGTTCCAATGACTCCGTGGGTGGAATGGGGTTGTCACTGGCATTTACCTAGCCAACCAGAGCTGATGGAGTAGATAGTTCAATGTTAGGTCAGATGGATTGAAAGAAATGTTGTTGAGCCACTTTCAACTAACCCTCACTAGAAGTTTTGGCATTGACTAAGATCACCTTACCAAATGCAAACAAAGTTGAATCACCCAAAACCAAGAGAGGTTATTGTAGACCTCAGAAACATGATCCCGTAGCACCTAATAGTTTTTTGATACCTATCACAAGGTCCGAGATACAAGCCATGAAAGATCACTGCCAGTTTGAAAGATACGTTGCTGAGCCGCTTTCAACTGACTGTTAGTGGTATGTTTGAAATTTGAACTGTGAAATTAATCATGATTAAGCTTGTGAAATTTGAATTGTGGAGCTTATTATGTTTGAGGTTTAACTTTTATAGATTGTTTGAAATGATAAAAAATAATATCCTTAAAGCATTAGAAACAACAATCAAACATGTTAGAATTCAAACCATGCAAATGACATAAGTATATGACATGTAAGATCCCTTCTTGGTACTATTGGCCACCCATACATGATTTTGGTCATAAGTCCTTATGAAGAGTTTTAGGACATTTAACTTTTAAATCAAATTGATTGTTACAAATTTCCATTATAGGTTTCAAAAGATCTCAATTAACCATTAAGGATCCTTTTGTCCTTCTATCTTTGATTGGATCCGTGGTGACCATAGGCGTCTTCATAGGTGCTCCTGCACAAGTTACAATCCACATACAAAACCAAGTTTATTGACTCAAAATACAATCTAAGAAAGGTCAAATTAATGTATTGAAATTAAGCTTAACGAACTTAGAAAACAATGCACTAAGTTAACTTATTACCTAGTCAAGTGTTCTTGAAGGGTCATCTCTTTACTTCAGGGTCTCCAATAGTGCTTCATGATCAACAATAGTAATAGTCCAAAGTTCTTTTGTCTTTGGTCTTCCTTGATGCTTTGACAACTTGACATTTGTTGCTATAACAAGGTGTGAATACATGAGAATAGTTTTGTGCTTCTCATAGTCTTCAAATGTGGGAACTCCATTCTTTCTAATCATGTATGTTCATAGCCATGTTCCTGCAACAAAAATTGAACCAGTAGGATATGTTAACCCATCACCATCTGTCATCGGTTGTACAAGCTTATGTTTACCTTGTACACAATGTGCTAACCAATAATTTGACCTCTCATCATTCCCCTACGGTGCAACCAATGCAAAAACATCTCCTAGCTTCAGAAGATCTAAAAGATGGTCATAGTCAACTGAAGTGTCCATGTCATCATTTCTTATAGAGAGTGTCAAAGATAAAGGAGTCAGATACTATGGAACCCATGTATCCACCCACTCACTTGACTCACAATGATCCCAATCATACTAAAAACACATGGGGCAAAAACAAGCCAACTCTCATGTCCAAATGGTCCATGTACTACTATTGGAGCTTCGAAATGAATGCATTTTTTAAGAGTCTTTCACTGTTTGACAATCCAATCTATCTCCTATAGTTCCCTCCTCAACCAACCAAAAGAATCTATGCACTGTAGAATCAAGAGTCCCCCCTTGTGACAATGCTAAAGTACACCAATCAACAGTAGAATGAGCATCAAGAAGTACAGCACCTGAAATCCTCAATTGCTCCTTAACTAGAGCTCTCTTCACACACGCACCTCCTCCGTCATGCTCCCCTTTCCCATGCCCTGACTCAAAAAAACTCCAAGTATGAGGTACACCTCTCTCCACATGCATTCTACACAACCAATAAAACATTTTGTCATTCTTAAATTGACCAGTGCAATTATCTGACCAAATGAGATACCTATCCATAGCAATACCATTTTCCTGCAAGAAGTCAAAATAGTTCTGGAAACAATGTTGAACAAACTCATGAGAGTGAGATCTGTCGTCACTCATATAAAAATGGTACTCTCTGATTATCTTTCACTCATCTTTTGTGCTATCGGGGGAATGTCTATATGTGATGTGTACAAAAATAGCAACCTAAATGGAATTGTAATATTGAGCTTGAGTCTCATTTTTGGGCTGCAATGTATAGTTCTCCGCAAAGTCTACAACGGATATAATAGTTCCAATGGGGAAAGTGTCCTTACATGTCCTAAATTGTTGATCAACCATTGAGACCTATGACTATGCCTTGCATACTTGTAAAAAAGATTTGTCTTGAAATCTGAGATAAAATCAGCAACATTGTATTCTTTTGCAACTAACTCACATCTAGAGCCTTCACCTCCACTCTTCAATGTATATTTCACTATTTCATATACCTTTTTTTGGACAAGTGTCTTTCCAAAATTGTGTTCCAAACCCTCATGAAAACATGTTCTAAACTTGGACAAGCCACCACATTCTGAGCACTTGGCATTTAAGCAATCTTTTTTATAAAATAAACAACCATCATCTCTATGACATAAAAATTGATCTAGCAAGTCTCTTGATGATTTGGGAAGACCACTTGCACCAAAATCCTCTAGCATTTCATTAGTATGCAAAGTAGAATGAATGGACCGTAATAATTCATGATGCATTGAAAACTCAACATGATATTTGCAACAACATGTATTTCGAATCTTAAGGGGTACACAATAAAATGGCTTCACGGATTCAAAAGACCTTTGTGATATTTTCAATGTTGGATGTGTCTCACAAAATTTTTTATACAACATTGTTTGACTTACCTCCACATAATGTTTAGGATGTGGAGTCCGATCTTGATTTCCAACTCTCAACTTCAAGACATCCTTCACATTTGGTGACACTCTTGAGTTAGCATCCCAAAATTGTTGAATTTCATCCTTGACAACATCTGTTAGCTTCTTATCGAAATGTGGAAGTCTCCCACCATAAGCCCATGTATCAATTTGAAGCAGATCATCGAGTCTTTCTCTTCTTGCAAGTGCTCTACCCAAAGTTTTACGGTCTATATTGAAGTCAACACAAGTTTTTCTCATCAAACGAGACTTTCTCAACTGATGACTTACTAAGGAGGTTGTAATAACCCTACGAGCAACTCTCTTGTCTTTTTCTCTGCTAGTCTTCCCAATGCTATTGAGAGCATTGAAAATATTCTTCACAATAATGGCATTTCTCTCCATTTTCTTGTTCACATGAATCTTCAATTTCACAAGCACAGGTCTCATCTTTTGCATCTTTAACAACTGCACAAAAATTTGACATTTCTCAACCAATGTCTTGTTTCAAAAAAATTGATCATAAAGTCTTGAAGCCCACAACCTAACGGTTCTATGTGACCTCTTTCCTTCCCAATTATTCATAATGTTCTCCTCAATTTCAATTAACCATTTAGGTGTTCTTGAAAGCCCCGAATTTGAAGATTGATTATCTTTATTGCAAGGGACTTCATTTCGCATATAATTTGGAGATGTATAATGTTCATGTGGTTCTTGTGCAACATTTTCGTTCCCAAAGTCTACATTTTCAATCTCCATCTGTGCATTTTCAAATTGAACATCCTCTTCACTTACAACTACATTTACGAGGTCACCTTGATTAATGTTTAACATACCTTCTCTCCTTCTTCGGTGATTTTCCTTATCTTTTTCCCTATATGCTTGAATTTCATCATCTGTCAGCTTCCTCTTGCGTTTAGCCTTTCGATGACTGCTACTTCCCATAGTGAGACCAGAAGTTGACAAAAATCAAACAATGGGCCCCAAATCACATTTTTTGTTTTGCAACGCATGAAAAAAGTATAAAATCCTGTGATTGTCTGGTCTGTGGGGATAGGGAATATTTTGGTCAAATATTACCTGGCAAAAATTGGGTATCTGATTCCATATCAGGTACCCGATATTCCCAGGCTGATGAAAAAGGGCGGGAGAAAATGAAAAAAATTGAACTTTTACATATATTGATGTATATAATATATATACATATAGAAAAGAGGCATATGATATATATAATGTATATTATATATATACTACTGTATTATAATAGACTAATGTATTATATGTACTAATGTATTAAATATACTAATATATATAATATATTATATATATACTAATGTATTATATATATATAACATATACTAAAGTATACTAATATATTATATATAATATTACAAATTTTGGAAAATCTCTTGTAGAAATATGGAAATTATAATCTTCCTCCTAGATCATACATTAATTAAGTTCTTCGTGCCTTAGCAGAGGAAGCCAGCTGGATTGTTGAAGCTTACGGTACTACATACAGAAATGCGGTATGTATTTTTTGCCTAAATTTTTTTCTCATTTCTTTTAGGTCTTTAAAGGTGGTCGGCTAAATATTTGTATTAAATGTGCTTTTTATAGGCATTGTAAACCCTAGCTACAAAGAAATGGAGGCTTTGAAGAATAGTTCACAGGAGGCAAAGAGAGAGACTTCCTAGGGGTCATGGGGACTCACTAGGGATCCTAGTATGGACCCCTTAATACACACTTCAGTGTTCCAATGTGTCAAAAGGGGTCATGGGGACTCCCTAGGGGTCCTAACACATGATAAGGTGTACTAGGACCCCTAGGGAGTCCCCATGACCCCTTTTGACACATTTCAATGCTCAAGTACCCCTTAAGACACACTTGAGCATTGCAATGTGTCAAAAGGCATCACGAGGACTCCCTAGGGGTCTTAGTATGCCTTATCATGTGTTAGGACCCCTAGGGAGTCCTCGTAACCCATTTTGACACATTGGAATGCTCAAGTGTGTCTTAAGGGGAACGCTCAAGTGTGTCTTAAGGGGTCCTATGACCTCTTAAGACACACTTGAGTGTTCCAATGTGTCAAAAGGGGTCACGGGGACTCCCTAGGGGTCCTAACACATGATAAGGAATACTAGGACCCCCAGGGAGTCCCTGTGACCCCTTTTGACACATTGCAATGCTTAGGTGTATCTTAAGGGGTCTTCAGACCCCTTAAGACACACCTGAGTATTGCAATGTGTCAAAAGGGGTCACGAGTACTCCCTACGGGTCCTAACATGTGATAAGGCATACTACGACCCTTAGGGAGTCCCCTTGACCCCTTTTGACACATTGCAATGCTCAAGTGTATCTTAAGGGGTCCTAAGACCCCTTAAAACACACTTTAGCATTCCAATGTCTCAAAAGGGGTCTCCCTAGGGGTCCTGACATGTGATAAGGTGTACTAGGACCCCTAGGGAGTCCCCGTGACCCCTTTTGACACATTGGAATGCTCAAGTGTGTCTTAAGGGGTCCTACGACCCCTTAAGACACACTTGAGCATTCCAATGTGTCAAAAGGGGTCACAAGGACTCCCTAGGGGTCCTAACATGTGATAAGGCATACTAGGACCCCTAGGGAGTCCCTGTGACCCCTTTTGAAATATTGGAACACTCAAGTGTGTTTTAAGGGGTCCTACGACCCCTTAAGACACACTTGAGCATTCCAATGTGTCAAAAGGGGTCACAGGGACTCCCTAGAGGTCCTAAAGCGTGATAAGGAATACTAGGACCCCTAGGGAGTCCCCGTGACCCCTTTTGACACATTGGAATGCTCAACTATGTCTTAAGGGGTCCTAAGACCCCTTAAGACACACTTGAGCATTCCAATGTGTCAAAAGGGGTCACGGAGACTCCCTAGGGGTCCTAACACATGGTAAGGCATACTAGGACCCCTAAAGAGTCCTCGTGATGCCTTTTGACACATTGCAATGCTCAAGTGTGTCTTAAGCAGTCCTAATACCCCTTAAGACACACTTGAGCATTCTAATGTGTCAAAAGGGGTCTCCCTAGGGGTCCTAATGCGTGATAAGGTGTACTAGGACCCGTAGGGAGTCCCCATGACCCCTTTTGACACATTGGAATACTCAAGTGTGTCTTAAGGGATCCTATGACCCCTTAAGACACACTTGAGCATTCCCATGTGTCAAAAAGGGTCATGGGGACTCCCTAGGGGTCCTAACGCATGATAAGGCATACTAGGACCCCTAGGGAGGCCCCGTGACCCATTTTGACACATTGCAATGCTCAAGTGTGTCTTAAGGGGTCCTAAGACACACTTGAGTGTTCCAATCTATCAAAAGGGGTCTCCCTAGGGGTCCTAACTCATTATAAGGAGTACTAGGATGCCTAGGGAGTCCCCATGACCCCTTTTGACACATTGGAACACTCTAGCATATCTTAAGGGGTCCTACGACCTCTTTAGACACACTTGAGAATTCTAATGTGTCAAAAGGGGTCATGGGGACTCCCTATGGGTCCTAATGTGTGATAAGGCATACTACGACCCCTAAGGAGTCCCCGTGACCCCTTTTGGCACATTGTGAGGCTCAAGTGTGTCTTAAGGGGTCCTAAGACCCCTTATGACACACTTGAGTATTCCAATGTGTCAAAAGGGGTCACGGGAACTCCCTAGGGGTCCTAATGCATGATAAGGCATACTAGGACCCCTAGGGAGTCCCCGTGACCCCTTTTGACACATTGCAATGCTCAAGTGTGTCTTAAGGGTTTTGAAGACCCCTTAAGACACACTTGAGCATTCCAATGTGTCAAAAGGGGTCTCCCTTGGGGTCCTAACACATGATAAGGCATACTAGGACCCCTAGGGTGTCCCCATGACCCCTTTTGACACATTGGAGTGCTCAAGTGTGTCTTAAGGGGTCCTACAACACCTTAAGACACACTTGAGCATTCCATTGTGTCAAAAGGGGTCACAGGGACACCCTAGGGGTCCTAACATGTGATAAGGTGTACTAGGACCCCTAAGGAGTCCCCGTCAGCCCTTTTGACACATTGAAATGTTGAAGTGTGTCTTAAAGGATCCTATGACCCCTTAAGACACACTTGAGCATTCCAATGTGTCAAAAGGGGTCATGGGGACTCCCTAGAGGTCCTAACGCGTGATAAGGCATACTAGGACCCCTAGGGAGTCCCCGTGACTCCTTTTGACACACTGCAACACTCAAGTGTGTCTTAAGGTGTCCTAAGACCCCTTAAGACACACTTGAGCCATCCAATGTGTCAAAAGGGGTCTCCCTAGGTGTCCTAACGCATGATAAGGCATACTAGGACACCTAGAGAGTCCCCATGACCCCTTCTGACACATTGGAATGCTCAAGTGTGTCTTAAGGGATCCTACGACCCCTTAAGACACACTTGAGCATTCCAATGTGTCAAAAGGGGTCATGGGGACTCCCTAGGGGCCCTAACAAATGATAAAGTGTACTAAGACCCCTAGGGAGTCCCTGTGACCACTTTTGACACATTGGAATGCTCAAGTGTGTCTTAAGGGGTCCTATGATGCCTTAAGACACACTTGAGTGTTCCAATGTGTCAAAAGGGGTCATGGGGACTCCCTAGTGGTCCTAACGCATGATAAGGTGTACTAGGACCCCTAGGGAGTCCCCATGACCCCTTTTGACACATTGGAACACTCAAGTGTGTCTTAAAGGGTCCTACGACCCCCTAAGACACACTTGAGCATTCCAATTTGTCAAAAGAGGTCATGGGAACTGCCTAGGGGTCCTAATGCATTATAAGGCATACTAGGACCCCTAGGGAGTCTCTGTGACACCTTTTGACACATTGGAATTCTCAAGTGTGTCTTAAGGGGTCCTACGACCCCTTAAGACACACTTGAGCATTCTAATGTGTCAAAAGGGGTCATGGGGACTCTCTAAGGGTCCTAACATGTGATAAGGTGTACTAGGACCCCTAGAGAGTCCCCGTGACCCCTTTTGACACATTAGAATGCTCAAGTGTGTCTTAAGGGGTCCTAAGGTGTTAGGACCCCTTAAGATGCATTTGAGCATTCCAATGTGTCAAAAGGGGTCACGGGGACTCCCTAGGCTCCTAACACATGATAAGCCATACTAGGACCCCTAGGGAGTCCCCATGACCTTTTTTTACGCATTGCAATTCTCAAGTGTGTGTTAAGGGGTCTTAGGACCCCTTAAGAAACACTTGAGCATTCCAATGTGTCAAAAGGGGTCACGGGGACTCCCTAGGGGTCCTAACATGTGATAAGGCATACTAGGACTCTTAGGGAGTCCCCGTGACCCCTTTTGACACATTGCAATGCTCAAGTGTGTCTTAAGGTGTCCTAAGACCCCTTAAGACACACTTAAGCATTCCAATGTGTCAAAAGAGGTCTCCCTAGGGGTCCTAACACATTATAAGGTGTATTAGGACCCCTAGGGAGTCCCTGTGACTTCTTTTGACACATTGGAATGCTCATGTGTGTCTTAAGGGGTCCTATGACCCCTTAAGACACACTTGAGCATTCCAATGTATCAAATGGGGTCATCGGGACTCCCTACGGGTCCTAATGCATGATAAGGTGTACTAGTACCCCTAGGGAGTCCTTGTGACCCCTTTTGACACATTGGAATGCTCAAGTGTGTCTTAAGGGGTCCTACGACCCCTTAAGACACACTTGAGCATTCCAATGTGTCAAAAGGGGTCATGGGGACTCCCTCAGGGACTCCCTAGGGGTCCTAGTACACCTTATCATGCATTAAGACCCCTAGGGAGTCCCCATGACCCCTTTTGACACATTGCAATGCTCAAATGTGTCTTAAGGGGTCCTAAGACCCCTTAAGACACACTTGAGCATTCCAATGTGTCAAAAGTGGTCTCCCTAGGGGTCCTAATGCATGATAAGGTGTACCAGGACCCCTAAGACCCCTTAAGACACATTTGAGCATTGCAATGTGTCAAAAGGGGTCTCCCTAGGGGTCCTAATGCGTGATGAGGTGTACCAAGACCCCTACGGAGTCCCTGTGACCCCTTTTGACACATTGTAACACTGAAGTGTGTCATAAGGGGTCCTAAGACCCCTTAAGACACACTTGAGTGTTCCAATGTTTTAAAAGGGGTCATGGGGACTTCCTAGGGGTCCTAACATGTGATAAGGCATACTAGGACCCCTAGGGAGTCCTCGTGACCCCTTTTGACATATTACAATGCTCAAGTGTGTCTTAATGGGTCCTACAACCCCTTAAGACACACTTGAGCATTCCAATGTGTTAAAAGGGGTCATGGGGACTCCCTAGGGGTCCTAACGCATGATAAAGTGTACTAGGACCCCTAAGGAGTCCCCATGACCCCTTTTGACACATTGCAATGCTCAAGTGTGTCTTAAGAGGTCCTAAGACCCCTTAAAATGCACTTGAGTGTTCTAATGTGTCAAAAGGGGTCATGGAGACTCCCTAGGGGTCCTAACGCATGATAAGGCATACTAGGACCCCTAGGGAGTCCTCGTGACCCCTTTTGACACATTGGAATGCTCAAGTGTGTCTTAAGGGGTCCTACAACCCCTTAAGACACACTTGAGCATTCCAATGTGTCAAAAGGGGTCATGGGGACTCCCTAGGGGTCCTAACGCATGATAAAGTGTACTAGGACCCCTAGGGAGTCCCCATGACCCCTTTTGACACATTGGAATGCTCAAGTGTGTCTTAAGGGGTCCTACAACCCTTTAAGACACACTTGAGCATTCCAATGTGTCAGAAGGGGTCATGGGGACTTCCTAGGGGTCCTAGCACATGATAAGGTGTACTAGGACCCCTAGGGAGTCCCTGTGACCCCTTTTGACACATTGCAATGCTCAAGTGTGTCTTAAGTAGTCCTACGAACCCTTAAGACACACTTCAGCATTCTAATATGTCAAAAGGTGTCACGGGGACTCCCTAGGGGTCCTAACGCATGATAAGGTGTACTAGGACCCCTAGGGAGTCCTCGTGACCCCTTTTGACACATTGGAATGCTAAAGTGTGTCTTAAGGGGTCTTAGGACTCAAAAGACCCCTTAAGACACACTTGAGCATTCCAATGTGTCAAAAGGGGTCACAGGGACTCTCTAGGGATCCTAACACGTAATAAGGTGTACTAGGACCCCTAGGGCATCCCCATGACCCCTTTTGACACATTGGTATGCTCAAGTGTGTTTTAAGGGGTCCTACGACCCCTTAAGCCACACTTGAGCATTACAATGTGTCAAAAGGGGTCACGGGGACTCCCTAGGGGTCTTGATACGTGATAAGGCATACTAGGACCCCTAGGGAGTCCCCGTGACCCCTTTTGACACATTGGAATGCTCAAGTGTGTCTTAAGGGGTCCTATGACCCCTTAAGACACACTTGAGCATTCCAATGTGTCAAAAGGGGTCACGGGGACTCCCTAGGGGTCCTAACGTGTGATAAGGTGTACTAGGACCCCTAGGGAGTCCCCGTGACCCCTTTTGACATATTGCAATGTTCAAGTGTGTCTTAAGGGGTTGTAGGACCCCTTAAGACACACTTGAGCATTCTAATGTGTCAAAAGGGGTCACAGGGACTCCCTACGGGTTCTAACACATGATAAGGCATACTAGGACCCCTAGGGAGTCCCTGTGACCCCTTTTGACACATTGGAACACTCAAGGGTTTCTTAAGGGGTCTTAGGACCCCTTAAGACACACTTGAGTGTTCCAATGTGTCAAAAGGGGTCACAAGGACTCCCTAGGGGTCCTAGCACATGATAAGGTGTACTAGGACCCCTAGGGAGTCCTCGTGACCCCTTTTGATGCATTGGAATTCTCAAGTGTGTCTTAAGGGGTCCTACAACCCCTTAAGACACACTTGAGCATTCCAATGTGTCAAAAGTGGTCATGGAGACTTCCTAGGGGTCCTAACGCGTGATAAGGCATACTAGGACCCCTAGGGGGTCCCCATGATCCAGTTGAGATGTTAATGAATGACTTCTTGCTAATACTACTCTTCCACCAAATTGAGATTTCAACCCTTTTGTGGATCTACTAGCTCAATCACGAGCCCACAGAATTGGCCAAGAGAAAAATGTGATTGTATATCAACTGATTACAAAATGTTCAGTTGAGGAGAAAATATTCCAACAATCAAGAAGAAAATTGGCTATGGAAAATCTACTTATGAATTTTGTTAAGAATGAAACTATTAAGGAATTGCATGAATCACAAACCATGAAAATAACCTTCTACAGCAAAGAACATTCAAGCTATAGAATTTATTAACTCTGAATTTAAACATCTTATCAGCATTCATGGAAGAGATTTCATTAGCATCCATGGAAGAAATTTCATTAGAACTTCAAACAAAATCATCTAAAAAAATTCATTAACTTCAGGCGAAATCATTTAAGATGAACAAAAACAAAATTGTATTACTTAGAAATGGCAGAGAAAGAAAATGAGATAAACCAAATTTATCAAATTCTTGCAATCCGCAGCTTCTCTCCGAGGGAAAAATGACAATCCATGGATCCAAAATTATGGTAAAAATGAAATTCTTCAAGTAAGTCCTTTAGAAACACGTGGAATACTATAACACATGATGATTTATAGAGAATTTATGATAGACTATGCTGTGCAAAAGCCCACAATTCAAGCTGCCATATCTCAAAGTATTGATGAGAAGCAATGGCGAAAGCCTGAGATAGAGGCGGTGCCGGCATTGAAGCGGCAAGACATTCTTCATAATATCAAGGCAGCACCATCGAAATGGCAAGGCTTTCCTCATAATGTCATGCCGCCGCTGATCTCTTCTTTAAATTCATTAATGCGGTCAGTTCTACGGCACCTGCATAATTTCCAGTACAACTGCTCATTTTACCAAACCCTTTCCCGCTCTCCATAATCTTCGGCCGGTTCAAAGATCTATCTGTTTGTTCTTGTTTAACCTTCCAATGACTCTATTGAGCTACCAGATTATCAACAGGCGTGACTACAATTGTCCAGTGACCAGAATCTCTTTCGAGAACCTTTACAATTTAGCGTTTTAGTTGAAAAAGAAAGGAAAGATACCATTTCACATCCACGGGTGGTGGAAACAGAGTGATTCTCTTGCCCTCTACTTCTATAATCCACCTCCAGTGAACTATTCTTCAAAGCCTCCATTTCTACGTAGCTAGGGTTTTCAGTGCCTATAAAAGGCACAACTATGCCTGTGTAGGGACTCATGCTCGTGCTAAGAATCATATTAAATAATATTTAAAATGTAAAATGTATATTATATAATATTTAATATATAATATATAATCTAATATATAGTTTTTGATATTAATATATAATTAAATAATATTTAATGTAACATGTATATTACATAATATTTAATATATATAATATATAATCTAATATATAGTTTTTAATATTAATATATATTAAATAATATTTAATGTAAAATATATATTATATAACATTTAATATATAATTGATATTATAAAATATTTAATATATCTAATATATAACTATAATATAGTTTATGAAGGATGGAGAAATGGGAGGGAGAAAGTGGAGGCAAAGTGAAAATTCAAAATTCTACATCATATTCGGGTAAATATCGGGTACCCAAAAATATTGGGTACCCGATTAGGCTCGGTATTGCTTTGTGCACCAAACCTACATGGTCAACTATTGGAATGTCTCAAATACATGTTTTTCCCCTATTTCTCTAAGTTCTAGACTTTGACAATGTAGCTAATGACTTTTTTTTCACCCGAATTTGATAAAATGAAAAGGGTATCTTAAGGAGATTATCAGCTTTCTATCGATATAATTGCTGTCAAATTTTGAATTCCGTAAGTAATTATTAGTTATTTTCTAATTGAGCTACCTCTAAAGTGCTGATTTATATACTAATTGAAAAATGACTATAACTTTCAAACGGTATAACATTTTTGAAATTTGAAAAATGTGTCACATTCTATGCTTCGCCTACTATAAGGAAAAAAAAATTTGAATTTTGTAAAGTTTTGAATGAGTTAAGGTGGTCAGACACGGGAGTTTTTTTATTCTGAAAATGTTGTAGCAGAAAATTCATAATTAATTATTTTTTTTGAATAAAATTACAAAAGAATATGTGTCACATCTGGGCATGAGTCTACTACTTATATATAAAATCTTATAATAAAATATTATCATTTGATTATGATTAAGGTGGTCAGACATACACCTACTTCTTATTTTTTTCCTGAAATTTTTGTACTGCTGCATTGAAATATATACTTTTTGCCAATCATACTAACTTTTTCTCAAAAAAGGCCTAGTAGTTTAGAAACTACATTCAATTTTCTATAGATTCTATGCTTACAAATTTTTGATATTAGGTTCATAGCTAGTTGAAATTTTCACGTCAAGTTGACTAACCCTGATTTGCTGATTTTTCATTGCCACTTAAGGGCATAGTTTGGCCCCTCATGATCTTGCACATACCCTTGGCTAACATTTGGCATGACTTTGATGGTTATTTTGGTGGTCTTGGCTGAAGTTCACAAAGTTACACATGTAGTTTGCATAGTTTTGGGTGGCTAGGTCAAAGGTTGGAGCTGGTGGTTACAAAGTTACAAAGTGGTTAAGCTAGCAGTTGGCATGACTTCGGTGGTTATGTTGGTGTTCTGAGGTGAAGGTTAGGAATTTATGGAGGGGTTTGACTAATAGTTATCATAACTTCATGATTTATGACTATGGTCAACACAGTGCATCCATAAGCTACGACTTTGACATCGGGTAGTTTGCAGGACATTGTGAGGTTTTCTTGGTTTTTAAAGGTGGCAGTTCTGATGTCATGTTGGTGCACCAAGTGGTCATGCATAGCTTCAGAAGGTTAGGCCCACGGTTAAAGAGAAAGGTCATGAATGTATGCACATGGTTAAGCTAGCGGTTGGCATGACTTTGGCAGTTAAAATTGTGGCTAGGATATGGGGCTTTTGAGGTTACGACACTATAGTATTTTCTTCTCTACGTTGCATCATGTGGTTTTAAGGTGGTGCAAAATGGAGGCGTATGTTAGTATATATTTAATGAGAACATTTTTTTGGGATATTGCAGAAGTGTTGGATGTGGGATCCACAATTAGGGACATTAATGAGACTTATCAATAGTTTTAAATTATTCACTAGTACATAATCCAGGCTAAGATTTTGATTAGACATTAAAAAAGGATAATTTGTATGGGATATGAGTTGTGATTCATCAACATTCATTATTTTTATTTTCTGAAGCAAGCCACCTTGCGTGAAACATTCCTTCAAATTTTAATGTGGCTTCCAAGTTGGTGATTAATTTCTTTATATACTCTCAGTAGTGGAATAGTACAACACTGAACACATGGCGCTTTCTAAATTTCTAATTTTGGGTGACATAATGGGTCTTCTAGTAGCTGAGGGATCATCAAATGAGAATCCACAACCTATTCTCCAACTAAATTTGGATATCGACGAGAAGAATCAGCAGGATGTCCTGAGTCATCTCATATCTGCAGCATGGGAACATGCTACCAGTTACGTCAAATACCAAAGCGATATGTTTGAGCTAGAAGTAGAAAGGGACAAGGTAGAGATGCACACTATTTTTGATGATCATGGCTTTGACCAGGAGGGGTTAAAAGAGGATTTGAACTGATTACTTGTTGGCCTTCACATCGACTGATTGTCACCTTTTAGATTCTGGAAGTTGTTATGAAATGATCTATTTCCTTTCTAATGATATGTAAGGGCCTTCTAGATACTATAACAATTAGGAAAATTATGCTTTTCCTCTAAAAGGTTAAATTTTTTAATTATGAATATACTTTTGGAAAAGTTTTGAATTGTAAATAGTTGGAAGCTTGTCGCTTCCCCTTTTGGGGAAACCACAACCGTTCAGTATAACTATAAATTGGGCATGAGTAAGAGAAACAAAGGGGGGATTTTTTGGGATTCAACCAATAGCAGAAAAACTTAATTATACCATTTTATAAATTAATACAAATGACAAGTCCCTTTTTCAAATAGTGTTATATGCGTTATTTACTAATTTAGAAACACAAAAACTTAAGTTTTGAATTTAGCCCCACCCTTATACTTCAAATTTCAATACAGTAACATGAACATTATACATTATACTTTAAATTACAAAAAGAATGAACAATAGTTTTGTAAATTGTAAATGTAATTATTAATGAGTCAAGATTCAAGAAGTACAGTATATGAAGTATCTATGATTCTATATAAATACCTATTAACTGGATGCTAAATCACTTCATTGACTCAGTGAGCAGTCTGACACTTCTAAATCCCACATGGAATCCAGCTCCTTAAATTAACTAGTAGTAATAGGTTCCTCTTCATTCTAAGTCGGGTATTCAAAATCAAAGAAAAATCATCTCCATTTTGAGTCTGGGACGGAGATCCATCATTTGTCTCAAAACTAGCAATAGCACCACCAGGTTTTGAACTACTGCAAAGCCCTTGTCTTTCATGTATGGAATTCCAAATTGTCAATGCCCTATTATAAGGAAAATCTCTAATATTTTACGGAGTTACAAACAACCTCAAGTAAGTTTCCAAATTTTTGTCTAGTTTGTTTTTTATCTTTGATTTCAAAAAACCCAATGCATTGAAAACTCTTACATCTTCCATCGACCCCAATATCATTGTTTGACATAAATCAGCAAGTTTGAAATATTCTAATATTGAATCACGCAATACTTCACTCTTCTCTATCCTTTTCCAAAGCCTGGATTGCACCAGGTTCAAATGGATTCTCCAAGATTTTCAACTGCAATTTCATACATGATGCAAATTATCTACATTTTTTTGTAAGATCGGATGAATCTAAAATTCCTTCAATTGGTTTTTCATTGCAATCTACAAGTTTTGAAAACTCTCTCACCAATTCATCAATTTTTTTATGAAAGATATGTGCATTAGTTTGTTTATCTCTGATGTTTTTACAAAAATGAGGAACCACACAACCCATGGCTTCAAGAATTTCTTCTCGAGGGAATATTTCATGAATCTCATTTGAAATTTGGTAGGAAATTGACTTCAAATTATCACCAAAAGATTTAACAATCCTGTAAAAAAAAAATTAACTGGAAGTAGTCTGCCTCGCTTTCCCATCTTATATTGGTGCATTGGTAGTTCATATCCTTTCACAAACACACATAAATTATTTTCTACATTAAATTGTAAAAAATTCTCAGCATGATTTAAATTTGTAATTATCTTCCACCTAAAAAAAATTGGGCTTTGAAGTGTTGTCATATTTGAATATAGGGAATACGGGGCAATGCATGTCATTCTACATAAACTGCTATACTCATGGATATACATAGTTATGTCTTGGGCTTTCTTAAAAAAAAATTTCACTAAATCGGCATGGGGAGAAGACTAGATAAATTTAATAGAGTCTCTCTATCACTTAACTTATGTAATAGATTAGGAGCTTTTTCTAATGTGAGGCGTTGCTCATATATTAGTCTAATCAAGGATTAATATTCTGTTAGAACTTCTTCTACTGGTCCATGCAAAGAGATCCATCTGGTCTCAACATCCTTGAGAATCTTGTTTCTTGGTGTTACTCCCTCTGAAAAAATCTTAAATTCTACAAAATGTTTAGGAATTCTACAGAAGTAAGAGTATAGCTTGCAGACTAGATCTTCAACTTTTGATACTGTAGGAAAATTGCTTACAATTTTATATGCTAAATTCATTTGATGAGCCATGCAATGTATGCCAAGCAGGTAAGGTGCAATACTAGTTTGAAATATTGCACAAAGACCATTCCTTTGGCCTTGCATTATTGTAGATCCATCAACTCCAACACACACTAACTTCTTGCCAATTGTCGAATCATCCATACTCAAAACTTCATTCAAAGCTTTCTTGACTTCAAAATATAAGTTTTTTGATGTTGAATTGCCCCTCATTTTACAAACACAAAGTATATGAGCTTGGCGAACATGTTCTTTTATTGTACACTCATGCATACAAACCCAAGAAGTGTTATCTACTACAGTAATTTTATCTCTGGATAATGAAATGAACCTAGACTATTTCACTTTCTCCTATAAATTTTTCTTTTCCACCTCAAAAAGGTAGTTTTACATTTCCCATCCAGCGTTTGTTAACCAATGTGACATAGGATAGTGAGGAACTCTCAAAAAATATAATAAATTGCCATATTTTTATAAGTCTCTCATAGGATGCCCTCTGGATAGAATATGAAAAACAACACTCATCTGAATAGTCTTTGTCAGGTTTTTGTTCATTGGCTGCATGTTTAAACCCAGCCTTGATTGGATTTCAACTACTAGAAATTACTGTCATTCTCTTGTTATGATCTTCATATTATATGGCATACTTAACATGAAGACATTCTTCCTTTGATTTCCATCTCACTGTTGATATTTCTTGTTCATCTATGGTCTATTTTTCATAAACCTTACCAATATATTTTTCTATAGTGTCAATCTTTAGCTGCAACTTCTTCTTTGTTTTCATTTTCCATGTACAAATCTTACACCTGTATTTTTTTGGTTGTTCATCATTATTTTGGAATAGCTCAATGAACTAGTACTTTTCTACCCAATCAACCCTAAAATTTCTTGTCATTTTCCACTCCTGCCCCATTTTTACTTTCCTTTTTCTTTTCTTCCTACCAACATCAATATTATCTTCATTGCTAGCATTTTCATCCAACTGGTTCTATGTATCCCTTATAAAATCTTATGTTGTGCCACCATTGTTATCCTCATTTGATGTATTTTGATTTAACTCAATGACAACCCCAACTTGTGGTAGTAGTACTGGTGAGCTACTATGAATGGAATTTACAATTTCAATTGCAGAATTTGATGGAGCAGAAACATTGCCAATTCCAAAGAAAGTCTTTATGGTAGTATCTCTAAGTTTTGGGTGTTTTGATGGCCTCCCAATCCATTCACTTCCCTAAGGAGTCTTACCCTTTTCTACCCTTCCAATCCCTTCACTTTTCTGAGGAGTCTTACCCTTGTCTACCCTTCCAATCCCTTCAATTCCTTGAGGAGTCTTAACCTTGTCAACTTCTAGGATTGGCCTTTCATTTGCAATCCCTTCACTTCCTTGAGGAGTATCAATCTTGCCCATGTCTGACATGGAAATCCCTTTAGTTTTATCACCACAATGAGAATTCTAAGTCTCAACCTCCCCTGTCATCTCAATCCCTTCACCATCCTGAGGATACTCAGGATAATCACCCTTGTCTAACATCTTGACCTCTCACTAGTCACTGGGATTCTAGGAATTAAAATTAATAGAGTTACTATGAAGTGTGAACAAATAATTTTTTACCTTGGTCCTTTAAGTTTTCTTTGAAATGTTGAATCCTCTATTTACTATTGCAAGATTGTAATTTGAAAATTTGGCCCTCCAAAAAAAATTAATGGGACACGAAAAGACTATAACAAATCTGGAATTGTGCAAACTTTTGATTAACTGATTTGAATTTATATCAATCCATGATTCCAATTTTCATTTTTTTGTGAATTCACGGGCTTTTCAAAATACATTAACATCTTGATTTAAGTGTGGCAAAAAATGTGTTGACTTGTTCAATGCACATTGTAGGAATTAAGAAATGGTTGGCGAAATAGGTCTTGGTCAATATAACAATCCTGACGAATATAACGGTCATCCACCAACTCAATGTAAATTTTTTGGGGAGAAATGGGCTGACTCGGTCAATTCATAATTAATAACCATTGGTGAATTAAGAGGTCATTCCAAGAACCACGTCGAACTGGTTAAAGGCAAATATACTAGTAAACCACGTCAAATGGAAAAATGTTAAGGGTGATTCGAAAGATTATTGACCCGTTACCATGTTAAAATTGGGCGATTTGGGCCATTGTGGACATGATTCACCAATTTCGGCAACGATAATTCCCAGAATTTTCCAAAAGGCAAATATTCACCATAAAAAAATACTCTGGTGCAAACCCATTGGTCCCACAATCAATCATTACAAGGGTCGTAAAATATATTCAAATACATAGATTCTAGTGAATATTCATGATTTTTTTGAAGTCAACCATCCCAGTGCCATGTGGAACATTTTTATTTGCTAATTTTTAGTGCCTTTTACACATTGGCATTGAGGCAATCAGCTCAAGTATAGTCAGTATTGCCACATGGCACTAACTATATGCCCAATTAGAGCATAATTAGTAGGGCCTTTTTTCCTATAACAACCCAAAGACCATAAAATTTAAGAAAGTAGATTGTTGACCTCGGCATGACATCAGCAATATTTTCAAACAATTTCCCTTCCCCTCCTCCTGTCACCTCTCATTTGATTTTTTGGCTTTGTAGTTCAACTTCCAATACATAATTTGGTCATTTTAACTCCTTTTTAAGAGAATTTTTTTATTTGTAATAGAATTTTGTTCTCTTCACAGTGGTGTAGTTATTCTATGATTTTTGTGCCTCATTCTTTCATTAAAATCAATTTTTTCATGGGTGTTGCTAAATAATCCATGTTTCTCAACTTTTAGGACTTCATTCAAGCTCATAAGGACTCCTTTTCAAGGGAATTTTTTTTTAAAGTGCATAATTTTTCTTATACTTTCTAGTGGTGCTATTAGGTTGTAGTTATTGTGATTAGAATTAGTACTTCAACACACACTATTATTTGGCTTTTTAAAAAATTGTAATGAATAGATCATAATTGTGTATTTTTCATATTGATTTGTGTCTAATATAGTCTGATTGTGGCATTTAAAATCATTGAAGTCAGAATTCCACCTAGTTTTTGTTTTAAAAGTGGCCATTCTAATTGCACTAAGTATAAAGTATCAAATCATTTTCCTTTCGAAGGGTTCTTTGATTAAGTTAATTTGGGAGATTGTGTTGTGTGATTGTGCATTCAATTCTCTATTGTGCTCTTCTAATTTTAAGCCATAGGTCCTCATCAATTTCCTCTTTTAACTCCATCTAATTATAAAGTATGGAAAATAAATGCATAGAATAAACTAATGAAAAAAGGATTAACTCATTGCATTGATGGAAGTATTCAAGAACCATCAAATATTAATTTGAAAATGGATTCTCTCACTAAAATTATTATGGATCTTAGAACATTAAGTAAATATATATCAACCTTATGGAATAACTCCTAAAAATGACTCTATATGCCTATATTAAGAATAAAACAACTCATACTCCTAAGAGTTATTTTGTTTTCATTAGTTATGAGGAAGTCATAATAATTGTCAAAGTCATTTAGTAAAGAAGGTAAAGCTAATCGGTAAAAGGATATAAGGGAACAGGTAATTCGGTAAAGGCAAAGCAAGTTTAGGCACCGAGCACCGAGCATTGAGTTATACCGAGCTACAACATCAACCGAACTAAGAAGTTGAGATAGTTACTGAGCTAGAGGAAAATGTTTTTGAGCATTGCAGGTTGACACAAGGAGAATCTTTAAGTACATTGAATCTAGACACCGAATAGAAAATATTTTACAAATCTCGAGGAGATTGTATGTTCAAGAATTGGAGATGTAAACATAATGATGACACATAATTACAAGGTGAGATCTATGAATGAGAATAGAGTATGAAATATGTATTGGAGGAGTAACCAATGCTAGCACCTCATATAGAGATGATTCTAGAACATCCAGCACTGCTTCTAGAATTGTATATAAAATAATCAGAGTGTGAAGATCAATATACATGTGCGAAGAAAGATTACATGTGTGAAGCAGATATTATAGAGAAGGTGATGAGAAAAGAAGCCATCAAGTACATAGCAGTAAAGATTAGAAATTGATTGTGATTCATAATTGAATCTACCAAGCACTAAATTATTATGAGTAATACACAGTATGAGGTAATGAGTTATTGAGCATAAACCACCTGATATGCATATTGATGAGGCATATTAATGCCATATTTTAGACATACTAGGATAGTCTCTACTAGGTCTTTTTCCTTGTTCTATTATATTTGCTCAAATACTTTATACTCATTTTTGTTATTATGTGGCATTCAGCCACTAGACTTATTCTATCATTTAAACACATTTAATATGCTATACTTGGATGAATATTCTATATTACTTACTTTGAAATTATGGTTATGTCTTTATAACTAAAATAGTTATTTGAACATAAATACTACATGTGTGTTTTGGTGTTTATTACCATGAATGTCTTTATCCTAACATTTGAAGTGAAGCGCATCAATGTAACAACCATCGTCTTGACCAAGTAAAACGTACTCATACGCTAGATGCTCGACCCAATCTTTTAGTAGACCCCAATAGAGAAACATTAATGCAGCACCAGCAAAAGGTTTCCAAGTGATCAAGATGGAAGTCATCAAGCAAAGACTAAGACAACATGATAAATTATCTGAATAAATATAGGAGAGAGTGGGAAGTTAGATCTATTTTCACAGCATCTCTTTCCTCTTTTCTAGATCTATTTTGTTTCTATTTTTATATCTCTCTTCCTTCCTATTGGTAGTGTTGTAATAAAATCTCTGCCTATCCCTATGGCGTGATTAGTTAGCTATTAGAATTTTTCCTTTTAAATAAAGGCCCGCTCCTGAGTGAGGAGGGCATTATCAGTTTAGTTGCAATATAGTTTCATTTTGTTGTTTACCATTTTTCATACATCTTTGTACTCAGTTATTCAATTAATGAGCAAATAAAGTATTGAGGTTTAACTTTGCATAATTCAGTGTTTGGGGTACTCATCCAAGGAGACCACTTGGTGAAAAATCCATAGTTAGTTAGATTCATTCTAGTTAAATTAACTTTCCTACATTTTTCATTATTTTAGTATTAAGTGTTGAATTGTTCTTGTAGCCAAAGCCACAGGCTAGCTAACACTTCATGCAGCCAAAGTGATAGAGCAGCTAAAGCATTATAGCTTAGTTTGCAAAAGTCTTTATATTTTTTAGCAACTTCATTTCTAAAATTTCCATTCCAGTACTTTCTTTTCTACAGTCATAGTTTAATTTCCATACTAGCATTTATTTCCTGCAGCAATTGTAGAATGTGTGGTTGAGTGGTACTCGGTGCATATATCTTGCTATCCCATTTCAAGTAACATGTACCTGGGTTGACATATTAAATGATTTTTCATAAGCAGGATAAACTGCTTGGTCGAATGTCTAATCCTTGAGTTTTGGATTATACCTAGTTTCTGAGCCTTTATAAAAAGTGATCATTTTTGGTGTCATTGTCAAGGACAATGTCAAACCTAGTTCTCACTAAGCCATTCCTAGGATTTTCTTTCATTTACACTTTCATTTCCCGATTTAAGTAGAATAAATTTCATCTTGAAAAACATAGCAATCTACATCACTTCACACTAGTTGCATGCATAATAGAAGAAGAGACACTTGAGGAAGGTACTTTCCAAATCAATCCAATAACCCATTAGAAGAAGAAGGACCATTTGTTGATGCTACTATTGAACTTCCCTAAACTACATCATCATCATCTTCTAAAGGATAAATAATTGGTTCCTTTGAAGAGAAACCTGAAATCAATTTATTTGTTGAAGCCTTCACCAATCTAAGATCCTGTTATCCTAAAAATATCATCGAAGAAGACAACCCTTTACAATTGGTCATCTACCACCCTTAATATCCACCACAACCTCATCCTAGAAATCCACCAAGGATGGAAAATCCCACTACATTTCCTTTTCACATCTCAGACTAGCATGATAATAACAATCTCAAGAACATACCCTCTTATACTCTTTCAAAATTCTATGGTCTTGTGATAGAAGACCCGGATACCTTTCTTTTTGAGTTTGATATCCTTTTTAGGATCTATGACTACACCACTGATGCCCACGAGCTTAAACTCTTTCCTGTAACTCTTAAAGATTTTGCATTACATTGGTTCATGCGCTTAGGATAGGATGTTGTTCACAGTTGGGAGGAAATGAAGAGTTCTTTCTTGCTAAAATACAATGAATATTGTAGAGGAAATGACATGCAAGGGGATGACATTTTTAAGATGACACAGAAAGAAGATGAGAGTCTTGAGGATTATATCTCAAGGTTCATGTTCATCTTACAAAAGAGCACATAGCACGATCTTAACGAGGAATCCTAGAAGTTTCTCTTTCTGTGTGGCCTTCAAGATGGATGCACAGAGGTATTGGACCTGATGGATGGAGGTGATATCACCTAGGCTTCATGGGATGATATTAAAATTATATGCCTTAAGTACTCTAGAGCTGCTAGTAAGAAATGAAGGGGATATAGATCCACCTTGGGAAAGTCAAATGGTGTGGGTGCTTCTAGGACAGAGATAACCCATCTCTTGTCTGACTTCAAGCAAGACATTATTAAAAACATGGCCACATGACTAGATACCATGCAGGCTAAGAAGAAACATGAGGAAGCAGAGGCCATGCTGGCTGAATTTCACCCCCACTGTAGATAGAAGAAGAGAGATTGTCGGTGCAAACTAGTTGCTAATGTAGAGACTACAAAATTGCCAACTGAATACAAACTAATTGAACCAGCAGATGATCAATTTCTCTTTGTCACTCAGCAATGACCATGGGTGAAAAGACAAGGTATGCCTCAAGACCCACTTACATTCAATAGTCCATTTTATAATAATCAATGGAAACCCCCCATAAATTATCAAAATCCTCCCTGGAATAATTTCTAGAATTAGCGATAGAATTACCCCATTTCATAGTGGAAAAACCCTCAAGGGAATTGAAAACAACCCCAATGGGCATGGCAGCCACCACAAGTTAACTGGCAATAGAACCCGCAATGGCAAGGAGGTCAATAATGGCCAAATCAGCCACAAGGATTTATGTCACCACCTCCTCAGCCTCCATAATAGCAAGTAATTTTTCCACCTCCAATGGCCAATAATCCACCTCCCAAGCTTACTCAACTACCTACACAGCTACAGGCAAACCCAAACAATAGACCTCCTACACCTCAACAAAGTGTGTATGCTACTGACCCAAAGTAGTACCCCATGTAATATCCTACTTATGTCATCACTCTTGATGATATTAACCTATGGTTTGGTACTACTATGCCTACTCCTACACCTCCAATTATCATTGAGGTACCCTCTAAGGAATCTAACCATGTCGAAAGATCTCCTCCTCTAGCAGTCCCTAAGCCAACACCTGAGAACAACCAGCATACTTGACCTCCTTTTTCACAAAGATGACAACATAGAAATCCAAGGCCTACTAAAGAAGCAGCCTTCAACATCCTTGATCAACTAAAGAACATTAGTGTTCAAATTCCCCTTTTTCAAGCAATCATGGATGTCCCCACATATGGAAAACTCATTAAAGAAGCTTGTTTCAAGAAGCATGGCTGCAAGAAAAAGGATCCCTAGACCATCCATGTCTTGGGGAAATTGGCAGCCCTATTCTCGAGGTCATTATCAATGGGATAGCTATCAAAAATGTGTTGGTATATTTTGGATCCACTACAAATGTCATGACTAGGGATATAATGCAACAACTTGGTATCACCAACCTTAGAACTACACCCATTGTCCTGAAGCTTTTAGATAGTTCCACTGTGAACCTTGATGGGATGGTGGAGGACATAGTTATTGACCTTGAATCTTGGTCTTATCCTACTAATTTCATGATCCTATCATCCAAAGCTACACTAAGGGTTTACCAAATTATTCTTTGTAGGCCTTGGCTAGAAACTACTGATGCCTACATCGGATTTCACTCAGGGGATATGACCATCTCTGATGGTCAGCATACCAATACTTTAGTCTTGTATCCACCTTCCCAACCTTAGATGGAATTAGCCTCACCAATATGGTCTAATTTAGGAGAAGAAGCTGAAGTTATAAACTCAGTGTCTCAGTTAATGATGTTAAAAAGAGATCATGTCCTACAGCTCTAGGAAGAAGAAAAAGTAATCACCAACATCCTGCATAATCAGTATGGATTGAACTTAGATTCCTTGGATTATTCCTCCAATAAATGCTCCCTGCATACTTTAAACCCTGGTTACCAATGGGCTTCTCCTACATCCAAATATATCTACAACCAGTTGCTTCCCCATGAGATCCAAGTTCCCTCATTAATAGATACATCTATGATAGAACTGACTAAGAAAAGGGAAGTATCTCCTGGCTTCTTCTTGAATATTAATAGACAACTAACTCCTTAGCAGAAAACATCCTTGACTAAAATACTAAAGGACCATACTTCAGTGTTTGCATGGAATTATACTAACATGAAAGGCTTGGACCCAAAGTTGTGTACCCATAGGATATACCTAAAAGAAGACAAACCCATGTTAGGCAATTTCAAAGGTGTGTTAACCCTGCATTAAGAGAAATAGTGAAGACTGAACTACAAAAATTGTTGAATTCTAGATTTATATATCCAATGTCAGATAGCTAGTGGGTTTATCCATTAGTCATAGTTCCAAAAAAATTAGGTAAGTGGAGAGTGTGTGTTGACTATAGAGAACTTAATAATGCCACTAAGAAGGATCACTTTCCCCTTCCATTCATTGACCAAGTCTTAGACTTCTTAGTAGGCAAGAAGTATTTTTCATTCCTTTATGGATATAGTGGATACAACCAAATCAGAATTTTTCTTAAAGATCAGGAAAAGACTACATTCACCTACCCATGGGGAACCTTTTCCTATTTAGTTTTTCCTTTTGGCCTCTGTAATTCTCCATCAATATTCCAAAGGGCAGTTATTAGCATTTTTGTTGATATCTCTCATGATTGTATGGGAATCTATATGGATGACTTTGCAAAACATGGAGAAACTTATGAGGAGGCTTTGAAAAACCTGGGAAAATTTCTTACAAGGTGTGAAGAACACAACCTGTCTCTAAATAGTGAAAAGTGCTTCATGATGATGCAAGAAGGAGTAGTGCTGGGTGATTATATATTTTTTGTTGGCATCCAAGTGGACCCTACCAAAATTTAAGTTATTCAAAATCTGCCCACACCAACCAAGAAAAAAGACATCATAAGTTTTCTTGGACATGTTGGCTACTACAGATGATTCATTAAAGACTTTAGCAAAATGGTCAATCCCCTATATTCTCTTCTCACCAAGGATTCAGAATTCTTATGGACACCAACCTTCGATAAAGCCTTCCTACAGCTGAAGTCTATCCTTACTCAGACTCATGTTCTATGGGGTTCTAATTGGGCACTATCATTCCACATTCATACAGATGCCTCAGATCATGTTGTAGGAGTTGTACTCAGAAAAAAAGAAGGTATGGTAGAACATTCCATATACTTTATTAGTAAAAAGTTGCAAGGAGTGGAGTTGAACTACATAGTCACAGAGAAGGAACTTCTAACTATTATTTATGCTCTAAAAAAATTCTTCCATTACATCACAAGCTACCAAATATTTGTGCATACTGATCATGCAGCCATAAAATATCTAACTAGAAAACATGTTATCATAGGAAGGTTGGCCTGATGGCTTCTACTGTTGCAGGAATTTGATATCATAATAGTGGATAAGAAAGAAAAATCAAACATAGTTGTTGAATTCCTCTCAAGATTGCAGGACATGGATGAATCACAAATAATTGATGATAGCTTCTCTAATGATCACTTGTTCTCCATTTTAGCTAAAACCCCCTGGTATGCCGACATTCTAACAATTTAGTTTCTCAAAAGGTACCTCCATATTTATCCTCAATATTTGATTAGGGTTAGTTTAGAATAAACAATTAGCAATCCATGAGAATTTAAAAGTCTTTTCTATTGAGGGATGCGTTAGGGAGGATGAGACTTATGATATCTTCCATGCCTATCACAATGAGCCTTGTGGGGGGCATTTTGTAGCCAAAAGAATAGCAATGAAGATATTGAACATTGGCTACTACTAGCCAACCCTACATAAGGATGTTGTCAACTACACAAGAAAATGTGATCGATGCCAATGGATGGGGCAATTGACTAAGTCTAATGAAATGCCTCTCTTTTCTCAAGTGGTAGTCACTCCTTTTGATAAATGGGGGCTGGATTTTTTCAGACTCATCAGTCCTTCATCTAGCAAAAATTTATATATTCTTTTGTGCACTAACTACGTGACAAAGTGGGTGGAGGTGCAATCCATGAAGTATGCTCAAGATAACAAGGTAGCTGAGTTCTTATATGAGGAAATTTTTACACAATATGGTGTACCCAAAGAATTGGTCACTAATTAGGGAACTCAATTTACATCAACATTGATCACTTCCCTAATGAATGAGTACAATATTCACCACCTAAAATCAAGTCCATATCATCCACAAGCGAATGGTAAGGCAGAAATCACTAACAGGGAGATAGAAGCAATCTTGACCAAAAAAGTGCAGATACATAAAAAGGATTGGAGCACAAGATTACAAGAAGCAGTCTGGGCATATAGGACGACATGGAAGACAGAAACTGGTTTCACTCCTTTTCAATTGGTTTATGGGAAGAACATTGTAATACCTATAGAATTTGAGCACAAAACCCTATGAACAACATTACAGCTCAACATTGATCTTCCTACAACACAATGCAACAAGATCTTGCAACTCAACCATCTAGATGAAATGAGAAAGGCATCCCTACAGAAAACTGAGATGGTCTAGATACAGTGCAAAAAGTAGCATGCTTTACATATCCTCAACAAATGGTTTGTTCCTAGTGATTGGGCACTTTTGTATGACTCTAGATTTTAGGAGACACAAGGTAAGATCACTACAAGATAGCTTGGTCCTTATGAAATTGAACACGTTTATGTTAATGGTGCAGTTCCATTATCCACCATCGACCCTATACATTTCAAGTTATTGGTAAATGTACAAAGACTTTGTCTGTACCATAAGCCTAACACAAAGGTCGACTTCCTATTGTGGTTCAATATTTCTCCTACTGTAGCTGAACCCCGTGCAGCTAATCAAGATCCTACAGCCGATGAACCTCCTGCAACCAATGGACCTCCTCCAACTGAAGACTCTCCTACAGCCAATTACTTACTCTAGTCATTTCTTTTACTATGCACGCATGCAGTCATAATAAAGTTTGTGTTTCCCATGAAAATATCTTTTTCCATAATAAAGCATCCATCACATCACATCCCATCAACTTTTTATGCCATATTCATCCATTTATCACATCATCATTACACCATATATAACTTTTTGTTTGGTCCACATCACTTGATCTTTCTAGATTTGGGCATTTAAAGGTTATTATATTCCAAGTACGCATTCATTTATTGTTTAAAATGATCTTTACTTAATTTGACATCATTATCAATTGTATTGTAATTAATTTAGTAATTCATCCAAGTATCATTGTACTTACAAACCAAGCATGTGAGGACACCTACCTCATTTTTCTGGGGAGAAGTCATTTTAGTTGTGTATTCTAATAAATATCCTTTCTTAAATCTGCCATTATTAATTTGAAAGGTTGTACTATGCAATTATTGATTTAATAGCCCCTGCATATGAAATTTTCTATAGCTTTGCTTTTAAAATCTTAAATTCTAGCTCTAGTTTTTCAAAAAAAAAAAACCAAAATCCCTCTGCCATTTGTCTAGACTACCCATTAAACGAGCTAAGAAGCCCAACAAGTTGATCATCCAATCCTAGTTCAATAGAATACTGGGTAGAATAGAGGGCAGAATTGTTAGGAAGACTGTTGGAATTGAAGGGATTACAATTATAAAATTTATCAGCAAGCAAAATGGATGGACAACCTATAGGACATGAGCTGATGAATCATACATCCCTATTGCAAGATCAATCCAGTGTCCAAGTTTTCAACCGAGTAGGTTGGCTTACATATTTTATAATTATGTGGTTATGATGAGGCTATAACATTGGAATTCATGTGGACATACAGCAATGGGGTTACTTACGTAAAAGGATTGAGAGTAGAGGCTTCTGAAGCACGAATTGTGGAAGTTTCTAGACTTCCTACCACTAGATAATCCTTTCCACATGGGCATGATACATGAATAGCCCGAGATGAATTTTCTCTGCCAACAAACACTGGACTGGAATGCAGCAAGAAATGTGCTAGAAGAACATCTCTTTTGGGTGAGTACTCACATTTAGTAGTTCATATTATAAGGTATATTACCTTTGAAGGATGGTTTTATTTCTTGCATGCTGTAAATTTTAAGATTTTGAGTCATTTGCAGCATGGCCGCCTAGCAAATGTGCCCACTTTTTTATATTCTCTATTGACATATAGTTCTAAGGGAGTCAGGAAGGGAAGAAAAATGATATCACCCACCATGGGTTGATAAAACTCTTGTTGGAAAGGTCTTTACGCGATAACTCTCCCATGACATAGGATGAGTTCATCGCAGCACCTCATGTACAATGCATGGTGAAGGGCCACAACCCAAAATTCAAGAAGAGAAGAAAAATATCCCTAATGAGGCCATTACTAAAAATGTTGAGTCTTCTATTCTAGAAAAGGCTCAGGAAAATCCTTCTACTTCAGGAACTGACATAGAAAATATGGAAACTGATAATCCAAACCCTAACCTAGAGGGCAGTGAAACTAAGGTTCCTATAGATTTCCATAATCCATGGGTAGAATAGAATGCCCAAAATAAAGAAAAGAGAAAAGTAAAAATGGTCAAATATGTTATGGATGATGCCCATGTTCCTCTTGTAGCCACTCCTGCTACAAATAAAAAGACCTCACAAAAGCGTCCTGCAGCACCATTCGACACCCCACCATGATGAAGTGTTTGTTTGAACACAAAACAAATAGAGAAGGACTCACCTATGATGACTAGCTCTACCCCTGAAGTTCCTATTGAGGAACCCATGGAAGAACAACCACAACTAGACATTTTGTTCACAAGGTGTCATGATGTGATGGAAGAGGATCCTGCAGCCAAGATTCTAGATAAGGAAATAGAGCTCCAGGAAACAAATAACAAAGAAGCAAAGCAAAAACAAATCTATGAAGTGTCTTTTTCTCATCAAGAAAACACTCAAGAGGATGATGTCTCCATAGCATCTAATCTAGTTCCACTAGAAAACTAGGAATAAATAGTAACAAAACATGTTCAATAGGAAAACCAAGAAGAAATAGCAGTGGATAAAGTTCTACCAAGAAACCAAGGAAAGGTAACAATCCACTCTATCCCCATTGACTATTTTGCACAAATGTAATATGAAAAGTCAATGTGGGAACTAGAAAGGGATAGATTGAAAAAGGAAATAGGAATAAAATAGCAAGAAATTCAACTTTTGCAAGGAAAATTGGATTCAGTCATAGAGCTAATTCCTAAATTAATAAAATGCAGACCACCTCCTATGTTCTATGCCCTATGTTTAAAAGAGTAGTTTTTAATGTTCAAATTAATGAGGGTTCTTAGAGACCTTAACACAGACATAAGCTCACCCCAAGAATTTATGGCTGCATATGAAGCATCACCAAACTGTATTAGGAATCTCTTGTGTGAACTTGATGCAGGAGCATCTCGGGTCCTTGGCAATCATGTGTCACCAAAAACATGTTTGTATTTTTCTTGTGTTTCTCGGTTCCTTCTTTGACTGAGTTGGTTCAGTGTTCCTCAGTTTCTTTTCTTTACTGGGGTTAGTCAGTTATCTCTCTGGCACTCGGTGAATTTCCCTAGCGCTCGGTGATGCTTTTCTAGCGCTCAGTGATGCTTGTCTGGTGCTCGGTGATGCTTTTCTGGTGCTCAGTTATCCTTGCTTACCGAGTTGTTTGTTTTAGTTTCCTATTGAGGCTTACTCTTGCAATTAATTATGGTCATAGATTTAATGATGGCATTTATCATCGAGAAGTGTGTGGACCTAGATCTTTTCATTCCTTCCGTTGATGGTGGATCTGAAGGCTGAATTTTTTGGTAGCCTCTTGTATATATTGTGGTCTTTGGTTATAGTTTAGTGATTCAATTTTGAAAGAAGTTAGAAGATAGAATATTAGAGATTGTTTCATATCCTCTCATGTTGGAGGACTTTGGTACTTGAATTGTAATATTTGGCCTAAACCGGGAAGGCCTTATAGCCCGATATGTATGAATCAATTGGAATAAATATATGAAGTTTCCTACATTCTCTCTCTGACTTGTGTAATTATTGCTTATGTGTGTGATCTCTATAAGGTGGATCTAGTTAGGGTGTACCTTTGGCCCCTCTCCCCATCCTACCCTTGCATCAGGTGGTATTAGAGTTGAGGTGAGATATGGATCTAGGTTTGTGAATCTACATTTAAGGGTTCCTAGTTCTTGTCAAACCCTAGTTGATTTGTTGTGGGGTAGCAGATTGTGATATGGCCTACAATTGCAAAGGGTTTCAAGATGGTTCATGGGAGGCAAGATGTGGATATAGGATTGGCAGACATGTTGAGACAACTTTTTGCTAGATTAGAAGTTGTTGAAACAACCCAGAGAAGAGGAAGACATCTTGAAGATATTAGTGATGATGAAATTGAGGAAGAACAAGGTGATGTAGAACCTGCACCAGTGATGGATCAAGGTGAGGAAATATTGTTGAAAGCTTTGACAAATATGACGTCTACACTACACTTTAATCCTCTTGAGTATAGTTGAAAATTGGATTCTGATGAATTGGTGGACTAGATCACCAAGATGGAAAAGTACTTTGAAAATAAAAATGTACCTAAGGAAAAGAAGGTGAAAATTGCAAGTACAAAGTTGAAAAGTCATGCATCCTTGTGGGGGTAACATTTGTAGTTGGATAGAAAGAGGAAAGGCAAAGACAAAATTAAGGTATATAAATTGGAATAAAATGGTGAATAAATTGAAAGGAAAGTTTTTACCCTATGATTATCAGATTAACCTAGTTAGGCGAATGCAAAGTTTGAGGCAGAAAGATATCTCAATAAAAGAATATACTAAGGAATTCTATAGATTAGATATCAGATTTGGACATGATGAAGATGATGTGGAAAGAATTTCTAGGTACCTGAATGGATTGAGAGTTTCCATCCAAGATGAAATTAGTTTGGTCAAATTGGAGAACATTGAAGAAGCTTATTGATTTGCATTTAAAACCAAGGAGAAATTGAACAAGAGACATGACCACAAGAAAAGAGGTAGACATGGTAGATTCCCTAGAGGAAGAGGAAGGTCTTATGGTGAAAATAGTAGATCTGAACCAGAAAAGACAACTCTTGATAAAGGCAAGACCAAGTGGAAAGGTGAAATTTCATCTAAAGGAAGAGGCAGTAACTACCGTGGTGGTTATAATAGAGGTGTTTTCAAGGAACTTGTTACAATTGTGGAGAAGAAGGACATAGATCATTTGAGTGTACACATGCAAGTAAGAAGATCGGTAGTAGTAGAAATGCTTTGGTGCAAGAAGAGTCACCAAATGAACCTGAGAAGGAAAAGAACTTGATGGTAAGGAGAGCACTTTGGAGTGAAAGTAATGAGGAAGATCCGGTAAGGAAAAGTTTGTTCAAGACCAGATGTAGAGTTTTTGATGAAGTTTGGAAGGTAATCATTGACAATGGAAGCTCAGAGAACTTGGCATCTGTGGAAATGATTACAAAGTTGAAATTGAAAAGGTTGGAACATATGAAGCCCTATCAGATTTCATGGACCAAAGATGAGCATACACTCTTGGTAAGTGAACAATGTTATGTGAATTTTAAAATTGGAAAGTACTATGATAAGGTGTTATGTGATATCATGCCTATGGATTGGCAATATGATAGACATGCTATATATGATGGGAGATTGCATAAATATACTATTTGGGCTGATGGGAGAAGACAAATCTTGTTACCTTTGATTGAAGAACTTGATAGTAATGTTTGTACATCTATGAAATTTTTCTTGATGGAAGGAAGAAATTTTGTTAAGGATTTGAATAAAAATGATGTATGTCTTGTTGTGATTCCTAACAAACCAAGTAAGAAAATAGAGGATAGTATCCCTGAGGAGATTGGTAAGTTACTCACCGAGTACAATGAAATCATTTTTGATAATGTACCTGATGGTTTTCCACTGAAGATAAGCATTGATCATTGCATAGATCTAATCCTTGGAGCTAGTTTACCAAATAAGGCACCACATCAGTTGACACCTACCGAGAATCAGGAATTGAACCGACAGATTCAAGAATTGTTGCAAAAAGGTTTGATCTGAGAAATTTTGAATCCTTTTGTAGTACCTACTATATTGGCACCTAAGAAGAATGGAGAATGGTGAATGTGTATGGATTTCAAGGAAATCAACAAGATAACAGTGAATATAGGTTTCCTATAATGAAAATGGATGATATAATGGATAGTTTGACTGGAGTGAAGTATTTTACCAAAATTGATTTGAAAAGTGGGTATCATCATATCATAATCAAAGAAGGTGATGAGTGGAAGACTTCTTTTAAGACAAAAGAAGGTTTGTATGAGTGGTTGGTTATGCCTTTTAGTTTAACTAATACACCGAGTACTTTTATGAGGTTGATGGATGAAGTTTTGAAGAAATTCTTAGGTAAATTTGTCATTGTATACCTTAATGATATTCTGATATTCAATAAGACTAGAGAAGAATTTTTTTGCATGTTAAACAAGTATTGCAGAAATTAAAACAAAAAAATTTGCTGATAAATCTGAAAAAGTGTTCATCCATGAAAGAGGAGATTGTATATTTGGGATTTTTGATTTCAGCTGATGGTTTGAAAATGGACCCTGAAAAGGTTGAAGCTATTTTGAATTGGCCTACACCTAAGAATGCTAGTGAGGTAAGATAATTTCATGGTTTGGCAAGTTTTTACCTAAAGCTCATTAGGAATTTTAGTTCAATTTGTAATGCTATGACTGATACTATGAGAGGAGATAAAAGAGAATTCAAGTGGACACATGGAGCTGATACAATTTTTGAGACTCTGAAGCAGAAGGTTGCTAAATTTCTTGTTTTAGCATTGCCTAATTTCAATAAGGTATTTCAAGTGGAATGTGATGCAAGTGGAAGTGCAATAGGAGTTGTGTTGAGTCAAGAAGGTAAACCTGTTGTGTTCTTTAGTGAAAATTTGAATGATGCAAAAAGGAAATACTATGTGTATGATCAAGAATTCTATGTTATTTTTCAAGTGCTAAATAAATGGAGACATTATTTGATACTGAGTGAATTTGTATTATATATTGATCATAAAGCTTTATAGTATTTAGGTAGCCAGAATAAGTTGAATCAGAGACATATGAAATGGGTTGAGAAATTGCAGAGTTATACATTTGTGATAAAGCATAAGAGTGGAGTCACTAACCAATTTTCTGATGCATTGAGTAGAAGAAGATCTTTGATGACCATGATAAAAATTGAAGTTCTTGGCTTTGATGACATGAGAGATTCTTATGAATTCGATCCTGATTTTTCTGAGTTTTGGAGAAAGTGTAGAGCACCTATTCAAGATCAACCAAGTATTAAATGGGAAGAATATTTTATTCAGGAAGGTATGTTGTTTAAAGGTATTTAGTTGTGTATACCGAGAGGGTCAATGAGAACTAATTTGATAAAGGAGAAACATAGTAGTGGTTTGGCTGGACACGTTGGTGTTCACAAGATTTTGAATTTTCTTAAAGAGAAATACTTTTGGCCACAGTTGTATAAAAATGTTCAGAGATTTGTGAAAATTTGTGGAATTTGTCAAGTTGCAAAAGGAGTAAGTCAAAATACTAGATTGTATACACCAATTTCTATTCTTTAGAAACCTTGGATTGATATTAGTATGGATTTTGTTCTTGGCTTGCCGAAGAAAGTAAGAGGTAATGATTCTATATTTGTTGGTGTGGATAGATTTTCTACAATGGCACATTTTATACCCTATAGAAAGACATCAGATGCAGTACATATAGCAAATATTTTATTTAAGGAGATTGTCAGATTGCATGGACTACCGAGGAGTATTATCTCTAATCGAGACAGTAAATTTTTTGGATACTTTTGGAAGACCCTTTGGATAAAGTTTGGCACCGAGTTGAAATATAGTTCTACATTTCACCCACAGACTGATGGATAGACAGAATTTGTGAATAGAATCTTGGGAAATCTTTTGAGATGTTTAGTTGGAGACACACCGAGTAATTGGGATTCTGTATTAGCATAATTAGAGTTTGCATACAATAATTTTGTGAATAGAAGTACTGTAAAAATACCTTTTGAGATTGTAAATGGCATACAACCGAGAGGTATATCAAATTTGAGGGATATTGTTGATGAAAGAAAGAGAATTTTTGAAGGAGTAAAGTTTGCTGAGTACATGAAGATGTGAAACATCAGCTGGAGAAAAGTAATCAGAAATAAAAAGACAAAGTTAATAGATCAAGAAGACATAAGACTTTTGCAGTCGGTGATGAAGTAATGGTTCATTTGAAGAAAGGGAGATTCCCTGTTGGAACATATGGGAAGCTGAAAATGAAAAAGTTTGACCCTTGCAATATTTTGAGGAAATTTGACAGTGGAAATGCTTATGAGATTGAGTTACCTGATGACATGGATATATCACCTGTATTCAATATTATTGATTTGTATGAGTACTATGAGTCAGATGAAGAAATGATAATATCGAATGATTATCCTAAGAAATGGATAGAAGAGGTTGAGCAGATTTTGGAGCAAAGAATTCACAAAATTACAAGAGGAAAATAGTATATGGAATATCTGGTAAAGTGGAAGAATAGACTAATTGAAGATAGTTCATGGATTTCACAATCTGATTTGGATTCATCTCAGGTTGTACCTACTTCATGATTTGGAGAATCATTTTCAAATAACCCCAGGTGTCTGATGTAGGAGCATCTCGGGTCCTTGGCAATCCTATGTCACCAAAAACATGTTTGTATTTTTCCTGTGTTGCTCAGTTCCTTCTTTGACCGAGTTGGTTTGGTGTTGCTTAGTTTCATTTGTTTATCGGGGTTGGTCAGTTATCTCTTTGGTGCTCAATGAATTTCCCTAGCACTTGATGATTCTTGTCTGGCACTCGGTTATCCTTGCTTATCGAGTTGTTTGTTTTAGTTTATTGTTGAGGCCAACTCTTGCAATTAATTATGGTCATGGATTTAATGATGGTATCTATCATCAGGAAGTGTGTAGGCCTATATCTAGTCATTCCTTCTATTGATGGTGGAACTAAAGGCTTACTTGTTCGGTAGCCTCTTGTATATTGTGGTCTTTGGTTGTAGTTTAGGGAGTTAGTTTTGAAAGAAGGTTGAGGATAGAAGAATAGAGATTATTTTAGATCCTCACATGTTGGAGGAGATTTGTACTTGAATTTTAATTTTTGGCCTAAACCAGGAAGGCCTTACAGTCCGGCATGTATGAATCAATTGGAATAAATATATGAAGTTTCCTGCATTCTCTCTCTCACTTGTGTAATTATTGCTTTTGCGTGTGATCTGTGTAAGGTGGATCTGGTTAGAGTGTGCCTTTGGCCCCTCTCCATGTCCTACCCTTTTTTCAAAACTTTTCTTGCACAATCATGTTGTTCCCTCCAATGCTGACTGGAACCCTTTGCTATTTGTCGGTGATATTCACCTATCTTCTCTTCTTTCTTGGGAAAGAAATGAAATAAACTATGGGGAAGAGCTAAAAAAATATAGGGAAATTGAATGATCAATCACACTTTCCTACATCCATAAAGTGGCTCACCCCATAGGTTATATTGTGATTGGATGGAAATAGTTTATGGATTCCATGACTCAAAACACAGTAGGAGAATTCTAGGCAACCTAGAATAGGTCTTTGCAGAGTTTGAGAGACTCTCTTTAGTAGAAGGACATAGGGTAGTACAAGGATTATGGAAAAGATGGGCTAGGTTAACAATGGCCTTAAAGAAGGCAAAGCCTCATAGTCTCATTAATGTTTGAGCTGCAATGCAGTGAGTTGAATGGTATATACAACTAGGATGACAACCCCGACCAAAGAGATGGTTACCTTTCACCTTCCAACCTCCTCTACTTTTATGGCCATTATACAGCTAAGTGGATAATGAGGTGGATGATAAATTGGATATGAGTCGACACATTAAGATGGAATGGAAAAATGGATTCTACGGGTGCGTGCGCAGTTCTATGAGTGGTGAGACTCAGGAAGGAGATCTCAGGGTGCTTACAAAACTCTAGAATGTCTCAGTGCCTGATGACCGACACTAGTCTTCGTAGGGGGCAAAAATGATGAGGCATATTAATGCCATATTTTATACATCCTAGGATAGTCTCAGCTAGGTCTTTTTTTGTGTTCGGTTATATTTACTAAAAGACTTTATACTAAGTTCTATTTGTTAGAATTATTTAGAATAATAGAGAGGAAGGTGAGTCATTTGTTCTGAAGTCTAGATGTACCAACTAAACTTTCTAGTACTTCAACAAATTTAGATCTAATCAGTAATTCCACTCGGTCTCTATAGCATATATCAGAAACATATAACATGCAATCCACTGTCTAAAAGTAATTAACTTATAGAATATAAAGCTTTCAACAAAATCCACATCAAAATCATTCACACAAGTATAAGTCTAGGATTTATAGTGGAAACCCAATTTGGGAAAAAACACGTTGTAACATGCTACTGATTTTTACTCTTCTAAAGTGAGCTTTGTGAAAATCCAACCCTGTTAAAGGTTTGCATACACACTGTTAGGTGTGACCCTGTTAAAGGATTTAAAACACTCTATCAAAAGTGGCTTGGTTAGAGGACTTAAGAACATTCCATTAGAATGTCACCTTTATTAAAGGATTTATACAATGACTGTTAGGTCAACCTTGATTAAAGGATTTAGACTGATACAATGGTTAGAAAGTAATAGTAGTTTCTGATTTGAAAAACATACAACTCACTTTGCAAATACAAATCCACTTCACACATAAATGTTGATTTATTGACTGGTCTCCATTTCCATCTCCATCTCTGATCTACTCAAAATTCACTTCAAGCAATCACAACTCTATTCAGCTCCTTCACAATTTCACCTTAAGCCTTTTGTTTAGACTTATCAGTCAATAACATCAACCTCTTCTTCATACTCTAAAACCTCACAATTAGGTTTCCTTTATACCTCTTTGATCAAGTAGATCAATCTTTTGTCGCTTAATCTCCTCCGTAGATCTTAGGTTTAGGTCAAATTCATCGAATCCTTCCATCATTATGTTCTTCATATTTTCCTTCTAGATACATCTCCAAACTTCTCTTTGAATCCATAAGAAAATCATTTACCATGCATCAAATGCTCCATACAATTCATTAATAATGTCAACATGTTTTACATATCCCAAAAATTTAACTATGTCGGGTGGAATTCTTAATTATTTCTTCAAATGTAAATTACTGACACTGGGTCAATACTGTGTTCATCTCCTCGGTCATCACTGTGTATCTCGGTCATCACTATAAATTGTCTTTTCTCGGTAATTTCTTGTCACTCGACAATTATTGATGTTTGGTCAACACTAGATTTACTCAGCATATACTAGCACTCGGTCAACCCTAACATCACTCGGCTTAAACTAGATTTCTTCACTTTTTCTTGGTTAAGCCTACATTTCCAATCTTTCTTCTTACTTAGATAAACAACTCATTACCTTGTCAATGTCCAACTGATCAAGTACCTATTGAATTATCACATAACTCAACCTTTCCTTAGGTCCTATTGTTATCTCCTCTTTTCAAATCCTCTTCATCAATCAAAAGATACGGTACTATCCTAGATAGCAACTATCTTACCAGTTAAGGTTTGACATCAATGACAATACAAAAATTGTTTCAATTGTAGTTTCCAACAATCTCCCTCTTTGGCATTAATGGAAACACCACATGAATAACACATGATTTACCAAAAAATCCAAAATATTTGTACATCAGACTCTTATTAACATCCTTATCTTTCTGATTCACAACTTTTTCCTTACCTGACCGCTTTCTCAATTACTCCCTCTGAATATTTTATGTATCTCTCCCTCAGGTTTCATTGAATCTTCTCCCTTAGTGATGTATCACTCCATTTGTTTTCATTGAATCTTCTCCCTCTTTGACAACAATGTCAAAGCTTGTATCTATCACTTACAACTCTACTATGTAGGTGTCTTCATGTTAGTTCTATATGTTGTATACTCCCTCTATCATCTTGCTTATGACTGATTAATATCTCTGCTTTACTTCTCACAACTCTAGGCAACTCCTAAAGTGTGACATTTTTTGCATCAATTTGTCAAATATTATGTTTAGCACATTTGATGTAGTGCTCCTATTTTACTAGGTAGCCACATTTATGGGAATCACCCCTAGTTTACCTCTAAGATATTCATGAGCATCCTTAGGTAAATCTTTTGTGAATATATCTGCTAATTGTTCCTTTATATTCACATACTCCAATCTCACTTCTTTGTCTTGAACTAGCTCTCTCAAGTAATGATACTTGATAGAATTATTCTTAGTCTTAGTGTGTATCACTGGATTCTTTGATATATTAATAGCACTTTTTTTATCACAAAAAATAACAACCGGCTCAGTGATTTCCTCTTTCATACCTTTTAACAATTTCTTGATCCGCACTAAATTTAAACAATTCATTGTTGCTTCTACATACTTAGCTTATGTTTAGATTGGGAAATGTAGTTTTATTTCTTGCTTGTCTGGGAGACTAATCTCTTTCCCAGAAAGAATGCTCCACCACTTGTACTTTTTTTTTCATCAACATTTCCAACCCAATCTGTATCAGTGTAAACTCTCAGTTCAAACTTGTCATTCTTCTTGTAATATAATCCATAATCCTCTATACCTTTCAGATATCTCAGTATTCTTTTTAGTTCCATCATATGATTTTCCTTAGAATTGGTAGAAAATCTTGCCATAATCCAAACTGCTAGGGAAATATTTGGTCTGTTGTGAACAACATATTGTAGCTTTCCAATCATAGATCTATACAAGGTTTGATTCACTTCAACAGTGTCATCAATTTTAGATAGTTTCTTTCTAGTAGCCATAGGTGTAATTACTAGTCTAGAGTCTTCCATACCAGAAAAATTCAGTATCTCCTTGATATATTTATATTGAGTAATGTAGACACCTTTCTTCATTCGATAGACTTGCAAACCAACAAAGAATTTGATAGAGCACCAAACATAGACATTTTTAATTTAGTTTGCATCTCATTTAAAAATTTATGACATAGGGCATCGTGTCCTCCAAATATAATATCATCAATAAATATTTTAGCTAACAAAATTCCTTTACCTTTCTCAATCTTCATATATAGATTACTATTGTCATTTTTCCTTGCAAATCCAATCTTTATCAAATAATTATGCAGTCTCTCATACCATGCTCTGGGGGCTTGTTTCAATCCATACAACTCCTTGTGAAACTTGCAAACCATATTCTTTTTGTTTGGGTCAACAAATCCTTCAGGTTGTTCAATGTATACTTCTTCTAATATCCCATTCCAAAATGCAGATCTTGCATCCATCTGATATATTTTGAATCCTTTATAAGTTGCATATGCAAGTAGGGTCCTTACTCCTTCTAATCTTACTACAAGGGAAAATGTTTCCCCATAGTCAATTCCTTCTTCTTGTGCATACTCCTTACATATTAATCTAGCCTTGTTTCTTGTGACTTCTCCATGTTCATTTAGCTTGTTTCTGAATACCCATTTTGTTCCAATAACATTCTTGTCTTCTAGTCTCAGCACTAAAGTCTAGGTATTATTCTTTTCTATCTTCCCTATTTCTTCATTTATGGCTTGTATCCAGTCATCATTCTCTAAAGAATATTTTACTGTTTTAGGCTCAAACTCACATAGTAAGCATGTATGATCTTTCAACTTACTTCTTGTCATGATTCCAGATTCTTTATCTCCAATGATTTTTTCAAGCTTGTGATGTCTTCTTACATACTGTACCAATGTAGGTTCATATTTCCTTTCTCCTTGTTTATGATCTTTAGATTCATCATGAAAACTATTTGCTTCTTCTTTTTCTTCTTCTTGCTTAGTGGCATCCTCCTGATGCTTACCTATCCATGACTCTGCATCTAGTTTAGGTGTATTACTTGCCTCTCCTTCTTCCATGTATACAAAAGATCTGTAATCTTTAGGTTCTTTCTTGCACTCTAATTCATTCTTTTCTGCATATTCATCAACTCTAACATTTTCACTTTCCACAACTTTGTTAGTGTTAGAATTCAAACACTTATAAGTTTTTCTCTTAGTGGAATATCCTAGGAATATGCCTTCATCACTTTTTGTATCAAATTTTCCATTCCTATTATCTTTCAATATATAGTATTTACTCCTAAAGACTCTAAAATACTTCACATTAAGTGTATATCCATGCCATAACTCAAAAGGTGTAGCATTTGTACCTTTTTTTATTTTTACTCAGTTTAAGGTATAAACAGTTGTACTTACAGCTTCTCTCCAAAAATTTTGTGCAACATTCTTTTGTATCATTAGTGTTATAGAACAATCCATAATTAGCATGTTTCTTCTTTCTACTATACCATTATGTGGAGGTGTTCTTGGTTCAGACATTTGTCTCTTGATTCCTCTATCATTGCAGAACAAATTGAACTCATTTGATATAAAATCTCCACCTTTGTCAGATCTCAAACATTTCAAGCTTCTACCTGTTTCTTTTTCAACTTTTTCCAAACACCACATAAACAACTGAAATGCATCAGATTTTGTTGGAAAAATGATCAATGCTCCACTCGGGATTTGTGACATGGCTTAGCCATCTCATGTGTCTTCTATAAGTCTAGTGGTTTTATCGGACATTAACAGGTCAATCTTTTTGTGCAACGGCAACCACTACTTGTAATAAGTGGTATCATAGCTTGGTCATAGGTTTAAATCCCCTTGAGTAATGCTAAGGGGGAGATTATTGGAAAAATGGTCAATGCTCCCATCACGATTCACAATGTGGCTTAACCACCTCATGTGTCTTCTATAAGTATAGTGGTTGTTCACATCATATGATTGGAGATATGAGGAAATTTATAAAGTTTAAAAACTATGATGGAGGAATTATTAGAGTTGGAAACAATGCACCTTGCATGATAAAGAGAATAGGATCTATTACTCTTGATGGGAAGACTAACACTGATGATATTTATTTTGTGGATGGATTGAAACATAATCTTTTGAGTGTTGGACTGTTAGTTGATAAGGGATATCAAGTTTGGTTTACTGAGAAGACTTGTATAATAAAGGATAAGAATGGTAATATGATTGGAATTGGATCAAGAACCAGAGGTAATGTATTTTAGTTGAATCCTGCTGAGATGACATGTTTGATTTCTAAGATTGATGATAGTTGGTTATGGCACAAAAGGTTTTCTCACATAAAATTTTATAACATTTTAAAAGTAAGTACTACATTTGTAGTAAGAGATTTTCCAAAGATTATGAAACCTACTAACATCATATGCAAAGAATGTGTTATGGCTAAGAAGAAAAGAAGTTCTTTTCCCAATAAGAAGTTCACCACAGCAATAAAATTGGAAATTGTTCATACAGATATGAGCGGTCCCATAAGGACTAGAGGATTCTATCGTGAAAGGTATTTTATGATTTTTGTGATGACTTTAATAGAATGATGCGGGTAGAATTTCTTAAAGAAAAGTTCAAAGCATTTGATAAGTTTATATTGATTAAGAACAAAGTTTAGCTTGATAAAATTAGGATTCACTATAGATAATATAGAGCAATAGTGTCACAGGTTGGTATTCATGGAACTTGGATGTTTTTCATCTATGTTGTCATCAATTCCAATGTGGGAGATTTTTAGGAATGAATGTTGAATATGTCCTATGGGGGAGTATTCAGATTTATTCTGTAGCAGTTGCATGTTACATTCATGGTTGTGTTTATCATTGATGTCAACACATTGATCTACTGGAGAATAGCAGAGAAGCAGACAGTGTTTGTATTAGCGCACATGGATAATTATAGATCAAGCTATGTGGAGTCAAGGACTGATTCTATATTGTGTCATGAGGTTATGTTTAAGAGCGCATATGAAAATTCAATTATTCATGATAGTTATGTGTAATTTAGTGGAAACAATATTCAGACAGTGTTCTAGAGAAGCGATTTGTGATAACTGGATTATATATCCTAATCGGGATAGAATCTGGACATGTGAAGTTGAACAAAGGTTGATGATATTTCGGAGGTGACCTGGATGAGATAGCATAGTCAGAGGTCACACATGTGAAGAATTATTTAGTTTGGAAGCTGATAGATTTTATGTGGTTATGAAATATTGTGTAACGTGTAATGATTTATATTTTGTAATGGTTAAGCCCAGTTAGCCAGCTCATTTGTAATTATTTGAGTGTGGTATAAAGGAAGAAAAAATTTTCCTTGATTTTAATATGAATTTGTAAGATGGAATTATGGAATTGAGTAATATATGTTGATGTTGATATTGTAAGAGGATATGCGAATTGAGAAGATCTGGTATTGAGATCTAGTGGAACAGTTGATGCGGTTTGGAACAGTCAAAGGAGTGAAGATAAGTTGCTAAGATTAGTAATTGTTGGTATTATTATGTTTGGATAATACAGAGATTAGTTGGATAGTGTGTTTGGTGATCTTTCCCTTGAATTTGTTTGGACAGTGGGTCCTTCTACCTTCCATAACTCTTAACTGGGTTAGAATCTTTTAACAAGGATTCAAAGTCTCCTAATAGGGACTGATACGTATTGAATTTATTTCATAAGACTCCTAATAGAGTCTATTATCTCAAAAGGAATTTTCATATTAGTACATCTTTTGTGGGCATCATTCCTACCATGGTTTACTCTCCGATCAAGAGCTTCCCTAGTCAACATATCTTGTGTTATTATGTATGTTTATCTTTCTATGGTTTCTTCTTATATTGGTTACATGGTTGAAATCTAATGGTATTATAAGTTTTTTTAATCTAATAAATGATTCACCCCCCCCCCCCCTCTTAGTTATCTTGGTGGACTTTACTTTCTAACAATTGGTATCAGAGCTTGGTCACAGGTTTCAATCCCCTCGGGTAACGCTGAGGAGGAGATTGTTGGAAAAATGGTCAGTGCTCCCCTTGGGATTCATGACATGGCTTAACCACCTCCTACATCTTCTATAATTCTATTAGTTGTATTGGACATTAACAGGTTGATCTTTTGGTGCAATGGCAACCACTACTTGTAACAAGTGGTATCAGAGCTTGGTCATAGGTTTGAATCCCCTCAAGTAACGTTGAGGGGGAGATTGTTGGAAAAATGGTCAACACTCCCCTTAGGATTCATGACATGGCTTAACTACCTCTTGTGTCTTCTATAAGTCTAGTGATTATATCAAACATTAATAGGTTGATCTTTTGGTGCAACAGCAACCACTACTTGTAACAAGTAGTATTAGACCTTGGTCACAGGTTTGAATCCCATCCAGTAATGTTGAGGGGGAGATTGTTGGAAAAATGGTCAGTGCTCCCCTCAAGATTTGTGACATGGATTAACCACCTCATGTGTCTTCTATAAGTCTAGTGATTGTATCGAACATTAACAGGATGATCTTTTGGTGCAACAGCAACCACTACTTGTAACAAATTTCTCTTTCAAAAACATTACAGTCATCATCCTAGAATAGTCATCAACAAAAAAAATGAAATACTTATCACCACAATAGCTTTGTACACCCATAGGTCCACAAAGGTCATTATGAACCAATTCCTAAATATTTTCAGAATTATGTCTTTCTCTTAAAACTATATTTTGTCATTTTTCCCAATTCACATTGTTTGCACATCACATTATTAGGTTTCTTCAATCTTGGCAAACCTCTAACTTTCTTCTTTTTACTAATGTTTACCAAATTGTTGAAATTCACATGACACGGCCTCTTATGCCATAACCATACATCATCAAATTGTGGAAACAAACATGTTCCTTCAAATAGGTCTAGATAGAACAAGTTACCTCTTGTATGTTCTCCACTTCCAGTTAGTTCACCAGTGGCATCAAATATTTTAGCCTTCCTATGATGAAATTGCACTTGGTAACTAATGTTGTTCAAATGTAAAACACTCAACAAGTTATATTTAAGACCTTCAACCCAATAAGTATTTTGACATGTAATCTTGTCAGTCAATCTAATTGATCCTTTTCCTCTCACAAGACATGGTGCATCATTACCAAACTTAACACTTCTACCTTTGTAATGATCTAGGGTTTCAAACTTAATTTTATCACCAATCATGTGATGTGAGCAACCACTATCAATAATCCACTTATCACCTTTACTCACATAAGAAATAAGTGATTTTTCTCATCTTCATCAAAATCATATTTCATAGAAACATAAACAACTTCTATATCACATTCATCAGATTCACTAGTGTCACCGTCAGTTTCCTCTTCAGCAATATAGCGGGATTTCTTATATTTTTCTTTGTAGTCTCTTTATCTTCGGTGATCTCTTTCATTTCTCTTGTCTTTGTACTTTCTTTTCCTTCTCTCATCCTTTTCAGTCCTTTCAGGGCATCTTGTTGCAATATGGACAACTTTGTTACATGAAAAAAAAATTATAGGAAGTTTACCTTTATATTTCCCTTTTCCTCTTTTTAGCCTTCTAGCCATAAGTGCCTTGAGATCATCTAATTCCTCATTAGAAGCATCACTATCATTGTCACTGTCACTATCACTTTTCACAAACTTTTCTTTTTCCTTCGTAGACTTATGTAGAACCATTTGTGACTTGAATGCATATTCAATATTAGGAATAGTGTAGTTATAGTTAGACAACTCAAAAGCAGTAAGCTTACCAACAATACTTTCCAAAGTTAGAACATTATCAGGTTTACATCTTCATTTTTATATTACATAAATTTCAGTAGCATAGATAGGAGGAAAAGTTCTTAATACTTTACCAATAATAGTTTTATCATCAATGTTTCTATTGTCTCCTCTTATAACATTCACTACTTCCTTAATTCTACCACAATATTGAGCAATATTTTCACCTTCTTTCATTTTCATTTCATCAAACTCACCTCTTAGGCTTTTAGATTTGGCTCTCAGCACATTTGTATCTCCACCATAGATAGTTGCAAGAGTGTCCCACATTTTCTTTGCATTTGTGCAGTCCTTGATGTCTTCAAATTCAAGATAGCTTAGGGTAGATGCAATCTCCAACATTTCTTGATTGTATTCTTGTTTTGATTTCATCTCCTCTGTACTCAAATGTGTAGCAGGTATAACATACTCATTTTCCACATAGTATTTTATCGAATCACCAATACTATCTAGATGCAATTTCATCAGACTTTGCCATGTAGGGAAGTTCTCTTTTTTCAACTTTGGTACCTCCTTTTTGCACATCTTGATCATTAGCTTCAAGTACCTTTAAAATTTTCTCTATAAGAACAAACAGCTCTAATGCCAATTGTTAGAATGATTTAGAAAAAAAGAGAGGGGTTTATCAGTTGTTCTCAGGCCCAGATCTACCAATTGAACTTTCTAGTACTTCAACAAATTCAGATCTAATCATTAATTCAACTCAATCTCTATAACATATATCAAAAACATATAACATGTAGTCCACTATCCAAAAGTAATTAATGTTAGGAATGGGAACACTGAGAGGGGGAGGTGAATCAGTGTTCACTGAATTAAAACTTTTTGCTTAGCTCTTTAAACTTAACTTGAATGCTTAAGTACTGAAATGAACATCAACATAATTAAGAAACATGAACACAATACATAACACCAATGTGGTTACGAGGAAACCCAAATAGGTAAAAACCCTGGTGGGAATTGACACCCACTAATATTCTATACTAGTGTTTTATGATCCTTGTTAGAAGATCCTTAACCCTGTTAGGAGTTTCTTTACAATGTATTTAGTACAGTGACCTTGTCAAGGGTCAGACCCTGTTAGAATTCTTTTACAATAACCCTATTAGGGGTGTGGACACACTATCCTAGAGTTCACTACTCAAGTAGTGAAGGCTACAACCTTCTGATCTCAGATACATACTATATCTGTTGGATGAACTGTCACTATGACACTGATTATCTGATCAGTTCCTTTGACGCGTTGAAGATCTGAACTCTTACAAATCTCTAATACATCTTAACAACTCTTTGCATACTTCTTCTCTACTTCTTTCAACTCTATCTTGACTCACATATCATAATTACAATGGCGCATCTAATATTTATATGTGCATATAAAATAATTAACTAGGTCGACCCTTTAACCGATTACATATAATGCTTCCAAATGAATTGGCTCAAGCGTGTTTACAAAAAAACATCATTATGTGTCTATAACCTAATTACAATAGGTGCATAGCTCTTACACAACAATAATATAACCGCTAACCAAAATACCAATAGTCGACTGCTTGCACTGTTCTTCTCTGGCATTCACTGTCTGTGCAACATGAACTCTCTATATCTTTCTCATACTGAATCTTTTGATCATGCACTCTTAGAGTTAGAATGAATATGATCTTAAAAACTTAACTTCTAGGGTGCATACCATAATTTTTTCATATGCATGTGCATTGATGCTCTGACCTTCAGGTACTCTGTATATTGTCCAATCTTCAACACTTAGCCAATTTCTGATCTTCTCATCAGGTGTGCTGACTCCAAAACACTATATGACTTTGTTTCCATAATGACAACATTATATTAAGTCATATACACCAGTATAGTAAACTTTCCAACAATCTCCCCCTTTTTCATTAATGGCAACAAAGGAATATGGCAAAGTTACTAACTGTCCCTTAATACAAAAACACTTAATCATACTCTATCTTATATCTCCCTTATATCTTTTTACATAGTTATAGCTCCATATTCTATACATACTCCCCCATTGAAATTAATGAAAAAGGTATTAAAAAAATGAATATGTACAAGTACTTACACTGATAGTACATTTGGGTATGCAATATGTAAATTTTGGATCTCTTGCTTCCAAAAGGAAATCAATGCATTGATTGTTTTGAGATGGGCGCATAAAGCATATTTTAGTTTCTCCATCTTCTCCAAATCTAAACTAGGACCTTGATCATATATCACCATGGTGGCATTGATCTCCTTGATATTTTGATTTAGCACATCTAGGGAGGGTGCAAGAGCATTTCTAAACTGAGTCTGCCTAGCCCTTATCTTTGACATCTCCTTTTCTGCCTTCTCAATTTTGTCAATTTGTCCCTGATATACATTGTTACACATGTTTATATCAGTAGAGGGATCTTCTACTAACTACATCACCTTTTCAATCAATGCCTCTACTTCTTGCATCTTCTTGTAGTGGTCAGTTGTCAACTTATCTTGATTCATACAGTCAGCAATAATTCTTCTTCCTTTTGCTGCAAACTCTTTCAAAGTTTCTTGTCCAACTTTGAGTGAACTAAGGTCTAGTGAGAAGTTACTGACCAACTCATTTAATCTTTTCTGCATATACTTCTCCTCTGCAACTAATGATGCTGATTTTTCCAAGCTAGAGAAATTACTCTTGAACTGTGAAATAATTGCACTTACATCATCAACAGAGTTTACCTTGGACACTTTCTTATCTATTGGTAACAAGTTATTTAGGATGTTTACTGATTCTACAAGGAGGGGATTCCTCATTACCTATTTCTCCTTGTCCTTCTCCATAGCTAAGACACTAAAATTGATTAGGTCTTCTTCTCCCCATGAATCCAAACTAGTCGATTCAGGTGTCAATCTTGACAACAATGATACAGAAGAAGTGATAGGAGTTCTATCCACTGCTTCTTGCTTTACTTTTATTAACATTTCAACTAATGGTTCATTTCCTTTTTCTTCTTCCTTTTTATCTGTTATGTCCTCAATTAATACTTCCTCTTTTTGCAACTTAGGTGAGTTGTCACGGCATAAAATTTTAGCTTCTTGTGTACTCAAAAAAGCTTCTTGAAATTTGTTCAGATCAATGTCTGAGGCCGTCAATGCAATTTCAACATTGTAAATGAAAAAAATTTCATCCTTGTGTGCTTCTGCCATAGGCACAGGCTTCTTTGCCTCTGTGGGTGCTACAATTGCAGGAGCTGAGTCCTAGGGACCTTTCATAGGTACATTAGTGGGCTCTGCTACCTTGACTTCCTTTGAGGGCACTTGAGTTGTGGGCGCAATAGGTGGGTACATGTGCCTGTTCAAGAAAACCTTCTCAAAGGCTTTCTCTATTTCCTTAGCAACCAATTCATAATTCTTGTTCATTATATGTAAAGTCCTTGACTTGGTTCTAAGATGTGGCTTCACTAGATCTAACAATAAAGTCTTCTCTTCTAGCGAGCATACTGGGAGGGTTTCATCTAAGATCTAAGATCTTTTCCCTTATCCTTAGGTCCTCTTCAATGGCTTGTCTTTTGAAGAATTGTAATATATTCCATACATTATCTAGAATCATAGTCTTTAGTTCTAGGACTGTCTTTTTGAACTTCAACATATGTTTGATAATCATTCCATGAATTTCTGACTTGTCAATTTCACTATACTTCTCATAGAACTTCCCTACTTGATCTATCATGCCTTCATCAATAATCCTTGAACTTAGCACATTGAGACTGGGTTTGAAGCTTACTTCTAGAGGTTCTTGTGTATTTTTCTTGTTCCTTGTTACTCGCAAGGATGGATGACTGGTGCTAATCTCTTTCTTCCTTTTAGGCATTTCCTTATACTCAGGAGGAGTAGTAAGGTCAATGGTTACCTTGGGCATAGAAGGGGTATCACCTATTTTACCCTTTAGATCATTAGATTTCTCAATTTTCACCTTCTTCAACTTTGGATCATTAGATTCTATCTTTTTTGCAGTTGCGCTCTCTATCTCCAAAGCAATCTTCTCTTGCCTTGCTTTGTCTAAGTCTACTTGGGATACTCCATGAATTTTCAAAATCTCCAAAGTAACCTTGGAAACCTTTCTTTTTGTTGTTGTGCTATTTAATATAGCATCTACTTCTCTTGTTTTCTCTTCATAAGTTCCCCATCTAGGTTCATTGGGGTCCTTAGGTGCTAACAATAGAACTTGAGCATAAGCCTCTAGAATAGGCTCTTCAACTTCATATCCCAGTGGATGAATCCACTTTGTTCTTGGCTTAACAGCCTCCATGCATGTTGTATCAGTCTCTACCATGAAACAAATGGTGTCTTTGTACTTCTCTACAATGCTTTCTAGAATCCTATATCTCATCTACATTTTAGCCCTAAATGTTTTCAATTCCAGTGTCATGTAGTCCTTTAGAGTATTTTTTGTGGATGCTTCTTAAACACATATCTCTTCTTCTCCGCCACATCAAATACAATGGGAGTAGCCATTACTTACTTGTATATCACTTTCCAAATGATCTCAAAGACTTCTGAATCAATGCGATGGAGTAGGGCTTCCGCAACCAATCAAATGCACTGCTAATCACTGGTGAATCAATCTACAATCCTTTGCTATCAAATGCTAGGGCTCTTCTTCTCTCTAATCACTTTGAATTTGAATACAATGAGAGATCTAAAATCTTTTGTGTACTTTAAAGTAATAATTTCACCATTAATGCTTGTCACGTAAACCAGGTTGTCACTTGTTAATTTCCAACTTTCATTCTATAAACAATCAGCTAGTGCGCTCTTGCACATAGGTTTTTCTAGTCTCCAAAAGGTTAAGTCCAAAGACACATACTCAAAGGGTGGGTATACTAGCCACCCAGGGGTTCAGAGCTAAATTAGCTCCCCCTATGACCCTGAGGGCCATTCATTCAAATGTAGAGGGTGCGTCTACTATGGATGCATCCAATACATTCTTATCAACCTTATCCTTCTTTACCTCTGACCAAATCAAGCTCACATCTTTTGAAGCTTTCACAAACTTGACTTCTCCTTTGGTATTTAGTATTGATTATTTTTGCTTTTTAGGACTTTCATGACTTTGCATCCTTGATCTATAAAACTTACAGACGTGTCCAGCCTTGTTATAAGAGTGACAAATGACTAGAGGTCTTATATTCCTCAGCAAATTAACATGGGTTACCATTTTACACTGTCTAACTGAGTGACCATTATAGTTACACATCTGACATGTAACATTCTAAGAACTACTTACATTTGACTGATTCTAATTTCTCAAATTATGCTGAGTATTTTTTTTCTGACTTGTCTTACAATTCATAGCTCTATGACTAAATTTATTGCATGAATAATAGTAACCATTGAAAGGTCTTACCTTTTTACAGTTCCTTGCTATATGTCCATGCTTGTTACATGCATAACAAGTTTGATCTACTATCTTGCACTCATTCTTGGATGGTTCAACATGATCTTTAGCTTGACTTCCAATCTCCTTAGTATTTGTGGTGTCTTCTGGTGCTTTCATTCTTGCTTATATGTTGTCAATCTAATTTTGTGCTTCATTTAATCCAATGCCGCTAGTATCTCCTTTAAGTTTCTGAGCATATAACTAAGATTCAATTAGGTCCTTGTGTGCAATTTATCAATGTGATTCTTAGCCTCTTTCAATTCAGTCTCCAAGCTTTCTTTTTTGTTTCTTAGCTCCAATATTTCCATGTTTTCTTGCCTAAATTCTTCATTCAGTTGAAAGTTCTCTTTGATCTATTCATCATAGACTTCCTGATTGTTAGTCATCTTATCATCCAATTCTTCAATCTATTCTTTCAGGGATGAACTTTCTTCATTGAGATTTTTTATCATTATCCCTAAATCACTAGTAGAGTATTCTTTCAAATCTTTTCTTAGCTTTTTTATGACTGCTTGAGCATAACTGACTTTTTCTTTTAGTTCCTTAATTTCTTTTTCAAATCTATCTAGGTCTTCAAGAGAAGCTTCAAGATTTCTTTCCAAATGTTTCATTTATGTTTTGTCCATGATCTCCTCAAGTGGTTAAACTTCTTTGCTAAGGACCAGAGCTCTAATACCAATTGTTAGGAATGGAAACACTGAGAGGGGGGGTGAATCAGTGTTCACTAAATTAAAACTTTTTGCTTAGCTCTTTAAACTTAACTTGAATGCTTAAGTACTGAAATGAACATCAACATAAATAAGAAACATGAACACAACACATAACACCAATGTGGTTACGAGGAAACCCAAATAGGTAAAAACCCTGGTGGGAATTGACACCCACTAATATTCTATACTAGTGTTTTATGATCCTTGTTAGAAGATCCTTAACCCTATAAGGAGTTTCTTTACAATGTATTTAGTACAGTGACCTTGTCAAGGGTCAAACCTGATTAGGATTATTTTACAATAGCCCTATTGGGGGTGTGGACACATTTTCCTAGAGCTCACTACTCAAGTAGTGAAGGCTACAACCTTCTAATCTCAAATACACACTATATTTGTTGGATGAACTGTCACTGTGACACTACTTGTCTGATCAGTTCCTTTGATGCATTGATGCTTTGACCTCTTGCAAAGCTCTAATACATCTTAACAACTCTTTGCATACTTCTACTTTAATTCTTTCAAATCTATCTCAACTCACATATCATAATTACAATGGTGCATCTAATATTTATATGTGCATATAAAACAATTAACTAGGTCATCCCTTTAACCGATTACATACAATGCTTCCAAATGAATTGGCTCAAGCGTGTTTACAAAAAAAATCATTATTTTTTTGTAACCTAATTACAATAGGTGCATATCCCTTACACAAAAATAATATAACCGCTAACCAAAATACCAACAGTCGGCTGCTTGCACTGTTCTTCTCTGGCATTCACTGTCTGTGCAACTTGAACTCTCTGTATCTTTCTCATACTGACTATTTTGATCATTCACTCTTAGACTTAGCATGAATATGATCTTACCAACTTAACTTCTAGGGCGCATACCATAATTCTATCGTATGCATGTGCGTTGATGCTCTGACCTTCAAATACTCTGTATACTATCTAGTCTTCAACACTTAGCCAATTTCTGATCTTCTCATCAGGTGCACTGACTCCAAAACACTATATGACTTTGTTGCCATAATGACAACATTATATTAAGTCATATACACCAGTATAGTTAACTTTCCAACAATTAACTTGCAGAATATAAATCTTTCAACAACATCCACATCAAAATCATTCACACAAGTATAACACCAGGATTTATAGTGGAAACCCAATTTGGGAAAAACCACTTTGTAACATGCTACTGATTTTCACTCTTCTAAAGTGAGCTCTGTGAAAATCCAACCATGTTAAAGGATTACATACACACTGTTAAATGTGACCATGTTAAAGGATTTAAAACACTCTATCAAAATTGGCTTGGTTAGAGGACTTAAGAATATTCCATTAGAATGTCACCTTGATTAAAGGATTTCTACAATGATTGTTAGATCAACCTTGATGAAAGGATTTAGACTGATACAATGGTTAGAAAGTAACAGTATTTTCTAATTTGAAAAATATACAACTCACTTTGCAAATACAAATCCACTTCACACATAAATGTTGATTTACTGACTGATCTTCATTTCCATCTCCATCTCTGATCTACTTAGAATTCGCTTCAAGCAATCACAACTTTATTCATCTCCTTCACAATTTCACCTTAAGCCTTCTTCTTAGACTTATTAGTCAATAACATCAATCTCTTCTTCATACTCTATAACCTCATAATTAGGTTTCCTTTATACCTCTTTGATCAGGTAGATCAATCTTTTTCCATTTAATCTCCTCTGTACATCTTATGTTTAAGTCAGATTCATCAAATCCTTCCATCATTATGTTTTTCATCTTTTCCATCTAGATACATCTCTAAAATTCTCTTTGAATCAATAAGAAAATGATTTACCATGCATTAAATGCTCCATACAATTTAGTAATAATGTCAGCACATTTTACATATCCCAAGAATTCAACTATGTTGGCTGGGATTCTCAATTCTTTCTTCAAATGTAAATTACTGACACTCGATCAATATTGTGTTCATCTCCTTGATCATCACTACAAATTGTCTTTGCTTGGTAATTTCCTATCGCTCAGCAATTACTGATGTGCAGTCAACACTAGATTTACTTAGCATATACTAGCTCTCGGTCAACACTAACATCACTCGGCTTAAACTATATTTCTTTACTTGTGCTCGGTTAAGCCTACATTTCTAGTCTTTCTTATTACTTAGATAAACAACTTATTACCTTGTCAATCTGCCAACTGATCAAGTACCCATTGAAGTATCAAATAACTCAACCTTTCCTTAGGTCCTATTTCTATCTCCTCTTTTCAAATCCTCTTCATCAATCAAAAGATATGGTACTATCCTAGATAGCAATTATCTTACGAGATAAGGTTTGACATCAATGAAAATATAACAATTGTTTCAATTGTAGTTTCCAACACTATTATTATGTGGCATTCAGCCACTAGACTTCTGTTATGGTTTAAACACACTTAATATGCTATACTTGGATGAATATGCTATATTACTTACTTTGAAATTATGGTTATGTCTTTATAAGTAAAATAGTTGTTTGAACATAAATAATGCATGTGTGTTTTGGTGTTTATTACCATGAATGTCTTTATCCTAACATCTAAAGTGCAGTGCATCAATGTAGCAACCGTCATCTTGACCAAGTGAAACATACTCATACATTGGATTCTCGACCTGGTCTTTTAGCATACCCCAATGGAGAAACACTAACGCAACACTAGCAAAAGGTTTCTGGGTGATCAAGTTGGTAGTCGTCAAGAAAAGACTAAGACACCATGATGAATTCTCTAAAGAAATCTAGGAGAAAGTGGGAAGTTAGATCTGTTGTCGCAACAACTCTTTCCTCTTTTCTAGATCTATTTTGTTTCTAGTTTTATAGCTTTCTTCCTTTTTGTTGGTAGTGTTGTAATAAAATCTCTGCCTATTCTTGTGGTGTGATTAGTTAGATGTTAGAAGTTTTCCTTTTAAATAAATCCCCACTCCTACGTGAGAAGGAGGGAATTATTAGTTTAGTTGCAATATAGTTCCATTATGTTGTTTACTAGTTTTCATACATCTTTGTACTTAGTTATTCACTTAATGAGAAAATAACGTATTGAGGTTTAAATTTGCATAATTTAATGTTTGGGGTACTCATCCAAGGGAGCCCACTTGGTGAGAAATCCATAGTTATTTATATTCATCCTAGTTAAATTCACTTTACTACATTTCTATTATTTCAGTATTAAGTGTTGAACTGTTCCTGCAGCCAAAGCCACAGGCTAGCTAACGCTTCGTACAGCCAAAGTGGAAGAGCAGCTAAAGGATTATAGCTTAGTTTGTAAAAGTCTTTATATTTTGTAGAAACTTCATTTCTATAATTTCTAGTCCAATACTTACTTTTCTGCATACATAGTTTAATTTCCATACTAGCATTTGTTTCCTGCAACAACTGTAGAATGTGTGATTGAGTGGTACTTGGTGCATATATCTTGCTAGCCCATTTCAAGTAACACACCCCTGGGTTGACATATTAAATGAATTTTTATAAGGAGGATTAACTACTTGGTCAGATGTCCAATCCCTGAGTTTCAGATTATGTCTAATTTCTGAGCCTTTATAAAAAGCAATCACATATGATTAATGAAAGTTTGGCAGACAAGTTTGTGTTATTGATTAAAGAGTAATCAGAATTTTAAAGTCTCTTAACCAAGAAGATCCTAAAAAATCTTATATTGTAAATTCTTTAACCAAGTACAATTATAAGATTAGAATTGTAAAATCCTCTTACAAGGTAGACTTAACATTTCTTAAGACTCTTAACCGGGTTAATACTCTTAACAGGGTAAGCTATGATAAATAGCTAACAATGTATCTCTAACCTAGAAAACTTTTTACTACAGTAGTGAATTTTTGTGGGTGTCATCCCCACCGTAATTTTTATCCTCTAACAAGGATTTATGAGATACCAAAATGAATGTGTTATGAGTTATGAGTTATGAGTTATCTTTTATATATTTTATGTGATCCATGCAAAAGTTATGGAATCAATAAATGGTTAAGGTAGAAAGTTCAAATAGTTTTAAAAGTGTTTTAAATTATTGATTCACCCCTCCCCTCTTAGTACTTACCTTTCGATACCTAATCCAACAATTGGTATCTGAGCCTAGTCTCTTGTTAAGAATTTTAATCACTTTAGAGGAAAGATATGGATAATGGAGAGCTATAGGTATGAAAGGGTGATTGATAATATGGAAATGGAACTGAGAATGGCCAATGATAAAATTGATGAATTAAGGAGAAAATTGATACATTCAATCAACAAGAGGAAGGATCTAGCACATCAATTGAAAGACACTCAAGATCAGGTTGAAGAACTTGAAGAACAATCAGAGGGAAGCATGTCTCATTAATTCGATGCTATAACATCAGAACTATCTAAAAAGAAAAAAAACATAGCTAATTAGGTGAAAGCATTGAAAAGATAACAAGAATCCCAATCGTTAAGGATGTGTGAGATCCTAGAACAAAAGGGAAAAGATGAAGATGAAAAAAGAATGGTGGAAGATGAAAGAAGAAAAATGAACACAAGACTAGACAAGAAAATAGAGAAATACTGAGGTTGACATAAATTCACTACCACTTGATAGACCAACTAGTTAGTGCTAATCAAGATATTGCAAGGAAAGTTCGAGAGATTGTTGACCTGAGATCTGGGAATGAACATCTGAAAAATGATCTAAAATCTGAGAAAGATGCTAATGAAGTCTTGAAAAGAAATGAAGAAGTACTCAAGATATTGGATGAACAACCAAGAAATCAGAGACAACCAATAGATACTACTAGACTTGGGTACAATGAAAAAAATAGTACCAAGAAGGGTGAGTCCTCCAATCAACATCCAACTGAGATAATGTTGTTTCCCCACCAAAGATAAATAAGCCTACATGCTATCATTGTGGGAAACTAGGACACACAACAAATGTATGCAGGAGAAAAAGAGGTAATCTACCAAGTACACCTAAGTTTGATGGTTATTTTTATAATTGCAATAAGTTTGGTTAGAAGGCATTTGAATGTAAAGAAAGATTTTCTAACAATCCAATGAAGCCAAGATACAAGGAATATTGTAATGATTGCAATAGATATGGTCACAAATATGAAAAATACAAATCACAAAGAAGGAATGAGAAATGGGTCCCTAACCAACAAAATTCTTCATAAAATTGACAAGGACCAACTATATCATGGGACTATAATAAAAGAATCATGTGTACTACATGTGGAATATTTGTTCATATTTCTACAAAATGATTTAGGTTGCATGGTATGAATGATAGAAGATCATGGAGAAACTCTCAAATGGCTTATTTCTACTTTCACAAGGTCAGTCACCTAGCCATAGATTGTAGGTACTGAGGTAAAGCCCCAATTGAGGAACAACTAAGTGAAAAGACTCAAGATAATATTAATGAAATAAGAGATTATATGAATAGTACTTGGAGAAGGAATTCTAGAGATGATGGAATAGGACTTGGAACAACTAATGGCACCACATCCATTGGATTGGCTGCACCTATATTCACTTAATCAGTCAAAGGTAAGTGTAGGAGCTGATAACCTAAATTATATCTTAATCAGTTCCTAGAATTAGTGCAAATATCCATATTAGCATACTTAGATGCATTTGGATATAAGTTGTGAAGTTGGCATTTCATATGTTGATCACTGAAGTGTAAGAGTTATTTTGTTCCATTCGGTGAAGGAAAGTGTATTTCGGTTATCAGTTAAATGAAGTAGTTAAGAAGAATTTAATATAAATTTTATAGTCATTGGAAGCCCTAACCTAGGAAAAACTATAAATAGAGGGCTTGCTATTTCATTTTTACCTTACACTTTCATGAGCATTTGAAGCATTTGATAGAGAATATATCACCAAGAAAATTCAAGTGATCATTCAAACATTCCAAATAGCATTAAGAGAATTCAAGGTACTTCTAGTGTTTACTGAGTTGAGTTCACAAATTCTAATTTTTACTTAAGTGAAACCCTACTTTTTTAAAGAACATTTTTGAGATCAATATGGAACCAAAAGTTCAAAAACTGGTCATTGTTGACAAGATTGATCCCATCAATCCTAAATACAATATTCTTTTTGTAGTTTTTGTTGAAGTAGATAAGTTTGGATCCCTATCATCGATCTTTCCAAGGGTTATAGTGATTGAAGATGTTCATTCCTTCATTCACTGTAAAATCAACGATATATGCCAAATAGAAATTGACACATCATACAGGAATCTGTGTGTAAATGGAAAACTGAAAGATGACCACACACATTTGGAAACCAAGGATTTGGTCCATGCTATGCATGTACCAATAGTATTTAATCATGAATGGATGAGGATGGTACTAAGTCAAGTGTATGATAAATTTATGTGGCTTGATGCACCAGTAAATATCACCAAGGATGTAGTACACATAGTCATGGGATTTTCGGTTGGTGATAGACTAAGGGAATACAAGCAAACTGATAAGAATAAGCTATGTGATCTTACAAAATCCAAATGGGATGGAAGATGATTGAATGTATCTACTATTGATGACCTTGAGTTGATATTTTAAATTTTAATATCATATATCATACCGAATCTTTCAGTCATCTTGGGCAGACAGTGTACCATGTGGAACTGTTGATATTGTATATAAAATTGTTAAAAAGGATATGCAAATAGACCTTTGTGAGATATTGTTGAAGAATTTGGATGATAATATGAATACCATCAAGAAAGAAAAGTCAAATACATTAAAGTTCAGACCACTTTTGGTATGTATTTTCTTTTACTTTCAGAACTTCTTTCCTACAGTCGGTGAAGTAGTTTGGAAAGCAGACCAACTAATTTTTTATTAGATTAATGAATACATTTAAAGCATAGGAGATAATTTTGATTTTATCATGAATGAGTATTTTGTTAAATTTCAAGAAAGAATGTATAAAATATTTAGGATTCCACCTCATCTAGTGGAAGAATATAAAGATGAGATATGTTTTGAAGTTGACATTGACACATGTATTATAAGAGTCATAGAGCCAAGAACCGTTTGGCTTCCACCTATGGAATATGAGATGAATATTGATGCTACCTCTATTCAAATTAAAGGACTATTAGAGAATCCATTTGACAAAAGTGAAACTCGGTATGGTACATTTGAAGAAGTAAAAGAGAAAATAAGGATAGGTATCTTGATACCTAAGGCAATCAGAAAGACAAGTAGAATGATAAATACTTTATCTGAGAATCTAGGAATTGTTGTTGAAGAATAATTTTTTGAGCCTTCAGAGGTTAAGGGGAAGAAGACAAGAGTAAAGAAAGAGACCCCTAGCCCAATCGGTGTTAGACCATCAACAAGGTCTTAAACCACACTGAGAGAAAATAAGAAAGTAGAGCTAGAACTAGTAAAGACAAAAAATTACATAAAAGAGAATAAGGCTACTAGAAGGCCTAGAAGGAAATTAAATTTGCAACAAGAAAGTGACACTGAGTCTGAAGACATATGACAATTTAAGGCTGTACAAAGTCAAGTACCTAAAGTAAAAATTCTTGATGCATTACTCAAGACACTTGAAAAATAGGGAGGTTATTCGATATTGAAACAACTAAAGTATGAAAATAGGAATGATGAAGACAAAATAAAATTGAAGAGGTTTTCATATCTACTTTGTACAAGTTCAAAACAACACCTATTGAGGTGGCACTAAATATTGAAGATGAACTTCATCAGAAAATGGATGCTAGATGGAAGTTTGCTCTTGTAGCCGAGAAGGAAATGAGAGAGAGGTCCCTAGCTATTATTGTCTCAAACCTAACAAATAAATGAATAAAAGACACACTGCTAGAATATTCCAAGTAAAAAGAAGAACATTGAGCATCATGGTCGGTAAGCTAGAAGAAGTATAGAATAACATTGATGATCTTTGGAGAAAGATTTTCTCTATTGATCAACTGATTGCTGAAGAGGTCAAAGATCAAGGAGGCAAGTCATATACAATTGAATTGACAAAAAATAAAGATAAATTAATAATTGAGGATATAACTGACCAAGACCCTGATGAAACAATAAAAGTTGATGAAGACATCATGGCAACCGAGGCCATAGAAACAGAGGTAATGGACATTGATGATTCTACTAAGGCAAGGCTGATGGAAAAAGATCCTATTATTGAATAGGTATTGATTTTTCCTTAGATTGAAGAATTAATCTAAGAGGTGATAAAATATGTACCAATTGATGTTGATGCCCCCACCGAGTGAGCACAAGAGACTGCAACAAAAGAGACCGATGAAACCAAAGAGACCGAATCAACACAAGGATAGAATCAAGAGTTGGTAACTCCTACCAAAACTACAAAACAACATAAGGAACCATAAAAAGAACAAGTAAAGGCCAAAGATGAGGAGAATAAATAAGAGAAATGGGAGAAGAAGGAAGAGAAGAAACAAGAAGAGAAAAAGAAGATAAAAATGAGGACACAACTAGTGCACAATCTGATGCAAAGAAGGAATCTCTAGTGAAGGGAAAACCCAAAAAAAGAAAGCATCAAAAAGAGGTTGATGTCAACCAACCTATTGTTATTACCAAGGTTGATATCTCAACCATGAGTCCAAAGGAACTCTCAAAGTTCAGAGATCTACTGAAGAGGAAAGCTGCACAAGACAAGCTACTAGCAAAGAAGTTGAACACAGATGTTTTGGACCAAGTAAAATATATATTAAGTGAGATTGTACCAGAGGAAATATAAATGAAAAAGGAGATATTTATAGCTAGGTAAGAGAACTGGAGAATCAAATAAACCAACCTGGTACTAATACTACCGAGTACATGATGAAAATACACAAGAAGAAAATGGAAACTAATTTGATTGAAGAACTCCTTCAATTAGTTGCACTAGATAAGGTAACTCTTTCTGAGTTAGTTCAAGAATTTGAAAATGAGTTAAAAATAATTCTTTTATTTCAACAAATTTGTTTAATTTATAATTTCACCAAGGATATTAAAGAGAAAGATGGTAATGTGGAAAAGGAGCTCACCGAGTTGTTATCAAAAGTTTCCACCGAGCCTAATTCTATAAAGGAGTATTACGAAAGGTTGAAGCACTTGATAGGAGTGAAATAATAGCTTATAAAAGTGGAGAATTAGATCAGAATGGATCTACTGGAACTCCAAATAATTTTGACTCCACATATTGAATCATTGCATAAACAGGTACATAAGGCCAAAGACTTAGTCAGTACACCAAATGTTAGTGTTATGGACAACATGGTAAGTTTGACTGTTGGTTTAAGTGAAAAAATAATAGTCTTACAGACATTCAAGGATACATGGAAGGCATCACTGAAGGATTCTCATTCCAAGTACAAATCTATTTTTTATAAGATCCCTCCATCGGATAAAGAGTAAGTTATTATTTTGGAATTTTTGTTAATAAAGGGGGAAAATATGTAAAGGGGGGAATATAGTATACGTATATAGAAGAAGGATGAATAGATATGTTAAAGGGTGTATTTAGGAAGTAATACTTTAGGGGGAGTAATGAGTAATAATTTTAACAAGGAATGGATATATGAGTAGATATATGGACAAGGACAAAATTTTGAATTTTTTTGATGAGTTTGAAGTTTTTAACAAAGATACCAAATTAATTCCAAAGGGGGATATTGATACTCCTAAGAGTTATTTTGTTGTCATTAGTTATGAGGAAGTAATAATGATTTTCAAAGTCATTTGGTAAAGAAGGTAAAGCTAATTGGTAAAATTAAATAAGGGAACATGTAATTTGGTAAAGGCAAAGCAAGTTTAGGCACTGAGCACCAAGTGTTAGATAACTGAGAGGGGGGTGAATCAATTAAGTCCAGTTATCCTACATTCCTCAATACTCCCAGATGTATATAACAAAACTTTCAAATCAATTAATCAACTTGGTAAGATATCAATTGTGCCTTTCTCTTCATATACCAATTACCAGTAAATTAAGTATTGTGTTTACCAATCAATTCAGTTATAATAATGTATAAAGTAAAATAATAATTCAACACATTCATACACATATAACACATAGATTTTTAATGTGGAAACCCTGTTAGGGGAAAAACACACCTAGGACCGATAACTTGAAATAATTCAATCTTCTGAAGTGAGCTCAGTTAGGAGCCAACCCTGTTAAAGGTTACAAAATACACTATGAGGTGTAACCTGGTTAAAGGATTTATCACTAACAGTTCTCCCTTGACCAAACATCAGTATGGGGTCAAAAAGAGAATAATCAACATTCATTGAATGTAATATTGAAATATAAAGACTGTTAAGTCCCACTTGGTTAAGAGATTTATCTGTAGCAATGGTTAAATTGATACAGTAATGATTTGATTCAAATACAGCTTGATTTTTAGATTTTGAGATCTATGATAAGCTCAAAAATACCTTTGATCAATAATTAATTTAATATATTTGTTTCCTCCAACTCTATTCTGCTTGGTAATTGCTTTCTTTTTCACTCAATGTTGTCTACAAAATTGCTCGGTTCTGTCTTCAACCATTTTGATCAGCATTGCATGAAATTAATATTTTCACATGAATTCTCCTACAGTAAACTCAATAATGAATCAATTGTCTCTTTATATAGACATCATAAACCATTTTATTTCCATCCATATGTTTTTCCTCTTAATCTTCACCATTGATTTTTCCACTTTAACCTTCGTCGGTAGTTGAGTCAATAACATGTTTCATTCTCCTTCATCTTATCATCCTTGAATTTTATCAATCATTTGATCATCACAACAAATATTATCATTTATCATGGAATCATCAACAATTATCTAGCTCATCATCTTTAGTTGAAAGTCATAAGTTCCATTTATTTCTTTCACTCGGTCAATACCATAATGCATCAGTGATAACTAGCTCGGTTAACACTATACTCGGTATACACTACACTTGGTTGTTGTATATTGAATTCTTCATTTACCGACCACATAAACTTGTTCTTTCTTGATCTTCAATCCATAATAGATTTATGTAATACAATCAAATAACTAACATAATGACATAGACTCATCAATAAGTCACCCAATGAATACCATAATCATAACTTTCTTATCCATCTCATCTTCATGTAGATATCTCATTCCTTCATCATTATTTCCTTCTTAAGTTGTTTGTAACCATCATGATAAGTATAGTCAAAACTAGTTGACATCAATGACAATACATTAACTGATTTAATGTCTTACATACACATTAGTAGCTCAGTGATCATCAATCATTAGCTTTCAAATATCCAATCCATTTTCAAACTCTTCCTCAAGATATTCATTCAGTAGTAGTTCATCACCGAGTTATACTAAGCTATAACATCAACTGAACCAAGAAGTTGGGACAGTTACCGAGCTAGAGGAAAATGTGTTACCAAGTATTGTAGGCTGAAACAAGGAGAATCTTTAAGTACATTGAATATAGACACCGAATAGAAAATGGTTTACAAATCTTGAGGAGATTGTATGTCAGAGTATTGGAGATGTAAACATAATGATTACACATGATTACAAGGTGAGATCTACGAATGAGAATAGAGTATGAAATATGCATTGGAGGAGTAACCAACATCATCACCACTTGTAGAGATAATTCTAGAAAATCTAGCACCACTTCTAGAATTTAATATAAATGGATCAAAGTGTGAAGATCAGTATGCATGTGCGAAGGAAGATTGCATGTGTGAAGTAGATATTGCAGAGAAGGTGATGAGTAGATAAGCCACTGAGTATAGAGTACTAAAAAGAAGAAAGTGATTGTGATTCATAATTGAATCTACTGAGAAATGAATTGATATTGTGAGTAATACACAGTATGAGGTAATGATTTATTGAGCATAAAGAGTCTCATATGCATATGATTGATGCAAGTTTGATAGATAAGTTTTTGTTAGTGATTAAAGAGTAATCAAAATTGTAAAGTCTCTTAACCAAGCAGATCCTAACAGATCTTATATTTTTAATTCTTTAACCAGGTATAGTTCTTAGATTATAATTGTAAAATCCTCTTACAAGGTAGACTTAACAAGTCTTAAGACTCTTAATCAGGTTAATACTCTTAATAGGGTAAGCTATCGTAAATAGCTAACAGTGTAGCTCTAAACAAGAAAATGTTTTACTACAATAGTGAAGTTTTGTGGGTGTCATCCCCACCGCAATTTTTATCCTCTAACAAGGATTTATGTGATACCAAAATGAATGTGTTATGAGTTATCTTTTATATGTTTCATGTGATGCATGCAAAATTTATGAAATCAGTAAATGGTTAAGGTAGAAAGCTAAAATAGTTTAAAACATTTTTTAAAGTGTTGATTCACCCCCCCTCCTCTCATTAATTACCTTTCCATACCTAATCCAACAACAAAAACCAACAGTTGGATAGAATTCTAATGATGTGATGATCTTCCTCTAAATTTTAGAGGTACATCTCCCTCTTATTATTTAACTTTGGATCTTTTGAGTATGCTTTTGACTAGAAAGTAGAAAAGGAAATTTAACATCTGCACATAGCTATGACACAGATGCGAATGATGGATTTGGAGTATATTTAAAGATATGATCTGACACAAAGTCTAACTCATCTAGAATATGATATCAAAGAATAGGAGAAGAGTTCCTCACCAAATAGAAACACAAAATTTTCTAATATTAATGTACATTAACCATTTCAAATAGGCAATTATCATAGAATACTACTATAACGCAAAGTATAATCTATAGTCAAGGAAGAACATGAAAAATTCACATCTTTTCACATATATATTTCTATTAAATGATAATTGAAGATAAATTCATGATGCAAAGTTCAATTCATTTCCACCACCAAAAATAGTTACATCAAAATTTTATTTCTTTCCATTTTTCTCTAATACCCTTCTAGCCATCAAGGATTGCATGTATATACAAAAAAAATAGTAACCATTCAAAATATAGAGTAACAGTCTTGAAAGTGACTAGCATCAAAAAAATACTAAAAGAAGTAAAATTTATATGAACCCAAAAATTACTAATTACCAAGATTTCATACACACTAAAATAAGAAAAACTATTACTTAGAGTGCAGGGGCTCATTCAGATTCCAGCTGAATTTCAATGAAAAGATGATGAAGCTCGGTATTCATCTCCTCTTCTTCTAAGATGAAGATGACTCTATGATATTTTGTATTTTTGGTCTATTCTTTCTATGCAAAATGACATAAGTTAGATATAATATACAATTGGTCCACCCTAGGACACCCCAAATTTGGTTGAACCATAGGTGCAAGTTCCTCATTCCATTCTTCAGAAATCCCTATAATCACCATCGAGAGAATCAAATAGTTGTCTTTATAAAGGATAATTAGCTCAAAAATATAACCACCTTTCTTAATAAACAATTCCTTAAATTCATTTAATGTTGATAATGGATGATAATAATTTATGTTTGGATAAATATGTTTCCACCTCGCTAAATTCATTTTGTTACACTTAATCATTTAAGGAATTGTACTTTTTCCAATTCAAACAAATTTTCATGGAAAGTTGATCCTTTCATGTTGGTTGTGAGTTAATAGATTCACTTCCCTTAGATATATCAGATGATTGTAGAACTTTGGAACTGATACTCCTACCATTGAGATGAAAATTTTGAACCTCCTGATAAACCATTCTTGTGTCAAGGGATCACAGGAAAAGGGATGTCTAAAAATCAGTTAAAAATTATCACAAGCCTGATAGTATGTAGAATAAGAGCATCCAGCAATCTTTGAACTTTAGAAAAAGATCAACTTTTATATGTTCTTGATCTTTAGGCAATGTGTGACAACCTGACTTAGCATAGGAACTTTGGGACTCATAAGTTAGTTTTTGGACTTCTGCTGAGACCATCATTAATGGGACAAGTCTCAAATTTAAAATATGGGTGGGTCTCAAATTAGGGGTACAAAAATATCTAAATGGGGACGAGGACTAGAAGGAAAAAGAGAATCCAGAACTTTGAAAGAATACTACTGCCAAGTCCATTAGGTGCAGAGTCATAGGGGTAGAACACAGGGAGTTATGAAAGCAAGAGGGCGAAGGTGAACAAGGAAAGACAACAAGAATAACAAGCCAAAAATGAATAAGACTTACAGCACACCAAAATCTTATTCACAAGACAACATGGCAAGAACACCCTACTTCAAGATAGTGATTCAAAAGAATTCAAGTAAAACCATTAATAGGCTAAGAAAAATAGGAGCCATTATAGAAAGGAAATGCATACCTATGAAGCAATTGTGAATATATGATTGGTATGAAACTGAGTGGAGACTCTTAAAAATAATAGGTTAATGTTGTAGGGGATTACAATCAAAGAGCCATCTTTCATCACATATTTCTAGAATTGGCAAGAAAAACATTTGTATGATCGTGCACAAGTTGAAAAGAAGCTAGATAAAGACATTTATTTCTCACCGCATTTTGCATATGCTTATTATTACATATCCCAAACTTGTAATCAGTTGTATACATGGAAGGTTCAAGAGCGTGGACATATTTATGTAGAGACATGAAGTAAAATTTCATTCCACATGTGGAACCATCCTCAATGGAGTCTTCTTCAACACAATTTTTTTCTTAACATTCTTCTTCTTCACCTTCTAGGTCAAGAAAAACTAGAGGTGGAACGTCTAAATTTACCTCCATGTCCATGAGGTTCTTTCACTTCCTCTCAATCCCATCAGGCATCAAATTTGTGTCATCAAAAACAAAAATCCTTGATTCAAGATCTTGATTTAAAGTTTATTTAAAAAATTTTGAAAGGGTAAGGCCTTCTTCTAGATCATTTTTATCAACATACAAATCGAGGGTTCTAATTTCGAGAGGGGATGGAGACATACCTGTACAAAAAAAATCATACCTTAATTTGTACCACTTGTACTACAGCTGAATGTGTGTGTATTAACTTCAGTTATATGGTCATCTTTATCCTTAATTATACACAAGAAAATTTCATTTGAACCTTTGAAAACTAACCTAGAACAAAGGTCATCTTGTGTTCAATTTCTTTTCCAAGAGAAACAAGTGGTCTTTCAATCTTGCATGTCAAGAAACATTCTAACTTCTTACCTTCATCAAGGTGTAGAGCCCCTTCTTTTTATTGATTATGATTCCAGAAGAATATAGACTTTTCTAGTGTTTGGGTAAAGTCTTTTACTCCAAGAACTAAAAGTTTATATGACTTTTCACTCCTTGTCTCTCCCTTTGTACCTTTATCCACAAATAGAGATCCATGAAGCTCATGTCTAAGACTCTAGATTTGATGTTACCTTTGATGTACACTCCTTAACATCCATGCAAATCTATGATCTTCACAAGGATCTAGCTTTTTCATTTCAACTTCATAGATACTCTCTCTAAAAGAATCCCAAAATAGATGGAGAATTTGGTCATCTTTTGTTATTATTTCTTGGAAATTTGGTGGGGACCATTGATAACCTACAATTGATTGAACATCTTGATGGAATGAATGGACAAGTAAAAGATAGTGATTAATGGTCACCGAGATACTAAAGTGATATGTAAGATAATTAAATCAGTTAATGTATTTTCATTGATGTCAATTAGTTTTGACTGTACTTATCATGATGGTTACAAACATCTAAAGAAGGAAAATGGTAAAGGAATGAGATATCTACATGAAGATGAGATGGATATGAAATATATGCCTATGGATACATTGGGTAACTTGTTGATGAGTCTATGGCATCATGTTGATGACTTGATTGTATTACATGATTTTGTTATATATTGAAGATCAGAACTGAACAAGTTTATGTGGTCGGTAAATGAAGATTTGTATATACACCAAGCTAGTGTAGTGTATACCAAGTATAGTATTAACTGATTAGGTATTCACCGACACATTCTGGTATTGACTGAGTGAAAGAAACAAATTAAGATTATAATCATCTAACTAAATTGATAAGATGGAAAATTACTTATGATTCTGAGGTAGAAGATAAAGTTTGTTATGATGATCTAATGACTGACAAAATTCAAGATTGATCGGATGAATGAGAATGAAATGTGTTAATGACACAACTGTCGAGGAAGGTTAAAGTGGCAAAATGAATGATGAAGATTAAGAGGAAAAATCTAACAAATGAAAAGAAAATGGTTAATGTGTCTATTTAAAGAGACACGAGATTTATTATTGAGTCTGGGATTATTGATACTATAGGAGAATTCACGTGAAAGGATTATTTTCATGCACCACTAATCAAACTAGTTGAAGACAAAACCAAGTTGAACTACAGACATTACCAAGCATCAGAGAAGCATACACCGAGTGGAATAAAGTTGGAGGATATGAAGGATTGAATTTTGTATTGATCAGAGGAGGTATTTTGAGCTTAGCTTAGATCTAAAAATGTGCAAATCTTAGTTGGATTTCAATCAAAAAATTACTGTATTAGTTTAACCATTGTTATAGCAAAATCTCTTAACCGAGTGGGACTTAACAGTCTTTTTGTATTTCAATATGACATTCAATGGATGTTGATTGTTTTCTTGGTGACCCCATAGTGAATGTTGGTCAAGGGAGAGCTGTTAGTGATAAATCCTCTAACCAGGTCACAACTTATAGTGTGTTTTGTAACCTTTAATAGGGTTGGCTCCTAATTGAGCTCACTTCAGAAGAGTGAATTATTTTGGGTTACCAGTCCCAAATGGTTTTTCCCCTAACAGGATTTCCATGTTAAAAATTTATGTGTTATGTTTTATGTGTTATATGTGTATGATGTGTTGAATTGTTATTTGGCTTACACATTTCATAACTGGATAGATCGGTAAACACAATATTGAATTTACTGTCAATTGGTAGATGAAGAAAAAGACATTGTTGATAGCTTACTAAGTTGATTATTTGAAAGAAAAGTTTGAATATATACATCTGGGGAATAACTGTACTTAACCGATTCACCCCCCCTCAGTTATCTAACAACCATCTCTTGGGCTAGAGGTATTTTCTTTTCTTAGTTTGGTCATGAACCATTTTTTTGAGATCTTTCAAACAAATAGAGTTGACAGCCTTCTTTCCTAGGAAGGCACCATTGAATATCTAGAACAAGAAGAGAATTTCCCTTTCATTCCCCAGTGAAGTCACCAAAAATATAGTGGCTACAATTTTTTTCCTTTTAGAATAACTCATAAGATTGACTCATTATGCCCAGATTAAGAACAAAACAACAACCAATAGTTTGATAGATCTCTAATGACTAGATGATCTTCCTCTAAATTTTAGAATTACATCTCCCTATTATGATTTAATTTTAGATTTTCTGGGTATGTTTTTTACCAGAAAGAAAAAAAAAAGGCAATTTAACATCTTCACATAGCTATGAGACAGATGCGAATGACAAATTTGGATTAAATTTAAAGAGATGATCTGACACAAATTCCAACTCATCCAAAATATAATATCAAAGAACGGGAGAAGATTTCCTTGCCAAAAAGAAACACAATTTATTTTATGATATGAATATATAGTAAACATTTCAAATAGGAAAATATAATAGAATACTATTATAACATAAAGTTTAATATATAGTCAACGAAGAGCATGAAAAATTCATAGATTTGCACATATACATTCGTATTAAATGATAATTGTATAGAAATTCATGATGAAAATTTCAATTCATTTCCACCACCAAAAATTTTATTACTTTCCCCTTTTCTCACATATCCTTCTGGCCATCGAGGCCCACATATATATACAAAAGAAAGAAAAAATTGTTCAACATATAAAGTAACAGTATTAAAAGTGATCGGTATTAAGAAAAGACTAAAAATAGTAACAGTTATATCAACCCAAAAATTACTAATTACCAAGATTCCATACACACTAAAATAGGCAGAACCATTACTTAGAGTGTGGGGGCCAGTTCAACTTCCAGCAAAATGTCCATGAAAATTTGATGAAGCTTGGTATTCATCTCCTCTTCTTCTAAGACAAAGATGACTTTGCAATATTTTGTGTATTTGGTCTTTTCTTTCCATTCCAAATGACATAAGTTAGATATGATGTCCACTTGGTCCAACCTAGGCCACCCCAAGTCTGGTTGAGCTACAGGTGCAGGTTCCTTATTTCATTTTGTGACGATCATTGGAAGCACCATTCTAGATAATTGGATGGTTTTCTTTGCAAAGGAAAAGTAACTCAAAAATATCACCACCTTCCTTCATAAGAAAGTCCTTAAATTAATTTAATTCCAATGGTGGATGATAATAATTTTCATTTGGAGAAATGTGTTGCCACCTTAGTAAGTCTATTATGTTACACTTTAGCATTTAAGGAACTATACTTTGTTAGATTCAAATAGATTTTCATGGAAATTTGAGCCTCACATGTTGGTCAAGAGTTGATAGATTCACTTCCCTTAAGTATATCACATGATCGAAAGATCACAGAACTTTGGAATTGATACTCTTGATGCTATTAGGATGAAAAGAACCAACCTCCTAATACATCATTCTCCTGTCAAAGGATCATGGGAAAAGGGAAGTTTAGAAATCAGTTAAAATTTATTGTTGACCCGATAGTATGGAGGATCGAAGGATTGGGAGATCTCCAAACTTTTGAACAGAATCAAAGTTTATATATTCTCAATCTTTAGGAAATGTGTGACAACCAAAATTAGCATAGGAACATTGGGATCCATAAGTTCATTTTTGGACTTATGTTGAGACCATCATTAATGGGACAAGTCTCAAAGTTTAAATATGGGTAGGTCTCAAATTAGAGGTAACAAAGCTAATCTTATCTTTCATATTGATAAGTGTAGAATAGTTATCAATGCTTAGGATAAACTTTCTCAATTATATGGAAAATTTGATCATAGTAGGAGATACATACTTGATAATGATCTCACAAATTTAGATCCTAAGAATTTTGATACAATACAAGATTTTGTGACTAAGAAAAATGAGCTAAGAGCACAACTCAATGATTGTGGTAGTATAAGAAGAATGTTTGATTTCTCTTTAATTTGTTGGACAAGCTTCCTTCAGGGTATGCAACTTATGTTTCTAGTTTCTAAACTCATTGATTGACTATGGGAAGTGCATATACTAATCTTTCATTTAACTCATTCACAAAAATGTTGATGCTTGAGAAATCAAATTGAATCCTAATGGATATTATCAAGTCATCCAAGTAAAAAAGCTTGGTGGATGGTCAAAATGTTGATGCCTTAGATGTAGTTCAAAAAAATAATCATGACATGTGGCTATATTCATTCCCCCACTTCATGCCACTCTCTCCTTCTACATCATTGCTCACTCATTCAAAATTAGAGAGTAAGCTATGGAATGAGTATTTTGGACATTTGAACCACTTTTATCTTTAGCAACTTATCTCAGGGGATATTCTCAAGACTCCCTAAAATGAGCTTTCTATATGGTGCATGTCTAGGTTTTTTTATGGTTAAATGTCTCAAAGAGAAGATTGATAACAAAAAGTGTTGGAAGGATTCATAAGTTCTTCAATTGTTTCATAGTGATGTAGTGGATCTATTTATACGATTATCCTTTAGCAAGGCTCACTACATTCTCACCTTCATTGATGACTACTCCTACTTTCCTTGGGTTTACTTTCATCAAAAGAATGAATCCTTTGACAAGTTTGAGTCATTCAAGACTTGTATTGAGAAGAAATTAGATAAGCATGTCAAGATTCTTCGCACAAAAAATGGTAGAGAATATGTGACCAATCAACTTGTTCAATTTTTTACTCTTTAGGAGATTGATCTTCAGCATTCAATTGTATAAACACCATGGCAGAATGGTCTTACAGAAAGGAATAAGAGGACCCGTAAGGAAATTTCTAGCTACATGATTCATGCTCCTTCTCTTGGTCCTACATTTTGGGTTGAGACCATAGATTATTCTACACACATCCAAAATTGTGTTCCCCATGAGCCATTGAATAATATAACTCCTTTTGGGGCTTGGTGTTGTGCAAATCCATTTTTTAGGAATTTTGAATTTTTGGCTCTCTCACTTGGGAATTGGATTCCTCCAAAGAAACACAAGGTTTTGGAACATCATAGGAGGCCTTGAAACTTCATTGGATATCCAAAAGGTGTCAAGGGATATCAACTCTTATATCTAGAGACATGTGAGCTCTTTACTGAGATTAGTATCCACTTTGATGAAAGGTCTCCTATCTTGGCCTCTAATCCTCCCCATCATTCCTCCATAGTAGATGTTTATGATAGTGATTTACTTGATTAACCTCATCTTCAACTTGTAACTTCACACCTCTGTAGGGTTCATATCGTCAAGTTGTGATTACTTGTTTATCATCCCCATATACTTCACAACCTTATTGGATTCAAGAAACTCTTGATTTAGAAATGAATCTCATTGGGGATCCTTATAACACTTAAAGGACTCAGTGAAAACATCAACACCTTCCACATGCATATGATCCTACTACTTTTGATACATTGTCCTCTAAGGGAGCATTGATAATTCCTAAGTGATTTCACTAATAAAAGAAGAGTATAGTTTTTTAATGAGGAACCACACATGAGACTTAGTTCCTCTTACTACAAGGAGAAAGGTGGCTCATTGTATATTGATCTATCAAACCAAATATTTGATAGATGGTATAGTGGACAAGTTCATAGCATGGCTTCTGGAAAAAGGTTTATCATTGGTTTCTAGCATTGACTACACAAAAATATTTGCCTCCATAGCCAAGATAGATACCATTTTATTAACTCTTTCCATTGCTACAACTCATGGATGGGTTGTATACTATATAAATGTAAGAGTGTATTTCTTCATGGGGATCTTTAGGAGGAGATTTAAATGTAGTACCATAGGGATTTGTTCATGATTTTTATTTTGTTTTCAAATAAAATAATTATATCCATATCCTCAAGAAGGCCTCTCGGGCGTGGTATTCCATGATGGATTTCTTTCTTCTCTCATCGGGATTTACCATATGTCATTTTGCTCCTAATATCTATAGTTTGCAACTAGATGACTATTATTTGCTTCTTGTTCTCTATGTGATGAATTGATCATCACAGGGAATACATCATCCATCATTGGTAGTGTCAAATCTTCTTTGCATAATAGGTTTTGATCTATAACTAAATTGGGCCATTTGAACTACTTTCTTAAGATTGACATCACATTGTCTTTTCCCAGGATCTCTCTTTCTTATTCAAAGTATGCTCTTGATCTTCTAGCTTGGTTCTGTATGGTTTATTGTAAACTTTCTTTGACTCTAGAGTCAGGCTTGAGGCTAATTGTTCCACTACACTTTTTGATGCCACCTATATATCGTCAGCTTGTCAGGAGCCTCATCTACTTGACATACACTCTTCCTAATATTCCTAGTAAGTTAATCTCCTAGGCATGTGTTACTTAAGTTTACATAGGAGAATCCATAGTTTGAGTGGAACATCCACCTTTAGTAGACTTATACTATTATCAATTTTCCACCTTGTGTGGGTGATGAGTTATCACTTTATGTATGATGTCTAATCCAAGAGGATCCAAAAAATATCAAAAATTTCAGTCTCAAAATATGAATAAGCCAGTGTCATTGGAAAGAGCCTACAGACATGATCCTGGTGCAATTTGAACCGCCTCAAAAGAATGACGTATGTAGGAGTTATGCTCAGTCATAATTTGGTCAACACATGGTCAATGATGGTCAAATAGAAAAATTGATGATCATGGAACATTTCTTTACTAGTTTCATCATGTAGAGATTGACAAGAGATTTCTGGTGCATTTTGAACAGACCAAATCCAAGTCTATATGTGGAAGTTATGACCAGTCAAAATTTTGGTCAAACTTGGTCAAAATGATGACATGGCATCACCAAAGTTTGACACTTGATAGTAAAATGGCATATGACATGGAAGGAGTAGTGAGTTGGCATAAATATGGATTAAACCATAATTATTAAAGGAAAAAAAAATTGGTTTAAAAATAATAATAAGGATAATTTAGTGGGTTTGATCCCTTAACCCATGCCTTAAAATCCTCTTGCTTTACCATTTTTTATGATAAAAGGAAAATCCCTTTGTATACATAAATTGTTAATTCCCCTAAATATAATGTCAACCTTGAAATATAATTTACTATACCACTAAAAATGAGTAATGGGCCAAAAATAAAATAAACCAAATGTAAGTTGTAAAGCCCTGGGAACATGAAAATAGAGGCTAAGACAAAAATGAAGGTTATTTTGTTAAAGGGAGGTTATAGACAAATTGTAAAAGAGGGAATTTTGGTAAAAGGGAGTTATTTTGTTTAAGAGGGTTATTGTTCTATTTATTTATGGGGAGTTATTTATTAGATACAAAGGTTACACTCCATATAGCATATTTTTATGTATAAAAAGAGGGTGTACGTTCTTAATTTTAGCAACCAAGTGATGTGAAAACTTTAGAGGGATTTTTGGAGGTGATTTTTGACAAGAAATTATCTTGAAGAGAATTAGTCAATTGGGGGAATTTTATCAAGCACAAAGGCATTGTATTTTTTGTTTACTCTTGAATGTAATTGGGTAAAGAGGTAGTTGAAGCCTAACCCGAGAAAGGAGAGTGTGAAAGAGCCTTTAGGTGCAAGAGAAGACTACGATAGAGATTTTACTATAGGTATTAAGCTTGGGTGATGTACAAAATTTGTAATTGTTTGGCATCATTAATAAAGTGGTTCTTCATTGAGAGCGAACTCAAAGACGTAGCTGAAATTGAGTGAACTCTGTTATCAAGCTCGTGATCTTCATTCTTCTCTTTTGTCTTATAATTTACTTTCAGTATTTGATTATTTGAATTTTCTAATTAGAAAACTTAAATAATTAGTTTATGTTTCATTAATTTGGACAAAGCACAAGTGAATTCCATTTTCTGTAATTTCAACGGTTAAAATACAATTATTTTGTAAACTTCTAAAATCATATCAATGTCATAAAATTAAGACACCTGATATAATCTTATGTCTTCCTATGTCTCACCTTGGCCTACTTAACCAAGGGGTATCCTTTGTAAATTCATTCCATTCTATGCATTCTTGATAGGAATATAGTACATATTAAATTATCATATCAGTCTTCTCATGTTAGATTTCTGTAATAGGAATCCATGAACTGATGAATATGGCTTTGAATGTAATGTTAAGAAAAAGTGATCATAATCGTTGACTTGCTTCAGAATTGTAAATTGTTAATAATCTAAACTTTTATAAGTTTTGGGCTATACCGGAGATTTTTTTTTACTTTGTTCTTTCCTCCTGGTGACCACACTGAATGTAGATGTAAGATATAGTTTGATTGAGAAAAAAAATTTGGCTATTTTTGTTTACCCATCAAAAGAAAATATAGGACAATTTACATTCATGCTAAATAAAATGTAGATGCGTATATTTTTTGTTTTAACTATAATAAAAGGCTAGGACACTCTTTCATACTTTGGTAAAACTTTAAATAAATCCTACAATTGCATGCTTATATAGTAGTTAAAAATAAAAAGCAAGTAGGTCCACTACACACAAAGTTGAATATGTTAATATATGAACATGAATTCTCCAATTAATTTAATATAGGACCTGGTATAAACCCAAAAGATACACATTTAAGCTCACCTAAATTATAAAGCCTCCATTATTTTAAAAAATAATTTAAATCTTAGCACATATATAATCAAAATAATTGTAATAAATACAATTTAAAAAAAACTAAATTTCTTATACCAATAAACTAAATATTCAATGCATAAAAACTCCATCAAAATGTAGACATGAGATTAACATTGATAAAAATAAGAATAAAATTATTTAAAAATAATTATATGCAAATAAATGAAATAGATTAATTAAACTATACTAACCATAATCACTTGCATGATATACTAGCTAAATATTATAATTGAATCCTATCAACAAGCATTGGCATGTAGTGCAGCGATTGCTGCTTCTCTTTGTAATAGCAAGATCTTGAGTTCGATTCCCGAAATGGGAGCTTAAATAAACTTAATACAAAAAAAATCATATCAACTAATTCTAATTTGACACATGCAACTATTAGTTCAATCGATGATTATCCCTTAAAATATTGTTCATCTTACATGATGAAGAGGATTATCGAAGAGTAGAAAACTTCTAATAAAAAATAGTAAATATTAAATATATATACATATACTTTTTCTTGAAAATGATAAATGCTAATAAAAAATAAAGAGAATAATTTTGAAGTTGTTAAGAAAAAAACCATATAGTGGTGTATAAAGAAAAAAAACCCTAAAACTACTTCCTTGCAGTATGTTGCTAGTTATAAGAAGATATTTAGTGTCATATTTTGTTATTTTTGTTTGAAAGATAATTACTTTCTTGCAATATGTTGAGCTAGTTATAAGAAGATTGTTAGTGTCATATTTTTTTTGAAAGATTGAATATGTGAAAACATTAAAATATAATTTTTATCTTCTAATTTAGTGCCACCCAAGAACTCCCACACAAACTTCAAAGGAATGCTTATACTTTACAAACAACCACCTTCTACCGTGTGTGCATGTTCAAAGACTTGAATTTTGTTTCTAGAAATCTAGGCAAACGGAAGCCAGACAAAAGATTGTCTATTTAACAAAATATTAAATACATTTACAATGTGTTCTATTAAGTCCCAACAGTATTTTTTATTATCTATATGTATTCAATACATCACATAGTTTCTTATAACTTCTTATATTCTTCTATATATTCATATTATATCTTTTATTACTTTTCCTTTTTTTATATTCTATTTTCCTATCATTACAATATATTTATATCTATGAAATGGAATGTGACCCAAACATCTCTAATCTATATATTATGTTCCAACTTCTAAGCTCTACAAACTTCATGTGACAAAATGCAACATGTTCTCCAGAAGTTTGTCTGACTACTCTGATGCAGGGGCATTCTAGGGTACTCAGTGAATCTGCATGGGAGGTGTATATTTGGCCGGTGTTACTTGGTTGCAGCCTTGACCTATGGCCTCGGTCATTGAAGGAAGCTCGGTCACTGAAGGAACTCGGTAATCTCTGGTGCTTGGTGAAAGTGTTACTCGGCGATGCCTGTGGTGCTCGGTCGACATGGTGCTCGGCGATGCCTGGCATGCTCGGTTATTTCACTGTTGCTCGGTAGTTCTATTTTACCAACTGGAGTTCTCTGTGATTTGTTGGGCTAACTTGGTGCATTTATTGTTGGTAGTTGTTGTTCCAAGCTGACATGTTAGATTAAATGTTTGTAAGGCTATTTTGATGTCAACTTGTATTGCATTTAATAATTGTTGGGGGGAGTTAATGGTTTCATCCAGCTGACTTGTGGCTGATGATTAGTATTTATAGGATGCTTAGGGTAGATGTTGAATGGGCATGAGGAGATCATAGAAGTTCATGACTTAGAAGACTTAGTGAGTTAGATTTGAGGTTCTGAAAGTTGGAGTTGGCAAAGTTGTGGAAAAGATCTTGCATGATCTTGCAGATCAAATTGTTATCTAATAGTTTGTAATTGCAGAGCTAGTGGTTTGCACACGAGACAAGGAGATTTCTTGGAGGCTTGCGAGCTCAATTTTAGATCTATCTTAGGGTTTTCATCAGCTTCTAATTGTCTTCAGAGCTGAACTAGCTGAGATTGTATTGGATTTATTTAGATCTTGCAGAATTGTTTCTAATTGTAATTGGCCCTAACCCAGAAGGCCTTACAGTCGGGCATGTTAATGAAAATCAGAGTTAAACAATTGTTTTCCTATTGTGTTGTTGAGTATTCCACAGTGTTGTTCTGAAGCTGCAAGGTTCAGACTGTCCTTAATTGGATCAACTATCCTTAACTGCGTCAGATGGTATCAGAGCTGAGAGTTGGTCTTGTGGATTGAAAGTTGACCTAGCAAGGCTGATCTTGCAAAGTTGATCTTGTTGGTGAAGAGATCATATGATCTAGATTGTAGATCCAGAGCACTAAACTTGTGGATCTTTCCCTAGTTGTTTGTTCAAGGTGGCAAGTTGAGATCTGACTTGCATACAACTTGGAGATTGCCACAAGGTGGTCAGTGAGGGTTTTTTGCAGAGGGTTTTTGCATATCTTTAAGGATGCCTCTGAGAAGATTGGACCCTAGATTTATTTATAATCTTTTTGATACTATTGAATCTCAGATCATAGAGAAGGTGAAATCAGATTTCAAATCTGAGATGGAGTTGATGAAGAATGACATGGTCACCGAGATCATGAGAGTTGTTACTAGTATACCTTGGAATGTTGGTACTGAAGATGGTTATGAGGAAGCTAATGAAGACTTTGAACCTATTGGATCTAGTGGTGATGACCGGAGGGATAGATCTAGTGAAGACAGAACTACTCGATTGCCTAGATCTGGAGCTCGGTTAAGTAGCATTTACCGAATGGAAGTTTCTACTTTCTCTGGTACTTTGAAGCTCGAGAACTTGATTGATTGGATTGGTGAACTTGAAGATTTCTTTGAGCTGGAAGAAATTGAAGATCCTCTTCAGGTGAGATTAGCATGGACAAAGTTGAAAGGACATGTTTCTCTTTGGTGGAAAGAACTACAAAGCGATAGAGAAGATGAAGGTGAAATGAAGATCAATCAATGGAGGTTGATGGTGACTAAGTTGAAAGCTAAGGTCATACCTTCTCACTATGAGCTTGACTTGTTTAAGAAATTACAGAATCTGAAACAAAAAGATCTGTCTATTGAAGATTATACCAAGGAGTTCTGCAAACTTACTATTCAGTCTGGACACCGAGAGCTTGGTAAGGAAAAGGTAGCTCAGTATGTGAATGGTCTGAGATTCAATATTTAGGATGATCTTGGTATGTTGAAGATTGATTCTATTGAAGATGCTTATCAGTATGCTCTGAAGGTAGAAGATAAGTTGAAAAGGAAACAACATAGTAATCCCCAAGGGAAAGAAAAGATTGATCACTCGGTGAAGGATAAACTGACTGATGTAGAAGATGAATAGAAACCTATGGAACTGAAGAAGAATATAGGTAGATTTATCTTTAAGGGTACTTGCTATAACTATGGAGAGGAAGGACACCATTATTTTGAGTGTACACAGAAGAAGCTTGGTTACTGACGAACTACTATGGTGAATGAGAATGAACCTGAATCTGAGAACTTGCTGCTTTGGTGAACATTTCTCAGTACAAAGGAGGAACCTTATCAGAGGAGTAACTTGTTTAGGACCCGATGCAAGTCTGGAGGTAAACTCTATGATGTTATTGTTGATAGTGGTAGTACTGATAACCTGGTTGCTAAGGACCTAGTTCATAAACTTGGGTTGAATAGAATGAAGCATCTTTGTCCTTATAGGATTGGCTGGTTACAAGATGTTCATGCTCTAGAAGTAAGAGAACAATGCTTTATTGGTGTTCAGATTGGCCAATATAAGGATCTTATGTTATGTGACATTGTGAAGATGAATAGTTGTGATATATTTATTGGTAGACCTTGGCAATATGATTGCAGAGCTATGTATGACTATGTAAGGAATGTGTTTACTGTTGAGAAGGATGACAGGAAGTTTTCCCTGATGCCTTTGTTGGATACCACGCTCAGTAAGAGAAGCCTGAGTATTGGTATCTGAGTTGAGGTTATGGATCCAAAGAAAATGAATGATCAGTTTGGAGAATTGACCTGTGTGTTGTCAAGAAAAGACTTGAAGAGACAGAGAAAGCTAAAGTGGAAGAGTATGCAAGCTGAAAATGTGGAGGACTTGTATGTGAAGAACCAGTTCGGGGTTTATGCACTGAATCCTGGAAGATGTTCTTCTTGCATATGAACATCTTTTTGAACCTAGGGTGTCTGATGCAAGGGCATTCTAGCTGGGTACTCAATGAATCTGCATGGGAGGTGTATGTTTGGCTAGTGTTACTCAGTTGTAGCCTTGACTAATAGCCTCGGTCATTGAAGGAAGCTCGATTGCTGGAGGAACTCGGTAACCTCTGGCACTCAGTGAAAGTGTTACGTGGCAATGCCTATGGTGGTCGGTCAACACTAGTGCTCGGTGATTCTTGGCATGCTCAGTTATTTCACTATTCCTCGGTAGTTTTGGTTTACCGACTGGAGTTCTGTGTGATTTGTTGGGCCGACTTGGTGCATTTATTGTTGGTAGATGTTGTTACAGGCTGACATGTTAGATTAAATGTTTGTAAGGCTATTTTGATGATGACTTGTATTGCATCTAATAATTTTTGGGGGGAGTTAATGGTTTCATCTAGCTGACTTGTGGCTGATGATTAGTATTTATAGGATGCTTGGGGTAGATGTTGAATGGGCATGAGGAGATCATAGAATTTCATGACTTGGAAGACTTAGTGAGTCAGATCTAGGGTTCTTAAAGCTGGAGTTGGCAAAGTTGTGGAAAAGATCTTGCATGATCTTGCAGATTAGATTGTTATCTAATTGTTTGTAATTGTAAAGCTAGTGGTTTGCACACTTGGAGACAAGGATATTGCTTGGAGGCTTGCGAGCTCAAGTTTAGATCTATCTTAGGGTTTCCATCAGCTTTTGATTGTCTTCAGAGCTGAACTAGCTGAGATTGTATTGGATCTATTTGGATCTTGCATAATGGTTTCTGATTGTAATTGGCCCTAACCCAAAATGCCTTACAGTCAGGCATGTTAATTAAAAATTAGAGTTAAACAAAAAAAAAATTGTTGTGTTGTTGAGTATTCCATTGTGTTGTTCTAAAGATGCAAGGTTTGGATTGTCTTAATTGGATCCACCATCTTTGACTGTGTCATGCTCTTTCCATACCAAAAAATTTATTTTTAAGTTTTATTCATAGTAGAAGAGATCTATATTTTGATGCACCTAAACACCAAGGGAATCATCTTTATCCACCTTCTAACAATTACCTCCATTCTACTCTACACATGCTTGGATATCATTTGCATAATTTTCTCTGTCATGGTACACCAATAAAATCCATGATTTTACACTCATTAACATGTCTGATGTATCTCATTAACACGTCTGATGTATCGTAAATCTCATATTTACAATGTATCTAAGAAAAATTAAATTCCTTCATTTTTTCTAGAATTTCTTGCGTGTGTTTTCCTTTGATCAAATTTGAAGCATGAACTACTATCCAAATATGTTGGAATAAACTTGTTTCTAATTTTTTTTTAAATATAAATTATGTATGTTGACATGTTTCACTTATATCACATGCGCCAAGGTATTCAACGATATGTTCTATGTACAGATGCATACCATTATCTAGCTAGATAGTACTTATGAAACATGGGTCAATGAATTTGACTCAAAAAATTACATAGTTGAATTCCAATAGAAATATCACAATTTGACTTGTTGTGGAAAATATCTCCTATTTATCAAAATCGTAATAGTTCTCTTCTAAACTAGCAAGTGTTGATCTTCCTAGACATGTTTTAATATTCTACAAAAATATCTTAGTAAAATTCTAAATAGATTTGGAATGTCAAACTACAAACCATCCAATACTAAAATTTGCAATGAAATTCAGTGCATTAATTACAAACAATGTTTTTAAAATTTTGAATTATGTAAAAATAGCAAGACGAGATTTATTTTACTATTGGAGTTCTCTATAAAATAATATAACAATGTAGAGAAAATGATTAGGTGGAAACCGCAAGTATTTTTGGTTGGTATTTAAAAGAAACTCAAGAATATTGGTTTAAAGTATTTTTTTATATTTATTTAAAGGAAATTCAAAATTATGGGCTAAAATATTTGAAGGTAATAGATTTTAAATTAGTAGGATGTTTAGATTGTTATTATGCAAATGAATAGAAAGATGAGAAATTTAATTAAGTTTTCCTAATGTTTCTAGAGTTAATCATATCTTGAAAATTTGAGAAACAACCAATGTCAACTCTAAGAATAAACTAAAAAATATAATGATAGTTTTCTTAAGGTTTGTGAAGACAATGAATTTCACATTAGTAGGATGTTTTAGATTTTTCTTATGCAAGTGAGTAGAAAGATGAGGTGAGAAATTAAATTAAGTTTTTCTAATACGTCTAGAGTTAATAATATCTTGGAAAACTCTCTCCTTAATAGAAGTAAAATATATGACAACTTAAGAATCAATTGAAAAATGTTATGATAGTTTTCTTAAGATTTGTGATGACAATGAATTTAATCAACACTTCTCTTAATTGACAATACATCCACAATCAAAATGAAAAAACAAATCCAATCATTTATAATCAAATCAAATACATCTAAAAATAAATTCATTTCAGTCAACAGTGATGTACAACTCAAGTATTGTCTAACTGGATATCAGCAAACAAACATTCTCACTATACTGTTTTGGTTTAATAAATTTAAGGCAGGAACTAAACATTGATATTTTAGATTAATTTTGTAAATTAACATAATATTTAATTTGTCAGAGTATTTATCTCCTTAATTTGATGACAAAATCTATGTTGTAGACATCTAGATAGTATTACATTCAAATTTTCTATAATATAAAAAATATATAACATTTCATTCAATTTTGTTAATTTTATTAACTTTCCTTTTTCAATTTATTTATGCTAGTCAAAAGTGTTATTCGCTACTCCTATGGGTTGATTTTGTAGATTTTGTAAATGTTAATCCTGGAGATTGATTCTGTAAATATTAATCCTACAGGTTGATTCTATAATATTCAGTTTTGTTAATTTTACCAACTTTCCTTTTTCAATTTATTTGTGACAGTTGTCCTCTTGACTACTCTATTATAAATAAGATTGTAAATCCTCATTTGACAATAGAAAATACTCTATTGTACTCTAGTCCTTCAAAAAAATTGGCTCTCCTAATTCTTGGAATAATAGAAAATAATTTGAGACTGAGATGATAAACAATTACAGGAAAGGCATCTATTGAGGAATCCACTGAAAAACATCACTCAGAAGTCCAACCGTGTGTTAAAGGCATTGAGGAGTAAGTCATTTGAGGCGTCTATCAGTGTGACTATGAGTGGTAGACCCAAGAGGAACTTGTTCCACTTTGGCGGCAGTTTGAACTATGAAACAATTCCAAAAACTAAGGTAATCTGAATAATGTTGAAATATACTATCTACTTTCCCCTCCTTCCTTTCCATATAAGAAGTGATTGCATGCAATATATATGAGAGAAATAAATTTTATGGTATTTTCCAAGTGGAGGAGAGGATGTCCAAAAACCCATGTAGAATTGCATAGCGTTGCAAGTGACAGTTCATACTCTATTGTGCTATAATATCGGATGACAATACCAAATGACTAGACTCCATAAAAAAAAATTTAATGGAAATATGCTAGCATATATAGATGTTGGCATCTCTATTTTTGTATAGAGCATTAAGGATGAATTATCATATATTGAACCTACCAAACTCTTTCAGCTAAGCAGTCACATGCAAGGGGATCTAGTCTGTCAAATTCATTCAGGAGTCAAGCTGGCCCAAACTTGCCTCCAGGAGTTTGATATTTCAAATCATCATCCTTACCAATTGAACTACAACCCTTAAAAAATTCCTATAACTATTTCAATTTGTACTATAACTAATTCTTAACCTTAGATAAGATTGTTTCTTTCTCTATTATTCTATCTTTACACCCAATATTACAATTAAAAAAGGTATTACAAAATTTATAATACCAGAAAACTAGACTCCAATATAACTATTTTTTGAAGTTTGGGTAAGATTTTTTATGGAGTACTTATATTTTGTTATTACTAATAAACATTATAAGATTTATAATCTTTCAATAATGGGCTCAAATGCTCCAAGGCAACAGATTTCATGTGAGTAGGATATTTAGATTGTGACTATGCAAGTGGCTTAGAAGATGAGAAATTTACATAAGTTGGAAATTGTATCTTGGAAATCTAAGAAGCAACCAATGTCATAATTAAAATACATGACAGCATATGAGTTATCCAGGAGGAAACAAATTCACTCTTTCTATAATCAAATCAAAAACAGAAAAAAAAAATCATTTCAGTCAACAACATCATTTTAAAAGTGGCGGTGAACAATTCAAGTATTGTTTGACTGTATATATTCTCACCACACTGCTTGGTTTAATAGTAAAAAGTTCAAATCAAAGACAAGAATGTAAACATTAATCTTCCAGGTTAATTCTATATGTTTGCATAGCATTCTATGTTGGTAATTTTTATTAGCTTTCCTTTTTCAATTTATCTGTGCCAGTCAAAACTGACAATAATTTTGTTGGATATTGCTAATGCATTGGGGAGATTATTGGTTACATTTAATATGTTTAATCACTATGTTGAGTGATGTCGAAATTACTGATGTTGTCATTCATGTTTTGTCACTGATGTCAACATATGTTTCTATGAAGATAGCATGTTGGTTATTACAGTGTACAAATACTGTAGAGATGTTTTAGAAAGTGTGAAGTCAGTTGTGTGTACAGGAAGGTGTTGTGATCTTATATCTAAGATCGCATGATGTAATATTGCATGTTGGTTGAGTTACAGAAGAATTAGTGAAGACTGGCTACTAGACAGTGACAGTGGAAGATTGACAAAGTAAGTCTCTGTGTTTTGGGTATATCTTATAGGCGATGAGGATTCAGCGTATGCGAGCTTAAGGGAAGATAGATAGGGTATTGAAGAATCTTTGATGATCTGCACTAGGTACGAAAAGAAGGATGACATCAGCTGTGGCATGTGTTCTAGAGAAGACCTATTTGGAAGCCGACTTGAGAGTTGTAGTGTGTTGCATGAATGGCAAGCATGATTTATGGATGTCAATCCTTAATTGTTGAATTGTAATTGTTGTATATATGTTTTAGATACCATGTATATCTTAGCAAGGAGTTATCTAATTATTTGTATATTAGGAAAGCCTAATTGGCCGACCTGATCATTTGTTTTGTAATAGGTTATATATGTAAGATCTTTTCTTTTGAGAATATATGATGGTATAATATATGTGATGTAAAAGAGGATTGTGGAAGTTGCAAGCTTGTGTCTTTTGGATGTAGAGCAGAGGATAAATTATATAATTCATTGAAACTTATCAAGCAAAGATAGTTGCTATCGAACAATTCAAAGATTTTGTATTTCCTACATACACTTGTGTTGCGAACAATGAGTTTTGAAGGTGGACATAACCTTCTTTGGGCAGTGAGCCTACCCTTCTTTTTCTTGACTCCTAATAGGGTTTGTCCTCTGACAAGGACTATGTGCTGTAATGTTTTAATCAGCTCCTAACATGGCTAGATATTCTAACAAGGATACTATACTCTCAGTACATCATTAGTGGGTGTTAATTCTCACCGGGGTTTTACCTTTAATAGGGTTTCCTCGACAACAAATATTGTGTTATTGTGTTGGCATTCATTGTGTTCATTTGATTCGATATTGATGCTATTCAAAGTTTAAAGTTTAATAATTTGTCATACAACTAATTCACCCCCCCCTCTCAATTTTATTGGTGGACTATTATTCCTAACAAATTTATCTGTGTCGGTCAAATTTGATGATAATTTATCTGTGCCAGATTTTGATAATGTTAATACTATTACTCTTGTAGGTTAATTATGTAAGTTGACAGAACATTTAGGTCTTTTAATCTTACTAACTTTAATTTTCCAATTTATTTGTGATTGTTCTGCTATACACTACTCTATTATAATAAGATTGCAAATATTCATTTGACAATAGAAAAGACTCCTTTATACTCTACTCCTATTATAATAACAACAATAATTTTCCACAATGATATCTCTCCATTTATTTTATCAAAAAAATGATTTAGTAAAGTTAGAAATTGTGGACCGTGATTATTATTGGGATAATGATCATACCTTGATTTGAATAATATTATAAGTTTATTTTATTTTTATAAAATAATTATAAAATAATAAAGATAGATTTTGGTAGAATTTTTAATAATTATTCATGAAAATTTATATCATGAGCATTTCTACACAGATCATTTACTGTGAATTGGAAAATCATTGTTATAAAATTTATTTTTTTAGCCTAACAAATTGTGCACTAATTGATCATTTTTTAGCTAACAAATATTCAATCAAATAAGTGATTTTAGAATACTTCTCCAATAGAAGACAATATATTACCCTATTAATGAATTTTGACCAATTTTCAACTCAACCCTAAAATTTTAGATGCTAATTCAACCAGTAAAACCATTAGCAGTAGTAGGTTTCCTTTTCATTAGTTGTTCAAATAATTTGTACTACACATCAAATCAAATCTCATGAGTTAGAAAATAGAAATCATTTTCTGCGTATGTAATTTAACTCATTATGGAGATAACAATTTGTTTTTTATATAATAAGTGGCAAGAGGACCTATGGCACAATAAGAGCACTCTAGAGGTGAGTTAATAGAAGATTAACCACAAATAGAGTTGTAGACAATTAACAATAATTGGCAGTCTACCTCTATCAAAAACCAAAACAAAAAAACTAGAGTACCAGCAACGAATATCCACAGTCATAAAAGAGACCAAGTTTAGAGTACTAAAAATAAAGGAGTTTTCATCATGCCATTCGAGGCAGAAAGATCTTAGCATAAAATTAGAAAATAAACTATAATCTAAATAAAAACATAGCCCAGCGGGCTATACAGAGTATCCCAAAAACCCCAACCATAACCAAGTTTAGTTTCCTTTCCATAGGCATTTGGATAGCAGCACATCCACCCAATCTTCTTGTAGGAACTTGAAAATTTCCCTAGGGTCTTCATCCTTAGCAACCTTTCCATTAGAGGCCTTCTCATTTAGCATATAGAGGGTGGTGAAAGAGTCATGCATGATCTTTAGCGCAAACTTTCTCACGTCCATCAGTCTCTTGTTGGTAGTTTCCAAGTCCACCTTTAGTTAGGTCACAGTGCGTTCAAGCTGAACAATTTGGAACTTGAATTTTCCAACCAGCCTAGAACCAGTGTAACCCACATCCACATTGGTCTCCTTGGTCGTGTCCACCTCCTCCATGGAAATGTGCCAACTGTTATCTTTCTCCTTCATGGATTTTTGGGTATCATCAACTTTGTCATGGTTGTTGGAGTCCACGGTGACCTCCTCCTATTTCAGAATATTATTGATGGATTTTTTACCTCTATCCTTAGCCAGATGATTAAAATGGTGAGTTTGGCCAGGATGGGGGTCCACATCCTTGGGGTTGTCAAGATTAAGGATGATCCTCCTACCCTTTTTATTAGGGCGGTGGGTCTCCAGGGTGCAGTCACATTTCAAACCCTGTGTGGAATCAGCAATAGGGTGAATCTCAAAGGACTTAGGGCTCTCAGGGGTGGAAAATCAAGTAAACATTTTGACCCAGAAGGAGTAGGAATGCCTTTTCCAAGGAGACTAAAGGCAAAGGATGGGGTTGTGGCAGGGCTTCAAAAATAATAGATAAAGTGGGAGGTGGGAAAAGGGCCCTGTAAAAGTTGTAGAGTCTCAGCATAAGGCCTTGGTGGAGGATAATAGATTTTTTCCCCAAATTCTTAGCTTTAGAAACATCAGCCACATTACTTTCCATGGAGTGTAATAGAAAAGACAGGAAGGATATCAAATTTCTATGCCTAAGATGATTGAGAAAAGGCAAATGGTAGTAGTAGAAAACCCCAAACCTTCCTTCTAGCATGAAGTACTTCATGATGATCTTTCACATTTTAGGCCAGAACTCTGGGAGGTCCTCGATGCTATAGCTACCATGCTTAGGGAAAGGGCTCTCCTCAGGGCTACAGAAGAATTGGGAAAGCTCCATCTTGGCAGGGGTTTTATTGGTCTACTTCATTTTCTTCCCGTGGTGGAAAGGCCAGTGGCCTTACCAATGATGTCTTCATTAATCTCAAATGAGATTCCATTCACTGAGACACACCTCTCATTCTAGGAAGTAGCAAATTGCCTAGAGACTATCTCATCATGACCAGTCATACTCTCCATATAAGGCAGGATGTCTCCCTCTTTATAGAAATACATGACTATCAGGTCTAAAGTAAACTCTTCCTTGATTTTGTCTGGCTCAATTCTATGATGATCACCACCCATCGCAAAGGAAGCTAAGAAACCTAGAAAACAAACTAGGAAAGGCACGCATCAGGTGAAGAAAACATGATCCTTAGGGAAATTTTTGTTGAGCACCCAAAAAAAATTACGTAGACTCCAATAGAAGCCCTTCTTACCAAAGTAACTCCAGTTAAAAGTTGAAGGGTAAATGATTTTTGCACGAGGAAAATCGGTATGAAGCCCAGAAGTAATTAGCTCATAATTAGCAACTTGAATAGGGTAATAAATGAAAATCCCTTCCATAATCCTCTTCAGTACCACCAAGAGAGAAACCACATGAGAGTTACACCAAAAAGTGAAAAAGTACTCATAAAACTTAGCACCATATCTATGGAAATCTGTTGTATAGCGAATATTCTAGCAAGCCAAGTTACCAGAGTAGTAGTAATTAAAATTCTAGGGGTTGATTTCATGTTGAGCACTAACCCAATTGTATATCACAAAATCTGCACAATTCACCACATGGCCCATGAATTCAAAGCCAACACAAGTGGCAGTAAGGAGGGATAAAACAATAGTTGCCTGCCACTCAAAAAGCCAAATTTTAAACATCATTGGGGTTATTATTTTTATCTATTAATTCTCATTGAAGCAGGTCTTGAGTATGCTTAGGGAGCATAGTAACATCCCTCCAACATCAAAGATCGTCGAACAGTAGACCAGCAACATCCAAAGAGTCTGCAACAGATTTCCCTTCTCTATAAGCATGTCTTATAGAAAATTCCTCCAGTCTATCAAGGAGGCCCCAAATGTCAGTTAGGATAGAATCCATTTTCCACCCTACCTTGGATGTGCCTTGAACCGCTACAACAATGATTTTGGAGTCACCCTCAATATCAAGCAATCTGCAACTAATGTTGGAGGCAACCTTAAGTCCCCAAAAGAGGGCCATACCTTCTGCCTGGTTAACACAATGATCATGAAGGGTGCCCGAGAAAGAAGCAACAACATTTCCCAAGGGGTCATGAATGATACCACCACCCACCTGCTTCCCCCTATAGGATACCCCATCAAAATTAAGCTTAATCCAGTGGGTTTGGGGGGGGGGGACCATTTAGTAGCTTTGTGAATGAGGAGTTTAGCATTGTCATACCTGTGAAAGCCATAATCAAATTTCCAAATCCTGGCTAAATGGCTATCCTTGTCTTAGGGCGGATGGTTTAGGATTTTCCAATGGGAATTTAATAAGTTCTCTTGCAGCAACTTAAAACCATTGTGAAAGACAACACTAGGGGATAGTTCCTTTTCCCAAAATATTTTGTTGTTACGCTCCTTCCAGATACACCAGCAAAGATGGGTGGTATTTGAAGCCATAGGAGCCTTAACAGTGGGTGTTGGGAAGATGGTTGTCATTCATTAGCCATGTGTTGAACATCATGATTGAAGACCCAAACAAGGTTAATTATAAGGGTTATCAGGTGCCACCTCTTTGGCGAAATCACAATATAGGAGAATGTGATTGATGCTTTCCTCCTTCATCTTACAAAGGCATCATCTATTGGCTAGGCTAAAACCCCTTTTAGCCAGATTATCCAAAGTTATAATTTTTCATGGAGCATAGACCACCAAAAGAAATTCACCTTAGAAATGATTTGGGAGCTCCACACTTTCCTCCAGCAAGTCGAGTCATCCACCTCCTTGATCAGCAGATTGTAAGCTGATTTCACAGAAAAGTCACCATGTTGAGTGTGACTCTAGAGAATTCTATCATGGTGGTCCAACATAGGAATGCAAGTTTTTGACAACCAATTCTGAAGACTCATGGTGAGAGGAATGATTTTTAGCCTGTCATGTAGGTAAGGTAGGATATCAAGCCATTAACCCTATCTAAAATAATTAGACACCAAAGATCACACCCAAAGAGTGAGGACGTTACAAAGATGAGAGAAAATGGAAGAACCCAGTGGAGTATCTAATAACCAAGCATCCTCCCAAAACCTGATATCCTCACCATATTCCAAATTTTAGATCCTTGGGTGTGGCCATGTTCCATGAAAAGTTTACAGAAACAGCCCCGATCCAGATATTTTGCCTCCGTGATTTTTCACCAATCAAAAGAGACAAGAACCAAAGTCTAATCAACCTTAGATAGTAGGGCTCAATTGAGGTTGATAATTTTCCATAAGCCTAGGCCACCAAGAGTCTTAGGTAGGCAAACGTTATCCCAGCAGACAAGTGGGAGTCTCTTTTCTCCTCACATCCCAACCAGAGGAAGGTGTAGTGGATTTTCTCCAGTTTGTCAGCTATAATACCAGATATTTTAAAAATGGAAAGGAAGTAAATAGGGATACCTTGTAGAGAAGCAGAGAGTAACTGAAGTTTACCAGTGCTACTAAGGATCTTTCCCTTCTAGACAACAAGTTTTCTTTGCATCCTTTCAAGAATGGTGTTCCAAAAATCATTCTTAACATATTTTATTGTGAGGGGGAGTTCCAGATAAGTCACAGGGAGAGAGGCTAGTTGGAAATTCAGAATACTCAAAATTTTATCCTAAATGCAAGGATCCATGTTGAAGAAAAAAATCTTACTTTTGAGAAAGTTGATGTGTTGACCCAAGACAGAAGTGTAATCATCAAATAGGTACATCCACACTCTAGCTTTCCTCATCGAGGAGTAACAAAAGAGAAATGTGTCATCAAAAAGCTACTGCAGAGCTGAAGGGGGAAGGGTAGAAATTAGTTTTATCCCCTGGATCATGCCAGTCTTGACCAACTACATCATGTTACACTCAAGAACTTCAACCAGAAGAATGAAGAGATAAGGAGAAAGGGGTTCCCCCTGCTGCAAACCTTTTCCCGGGGCCAATTTGAGTCTTGGTTTACCATTCATCGGCACTGAGAATCTGACAATCTTCACACACTCCTTGATGGTGTCAATGAACTATTGAGAAAAATCAAAAGAAGATAGAACCTTGAAGAGGAAGGTCCAATTGACCTTATCATAGGCTTTGTAAATATCAAGTTTAAAAGCCATCCTAGGAGATTTACTTTAATCAAAGGAGTGTAAAATTTCATGCGTGGTAATGGAAGCATCTATTATATGTCGACCAAGGACAAAACCCTTTTGATTGGGGATAATGATCATGTTGAGAAGGGGTTTAATATAATTGACCATGATCTTAGCAAATATTTTGTAGAGGGTTTTGTAGAGACTAATGGGTCTGAACTCCTCCATAGTCCTGGGGTCTCCAATTTTAGGGACAAACACTATGTAAGTATCATTGAGCTGTCAAAGAATCTTCCCTATTCTAATGAAATCATGAGTAGACCAAGTCACATCCTTGCCAACAACGTCCCAAAATTCTTGAAAAAATATCAGGGGGAACCCATGAGGCCCTGGGGCTTTGTAAGCACCCATAGATAAGGCTACGCTTTTGACCTCCTCTGACACCCGCAAAAGGAGGTCATTATCCTCATAAGTCACAGACATAGGGAGGTGAGATAGGAGTTGGTCCTATAAGTCCTCCACATTGTTGGGGGAGTTTTCATAGAAAATGTGAGCAAAGTAATCAGTAGCCACTGAACCCAACTTAATAGGATTAGTAATCTCCCTTCTCATATTATCATAGAGAGAATTTATCGTATTTCTTTTCTTGTGCTTACAATCTGATTCATGGCAGAAAGAGATGTTGCAATCCCCCGCCTTCAACCATAGGACCTAGGATATTTTCTTACAAAAAATTCCTCCTTAGCCATAGCAACCTTCCAGTCACTCTCGATAGTTTCTTCATCCCTATGGAGATCAAAAGATATATCTTTGGCCACCATCCTCTACTAAAGGTTGTCAAGCTTTCTAGATAGATCCTTCTTGGTTTTAAAAATATCCCCAAAGTTAGTCTTGCTCCATCCATTAATAGCCATCCTTATAATCTCAAGTTTCTTAGCGACACAGAACATCACAAATCCCCTGACTGGGGTTGACCACCAATGCAGAACTTTAGAGAAGAAATTGGGATGAGAGGCCCACATAATCTCATATCTAAAGAGGTCATGTAAGAGAAGCTCAGTATCCTCCCACTTGAGCAAGAGGTGGTTGTGGTCAGAGGTAGTCCTAGGGAGAGCAGCCAAGGAAGAGCATAACCCAAATCCCAGGAGGAGGATAAAAAAACATGATCAAGGCGGACCTGAATAAGGTGAGAGCCTTTCCTACTATTAGTCCAAGTGAAGGGATTCCCTGACATTTCCATATCAAGAAGACCATTCAAGCTAAAAAAACAAGATAAATCCCCCATGCTATCCGTGTAGTCCATCATGCCCCCAATTTATCAAAAGTAAAAAGGGGGGAGTTGAACTCACCAACCACCTAGAAATTAGGATCCAGAAGGGAGAGGAAGAAAGCAGAGAGCTCATCCCACACCGTACATCTTCCAAGGTGGGTGTTGGGTGCATAAACATTGTAATAGTTCCATTGAGTCGAGGGGGAGGTGAAAGAAAATTCTAGGAAGTATTGAGAAAAATGTAGAGCATTTCCCAAAACATGAGAAGGGTTCCACAAAGTGGCAATACCTCCTAAGGCCCTAGCAGCCTCAGAATAGTAAAAATAAGCTTTCAGCCATAGTTTCCCAACTAGTATTTTAAAATTATCATAAGTCATATTAACTTCTTAAAGCAATAGAATGTTCACTCTAAAGTGTTTCTAGGGGTTGTTGAGTCCCCTAATATTCCAAGACATAACAATCATTTCTTACCTTTTTGGTTGAGGTCTAAGGTAAGTTGTCTTCCTACAGAAATCTCCTTGGAAATGCTCTTCTATCTTCTAACCCTATCAGATGGCCTTCCTAGTTTAGTCTCTAGACCAACATCATTATTCTTGTTCCTAGTTTTTCTTTGCTAAGTTTGTCACTTTACCTCCATAACAATCAGATCACCCAAAGGGGGGGAAGTTCAAGAAATGGGGGTAACAACATCTAGGGTCAAACCTAGAATGGGTCTTATCAACAAATCCACCTCCAGGGGTGGGGACAAAGGAGGCAAGGGGTGGACTCCAACCATCAGTGGGGAAAGTTTCAAACTCACCGCCAAGACCATGAGTCTCGAAGGAATTTCTCCTTCTTCTAGACCATCAGTCAAGAAATCATCTAGTAGAGTTGTGAGAGGGAAGCCAGGTAGACCTTTACCCTCACACACACCATCCACCGATTGAGAAAAACTCTCGAGATCAAGACCAACAAGAGGGGGAGGCCCCATGCAGATATATTCCTCCACATCCTTAGCAGTCAAAATACTAGCCACCAAGGGGTGAGACTACTTTCCCCAGAAGTAGTTGAAACACCTGAAACCACCTGCTTTAGTTTGGGGTCTGTCAAGTGGGGATCCTGACAATCTACCTTTGTATGTCCCTTGGAGTTGTAAGATTGGCAAAAGAGAGTAGAATTTTTATACACAATGGCTCAAGTATCCACTGTCCAAGCTTAGAATTAAGGATGGAAAAGTTGGGAAGGGTTTTTTTGATAGCAACATTCACACAGAAGCGGGCAAAGACTAGGTGAGATTTGGAAAGAGTTACCAAATACATGGAGATGTAGTGACCAAAGGAGCTCCCAGTCCACTTGAAAACCTACTCCTCACAAAATTCAAGGGGTAAGCTAGGTAACCTTACCCAAAGTGGGGACATTCTACTTAGCTTAGTAGAGGGGTCAAAACCTCATTTCCATTTGGCTACAATCAGGTAGTGCATCCCATATAGCCAGGAGCCAGAGAGGAAAAAACTAAGGTCCTCCAGAGCCATAAATTTGAATAGGAATAGACATGTAAACATAGTTGAGACTCCAACACTTCCTTTGATTTTCAACTGTGTCCCTACCCACTTCCAAACCATGTCAAAAGTGAGCCAAAAATTTTAAAAATTTCCCACAATAGCCATGTTAAGATTAGCCATGGGGCCCCCACAAGTGCACATTTCCAGTCAAACTTGGGTAGGGACTATTAGTCCATTTTCTTGAAAAATGCAAAATCCTATGAAAATGGCATTTTTCCTGCTAAAACCCTAAGAAATTTCCATGACCACCTGCAACCTTGTTTTGATTTGCGAAGAAAGTGTATAAGGTTTCATAGCTTGCAAGCTTAGCCATAGATAGTCCAAAATGTCTACAAGCTCCAGTTCAGATCACATGGCCTAATGTGCAAAAACCAAGGAGATATTGAAATTTTAAGGTCTAAGAAATAGGGTTTATCCATGTCAAGGGTTTCATGAAATTTGTCTGAGTCCAAACCCTAGACAATTCTATTTCTCCATTACCTTTTTCTTGGCCACTTGAGTCCCCATTCTACACATGCTTTATTCTATTCAGTGACTCTGTGACTGATGCATTTTCCAGTTCTCCAAGTTCTCAGGTGGTTTGTCATTTCATTTGGTGATTATGCAACTGTAGTGTTCATGTATTCTCCAAGTCCTAGCGGTCAATGTCTTAACATCTAGCGACCTAGCAAGCGGTATCAATTTCCTTCAGTCGCTCATTCTCTAGATATCTGGTCAAGGCAGGAAGCTTTTAGAGATTAAATATGAGTCGTAGATGTAGATCAAGATCGATGGCTGGCACTTATTCTCTAGATTTGACTGAGGGTAAAGAAAGGATTTAGCGATCACATGAAGTTATTGTTCATCTAATCTCCAGATGAGCTTGGGTTAAGTCAAAGGTTAGTCTTGGGCAGTTAATTTTATCATTCAGAAAACACGTGACTGAGGCTTTCACGTGTTCTCATGATCTAACCTGAGGTCAAGCATTTATCCAGTGATTCAGAGATTGCTTTGGTCATGTAATCTCTGAATCTGACCACAGTTAAAGGAAAGTCAGGGTTTTCCCTTTGTCGCATTATCTCCAGATCCAAGGTGAGTTAAGAGTAAGCCTTGGCGATTCAGCAATAGCCACAGGATGAGGACAAGATCAACGGTCAATGTGTGATCTTGAGATATAACTGGGGTTAAGTAAATGATTTGGTGACTTGGCAAATAAAGGTTATCTCATTTTCTCTAGATGTAACCAACGTTAAGGTTTTGGTTCGATGATCAAGTGAATACTTCAGTCACATGATCTTGTGATCAAGCTTGGGTTAAAGATCAAGGTTTCAAGATTGAATATGGACCGTTCATGGAATTTGATCAGGTAGTGGTCGCTTGTTCGCTGGATGGAACCCAGAGTTAAACAAATATTGAGCAATCATGTGAATGCTTCATTCACGTGATCTCTTGATCAAATCATGGTTAAGATAAACATTCTGAGATCAGGAGATAGCCTTCAATCGGGTGTTCACTGAATGACAAAGGGTTAAGGGGCTCGTCATGGTTAAAGGTAAAGGTAGTACATGTCAGGGAATATCTAATAGAGGTTGTGATGCTGCAAAGGAAATATGCTTGAGAGTTAGTGATCACAACATTGCAACAGTTGTCTGATGTAAAGATTGAGGTCAAATTGGGTCCATTTTCCAGGTGTAGCTAAGGTGCCCGCTTCTAATTAGATGTCAAGATATGATGATGTGGCCAGACTTTTCAAAGCTCAGTTGATTATTGCCAAATTATGAAGACTGTCTGATATGTCAGGAAAGGATGAAGATCAACGGCCACATTTTAAAAGCTAATTAGTTAGTCGTTGAGCCAAAATTTTAAAATTATTTAAGGGTTTTCACCAGGGTTTGAGTCGGTGAAATAGAAGCGATAAGTTTGAATTAGTTTTATTTTCCAAGGATGGTTGCAAGTAAAGAATTGATGAACAATATATTAGGTAGCTACCTGGATCAGAGTTGTTTTCCTATAATGCCATACCAGTTAAATACAAAGGACTAATACTTTGAGAGAGATAGGTAAGGGTATTGTTTGGGGATCTTAAATAAGGAAATTTTACAAGAAGAGGCTGATTGAGACATTTTGACAACACATGGCAGAATTAGAACTATTTTTTGGAAACTGTTGCAGAAGACTTGGCACTCAAATTAACCTACACTTTCAAAAATTGCAACTGAATGCAATCTTTGTGTGCTTTGTGTCCTTTGTCTCATCTAGGTAGTCTTTGATACTATCAAAGCCATGTGAAGCTTGTTGCATCCTTTTCTCAAGGATTCCAAGATGGATTTTTCTATATATAGTGAGTTCTACAAATTTTGAAGAGGTGGTGAATTACTTAGTGTAATAGGAGTTCCTAGATTTAGTATTTTAATTCTGAGGAATCTTAGTTTCTGAATGTACTAATACAGAAGATTTGTTAATGAAAATATACTGAAATTCCTTGTATATGTTTTGTTGTCTTCATGTATGAATTTGATTTCTTTGTGCATTTAATTTGTAAGGCATTTTAAAAGCATAATTCTACAAGGTAGATAGTGGGGTTGAATCTCAAGTTTCTTTCAAGGGAAGGGTAATTCTTGAGTGAGGTCTCAAAGATTTCAATATTTGTGCATGGATCTAATGATATAGTATATACATGAGAGGATAATTTGTAAGGCATCTTAGATTTGGGTTTTGGGGTTATTTGAATGAAAGAGTTTTTTGTAGATGTATGTTTATTGACTCTGATGCCCTAGGATTTCGCACTGGTCATTGCTTAGATTGCACTGTTACACCATCAATCAATTTAAATAATGATTTACTTTAAAAAAAATTTGAGATTTATATGTTTACATCTATATCAAGCATATAGATAACTATTGTGATATTTGAAGAATTGAATCTGATAGGTATATTAGCCTGTAAATTAGAGCTCAAACTGAAGAAGGATTTTAATCCTTAATACCTTAGTGTTTATTACTGATAGATGCATTCATTGGGACTAAAAGAGTTAAGAATCAAAGGATTTCTGATTATTTTTTATCAGCTGTAGTTTTAGGTGCTAACAAAATTGGCGACTCTGTTGGGGATATAAAAATATTTCTACAATAAAGCTTGTTAGAGTTTTCTATTGACTATTTATTGTTGTATTTGAAGACCAATTTATAAATCTATCCCCACAAGTGTTGGGGTGGTGACTCTGAAATCTGTGTTTACCAGTTGTTGGTTAAGCACATTGAAATTTATTGAGATATCTTGTCAAAGTTACTATGAGCAGACAAAGAAATACTAGGTCATACTATAGGGATCACCTGGAAAGCAATATGGGTGATGAACTACATACACCTAGTAGAAAGAAGTGGTCTAAAAGAGGAGTATTCAGCCATAACTCTCATAGGCCAGCTAAAGAGCATGTTCCAATACCCATCCAAAAGGAAGTCATGTCTTTTTTTGAAAGTCCCGAACTCCTTAAAAGAATGAACCCTGAGTCAGTTAGTCCTCCTCAAGAAGATGAATTCATAGATATAGGATATTTTTCTACAAGTGAAAATTTAGACCAGAATGAAGAGACTTCTACTACTGAAAATATTTCATGTGATTCTGATAAGTTACACGATGAAGTCATAGCTCTGAGAAAAAAGGACCGAGAACAATTAATAGAAAATGCTAAAAGGAGAGAAGAGCGGGAATAGGAAAATTATGATTTTCTCATGGAAAGATAGGAGCTCATAAGAAAGATGAAGAAAAATGAACTTGAGGCTAAAAGTCTAAATCAAAGATCTAGGGGTTTAGACTCTGAGCTATTTGGTGATATGGATCATCTGAGAAAAAAGGCTAATATAAATGGGCCAAATCCTAATAAGGATGAATTTGAGGGTGAAGGACTTGTCCTAAGATAGTTGCATCCATCAGAGATCAAAAGAAATGAAGATCTTAGAAATAATGTGAAAATTGCATCTAACAAGGGAAAGAAAAGATGCAAATCAAGATCGGTGGCTGGCGCTTATTCTCTAGATTTGACCCAGGGTAAAGAAAGGATTTAGTGATCACGCAAATTTAGTGTTCGTGTAATCTCCAAATGATCTTAGGTTAAGTCAAAGTTTATTCTTGGGTGGTTAAGTTTATCATTCAGTGAACATGTGACTGAGGCTTTCACGTGTTCTCATGATCTAACCTGAAGTCAAGCATCTATCCAGTGATTCAGAGATTGCTTTGGTTGTGTAATCTCTGAATCTAACCATAGTTAAAGGAAAGTCAGGGTTTTCCCTTTGTCACATGATCTCCAGATCCAAGGTGAGTTAAGACTAAGCCTTGGTGATTTAGCGATAGCCACAGGATGAGGACAAGATCAACGGTCAGCGTGTGATCTCAAGATATAATTGGGGTTAAGTAAATGATCTGGCGGCTTGTTGAATAAAGGCTATCTCATTTTCTCCAGATGTAACCAGGGTTAAGGTTTTGGTTTGGTGATCAAATGAATACTTCAGTTGCATGATCTTGTGATCAAGCTTGGGTTAAAGATCAAGGTTTCAAGATTGAATCTGGACCGTTGACGAAATTTGATCGGGCGGTGGTCGCTTGTTCGCTAGATGGAACCTAGAGTTAAACAAATACTCAATGATCACGCGAATACTTCATTCACGTGATCTCTTGATCAGACTGTGGTTAAGATAAACATTATGAGATCAGGAGATAGCCTTCAGTCAGGTGTTCACTGGATGACTTAGGGTTAAGGGGTTGGTCGTGGTTAAAGGTAAAGAAAGTACATGTCAGGGAAGATCTAATAGAGGTTGTGATGCTGCACAGGAAATATGCTTGAGAGTTAGTGATCGCGACATTGCAACAGTTGTCTGATGTAAAGATCGAGGTCAAAGTGGGTCCATTTTCCAGATGTATCTAAGGTGCTCGCTTCTGATTAGATGTCGAGATATGATGATGTGGCTAGACTTTTCAAAGCTTGGTTGATTGTTGCCAGATTATGAAGACTGTTTGATATGCTAGGAAAGGATGAAGATCAACGGCCACATTTTAAAATCTAATTAGTTAGTCGTTGAGCCAAAATTTTAAAATTATTTAAGGGTTTTCGCTAGGGTTTGAGTTGGTGAAATAGAAGCGATAAGTTTGAATCAGTTTTATTTTTCAAGGATGGTTTCAGGTAAAGAATTGATGAACAATATATTAGGTAGTTGCCCGGACCAAAGTTGTTTTCCTAAAATGCCATACCAGTTAAATACAAAGGACTAATACTTTGAGAAAGATAGGTAAGGGTATTGTTTGGGGATATGAAATAAGAAAGTTTGACAAGAAGAGGCTGATTGAGACATTTTGACAACACATGGAAAAATTAGAACTATTTTTGGAAACTGTTGCAGAAGACTTGGTGCTCAAATTAACCTACACTTTTGAAAATTGCAACTGAATGCAATCTTTGTGTGCTTTGTGTCCTTTGTCTCATCTAGGTAGTCTTTGATACTGTCAAAGCCATGCGAATCTTGTTGCATCCTTTTCTCAAGGATTCCAAGATGGTTTTTTCTATATATAGTGAGTTCTACAAATTTTGAAGAGGTGGTGAATTACTCAGTGTAATAGGAATTCCTAGATTTAGTGTTTTAATTATGAGGAATCTTAGTTTCTAAATGTACTAATATAGAAGATTTGTTAATGAAAATATATTGAAATTCCTTGTATATGTTTCGTTGTCTTCATGTATGAATTTGATTTCTTTGTGCATTTAATCTATAAGGCATTTTAAAAGCATAATTCTACAAGGTAGATAGTGGGGTTGAATCTCAAGTTTCTTTCAAGGGAAGGGTAATTCTTATTGAGGTCTCAGAGATTTCAATATTTGTGCATGGATCTGATGATATAGTATATACATGAGAGGATAATTTGTAAGGCATCTTAGATCTAGTTTTTGGGGTTATTTGAATGATAGAGTTTTTTGTAGATGTATGTTTATTGACTCTGATGCCCTAGGATTTCGCACTGGTCATTGCTTAGATTGCACTGTTACACCATCAATCAATTTAAATAATGATTTACTTTAAATTTTTCCTGAGATTTATATGTTTACATATGTATCAAGCATATAGATAACTATTGTGATATTTGAAGAATTAAATCTAATAGGTATATCAGCCTGTAGCTTAGAGCTCAAAGTGAAGAAGGATTTTATTCCTTAATACCTTAGTGTTTATTACTAATAGATGCATTCATTGGGACTACAAGAGTTAAGAATCAAAGGATTTTTGATTAGTTTTTATCAGCTGTAGTTTTAGGTGCTAACAAAATTGGCGACTCTGTTGGGGATATAAAAATATTTCTGCAATAAAGCTTGTTAGAGTTTTCTATTGACTATTTATTGTTGTATTTGAAGACCAGTTTATAAATCTATCCCCACAAGTGTGTGGGTGGCGACTCTGAAATCTGTGTTTACCAGTTGTTGGTTAAGCATATTGAAATTTATTGAGATATCTTGTCAAAGTTACTATGAGTAGACAAAGAAATACTAGGTCATACTATAGGGATCACCTGGAAAGCAATATGGGTGATGAACTACATACACCTAGTAGAAAGAAGTGGTCTAAAAGAGGAGTATTCAGCCATAACTCTCATAGGCCAGCTAAAGAGCATGTTCCAATACCCATCCAAAAGGAAGTCATGTCTTTTTTTGAAAGTCTCGAACTCCTTAGAAGAATGAACCCTGAGTCAGTTAGTCCTCCTCAACAAGATGAATTCATAGATATAGGATATTTTTCTCCAAGTCAAAATTTAGACCAGAATGAAGAGACTTCTGCTGCTGAAAATACTTCATGTGATTCTGATAAGTTATGGGATGAAGTCATAGCTCTGAGAAAAAAGGACTGGGAACAATTGATAGAAAATGCTAAAAGGAGAGAAGAGCAGGAACAGGAAAATTATGATTTTCTCATGGAAAGATAGGAGCTCATAAGAAAGATGAAGAAAAATGAACTTGAGGCTAAAAGTCTCAATCAAAGATCTAGGGGTTTAGACTCTGAGCTAATTGGTGATATGGATGTTCTGAGAAAAAAGGCTAATATAAATGGGCCAAATCCTAATAAGGATGAATTTGAGGGTGAAGGACCTATCCTAAGATAGTTGCATCCATCAAAGATCAAAAGAAATGAAGATCTCAAAAATAATGTGAAAAATGCATCTGAAAAGGGAAAGAAAAAGATAATTGGAATCAACATAAATGAACCCAAAAGGAATGATGATATCCCTAATACAATATCTCAGGCTAGTTTAGAATTAGAAAAGACTAGAAAGGGAAAAGAAGATCTAGCTATCCAATTAGAGAAGTTGGAATTAGAGGTTGTTGCAGATGAAATGAAAGGAAAGATTGCTTTCCTACATGCCAATATGAATACTACTACTGGCAGCTCAATCCCTGTTATTGGTGGGACAATACCACAGAGCCAGTAATGTAGTCCTATGCAAAATCTCCAAGCTTCAGGCTCCAATCAAATGTTCCAAGGACCAGTTCAAAATATAAATCTATCAACCCCTTTGGACAAGTTCCACCAAAATTTCAAAGGAGACCAGTTTGCCTAGACAGATATCCACCATTGTTCTTTGATGGTATCCCTAGTCAGTCAAATGCTATCCCTAATGAGGTAAGAGACGAGATCCCTAAATTCACTGGAAATAATGTAGTTACATGTGAAGAGCATCTTAAATATTTTTAAGATAAGATAAATGACTATGAAATTGAAAATGAAGATGTGATAATGAAACTCTTTGTTCATTCATTAGAGGAAGATGCTAGGGATTGGTATAGAGGTTTGCCTCAAAATACTATTACTTCATGGGAAGAGTTTGTAAAAGGTTTTAAAGAACAGTATGTCAAAAATGTAAATTCTAGTTATATGCTTAATAAGTTCAATAAAATTAAGAAGCATTTAAATGAGAACATGTCAAAACTCAATGCTAGATTTCAAAAGGCTATGTACAAATTGTTCCAAGTTTTGAGACTAGATGATGAGGTTTTTTTTACCACATACTTCAATGTTGTGGAGGGAAAAATGTCTTACCTTTTGAGAGGCAAAAGCCCACATACTTTGAGAAATGCTTTCAAGTTAGCCATAAATATTGAAATCAATAGAAAAGCATCTAGTCAAATGTAAAAAAGGGATGAAGGGAGGTTATGGAAAGAAACCAAACCACATGTTGTAAAACCTACCAAAGAAGATGACAAGGTTGAAAAATTGGCCAATATTGTCAAAGATCTTTCTACTAGATTTGATAAGGGTGGGAAAAAATTTCAAGATAATAAACCATCATATCAAAGGCAGGAAAGATTTCCTAGATTACATGATCAGCCATACAAAACAAATTGGAAGGATGGGAAACCTATTTTTGACACCCATGAGCCACAAAAAGGTAGGGATACTCCTGACCCTTTGAAGAAAAACACAACACATAATGTGGAAAATATCCCATGGTGTGTGGCCTATGACATGCCTCACTCACCTTACCAATGTGTTGTAACCCAAGCTCTAGGAGATGAACTAGAAGACCCACTTGCAGGAGACCATGAAGGATCTAAAAAGCCTGCAGTAAATATGTTTACCACTGAAAAGGTGGAAGAAATTTCCTCTTCAGAGGATGAAGAGATATTAGTTGATGTTGATCATAAAAGGAGAATTCTCCCATTTTATGAGCAACAAATATTTTCGCATTCTGATCCTGATGAATCTGATGATAACACTTGTCAGACAAATATGATCAGACCAGAGATGGATGGTACTCATTAGAGAAGGCCCAGTAAAGAAGAAATCAGGACTCTGACTATGGCTACAATTTCGCAGGTTAGATCCTCATATAACTTGAGAAATAGAAAATTTGATGTTGATCAAGGAGTCCCAAGGTCAGTCTTTGTTAAGTATGATTCTCAGAGTAAGGATTCCCCTAAACCAAGTGCTTTCCAAGAAAAAGTAAAAACAACAAGTAGAAACCTATTGTGGTTCAAAGTGCTAAGAAGAATGAGGAAAATACTATAGAAAAAGAGGAACAAAAAGGTTGGTGGAAGAAAAGACTTATCTGATCTTTCTACTAAGGCCCCAACTTTTGATACGAGACATGCTTTGTCTCAAATGAAGGTGTCAATCCCTTTATTAGAAATGTTGAAAATAAAGGAGCATAAGGCAGCAACTTTGGCTCTAATAAATGAACAAGAAGACATTCCTATTATGTCCAAAAATGTAAGGCCAGTGGCAGGACTTGAAATAACCAAAGAGGTTTCCAAATTTTGTGTTGGAAATATTGTGACCCAAGATCCATCCTCCATTGATCCTTTTTATGTCACTTTGATTGTAAATAACTTATTGCTGAAGAATTGTATGATAGACTCTGGTGTTATAGCTATAGTGATGACTTACCATGTTATGAAGGAACTAGGGCTTCGAGTTGATATATCTAATGGTATATGTTATGCCATGGATAATAGAGTAGTTCCTGTGGTAGGTACTTTGGTTGGAATAGAGGTAAATATTGTTGCATTCCCTGAGGCTACTTACAAAATGGATGTTGTTGTAGTTGATACCAATTCTCATTATGGTATGTTACTATCAAGACAGTGGGCAGCAGTAGTGGGTGGAAAGATACAACTAGACCTGTCATATGCTACCATACCCATAAATGGTATTGAGGTAAAGTTGTACAAAGAGCCTCGCTCTTCAGTCATGATTGAGATGGTAGCACCTGAGGATCTGAATTTCTATATTGATATTGACATGGAAAACTTCATGGTTGAAGAAATAGTGCCACTGCTTAAAAATATTGATCCAATTGTTGATGAGTTGATCTTGCAACAAGATGGACTATGGCAATTGTACTTTGATGGAGGATGCTCTAAGGAAGGCTCAGGAGCTGGTGTTCTACTTATATCCCCTTTAGGTACTACTTTTAAGTACTCTTTTCTGTTAACCTTCCAATGCACAAATAACACTGCTAAATATGATGCTTTGATACTGGGACTAGAGATTTCAATAAAGCATGGTATAAAATGTTTAAAAGTTCATGGAGATTCCCAGTTAATCATTTTTTAGATTAGATCACAATATGTTGCAAAGGATGACAGACTTAAATTGTATAAATATGTTATCTGGGATAGGATTGAATTCTTTGATGCTTTCAATATTCTATGGGTGGAAAGATCAAAAAATATCATGGCAGATTTCCTTACAAATGTTGCATTAAAAAACAATGATGCTACTCTTACTGGTGTATCAAAATTAGAAATAAAGAGTAGACCTGTTGTCCCTGATAATATTTGCAATTGGCAAGTCTTTGAAGATGACAATGACATCTTAAGGTTCATTCAAGGGTTGCATCAATATGATGGTCAACAAATATATTTTGATGCTTATCAAGAAGTTTTTGATGGAAAGGATTGTGTCATGGGAAATGAAGTTGTTCAACTATCTTCCAACCATATCCCCAAAGGTTTAGTTGAGCTAGAAGGCATGTTCAAAATAAATGACAATCATATGTCTCAAAAATCCAATGCGAAGGTGGATGATCTAGAAGAAATAAACCTAGGGTCAGAAACATCCCCTCAACTAGTATACAATGGAAAAGGACTTAGTAGGGAGGTAAGAATTAATTTGATAAGTTTGTTGAAGAGGTATAAACATGTTTTTTCCTGGTCATATGATGATCTCAAAGCCTATAGGGAAGACTTGTTTCAGCATGAAATCCCTATGAAAGAAGATGTCAAACCTTTTAGACAAAAGAAAAGGCCTATTAATCCCTTGTTAGCTACCAAAATACAAATAGAGCTGACCAAGTTGAGGGATGCAGGTATTATTGAGCCCATAAGACATTCATCTTGGGTTTCAAACCTAGTAGCAATTAGAAAGAAGAATGGTGACATAAGATTATGTGTAGACTTTAGGAACCTAAATGTTGCTTCACTAAAGGACAACTATGGATTGCCAAATATGGAGGCTATGCTTCACAAAGTGACTGGTTGTGAGTTATTATCCATGATGGATGGTTTCTCATGATATAACCAGTTGTTGGTCAAAGAATTAGAACAATTCAAGACAGCATTTACTACTCCTTGGGGAACATGTGTATATGTCCGGATGCCTTTTGGTCTAAAAAATGTTGGAGCAACTTTTCAAAGAGCAATGGATGTAGCATTTAAAGACCTTATTAATGTTCTCATGGTAGTATATCAAGATGAACTGACTGTATATTCTAAAAGGGTTGAGGATCATTGCAATCACCTAGAGAAATTTTTGGTCAAAGCCTTGGAGTTTGGCATATCTTTAAATCCTAAGAAATGCCATTTTGTTATCACTGAAGGGAATCTCCTAGGCCATATAGTGTCCAAAGAAGGAGTGCGGATTGATCCTGAAAGAGTTGAAGCCATTAAGAAGGTCCCTGGTCCTAAAAACCTCAAAGGTGTCCAGTCTTTCCTTGGACAAATTAATTTTGTCAGAAGATTCATTGCCAACTTTGCAGAATTGGTCAAGCCCATTGTCAAGTTGCTAAAAAAGGATGTGAAGTTTTATTGGAGTCAAGAAGCAAAAGAGGCCTTTGAGAAAATCACTCAAACAATCCAAGAAGCACCAATCTTTGTATCCCCCGATTATTCCAAACCCTTTTCTTTGTTCTCTTTTGCATCTTTCCACACCATTTCAGTAGTCTTGTTACAAAAGGATGGGGAGGGATTTGAGCATCTCATTGCTTTCTTCAGCAAATTATTATAGTTAGTTGAGCTGAACTATGAGCTGATGGAAAAATAGGCCTATGCTTTGGTAAAAGCATTCAAAGCATTCAGAACTTATCTGGTTTGTGCTAAAGTAAATGCATATGTTCCTCATGCTGCAGTCAAAGATATTATAGTGCAAAGTGAGGTCACAGGTAAAATATGCAAGTGGATTAACAAAATCCAAGAGTTTGATCTAAAGCTTCACATTACTAAGCTTGTTAGAGGTCTAGGACTTGCAAAGTTAATGACAGAAGAAAATATGAACCTGATTCAAGTAAATAATGTTGACATGAATGAAGGAACTATTACTAACATTGAAATGTAACCCTGGTATACCAATATTCTATTTTTTATTAAAAATTCTAGTTGCCCAAAAGGCCTGAATGACAATCAAAGGAGAAGCCTTAAATTGCAGACCCAAAGATATATATTGTTACAAGGTGACTTGTATTGGAAAGATAACGATGGGATTTTTCTCTTATGTCTAGATAAGGGGCAATTTGAGAGAATTTTAAAAGAAATGCATTCTAGATTGTGTGGAGGACATCATTCAACCAAGGCAATTGCTCACAAAATTTTAAGAGCTAGTTATTATTGGCTTGTATTATTCAAAGATACTCATACATTTGTTAGGAAGTGTGAACCATGCCAAAGGTTCTCAAAGAAGCTAAAGTTTTCAGGAGCATTGATGTTAAACCCTGTGGTTGCAGAGGCTCCTTTTGCTATGTGGGGTATTGACTTTATTGGGGATTTTACTAAGAAATCCAATGGAGGACATAGTTGGATACTTGTATCCACTAATTACTTCACTAAGTGGATTGAAGAAATCCTAACAAAAAAGGTTACAAGTACAGTAGTTATTGAATTTTTTATGGACAACATAATTACAAAGTTTGGCATTCCTCTCAAATTAATAATGGATAATGCCATGTGTTTTAGATCATAATAATTCACTGACTTCTATTCAGAGATGGGCATAATATTGTCATATTCATCCCCATATCATCCACAAGCTAATGGACAAGCAGACAAGCAATAAAAGCATTCTACAAATTTTGAAGAAAACTTTAGAAAAGAACAAAAGAACTTGGCATGCAAAGTTGAAATTAGCTTTGTGAGTAGATAGAATCATAGAAAAAAGAGCTACAGGAAGTCTCATTTTGAGCTAGTTTATGGTGTAAAATCTAGGCTACCTATGAATAATTTGTTGCCTATTTACAAGTATATGCAAGAGGAAGAATTAGAAATATGTGATCCTTCGAAAAATAGGATGATCTAGCTATTGAGCTAGATGAGACAAGAAGAGAAGGTCAAAAGGAAAATATAAGACTATAATAAAAGATGAAATATCTTTTTGACAAGAAAACAACTATCAGGAAATTTTAGCCTAAAGATCTGGTCCTCCAATGGAATGCAAGGAGTGAAGACAAGGGCAAGGGTAAAAAATTTGAATCATTATGGTTGGGTCCTTATATTATCCATCAAGCTCATGGAAAAGATTCATAGTATTTGAGAAATATGGATGGTGAAGAATAGGAATTGCCAGTGCATGGACAATTTCTGAAGTTTTTCTTCAATTAAATTTCAAGCTTTTCCATGCACAGTAGCTCTGTAATTATGTATAGGTGTGTTTTTTTCTTGTAGTAGGTTAGTGTTACATGGTCTAATTTTTCCAAATATTCTAAGTTCTTTCTATGCCTGCAAGAGGCATGCATCCCTAGTCAAAGCCACCGTTAGTCCATTTTCCTAAAAAAATGCAAAATCCTATGAAAATGGCCTTTTTCCTACTAAACCCCTAAGAAATTTCCATGACCACTTGCAACCTTGTTTTGATCTGCGAAGAAAGTGTATAAGGTTTCATAGCTTGCAAGCTTAGCCATGGATAGTCAAAGATGTTTACAAGCTCCAGTTCAGATCGCATGGCCTAATGTGCAAAAACCAAGGAGATATTGCAATTTTAAGGTCTAAGAAATAGGGTTTATCCATGTCAAGGGTTTCATGAAATTTATCTAAGTCCAAACCCTAGCCAATTCTATTTCTCTATTACTTTTTTCCTGGCCACTTGAGTCCCCATTCTACACATGCTTTATTCTATTCAACGACTCCACGACTGAGGCTTTCACCAGTTCTCCAAGTTCCCAAGTGGTTTGTCATTTCATTTGGCGATTACGCGACTGCAATGTTCGCATATTCTCCAAGTCCTGGCGGTCAATGGCTTAACATCTAACGACCTAGCGAGTGGTCTCAGTTTCCTTCAGTCGCTCATTCTCCAAATATCCAGTCAAGGTAGGAAGCTTTTAGAGATTAAATATGAGTCGTAGATGCAAATCAAGAGCGGTGGTTGGCCCGTATTCTCCAGCTTTGACCCAGGGTAAAGAAAGGATTCAGCGATCACACGAAGTCCTTGTTTGTGTAATCTCCATATGGGCTTGGGTTAAGTCAAAGGTTAGTCTTGGGCGGTTAAGTTTATCATTCAATGAACATGCGACTGAGGCTTTCATGCATTCTCATGATCTAACCTGAGGTCAAGCATTTATCTAGCAATTCAGAGATTTCTTTGGTTGCATAATCTCTAAATCTTACCACAGTTAAAGGCAAGTCAAGGTTTTCCCTTTGTCTCGTGATCTCTAGATCCAAGGTGAGTTAAGAGTAAGGCTTGGCAATTCAGCGATAACCATAGGATGAGGACAAGATCAACAGTCAGTGTGTGTTCTTGAGATATAACTAGGGTTAAGTAAATGATCTGGTGACTTGGTGAATAAAGGCTATCTCATGTTCTCCATATGTAACTAGGGTTAAGGTTTTGGTTCAGTGATCAAGAGAATACTTTAGTCGCGTGATCTCGTGATCAAGCTTGCGTTAAAGATCAAGGTTTCAAGATTGAATCTAGACCGTTGATGGAATTTGATCAAGTGGTGGTTGCCTATTCATTGGATGGAACCCAGAGTTAAACAAAGACTCAGTGATCACGTGAATTCTTCATTCACATGATCTCCTGATCAGACCATGGTTAAGATAAACATTCTGAGATTAGGAGATAGCCTTTAGTCGCGTGTTCACTGGATGACTTAGGGTTAAGGGGTTGGTCATGGTTAAAGGTGAAGGCAGTACATATAAGGGAAGATCTAATGGAGGTCGTGATGCCACAAAAGAAATATGCTTGAGAGTTAGTGATCGTGACATTGTGACAACCATCCGATGTAAAGACCGAGGTCAAAGTCGGTCCATTTTCAAGGTGTAGTTGAGGTGCTCACTTCTGAATAGATGTCGAGATATGATGATGTGGCCAGACTTTTCAAAGCTCAGTTGACTATTGCCAGATTATGAAGACCATCTGATATGTCAGGAAAGGATGAAGATCAACGACCATGTTTTAAAAGCTAATCAGTTAGCCATTGAGCTAGAAGCCAAAATTTTAAAATTATTTAAGGGTTTTTGCAAAGGTTTGAGTCAGTGAAACAAAAGCAATAAGTTTGAATCAGTCTTATTTTCCAAGGACGGTTGCAGGTAAAGAATTGATGAACAAGATATCAGGTAGATGCCCGGATCAGAGTTGTTTTCCTAAAACGCCATACTAGTTAAATACAAAGGACTAATACTTTGAGAAAGATAGCTAAGGGTATTGTTTAGGGATCTTAAATAAGGAAGTTCAACAGGAAGAGGTTGATTGAGACATTTTGGCAACACATGGAAGAATTAGAACTATTTTTGGAAACTGTTGCAGTAGACTTGGTGCTCAAATTAACCTACACTTTTGAAAATTACAACTGAATGCAATCTTTGTGCGATTTGTGTCCTTTGTCTCATCTAGGTAGTCTTTGATACTGTCAAAGCCATGCGAATCTTGTTGCATCCTTTTCTCAAGGATTCCAAGATGGCTTTTTCTATATATAGTGAGTTCTAGGAATTTGGAAGAGGTGGTGAATTCCTTAGTGTAATAGGAGTTCCTAGATTTAGTGTTTTAATTCTAAGGAATCTTAGTTTCTGAATGTACTGATACAGAAGATTTGTTAATGAAATTATACTAAAATTCCTTGTATATGTTTTGTTTTTTTCGTGTATGAATTTGATTTCTTTGTGCATTTAATCTGTAAGGCATTTTAAAAGCATCATTCTACAAGGTAGATAATGGGGTTGAATCTCAAGTTTCTTTCAAGGGAAGGGTAATTCTTGAGTGAGGTCTCAGAGATTTTAATATTTGTGCATGGATCTAATGATATAGTATATACATGAGAGGATAATTTGTAAGGCATCTTATCTAGGTTTTGGGGTTATTTGAATGACAAAATTTTTTGTAGATGTATGTTTATTGACTCTGATGCCCTAGGATTTGGCACTGGTCATTTCTTAGGTTGCACTGTGTCACCATCAATCAATTTAAATAATTATTTACTTTAAATTTTTGTTGAGAGTTATATGTTTACATCTGTATCGAGCATATAGATAACTATTGTGATATTTGAAGAATTGAATCTGATAGGTATACTAGCCTATAGCTTAGATCTCAAAGTGAAGAAGGATTTTAATCCTTAATACCTTAGTGTTTATTACTGACAGATGCATTCATTGGGACTACAAGAGTTAAGAATTAGAGGCTTACTGATTCATTTTGATCAGCTACAATTTTAGGTGCTAATAGGGACAATGGTAGGGAATCTGAAGCAACTATCGCAGAGTTCCTGACCGCCAGCAATCTGGCATCAGAAACCAACGAAGTGTCTATGGGAGGGAGAGGGGGGAGAAGCTTTCCCCCTAGCGAGAACTATCATTTTCAAAATCAAAAAAACCTAGTAGGTGGGAAAAAAGTTGCAGAGCATTCTCCCAAGGGTGGTGCGATTAGATAGATAGAGTTATTCTTACTTAACTAACTAATCAAATTTATAAATTTGATATTGTTAAAGAGATTTCCATGGGTATGTCCATGTCTAGAAAGGGAGATAATCACTCACAAATTGTTTTGCATGAATTTCATGGAAGAAATGACAAGTAAAAAATTCTCAATGTGTTAAAGTTGAGATCAAGCTCAAAATGCAATGTGAATCAAGTAAACTCTACCAATGGTAATACTGAGAGGCAGAAAGAATCGGTACATGAAATGCAAGGTTAATTTTATTTCTCCATTAAAAGGGTTATATTTTTTTATGTTTTTTATCACAAATTATAATAGTCAAAATTTAGTTTTTTTGGTTAATTTTTGTCCATTTATCTATTAAATGGCTTGATTTTGAAATTTAGTTACATATTTTGTAGGTGTGTTTAAGTGTACTCTGTCGAGACCATTTTTGATATAGGAGGGAGCATTCAGTTCTCCATTTTCAATTAGCAGAAGGAGAAGAAGAATTTATAGCAGCGATGATTTTTTGAGTTAGATATTTCCAAGGATATAATGTTAAAAAAGGGTGAATCAAGTGATTCAAGTTCTGATTTATTTGCATTATTTATTTTGGAAGACCTAATGTATAGTTGAAAGTAAATAATATGCTATTGTGCAACCATTTTTCACACATTATGAACTAAATCTTCAAACATGTATTAAATGAATCAAGTGAAATATGTTGAAAATTTATTATTGAATAATGAATGTCATTTTATGTTTCCTCAAAAGTTTTGTTCCTTTCATTTTCAATATTCCATATTCTAACTATGAGGAAGAAAAGGTATGTGGAAACGCTTCCTAAGCTAATCTTGAGAGGACAAATATGCAAATTTCAACTTTAGTATTACAATGATTTAAGAAACATGGAAGAGTGTAAATGAAATAACCATAAACACATAACACAGTGATTATCATGGGAAAAACCCTTACAGGAGAAAAACCCCACTCTAAAACCTACATAATGTATTATCAAATCAACAAATAATTACAACACACTTGCAATGCAAGTTCTTACAAGAGCATCACCTCAACTCAAGCTTGGAGAGACATCACTAGCATCCTTCTAGCACCCAGTCATGCAAATAAAACTCCATGATCAAACTCCTCTCCAAGCCCTCATTATATAGGCATTTTACAACTTGGAAACCACTTGTGGTTTTACAAAACCATGGGCAAAAGCACCATGCCACATGTTGCCCATTCTTGACATTTGTATTTCCAAGATGGGAAAAGAACCAGGTTAAAATAGTATTCCCGTCCAAAACTTTGTTCCCTAGTTTAGACCCTTATAAAAGTCACAAAATGAGTCTTTTATGCTCTAAAAATGGCCCTCCTATATTTTACTATGGGCAGGGCTTCTTTTGGCAACTCATACACCTTTTTCCAATGTAAAAATAAGTGGAAAATTGTACCAACAAATTTTATTGGAATTAATTGAAAAAAGCTTACAAGGTTGAGACACATGTTTCTCCACATTCTCCCACTTGTCGAACACCTTGCAAGAGTCAGTGGATTCAAACTATCATGGACTTAATAACTATATATGGATTGAGAATCTCATAGACTCTAAACACCATCTAAACTTGTCTATGCTCACAAGCTTAGTTAATGCATCAACAACATTAACCAAAGTTTCTACCTTCTCCAACTTCACCTTGCCACTGTGTGTGTCTGAATGTGGACCTCTAAATCAGGCACAAACGCAACATAGTCATTGCTCAATCATGAGATGGTGAGTATGAACATGAATTGTCCATCTCACAACATTGATTGAATCGACCTGTTGCCTCCTATGTGGATGGGGTGTTTAATTACTCTCAGAATGAGAGCCAACAACCATGAGACCAATCCCACAACGGAGGATTTTCCAAGAGCTGTGAAGATGAGTAAAACTAAAATTAAACTAAGATGAATATGCAATTTAATCTAAGAATTAGGATGCAATTACTAATAACTTGAAAGAGAGATGAAGTGCAATTTTAATCTAAATAGCTTAAAAGAAATATGATACTAAACTATGAGTATGTAAGCAAATTGATCTATTATAACAATGCAATACTATATTAAATGAGAATTTAAACTAATTGCAAATGAAAAGCTTTGAATAAAGTGAGACTAAAAAATGCTATAGTTCAATTACTCTCAAAAATTGCCTCCTTTGAATGAAGAAAATAGGTCCATTAAATAAGCAAGCCCGAGAAGAGAATGAAGGGGTTCTTGATTTGAAACTCCTGACCCTTCATTTCCAATTGAGACAAAAAAGCATTGAATTACTTAATTAAAAGAATGGAATTTGCCACATAGGGGACTTTTCTAATATCTTGAATTATTAATTCAAAAATGAGTGTCCATTCAAATAACAAGTAATTATTAATTCCTTTTTATGGGTAATTAGCTAAAGGGGGTAGATTTTAATTTAATTCTAAGCACTTAGGACTTTAGGATTAAATTAATTTATCATAGGGGTAATTTAGCTAATAAAAGTCGAAGACTTTAGGAATTAATTTTGATATTTGATTAATGCAATTTATGGTCTTTGCAATTGACATCAAGTCGAATTAAGTCAAGTAGGAGAGAGAAAATTGCCTAGGAAACTAGGACTTTGGAGATGTAAAATTGACGAAAGTGCACCAAAATTGATTGAATTTATTAGGTGCCAATTTTAGGGTATTACAGCCACAACCATATCTCTCACAAAATGATATTGTACATCAATGTGTCTAGTCGTGGCATGAAAAGTCAGCTTCTTCGCTAGGAAGATTGCACTCTAACTGTCACTATAAATTGTCATTGCACCGTGTTTTAACTCTATATCTGAACACAATCACTTAAGCCAAATGGCTTCCTTTCAGGAATAAGTAGCTGACATATACTTTGCCTCTATAGTGGAAAAAGTGACTGCAGTATGTCACTTTCTCATCCAATGATTGCACCACCAAATAATGTAAACACATATGCACTGGTGGATCTTCTTCTATCAACATCACTAGCCCAGTTTGAATCCACATAGCCTCGAATATCCAAGGAATGCTCATTTTCTATTCCATGAAAACATATCGAGTACTCTAAGGTACCCAGCAAGTATCTAAAAACTCTTTTTACTGCATCCCAATGTGCTATTCCTAGATTAGACATGTAACAAGAAAGTACTCCCACTGCTTGGGAAATGTCTAGCCTTGTACAAACCATAGCATACATCAAAATTCTAGTAGCACTTTGGTATGGTACTCGACTCATCTCTTCCATCTCCAATGGGGATGTAGGACATTGTGAGATAGAAATTTTTGTTCCCTTCGTAATAGGGACACAATGGTCTAGAATCCTACATATTGAATCTTTTTAAAAAATTACCAACATACTTGCTCTGGCCTAGCCAAATCTTTATGTTTTGTCTATCTTTTATGATCTCCATTCCTAGAATGTGCTTTTCTACACCAAGATATTTGATTTCAAACTTTGCTGAGAGATGATATTTTAATTATGCAATCAAACCTTTTCCTTTTCCAATAAATAACATGTTAACGACATATAAGGTAATAACCAAGAAATGATCGCCATCAGATTTGAAATATATACAATGATCAGCTTTAGATCGCACAAATCCTAAACTCAACACATATGTATCAAACTTCTGGTACCACATCTTAGGACTTTATTTTAAACCATACAAGGATTTATTCAACTTACAGACCAAATGATTTTTACCTTTCACCTCATTTTTTTTTTTATCAGTAAAGGCCGAAGCCAAGTTTTTGTATTATGCAGAAAGAAAGTATACAGTATCTAACATCTAGTAACCAAAATATTGTTCATCTAGTATCTAACATCTAGTAACCAAAGAAAGTATACAGTATGCCTTGTCGCATGATCGCAAGGCAGCATTCTTACCCTTGCGATCATGTGACCATTCAACTACCCCGGGTCTTTCCTTCTGCCTTGTCGCATGATCGCAAGGCAGTATTTCCACTCTTATGATCATGCGAGCAGACCACATTTCTACCGCAATTACCCAGCTGCAACATATAATGTAGTTTTTCATTTTTTTTTTAATTTATATTATTTTATTCCTTTCTCTCTAATGTTTCATATCTGTTGGAGTCGTACCGCCATCGGTGCTGAAGTGGGGATGACAACTATGAAAAGTACTTGCTCTCTTATCACTATCTGAACCGATAGCCAAGTGGACCATTCTTTTTACCTTCCCTTTATGCTTTGATGCATGATCGCAAGGTAGCTTTCTTACCCTTGCGATCATGCGACCACTCAACTACCCGGGTCTTCCCTTCTACCTTGTCGCATGATCGCAAGGCAGTTTTTCCATTCTTGCGATCATGCGACCAAACCATATTTCTACCGCAATTACCCAGCTGCAGCATTTAATCAAGTTTTATTTTAATCACAACGACCTGGAGAAAGAGATCTCAAACAGATCTTCAATCATGAAAATCTGCAAGATTCAGTACAGAACACCAGGAATTGCCATAAAAACTAGTACAAATCACTGCCTGCAAAAAGCTTCTCGAGCTCAAGAACACACTCCTCCAGGTACAAAATCATCACGCAATCGATCATAGGGACCCTGGATCACATCGCAACAACCATCACCACCAAACCAGTTGAAAACCACCTTTAAAACCATAAATTCTGGTACTTCATGTCGCTAGGTAACCTTCTGTAGATTTGAATTTGAATTTGAACGGTCACATCATTTCGCGGGTTACACCTCTTAACTATTTAACTTTAGTCATCTACTTAACCACCATAGGAATCCTAGCTTACATTTATGCTAGGTCACATGATTGCAAGACATCCTACTCATCCTTGCGATCATGCGATCGCAACCACTTAGCTGCACAGTTGCGAACATATACCCCTCTAAGAAGTCCTCGATCACAATATCAGTGAGCAACCAATTAGAAACTAGCACCTTAGCAACACTAGCAACGTGGACCCACCAATAACTCTGCAACGGCGACAACATAATGGTTGTCACATGAGCGCATAACCAGAAACTGGCTCATGTGAACATGCAACAAACTGACAACACACACCACCTTTACCTACCCTTGGCAAGTGGTCCCATGATCTGTATGCACCTCAGCTCTCTCCGGCCAATTAGAAAGAGACATATTGGCAAGACCCGACACACGAACCCACCTCTTAGTTTTAACTCTACCGCTAAGTCTAGCGGTTAGTCGCAAGATCGCATAGCCTTGAAAAGGGCTATGTGAACATGCGACGGACCACATACACTTACCACCATCACCGCCACACCGACCAAATATTCGCCGCCACTGTTTGCCCAAAGGGAATGTTACATAACCATGTCAGAAAGACCTGACAACCGGAAAAAGCCTTGAGAGCCAACTCCTCTCTGACATATTTAACTCGAAGAGGTGATGGGATGTTTCTGAGAATGAGGGTTATTTTCTGAACATTTAACTTGTTCAAGTTGACAAACTCATATGTGCGATGTGATCAATTTTGAAGCTTTACTCTACATAATACCCTTATCTGATTTGACTTGTGAACCAGCCGTTGGAGATCCATCTGACATGTATACCATCTGCTACCTTATTTGCCAACTCATCTGCTTTACTATTACCTTCCCGGTAGATATGATTAGCCGTTGAAGATTCAAGTTTTGAAATGAGGCTTAATATATTTTCCAAATAGGATTGAAGTTTCTAGTTTGAAATAGACCTTGACCTTATTGCATTTATAATAATCATTGAGTCTCCTTCTATTTCAATTCTATTCATATTAAGTTCTCTGGCTAGAACTAAGCCATGATAAAGAGCTTTTATTTTGGCAACATTATTAGTATCTGGGTCTAATGGTTGTGCTAGTTGGGCTATAATTTGACCCTTAGCTAAATGAATGATGCAACCTGCTCCAGAAGGGCCTAGATTTCCTCTTGAAGCCCCATCAAAGTTTAATTTAACCCATCCTGGAGAAGGAGATTTCCAAACACATGTTAATCTATGAAGAGAGCTCCCCTTGCAGCCTCTACCAATAATGGAAGGCATTTTCAGACCATGCTAATTTTTTAACATCCTATCATCCCAGCCAGAATAAAATTTATGAATGGTTGAGAATGTCTGATTCCTAAAATTCATAATCTCCACTATAGCAGCCTCAATTCTATTTAATAATTGATTCATGTTCAATGCTTTCTCTTGAAATAATCTCCTATTCCTTTCCTTCCACAATTCCCATAGAAGTATTGATGGGGAAATGATCCAGAGGTTCCCACATAAGCTTTCTTCGGAGATAGTTGGCCAAGCAATAAGATGTGATTGCAGATCTTGAGGAGAAATAGTTGTCCAATTCAATTTTGAGTGTAACCAATCCCAACATTCCACTAAAAATTGGCACAAGAATAATAAATGATTGAGATTTTCTTCCTGTTGATAGCATAGTGTGCATCTAGATGGTCCATAAAATCCCATTTTTGTGAATTTCTCAGCTGTTAAAATACGGTCTTGAAAAGATGCCCAAAGGAATGTGCCTACTTTAGGCAAACACAATTTGTTCCAACAAAGGTGAGTGGAGATTAAGGAAGATTTCTGAGAATGTTGAGTTAATAATTTATACCCTTCCTTCACCTTGTAATTACCATCCTTGGATCTAGACCAAATGATCTCGTCATTGCCATTTTTTAATAAAAAAGATCTTTTTTGAAGAGCAGATTTAATCAACTGTAATTCTTGATGATTGGCCCCAATATTCGTGAAGACCTTCCAACTCCATGATCCATCCTCTTTGGAAGATGTAGAAGGAGAGATATAGTCTCTCAACATTGTTCCCCACTTACCCTGACTGATGTGCATAATCCGTTGAAGCCCAAGAATTGAATGAAGGCTTTGAAAACCTCCCCAAGAATCTTTCCAAAATCTGGCCAAATTACCTGTTTTGGTGTTCCAAGAAAGGTAGGAATCAACAATATGTCTAGATTTGATAATAAAATTCCAAATTCTAGATCCTCTTGGAACATTTTTAATTCTGAATACTTCTTGTATTCCCCCTAAACCTAGGTATTTGCCTTTTAGAATTCTCACCCATTTGCAGTCTCTATTCTTAATTAGCTTCCAATATAGTTTTGCTCCTAAAGCTGAATTCTACCATAACTAATTTTTGATCCCTATACCCCCTGAAGAAATAGGTTTGCAAATATTTTCCCAAGAGATCAATTTGAATTTCTTGTTCTGATCAGTGCCGTGCCAGAAGAAATTCCTTAATTTCTTAATTATATCCATGTAACCAGAAAGAGACAAAGATAGACATGATAGAAGATAGATAGGAATGGCTGAGAGAGTGGCTTTAATCAATACAATCCTCCCTTCCCATGAAAGGCATTTTGCTTTCCAACTTGCTAATTTTTGGTCCATTCTTTCATTCAGTGTTTTCTAAACCCCTGTGGTCTTGAGACTTTTGTCAATGGGAATTCCCAGGTAATTGCATGGAAGAGATCCTACTTTGAAGGTCAGGATGGATTCAATCTTTAATTGAACTCTCTATTTTGTGTGAAAGAAAAAAATGACAGATTTGTCTTTGTTCACTGATTGTCCTGAGGCTAGAGCATATTTGTCTAAGATATTTTTGAAAGTGGATGCTTCTCTAACTAATCCAAGGCCAAATAAAAGGTTATCATCAGCAAATTGTTGATGTGTGATAGGAGGCACCGAAGATGTGACTGAGATACCTCTAATACTTCCCTGAGATTGGAGATTAATGATGCTTCTCCCTAAAGCTTCTGCCATAATAATGTATAAGGAGGAAAGGGGATCACCTTGTCTAATTCCATTTGTGTGACCAAAGAAACCATGGGGTGATCCATTAATAAGAATAGAATATTTTGGGGTTGATATACAATAGAAAATCAGATTTATCCAAGCTTTGGAGAAGCCAAAGCATTGCATACATTTTGAAAGAAACCTCCAATTCACTTTGTCATAAGCCTTTTTGATGTCTAGTTTAATAATCATGCTTGGTTTTTTTGAAATTTGGATAGAATGAATAGCCTCTTGTGCAATAATGATACCATCAAAAATAGATCTGCCCGGTACAAAACCAATGATTTTATCTAAGATCACCTTTAACCTATTTGCAAGAGACTTTGAAAGAATCTTATAGATAGTATTACATAAAGCAATAGGCCTAAATTCATCCAACGAGTTAGCATTATCTGATTTTGGAATGAGGGCAATAAAAGTGTTGTTGATTTCGGTTAGAAATCTACCTGATGCTCTTGCAGATTCAAGGGCTTGAGTGAGTTCCAATCCAATCAACGGCCAACAGTGGAGGAAGAAATAAGGAGGAAACCCATCTGGACCCGGAGCTTTATCTGGAGCCATTGAAACTAATGTCTGATGAATTTCCTCTATTGTGAACGATCTCATAAGCATCCGGTTGTCCAAATCTGAGAGCAACTTAGGTATCTTGCAGAGAATTTCTTGTTGACAGGTAAAAGGAGAAGAATCTGATGAGTTCAACACTTTAGAGAAGTAGGATACTATTTCATGCTGGATCTCTTTCTGATTGGAGATAATTGATCCATCATGTTTGGTGATTTGGATTATCCTGTAATTATTCCTTCTACATTTAGTGTTGGTATGGAAGAACTTGGTGTTTTTATCTCTTGTTGCCAACCATGTTTCTCTTGATTTTTATTTCCAAAATATTTCTTCCTTACTGAGCACATCCTCTAATTCCTTCAGTAATTCCTTCTCTTTAAAGTATAAATCTTGATTCATTCCTTGCATCATGATCTCATTATTTAGTTCTTCCAATTTAGACTCAATTTCTTCCTTAGAAGAGAAAATATTCTTAAAATGAGTTCTATTCCAGGTGAGCAAATTTTGTTTGATGAATTTAAGTTTTGTAACAAAACAATACATTTTGGAGCCTTCCACCTTTACTTCTGACCACCAATTTTCAATCCATTGTAGAAATTTTTCTTCTTTCAGCCACATGTTTTCAAATTTAAAAGAGCACTTGAGAGGTTTATCTTCTTCCAGCATATCTAGACAAATGGGAAAGTGATCTGATCCTGAGTAGGGGCAGATGGATGCTTTTAATCCAAAGGGAAAGGATGTGATGTCTCCCTTAAAAAGGAACCTATCCAATTTTTCTGAAATATTATCTAATCCCAATCTTCTATTGGACCAAGTGAAAGCCCCATTGTCCAATTCAATTTCCAGCATATCTTCTTTTTGAAGCCATTCTTGAAAATCATATTGAGATTGAGAGCACCTTTGTGAACCCCCCTTTTTTTCTGAAGCATGGATGATGGCGTTGAAGTCGCCTCCCATAATGAAATTGGAATCTAGAAATAGTGAAAGCCAATTACTGATATCCTCCCATATCTCCAATTTTCTCCTCCTTGTTATAGGCCCATACACATTAATAAGATATATGGATAGGTTTGTCTGTGTGCTAATGATTTTTCCCCCCATCCAGTTTTGGGTATCTTTGATATGTGAATATAATATAGTTCTAGGATTCCAAATAATTGCTAAACCCCCTGAAGCCCCTGCTGCCTCAACAACTGAGTCTTTCCAATCTCCCAAGGATTTAGTGAAGACTTCTATTTATGTTTCACTTATTTTGGTTTCTTGAAGGAAAATGACATCGACCTTAGCTATCTAGATGCAGCTTTTTGCTAAACGCTGTTTGTTAGAGGCATTCAATCCCCTAACATTCCAAGAAAGAAGTCTCATTGAGAATTGGGAAGGAACTTCCCCTTCCCTACATTTAAATATGTTGTGATCTTTGCTTGATCTTGATCCTCACCCCTTTCTTCTCTTAGAACAGCAGCTGATTTTCTTCCTTTCCCTCTCTTTTTCCTGGATTCACAATCCGAAACTATTTTGCGTTCCAATTGCATCATTCCTAGCAAAGCATTAGAGCCATCCAATTCTATTTTAGAATCTAATTCCTTGATTTCTAATTTTGGTAAACCTTGGGAATATTTTGTTATCTCTGACTGAAGAGTTGAATTGTCTTCATTCATGTCTTCATGTTCCTCTTCCTCATAATCATCTTCCAACATTTTTTCAAATAGAAAATGTGAAGAAGAATAGTTTGTCTCATAGCTCTCTAGAGCGGTACCAAAAAGATCATAGACAGCTTGGAGCTTAGATGGAATTGGTTCTTGTATGCTTCCTGACCTTTCTAATCTTGTGGAAGAAAGTTTCTGATTTGGTGAATTTTTTAGAGGTTTAAGTGAAATTAAACCTCCCTTCACTTTATTTCTAGAAGAAATCAGGGGTAGTTCAGCTAGATCATAAGTTGTTGCAATAGAAAGCAAAAAATGAATGGATGTCATTTTGGCTACATGGGAAAAAATCTCACCATAATCTACTCCCTCAACCTGGGAGTAACCTTTTGCAACCCAACAAGCTTTATACTTCTCAATGCTTCCATCTGAACCCATCTTCTTTTTGAATAGCCATTTAAAACCAACAGGCTTTCATCCTTTAGGAAATGGTACAAGGTCCCATGTGTCATTCCTCTTAAGATTTGTCATTTCTTCAACCATGGCTATTTCCTAGGACTCTAAGTAATTCATACTGAGAGCCTCATTTATAGATCTTGGTTCATCAATATTAGCATTCAAAGAAAATATACACCTCCAATCATTAGGAGGATATACATACCTTTCAGGTGGTTTTCTTTGTCTAGTAGACCTTCGAACAAGATCTAGTTCAGGTTCTACTTCATCTTTAGGTACCTCTTCTTCCTCGACTAATTCATAACTCAGAGCTCTCCTCAACTTCTTTTATTTCTAAGGGCCTCAATTCAACTTTCTCTGGTGTAGCAAGTAGTTGAATCACATCTTTCTTTTCTTATATTTGTTTTGGTTACATTTTAATAGAAGAAGGCTTAGTTTTTCTAAAAATAAAACTAGAATAAAATACCTTTTTTCAACGGGATTCCAAAGCCTATATCCTTTCACACTATAACTATATCTGATGAAAATACATTTGACAGCTTTATTATCCAATTGTGTCCGCTTCTCCTTTGGCACATGAGCATATTCTTCATAATAGAACACTCTCAAATTTCCAAGTGAAGGCTTGTGGCCCGACCATGCTTTCATTGGCATCTTATCAACAAGAGCTAATGTAGAAGACCGGTTTATAAGGTAGCAAGCAGTGCCTACAACTTCAACCCTAAACTTTTGTTATATTCCAATGTCACTCAGCATACTCCTAGCCTTCTCCATCAAGGTCTTGTTCATTCTTTTTGTAACTCCAATCTATTATGGAGAATATGGTGTTGTCTTCTATCTTTTAATACCACAATCTTTACAAAATGTATCAAAATCATTAGATCAATATTCACCGCCATTATCTTTCCTCAAAAAATTTATTTTCTTTCCATTCTGCAACTCAACCATTGCTTTAAATTCTTTGAAATGACTGAAAACTTCATCTTTATTCTTAAGAAAATAAACCCATGTTCTTCTACTGAAGTCATTAATGAAATAAACATAATAAATTGATCTACCAATAGAAGGAACATCAAGTGGACCAGATACATTTGAATGCATTAGATCCAATATACATGAAAACTTATGAGAACTCGATTAAAATTGAATGCGGTTTTGTTTTCCATAAATGTAATGCTCACAAAAATCAAATTCAAGATTGAAATCATTCAACCCATCAGCAAGGTTCTTATTTTTCAAGGTTTGTAGACCCTTCTCACCTATGTGTCTGAGTCGTTGGTGCCATAACATTGTCTTCTCTACAAGAAACTTTGATTCGGTAGATAGAGCACCCTTGGGTACCCAAAAACCATGACCATCTATTGAAAGAAAAACCCTCTCCTTTTCCAATTGAGTAGTATTTTTCACAATCTTATCAAAATTACTATTGGACTCTATTGTGCTTGCATCAAGTTGGTACAACATACCCAATCTTCTTCCTCTCACTATCACCACAACACCTCTCACCATTTTCACACCTACTTCAGAGAACTATACATACACACTCGTATCTATTAATTTGCTAACAGATAACAAATTTCTTGCTAGTCCTAGGATATGTAAGACACCATCAAATCTTCTAATTCTACCATCATAAAATTTCACATGAATACTTCCACGGCCAACAATATCAAGAACAGACTTATCACCCAAATACAACTTACCACCATCAAAATCTTCATACTTACTAAACCAATTTATAGTAGGAGTCATGTGGAAAGATGCACCTGAGTCTATCAACCATGCATTGTCACCTACACAAGTGGCCAAGGCTGCAATAAAAGCATCTCCATCTTCCTTCTCAGACTCAGAATCAGAATCTTGTTTCTTCTTCTTTTTCTTCTTTTCCTCTTTGCAGTCCTTTTGGAAGTGTCCAAGTTTTCCACAATTCCAGCAAATTGCCTTGGACTTACCAGGGGATTTTGATATCCCCTTATTCTTAGACTTAGAATGGCCATGATGATTTTCATTCTTGCCTCTTTGTTTTGGTCTTCCTTGAACACTCAAAGCCTCTTTTGCATTCAGAGAGACCTTCATTCTCATCTCCTCAAAAAGTAGTGAACCAACAACATCCTCCATCTTCAAGACAACTAAATTTCTCCTTGTGGCCATGACAAGGCTATCCCATGAGTCTAGCAATGAACATAGCAAGATTTGGCATCTCTCTTCTTCATCCATTTACACCCCAAAAGAGGTCAACTGAGTCACCAACATATTAAAGCTTTCTAGATGCTTGTATTCTTAAGGAATACTATTTATTCTCTCTTCTTCATCCATTAACACCAAAAAAGAGGTCAACTGAGTCACCGACATATTAAAGAATTTGTCCACCTTCTTGCATTCTTAAGGAATACAATTTATTCCTTAAGAAAATCTTATTCACAAGTGATTCCGCTTGATAGATCTCACTTAGCTTCTTCCAAAGCTTCTTTGTAGTAGACTATTCATGCACATTAATCAGAATTGAGTCTGCAAGACACAATCTTATAGGACCTTTAGCTTTTCTATCTATCACATCATATTGTGCAGCTAAAACTAAATCTATGGGCCTCATCTTATTCTCATCCACCATATCCCATAGATCATGATCAATTAATAGATCTTCCATCTTTAGCTTTCACATCTCAAAGTTCATGCTCAAAAACTTCTCTACATCAACCCTCCCCAACATGCTTTCCACCTATACAATCCTACAATACAGAAAATGAAATACTATGCACAAGCTCCCACTCAAACCTTGATTAGCTCAAAAAACCTCATACCCAACAAATAGAACCAAAACTAGTCATGCTCTGACACCACTTGTGAGGAAGAAAAGGTATGCAGAAACGCTTCCTACACTAATCTTGAGAGGACAAATATGAAAGTTTCAACTTAAGTATTACAATGATTTAAGAAATATGCAAGAGTATAAATGAAATAACCATAAACACATAACACAGTGATTATCATGGGGGAAACCCTTATGGGAGAAAAACCTCACACTCTAAAACATGCATAATGTATTATCGAATCAACAAATGATTACAACACACTTGTAATGCAAGTTCTTACAAGAGCATCACCTCAACTCAAGCTTGGAGAGACATCACTAGTGTCCTTCTAACACCCAACCTTGCAAACAAAACTCCATGATCAAACTCCTCTCCAAGCCCTCAAATTATATAGGCATTTTACAACCTAGAAATTACTTGTGGTTTTATAAAACCATGTGCAAAACCACCATGCCACATGTTTCCCATTCTTGACATTTATATTTTCAAGATGGGAAAAGAACCAGGTTAAAATAGTATTCCCATCCAAAACTTTGTCCCCTAGTTTAGACCCTCATAAAAGTCACAAAATGAGTCATTTATGCTCTAAAAATGGCCCTCATATATTCTACTATGGGAAGGTCTTCATTTGACAACTCATACACCTTTTTCCAATGCAAAAACAAATGGAAAACTATCAACAAATTTTATTGGAATTATTTGGAAAAAGCTTGCAAGGTTGAGACATGTTTCTCAACACTGACTAAAAATCTTGGAGCTTTCTTTTAAAAAAATATATAATAGTAATGTTTTATTTAGGATAAGAAGAGTATAGCACTATGTTTAGTCGATAGAATTTCCTATGTAGAAAACCTTCCACCAAGAAAGTGTCTCTCGCTAGTAGTAATTACTACCACTGATATTGTAAGGGACTTCTGGAAAGTGAAGGAGCGATGGCAGCGGAAGCTTTTGTCAAGAAAGAAGTACTAAAGCAGTTGTGAAGCTTGGCATACTTTAGCAATGCCAAATATGTAGTTGGAGTTTTTAAAAATAGATTCTAAATTAGTTTTTAGTAAATTTTCATAAATAAAAATTAGATGTTTTAGAAGTTTCCTTATTGGTCATGTAGTCAATTGTTGTGTTTTAAAGGTTGCAACCTCTATAAAAAACTATCTTTTTGTATTGTTTATGGAGATCAAAATGTAACTTCTATAGTGAGGTGAATCGTAATGTAATAGATATTGAATAAATATAATATTTTGGTGTGTTAAACTCATTTTGAATTTTGTGTTGTTTTTTAAATCTACAAGAAAGGCCACCACTACGCCAAAAGCCTGGAATGGTGGTGAATGGTGCCCATCAGCATTAAGAGTGGGGTTTCCTTCCCACTAGAGTACCAACACAGACTAGCCCCCTCATGGACGCATGGTTGGGTCCCAACCTTGGGCACACACTTGGTAGGAATCTGCACCACTACAACATTTAGGTTGGAACATCATTGTTGAGCCAAAATAATGATGATGTTGATGATGATATTAATAGTAATATTTAATAAAATTTGATTGTTAATATTTAGTAATTATAAACCTAGGCAAGGCTCCCATGAGGGGAGCTTAAGCTCTTTTTTTGAGGAAGAGGGTGGTCTCATGAAAAAAAATTGTTTGGCTACAGGATTATTTGGAATCTTCTCCTTCAAAATAGGAGCATCTACTTTTTGCAAACAGGTGGAAAAGGGGTGGGGCTAGAAATATCCCCATAACTTAGGAAGGTTTTAGGAAGGTTTTTTTGCCATTTGTCAAATATTTAATTCTAGAATTTTTCTAAAAAATGATTTTGGTGGGAAAATTGTTTTTTACTTATTTTTCCTATGTGTAACCACCAACTTCCTTGAACGTTGGAGTTTAAATTTTAAACTCAACTAGACTACAAAATTCATGGGACCACCTCCTTTAATATATTCCTAAAAAGTAGCAAGTTACTCTAGCTCTATTTTTTAGGAAGCCCCCCTCCATGGGACCTCAGCCTTAAGTTATGTTTATAATATTTTAAATTAAAATCTAATATAATACTTAAATAAATTATTATATATAATAATTAAATATAAAATATGTATTGATTGTATATTTATTGATTGTAAGTTTACATTTTTAATTATTCTATTTATTAATTGCAAAATTGTAAGTTTATATTTCTAATAGTAAAAAAAATTAATCTAATATATACTTTAAGTCCATATTACATATAACTATGGTTAATAATAGGGGCATGGTTTATAATTATAACTTGGGTTAAGGTTAGTATTAGGGAAATAACAAAATTATGGCTAGAATTAAGGTTATGGGTAGGTTTAAAATAAGGGTTACAACTATGGTTAAGGATAGGATCAACATTATAATTGGGTGGAGGGAACAATTAGGGAAAAGTTTCAATAGGGATTAAGATTTAATTAGGGTTTTGGTACAATTAAGAGTGTAGGTTTTAAGTTATGGTTAGGTTAGTATTAGAGTTAGGGTTCAATTAGGATTATTCGTATAGTTAGGGTTAGGGTTTAATAAAGGTTCAATGTGGGTTAAATTAGGATTAGATAGGATTAGGGTTAGATTCAATTAGGATTACAATTTAAATAGGGTCGGTGGGCCCCTTTTGCTGATGTGTGTGGGATTTGAATACAAAACCACCTCCCTTTCTTTTTCTCTAACCTATTTTTAAGATAACTTTATATTTATGAGTGTTTAAAGTGTGTGTGTGTGTGTGTGTGTGTGTGTGTGTGTGTGTGTGTGTGTGTGTGTGTGTGTTTGTGTCTGTGTCTGTGTCTGTGTCTGTGTGTGTCTGTGTGTCTGTGTCTGTGTCTGTGTCTGTGTTTGTGTTTGTGTATGTGTATGTGTATATGTATTGAGAGAGAGAGAGAGAGAGAGAGAGAGAGAGAGAGAGAGAGAGAGAGAGAGAGTGTGTGTGTGTGTGTGTGATTTACTTAATAAATTCAAAAAATAAGTACACAATCAATTGAAGCAACTAAGTTGATGCAAATTAGGGTGACACGAGTCAATGTGAAATTGCATGAAGAGATGAGCCAAACCTATCATAAGCTTAAAGAGTTGAGTCAGTGTACCAGCTTTTTTCATGGTTCAAATGTAAAAGTGACACATTGATCCCAATGTACTAGTAGCTATTATAGTTAATTTGCACACCCTAAGCTCCTAAATTGTACATGATTTTGACAATTTTCTTTTACTTTCCTTCGTCTTTGAATCGAATGTTTAGAGCTATTGAGAAAATAAACCATTAGATATACTCTTAGTGTACATATAAACTATATAATAATGCCTTTTAAAACCATGTCATTTATCCTTATTTAAGGATCAAAGCCATTATTATTTTAGACTAAGATGTGCTAACCATTTTTTAACATCTTTTACAAAGTTGTTGGCCATCTGTATGCCACTGTCAATTTTATAAACCATTAGAATATAAATTTAAATTGAAATAATTAATTCATTTTTATTACAATTAGACCATGACAAGCATGAAGCAATATATATAAAACATACTATTCTATAACTATATAATAAAACATACTATTCTATACATAAGATATTTGTATTGATTCTTATAAATAATTATAGTATAAATTTAAATTGAAATAGCCAATTAATTTCTATAAAAATTAGACCACGGCAAGCATGAAGAAATATATTTATATTTATATATATAAAAATGATAGCTTGAAAAGAAATCATCAACCTAAACTCAAGAATTCTATAATAAAAAATATTATTCTATACAACTTATATATAATATCTTACTAGCTTTAACCTTTACACCACCTTTTGGTGCACTAGTAAATTAATATGGTACAAAAATCAAAAAGAGCATAAAAATTGTAATAATTCAATAATTTTTATTTTTTAATTATAATATATAATTAAATATTATTAAATATTTGTCTTTGGACCATTTTTCTATTGGTAAAGTTGAAAGGTTCTTAATGAGCCCACCAAGGATGAAGTCTTGTTGGAACAGGTCAACCTGGTGCAACATGTTTCGGATACTTTTCCACGAAGTCGCCGTGTTCTCGAGACATTGTAGAAAAGTTGACCTAACTTTGAAAATGTCTCAACAAGTAGTTTCCATATATGTGGCTATAATTATGATATCATGCTCCTACATATAGAAAAGCTTATTTTTGGGTTTGGGTGGATGAGGGCTTTCCTTGGTCAGACCCTTGATCAATGAATCAACCTTGAAATTGAAATGTAAATATGTAAAGGAAATAAGACAAATGTAAGTATTTACCTTGCTTGTAGAAACTCTTGTCAATAAGAATTTTGTAATGCTTGTATGTTGTAGATGTTGAATTTGCAATAACGGATGTAGGAAATCTCCATAAATACAATGGATCTACCAAAACCACATCATGGAGCCACGGATGTAAACATGTGTCAATGAAGAAGATGATGAATACCTCAATGTAAATATCCTCCCTTGATGGCCAACAAAATGCTAGATCTTGAAGAGGAAATGCTCACAAAGGATCCTTGAATCTTGAATGCTTGAATGCTCGAACTTGCTCATGTGATTCTTGGATCTCTAATGGATGTCAAATGAATGTTCATTGATGTTAATGGATGTTAATGGATTGTCAAAATGAGGTGCCTAGTCTTCCTTTTATAGTAGTTTTCAGACAAGAAAATAAAGCAAGTCGATGGGTTCACCCGATTTTACCATTTAATTCCCCAAGACAACATTTTCCTTGGGATTTAAAATCCCCAGGGAACAAGTTGACCTAGTTGACCTATTCCACAAAGGGTCAACTTGGTCGACCTGTTACAAGGTTGGTCCACATGGAGCCATCCCTGAGGTCTCAGAGACTGTAGAGTTGAAAGTTGAAGATATGGGACAGAATAAGAGAGAAGGGGGGTCAAGCATGAATCCATCCATGGTCCATAAAGTTGGTAAAGGATGAGAACTAAAAGGTCTTAAATAGTGAGTAAGTCCATTTTAAGATGGTACACCTAGTAAGTTCTTCTCCTAAGCACGTGTTCCTTAAGTTTACATAGGAGCATCCCCAATTTAAGTGGAACATCCACCTTTAGTAGACTTATAATATTATTACTTTTCCACCTTATGTGTGTGATAATTTATCACTTTATGTATCATGTCTAATCCAGGAGGATCCAAAAAACATCAAAAATTCCATAGTCTCAAAATCTGAAGAAGCTGGTGTCATTGGAAAGAGCCCATAGGTACGATCCTAGTGCAACTTGAACCGCCTCAAAAGGAGGTTGTATGTAGGAGTTATGCTCAGTCAAAATTTGGTCAACACATGGTCAAAGATGGTCAAATAGAAAAATTGATGATCGTGGAATATTGATGATCATGGAATATCCTCATGTAGTCTCTTCGACAAGAGCTTTCTGACACTTTTTGAATGGACCAAATCTGAGTCTATGTGGAAGTTATGACTGGTCAAAATTTTGATCAAACTTAGTCAAAATGATGACATGGCATCACCAAAGTTTGACACGTGGTAGGGAAATGGCATATGACGTGGAAGGAGTAGTGAGTTGGCATAAACATGGATTAAACCATAATTATTAAAGGAAATAAAATATTTGGTTATAAAAAAATAATAAGGAGAATTTAGTGGGATTTGATCCCTTAACCCATGCCTTAAAATCCTCTTGCTTTACCATTTTTTATGATAAAAGGAAAATCCCTCCGCATACATAAATTTTTAATTCCCCTAAATATAATGTCAACCTTGAAATATAAACCATACCACTAAAAATGAATAATGCCAAAAAAAACAAATAAACCAAATGTAAGTTGTAAAGCCTTGGGAACATGAAAATAGAGGCTAAGACAAAATTGAAGGTTGTTTTGTTAAAGGGAGGCTATAGACAAATTGTAAAAGAGGGCACTTTGTTAAAAGGGAGTTATATTGTTTAAGATGGTTATTGTTTTATTTGTTTATGGGGAGTTATTTATTAGATCTATGGAGGTTACACACCATATAGCATATTTTTATGTATAAAAAGAGGGTGTAGGTTCTTAATTTTAGCAACCAATTGATGTGAAAACTTTAGAGGGATTTTTGGGCGTGATTTTTTACAATAAATTATCTTGAAGAGGATTAGTCAATTGGGGAAATTTTATCAAGCACAAAGACATTGTATTTTTGCACTCTTGAATGTAATTGGGTAAAGAGGCAATTGAAGCCTAACCCGAGAAAGGAGAGTGTGAAAGAGCTTTTAGGTACAAGAGAAGACTATGACAAAGATCTTATTGTAGGACTAAAGCTTGGGTGATGTACAAAAGTTGTAATTGCTTGGCATCATTAATAAAGTGGTCCCTTGTTGAGAAGCGGACTTGAAGACGTAGCTCAAACTGATTGAACTCTGTTATCAAGCTTGTGATCTCTATTCTTCTCTTTTGTCTATAATTCTCTTTCATTATTTGATTATTTGATTTCTTAAATTTAAAAAATTAGTTTATGTTTCATTAATTTGGATAAAGAACAAGTGAATTCCATTTTTTGGAATTTCAACGGTTAAAATACATAACCACACAATTCTATTGGATGGGGGGGGGAATATATAATTAGGAGTTAAGTGCAATTATTTTGTAAACTTCTAAAATCATATTAATGTCATAAAATTTAGACACTTGATATAATCTTATGCCTTCCTATGTCTCACCTTGGCCTACTTAACCAAGGGATATCCTTTGTAAATTCATTCCATTCTATGCATTCTTTATAGGAATATAGTACATATTAGATTGTCATATCGGTCTTCTCATGTTCTTGTTCTTTCCATTAGGCCTCTAAATCTTGGGTGGCTATCTCAATAGCCAAATCTTATAGTATGTGTGTTTATGTGCATTCATAAACTCATAATTTAACTAGGGATCTATCTTAAATGAGCTCCAAATTAATGCATCTCATGTGGGTAATGATTGTACACTATGATCAGCTATATAAAGATTATGTACATCCAGTTATTCTTGTATGGTGATAAACTTTGAGACCAATACATCGAATTTGGTTGTAGATATTGTAAATTATTTATTTTGAATGAGTTTCAATACACATTAAGATATACACCTAGAAATAACCTTCAAGTCTAAATTGATATCAGAATTTAATCTATCTATATCACTCATAGAATCATCCATTAACCTCCACAGTTTTTTTATGAGTTGATTTCACTTGCATGATGACAACCATGGCCTTTGAGTGATATTTAATTCTAGAACGTGGAGCAATATAAAGAAGAAAACCATGAATCAAGATGAAAATAAACATTAAACTATGGTACATAGAAGGTAAAAGTCACTTGATAAAAGAAAAAAGAGATTAATGAAAATTATGTATACAAGATTAAAAGTAATCCAGTGTGTAAAAAAGAAACATAAAGGGAGTGTGAATCAAAAAGGCATATATACAGCTGGAAATTATGAAATTAGTAAGGATCACAGTTCAAAAATTAGTAAGGGTCACAATTCAAAAATGCATGCTATTGTAGACCTCTGGTTATTCTATTTGATTGGTCTTGTGGATGATTTGTGTGGATTAGTTTAATTATAACATGTATTTAGCTCATACTATTTGTGTGGATTAGTTTGATCATACTCATTGAATTTAGAACTTCTTGATAAGGAATGTTATTAGGTATTTCTGCAGAGTTAGTAGTATTGTCATTATGGTTTGAATGCAGTTTATCATTAACCACTTTTATGTATTTCTGTGATTGACTTTATATGTATATTATGGGTCAAATGCTCATACAATCTACTTTAGCTGATCATTCATGTTTATTATGATGGTGATTGGTCAATAAAGAAAAAAACTTTAAAAAGTTAATCCTTGTAGTATATTGCTAATTATAAGAAGATTCAATCGTATTAAGAGAACAGTGAATTAAATCAAAACAACAAATTATCTATTTAACAAAATATTAAATACATATACAATGTGTCCTATTAAGACCCAAAAGTACTTTTATTATCTATATTTATTCCATACATCACATAGTTCTTTATAACTTCTTATATTCTTCTATATATTCATATTGTTTCTTCTATTACTTTTCATTTTTCTATATTCTATTTTTCTATCATTACAATATATTTATATCTATGAAATGGGATGTGACCCATACTTAACATCTCTAATCTACATATTATATTCCAACTATTAAACTCTACAAACTTCATGCAATAAAAAGCAACATATTCTCCAGACAGAAGTCTGTCTGGCTGCTCTTTCCAAACCAACAAATTTATTTATAAGTTTTATTCATATTGGAAGAAATATATATTTTGATGCACCTAAACACCAAGGGAATCATCTTTATCCACCTTTTAACAATTATCTCCATTCTACTCTACCATGCTTGTATATCATTTGCATAATTTTCTTTGTCATGGTACACCAATAAAATCCATGAGTTTACACTCATTAACAATTCTGATGTATCGTACATCTCGTCTTTACAATGTATCTAAGAAAAATTAAATTCTTTCATTATTTTTCTAGAATTTCCTGTGTGTGTTTTCCTTTGATCAAATTTGAAGCATAACCCACTATCGAAATACGCTGGAATAAACTTGCTTCTAAATTTTTTTAAAAATATAAATTCTTTGTGTTGACACGTTTCACTTCTACCACATGTGCCAGGGTATTCAACGATATGTTCTATGTAATACCATGGTCTGGCTAGACAATACTCATGAAACATTGGTTAAAGAATTTGATTCAAAAAACTACACAGTTGAATCCTCATAGAAATATCACAATTTGACTTGTGGAAAATATCTTCTATTTATCAAAATCGTAGTAGTTCTCTTCTATCCTAGCAGGTGTTGATCTTCCTACACATGTTTGAATAATCTACAAAAATATCTTAGTGAAATTCTAAATAGATTTGGAATATCAAACTAAAAGCCGTCCAATACTAAAGTTTGAAATGAAAATCAAATGATTACACATTTTGTTAGTGCAATTAATTACAAACAATTTGAAAATTTGAACTATGCAAAAATAGCAAGATGAGATTACTTTTACTATTGGAGTTCTCTATTAAATAATATAACAATGTAGAGAAAATGGTTACGGCAGCCACGAGTATTTTTGGTTGGTATTTAATAGAAAGATGATAAATTTAATTAGGTTTTCCTAATGTACCTAGAGTTAATCATACCTTGAAAATTTAAGAAACAACCAATGTCAACTCTAAGAATCAGCTGAAAAATATAATGGTAGTTTTCTTAAGGTTTGTGAAGACAATGACTTTCACATTAGTAAGATGTTTTAGAATGTTCTTATGCAAGTAAATAGAAAGATGAGATGAGAAATTAAATTAAGTTTTCCTAATAAGTCTAGAGTTAATAAAATCTTGAAAAAATCTCTCCTTAACAGAAGTAAAATATATGACAATTTAAGAATCAACTGAAAAATATTATGATAATTTTCATAAAATTTGTGATGACAATGAATTTCATCAACACTTCTCTTAATTGACAATACATCCACAATCAAAATGACAAAAACAAATCGAATTGTTTATAATCAAATCAAAGACAGATAAATATAAGTTCATTTCAGTCAACAGTGATGTACAACTCAAGTATTGTCTGACTGGATATCAGCAAACAAATATTCTCAGTATACTTTTTTGGTTTAATAAAATTGAAGGCAGAAACTAAACATTGATCTTTTACATTAATTTTGTAATTTAAAATAACATTTAATTTGTCAAAGAGCATTTATGTCCTTAATTTAATGACAAAATTTATGTTGTACACACCAAAAAAATATTTAGTTCAAATCTTCTATAATACAAAAAACAAACATAACATTTCATTCAATTTGTTGATTTTATTAACTTTCCTTTTTCAATTTCTTTGTGCCAGTCAAAACTGCTATTCGCTACTCCTACAGATTCATTCTGCAGATTCTGTAAATATTAATCCTGCAGGTTGATTCTGCAGATTCTGTAAATATTAATTCTGCGGGTTGACTCTGTAAGTTAACATAATATTCAGTTTTGTTAATTTTACCAACTTTCCCTTTTCGATTTATTTGTGACAGTTGTCCTCTTGACTACTCTATCATAAATAAGATTGTAAATCCTCGTTTGGAAATAGAAAATACTCTATTGTACTCTGCTCCTTCAGAAAATTTGGTTCTCCTAATACTTGGGATAATGGAAAATATCGTTTCAGAAAGGGTAGCATTAAGAGAAGATAAAGAATTGCAGGAAAGGCATCTGTTGAGAAATCCACTGAAAAGCATTGCTCATAAGTCCAGCTGTGTGTTAAAGACATTGCGAAGTAAGTCATTTGAGGCATCTACCAGTATGACTGCCAGTGGTAGACCCAAGAGGAACTTGTTCCACTTTGGCGGCGGTATAAACTATGAGACAATTCCAAAAGCGAAGGTAATCTGAATCATGCTGAAATATACTCTCTACTTTCCCCTCCTTCCTTTCCATATAAGAAGTGATTGCATGCAATTTATATGAGAGAAATTTATGGTATTTTCCAGGTGGAGGAGAGGATGTCCAAAAACCGGTGTAGGATTGCAGAGCGCTGCAAGCGACAGTTCATACTTTGTTGTGCTATAATACCCGAAGACTAGACTCCATAAGCTCTATCCCTGTAACTTATTTTTTCATGGAAATATATTAGTATATACAGATGTTGGCATCTGTTTTTACATAGAGAATTATAATGATTTGAGTCAGTATACATGGAATCTACAAAACTCCTTCAGTTAAGAAGCCACAAGCCACATGCAAGGGGATCCAATCCATCAAATTCATCCAGGAATCAAACCTGGCTCAAATGCACCTCCAGAAGTTTAATCCTTGATAGATGGTCTCACCAATTAAAGTACAACCCTTAAGCAATTCCTGTAACTATTTCAATTTGTACTATAACTAATTTTTAACCTTGGATAAGATTATTTCTGGAATCTTCTGTATTTTTCTATCTTTACATCGAATATTACAATTAAGAAAAAATAGCATTACAGGATTTATAATACCAGAAAACTAGACTCCAATATAGCTATTTTTTGAAGTTTGGTTAAGATTGTTTGTGAGTACTTATATTTTTCTATTACTAATAAACATTATAGGATTTATAATCTTCCAATAATGGGGGGCTCAAATGCTCCAAGGCGACAGATTTCATGTTAGTAGGATATTTAGATTGTGACTCTGCAAGTAGCTTAGAAGATGAGAAATTTACATAAGCTTTCCTAATGCATTTAGAGTTTGCAATTGTATCTAGGAAATCTAAGGAGCGACCGATGCCAACTCTCCCCATAGCATGAGTAAAATACATGACAGAATATGAGTCAACCAGGAGGAAACAAATTCAGTCTGCTATGATCAAATCAAACAAATTTCATTTCAGTCAACATCATGTTAAAAGAAGCGGTGAACAACTCAAGTATTGTCTAACTGTATATATTCTCACAATACTGCTCGGTTTAATAGTAAACAGTTCAAATTAAAGGCAGGAATGTAAACATTAATCTTCCAGGTCAATTCTTCAAGTTCGCATAGCATTCGATGTTGATAATTTTATTAGCTTTCCTTTTTCAATTTATCTGTGCCGGTCAAAACTGGTCTTGACTACTATATGTAAATATTACTCTTGCAGGTTAATTCTGTAAGTTGACATAACATTCAGTTTTTTAATCTAACTTTACTTTTCCAATTTATCTGTGACTGTTCTGCTTTTCACTACTCTATTACAATAAGATTGCAAATCTTCGTTTGGCAATAGAAAAGACTCTATTATACTCTGCTCCTTCAGAAAATTTGGATATCCTAATAGTTGGGAAAATGGAAAATATCATTTCTGAAACAGTAGCATTAAGAGTTATGAAAAGATAAGCAATTGCAGGAAAAGCATATCTTGAAGAATCCATTTAAAAACATCGCTCATAAGTCGAGCGTGTCTTAAAACGTTGTGGCGTAATTTGAAGCGTCCAAAAAAAACTCATTCCACTTTGGCGGAAATGTAAACTATGAATCGCACTGAAATATACTCATGCAGAGGAGTTTGTAAGCCCAAAAGCAATCGCTAGTTTTTACTATGGTAGGTAAGATAGCATTCCTTCTTATCCATTTCAACTATATCAAGCATATATTTTGTATCAGGCATATACCCTGCTTCCTCAATTTTTTTTTGTTGATATTTGCGATATCGAGGGGTTCCCAACCATAAAGAGATACGACTTGTCATTCGCTTTGATCCAGCTGCGCCCTGCCTCCCGTCTAGTCCTCCCATCATTAGCCAATTTCCTCCCTTCTGCTGCTTTATCCAGGATGCCACCTCCAACATAGTTACTGGATAGCATACCATCTAATATATCATCTTGTGGATCCAACTCAAATATGTGTTGTGCTATTAGAACTCCAAACTCTAGATTGCCCAGGATTCTGCAGACACCCGGCAATGTCGGCCATACAACTGTATCAAGAAAAAATGGAGTTTCCTTGATTAGAGTTTCTTCTGCATCAGTGAATTGTCCTGCCCGGCCAAGAAGGCAGTAATCCATTTTTGGTGTGACTCCATAATCTCCATGTATAGAAGTAAAACATGCAAAACCTATATATACTATACCAACAGAAAGCACAGAATTAAAGGTTACATAATCTCACATTTGGTCAAACAACTCAAACGCATTCATGCGCTCATGCTGGGTATAAACCACAATTATAATTTTCCTTGAAACCAGACACGTTCAGACAAATTATTCAAATCCAAGCATGAATCGTCTATGCCATCACATTTTTTACAGACATATCTACAAGGTAACTGCTACAGATAACATTGAATACAATCGCACATAAATAGCACAAGCATGAATCTACTTACCTTGTTCCGAAGCTGCTAAAATCGAACAAACCCTACACAGAGCTAAAAGGTGCACATTCATCCTCTTGACTTCTCCCTTTCTCAGACAAACGAACCCCACATCCATGTGGCTTTTCCATGGCACCTCAATGCATTCGTACATTTTCTCAAACAGATTACGTGCATCCTTCCTATTTCCCCAGTTCGCATACATGTTAACCACAGCTCTTGTTATTAAAACCTCGCCTTCTAATCCGACTTTAACAAGATGGGCAGGAGGCTGTTCGCCTTTTTCAGCAGCCTCTACACCGGAACAGGCTTTTAAGCCGATACCGATGGTACAGTAACTTCGCTCTGGTCTTCTCGGAATGTAACTTCGCGCTGGTTTTCTCGGGTTGTAACTTCGCCCTGGTCTTCTCGTGCAGTAACTTCGCGCTGGACTTCTTGGATTGCAACTTCGCGCTGGAGTTCTCGTCCAGTACCTTCGCGCTGGCCTTCTTGGATTGTAACTTCGCGCTGGCCTTCTCTGCTCCATCTGTTGTAAGTGTTTGGAGGTCTTCGGTTAGTGTCCGAACTGGGCATACACTGCATTCATTCCAATCCATGAGACATTTTGTCAAACAGTTAGTGCGCATTCTCCAAACTATTGTATTTGGCATTCGCAAGTGAGAAACTTCTAATTTTTCAAAAACATTTTTACCTGGTATGCAGTCTTTATAAGGAAGGCGTGGATGAGTCTGCCTAGATGTATGTCTTTGGTTTCGGTGGCTCTTTTCAGCAGGGCAGTGACCTTATAACTGTCCATCACCAACTCAATACGCTCACAGAAGTAAGATTTGCTTCAAGACGATATTGCTGCTCCGGCCATCTGTAAACTTGGGTTAAAAGCAAAGGTAAAATGAATCGCTCTGAAAAATGCTCACGCGCTTTCCCCTCTGCCCTTTCCGAATAAGAAGTGAGTGCATGAAATAAAGATGAGGGACTAAAAGCTATGGTTTTTAACAGGCGGATGTGGAGGATCGAATAACCGGTGTAGAATCGCTGAAGGATGCAATAGACAGGTCATACTCTGTTGTGCTATAATGCTGGAAGAGTAAACTCCATATGCCCTTATAAAAACTAGATTGTTCGTTGAGTCTCTGTATTTTTCTACTTTTATAGGATTTATAAAACACGAAGAAAAATCCTCCATCAAAAAATCCTCAATATAATTTTTTTTTTTTAATTTTAGATAAGAGTGTTTGTGAGTCTTTATATTTTCTATTATTATTACATCAAGAAACAACATTATAAGATTAACTTTACAAAATAGAAAATTTCCATTCATTTTTTATTTTATTTTTTAATTGAGAATCGTTTATAAATCGCTTCTCTTCAGTTTAGAGCTAAAGTCTAAGGGGTATCCATTCTGCCAAAGTCGTCGGGGGCACGATCCCGCCTCATCCCTTTTATAATAAGTACACTTCACATTTATTTGTGGTTTACAAATATTAAATGATGTGTAAATCTTAAGATTTATAAGTCAAATTAGTATTATAAAATATTTTTTCAAATAAAAATTATTATTTTGGGATCAACAAAATAGTGAGTGATCGAGAGAAACAAGGAAAGGCAAAATCACATAAGGATTTGGAAAGTTCATAGGATTGTGAATCTGTATTACACAACTTTGCTCAAACTATAGATCTCTCTAATGAGATTGGTGAAGGTGTGGGTATAATGGAGGAACTTACAGTTATCTGTTGGTTCATTGGCCCAAGATCTAATAGGAAAAAAATTAGGGCTTGGATTTCTTCTTCTTCTTCTTTGTGTCAAGGGTATCCCAACGCCCAACTCACCTTACCTTGGGCTTAACTACTGCCAAGTTGGGGTCTAGAAGGGGTGAGCTAGGGCGAGACTAATCCTCTAGGGATGTACCAAGCCACCCACAAGCCAGATACATCAGGTGAAACTGGCAATTAGAGTCGAACTTGAGACCACTAGGGAGCAAACCTAAGGCCCAAGCCAACTTTTCTACCTATGCAGGCTAGGGCTTGGATTTTTTTTAATTTGGGAGAATTGAGAAGATCATCAAATTCCTACCTAACATTTTTTTTTCCATCTTTATATCAGTGAAAAAGAGAGAGTGTGTACTTCACCTATAGACAATGGGAGAGCATTCATTATACATGCAAAAATGGCACCTAAATTTAATATGGTTAATGTATCCTCGCGTATGATAAACTAATGTCGATGTGTCTCTATAATCTCCCACTAGAGTATTGGTCAAAAAAATGTTTGGAGAAGATAGGTTGATCCCTAGATACCCTAATGGATATCGATGTAGAAGTCATCAAGAGGTACTCATACCTATTTGCGCGCCTCCAAATCATTGCATTAGGAAAATTCCAAAAGAAATTATTTCTTGCATTAATGGATATCATTGGTTCCATTCAAGTGAGATATAGGAAGACACGTTATTTTGCCTAAATTGACGTAGCAGGTCATACTTTGTTGTGCTATAATACTAGAAGACTAAACTCCATAAGCTATTATTTTGATTTTTTCCTGTAACTATTTCAATTTGTTCTATAACTAGATTATTTGTAGAGTTTGTATTTTCCTATTTTTCAATCAATGTTAGGGCGGGTCTTCATACAACTACTTAGCTTATTTTGGCTAGCAACTGCTACTCAACATTTTAGCAACAATTTGTAAAGTTAATGGCTCATGGAATCATGTAAATTGCTACTTATTTTTAAGCACTCCTCTTAAAGAGTATTTTTAAATAAAAATTCTAATAATATTTCATATAAACAAAATTTGGAAGCCAAATTTTAGGCAAATAAAAAAGGAGAGGAAAAAATAATGAAGACATGTGTCATTTTTCCAATAAATAATTGTTGTTTATTTTCAAACCCCCCTTTTTTTAAAGCTTATTTTTAGTCTTTAAGAAATTGTTGCTCCACTAAAATAGGGAAAGATTCTAAATTATTTTGTCCTACTAATTAAAAATTTACACAGGAACACTCTAACTGCTTAAATTTAAGCATAAATTGTGCATAAGCAACTACATGGGGACATGGGGTTACAATTAAGAAAAAATAACATTGTAGGATTTATAATGTTAATGTATTGTCTTCAAGCTTGTTAGCTTTTATTTAGTTTTTTTTAGTTTTTTTGTTAGTCTTTTGTTTAGTTTTATGTTTTTGGTTAAACATATGTTTAGTTTTATGTTTTGGCAATTTTTGTGTGACAATTTCTAATTGTTCTAAATTGGTCACTGCCTCTCCTATTTATGTATTATGTTGTGTTTCTTTATTTTGAAATACTACATAGTTTTCTAACTTGATTTCTATTCTATTGGAAACCCAATCTAATAATGGTATCAGTGAATAGAGCTATTATATGTAAAGCTTCTAAAGACATTAGATTAGTCCACAAAATCAATAAATTGATTCAAGTGAAATGAAAGTGCAATCTACGGTATTAATGATTGGGGAAACTTTAACTTGAAAAGATACTCGAATTGAATGGGATAGTAAAATAGAAAATACACCCATTTTCAATGATATGTGGTGTAATATTTGTGATGGGAATGTCCAACCTACAATGCCAACTAATTTCAAAGAGAAATAGATATGGCAATCTAAAAATTCAAAAGCCTCAGCCTTGATATGAGCTTCTATCAATGGAGATGTGTATAGACACATGCAAGGTTGCCCATTTTCTTGGGAAGCCCTTCATAAATTCAAACATCTATATTAAATTAAAAGATCTATATGATTCTCACTCTTAATTGGATTTATTCAATTATAGTTGAAGTAATTTAATCTTGAATTGAAGAATGGAAATGCCATGAGTTTGGCTTCTAAAATTAGAACCATAAAACAATATGTTAATGTTGTTGGTGGTAAAGTTGGTATCTATCTCACGACCTTCATAAAGAAAACTTTTCTAACATATTCCACTTATTTAGAGTCTCTTCAAGAAACTAATTGAAGAGCATCACTTTTGATCAATTGGTTGCAAAGTTAGTAGAACGTGAAAAAGATTTTGGAAGAAAATTTGATAACATTGGTGAAAATGTGTGGCTTGATCAGAAAAAAGACAAACCACCAAATAGGATCTCTTGTAGAGGTGGTCATAGTCATTGAGGAAAAGGTGGAGGTCAATGGATAAACAAAGGAAGAGTAGGCTTACATGGAAAAAGTCATTCCCAATATGACAATCAAAATGATAGATAGCATTTGTATTGTAAAAGATGTGGTCAAAAAGGTAGTCATGAAGCACATGAATGTAAACTCTCACGGGATAAGATAGAAAAATCTTTTAAACAAAAAGATAAAATAAAAACTCACTATGATGATAAAACTTTAGGAGCAACCCTATTTTCTTATGGAAGTGATGACGATGGATATGTGCTTTTTGTTTCAAATTTCACTTATTACAATTCATTTAACTCTTCGTGGTATCATGTTTGGGTCTTAGATAAACCACACAACATATGACATTCTAGTGATGATTATTTTGAATAATTTCATAAGATGTTTGTGGTGCAATGTATTTGGCAAATAAATCAACTGTTAAGCATGTTGGAAAATGAACTATTTGACTAAAATTTCCTGGTCTTCCAAATTTTACACTTCATGATGTATTGTATCTTTCTCAATTGCAATGCAATATGCTACACAAATATTGATTCAACAATGAGGCCACTCTATTGTGATAGAAGATGGGCAAGTTGTTAGAAAATATCTAATAATCAAGTTGTATTTACTCATTGTGAAGATGGAATACTTAACAATTTTCTTAGTCAATTTCTATTATATTGGAAACCTGGACAATTTCATGTTTGCATATATGGTAGCCTCTGAGGCAACTCAAGAAATATTATGGCTTCGAAGAAATTTTGAACATTTGCAAGAACAACAAGTTTCATCTGGACACCACTCTATAATGTCCCCAAATATTTAAAACTAACTTAATTAAGTTGTTATAAAATTAATTTGATATCATAAGGATGAATTTAATTAATTTATTTAATTATAAAATAAAATAATAAGTAAGTCACTTTATTATTGTCAAACTAATATAAGTGTCTACATTTCTCTTAGAGCCCTTCATAAGGAGATTTGTGGAGCACTGTAATTTGTCATGGAATGTATTTGATCTCTTCTTTGTCATGGAATGTATTTGATCTCAATATACATTTGGCATATGTTCGAGATATATATATATATATATATATAATTGTTGTGAGGAATTCTTATTGAGATTTATATGGAGCTATCATATTTATGGGGAATAATATTATTAATTTTTCCTTGTACTAATTTCATTGTTTCATTACAACTGTATAAGGCCATTCACGGTTATTATTATTTTTGTTGGGCGATTAAGGTTCTCCAATGAATATTTAAATACAAGCTCATAATGGTAATGACCCAAGAATTATGATATTTAGATATTATGAATAATGGCATATGTGTGGAACTTACATAGTGTCAGAAATATTGGTTATGATTAATCCATCAAATAGCATATCGCATCAACCATTATCGGGAGTGAATGTGATGCAGTCACGGATAGAGGGACCTCAAAGAGATCAATCCACACCGTGCAACCTGAGTCACACAACAAAAACAATGAATAATAACATCAACAATGAATTCAAAACATGTAATATCAAGTCTTTGCATTAACATAGATTCATGATTTACATATAATTTGCCAGCAACATGCAAGCTTACATTCTAGGAATACGTGCCTGATTAAAATCAAATTATAGATCTATCCTCTATGCTAACCTTCATGAGGTTATTCTACCCAGAGATTCCAACCAAAAGAATGGGTACATCAATATATACAACATTCACAAGTAACAAGTCGACCATGAAATATCACATTCTCCAAGGGCGGGAAACATAACGTGTAGATATAGGTTAAGACCCAAATCATAAGAATACCTCCAACAAGATCTGAAATAAAGTGTGAACCCATAGAGAGATCGACCAAGAGGTTAAGAACATCGCATGATGATCCACATAGAATCTCAAACCAAGGAATTAGTTTGCAAGATCAGAAAACTCCATCAAGTCGTAAAATGTGAAGAACAAATAGGTCTGAACCAAAATAAAAGAGATCTCCACCAAGAAGAAATGGATCAAGATGCAAACCCAAATGAAGATAATTCACGATGTCAGGAACATGCCATGAGGTTTGTAATATAAATTGATCCAACTCGAAGGAACGCCACAATAAACATAGAAATAGACTAAACAAGAATAAACTAGAAAGGAAATATTTTTGGTTGATGCAAGATTGCCAAAAACCAAGGATGCTCCTGCATCAAAATGAATTTATTGTCATGATTTCATCTAACAAGAGAATTAATCAGACATTCAAATATGTAGATTAGAATAGAAGCTGTGTATTGGAGACAATTATACCTTGTGAATTTAAGTATGGGCAAAATTGTTTAAATTATTTCCATCAAATTCAAAGAAATGAGTCTTTTCAAATAGAAAACTATACTTGCATTTCTTAACTAATTGTCATAATACTAAATTGAGGAGAACAACTTAAAATTTTGTATAGCCAATACATCAAGGACATTAGAATGGTATCAAAGTTGGTGATCTTGCTAGTTCATCGAAGAGATTGATATTTTGGGGGACTAGATTGAAGTATAGAACCAAGCAATGGAATAGGAGATGCACATGTGGGCATGATATGTTGGAATACTCGGAACACTGAGAGGGGGGTGAATAAGTGGTCAACCAAAGATAATTCAAATAATATTTAAACACTTAAATATGATGGTACTAATTCAAACATTAGCCAATAATCAAAAGAAAACAGCATCAAGACACATGTCAATCCATGAAACATAAGAATCATATATCCACAATTCATGACACAAGTGTTTGATTGAAAAACCCTAGAACGGTGAAAAACCACTAGGAAAAATGAATCTTATTAAGCTTCACTGGCCAAACCTCGCCAGTTACAATTTAGGCCTCACTTGGCTAAACTTCATTGGTAAACAATATATGCCTCACTAGCAACAAAGTCATTTACATAAATTATAATTGTTTTGGTAAAGATAAACAATATACACAAAGGTTTACTATGTTTCGCTACACATCACAGACCACAATATTCATTTGTACAACTGTGAACATAATAGTAGAATACACTTGTCATCTTATTTGTCTACAAAAATGTCAATATCATTAATATGTTGCTTCACACATCATCTTATATTTGCAAAGTGGAAAAGTATGTCCTTATTTAGTTGTGGCTACAACAATGACATATCATTGGCCAAGGGTTATATTTATCTATTCAAACTATCATTGTAAAAATTGTAGGCTAGGAAAATCAGTTAGTGTAGGAATATGAAAAGATCAACCACGAAAAGCATAATAATTGCATTCAAATATTCCTAATCTCTCAATGAAGCTTTTAAGATAAATTTACATAAAATAATAACAAAAACAAAATATGCAAGCTCTCTAGTGTGCTCCAAAAATAATGCAAGCTCTTTATTGTGCTATATTATTTTTCTTTCTCCTCCAATTAATGTTGCTCTTTCTTTGACAATGCACTAATATGACCAAAAAGAAAGTATGAAAAATGTAATAACAGTAAGGATACTTGAATTGTGGCTAGCCACAAAATGGAAAAGAAAGCCCATTAAATAGAATTTCAGATAAAAAAACTAAACAATCACAAAGACAAAACAAATAGTCAAAGAGAAAAGAAAGGCCAACCGACAATAATAAAACCAAATAATAAATCAAATTATCAATTTTCTCTCCAAAAGCCCCAAAGATACTTAAATATAAAATCAGATTTAAATGCAAAACAAAACAAACAAACAAAAAAAGAGAAACTAAAAAGCCATTTGAATATTAAAAATATTCAAATGTAAAATAAAAGACAAAAAAGGGATAAATAAATAAAATTTATTTATTCCTAAGGGAACATAAGGACATTATTTAATTGATTAATTTCCTACGAAAAATATTAGGACATAAATAAATAATTGTTAAAATTATTTAATTAAACACACTAAAATGACACAAAATAAGTGACATGAGAAAGATAAATCAAAATAAGTCAAAATTATTCAAAGTTGAAAAAAACCTAAAATGAGAAAAAAGTGATCAAAATGGACAAAAATGGCGAAGAATGCAAAAGATGACTGAAAAGGGGACCTAGGGGCAATGACCATTTTTAGGTGTCTACAAGAACAATTTACACATTCTTATCAAAACCAAAAAAATCTTTTAATTCTTCATTTCATCAAACTTCCATCAACCAAAATTCTTCATTTTTAAGCTTCACAAAACCTCATGAGCAATTATCAAATATGTTATCCATAGAACCAAACTAGTAACTGACTAGTTGATGACATTTGAAAACTGGTCTTCATTCACATGTTTGTTAAAGATTGAATAGTTGACCATAGATATTAGAGCTTACTTTAATGAAAAATATCATTATTATTTCATATTATATGTTTACAATGATTATTAAAGTTCCTATCACTTATTGTTACGTTCCTATCACTTGTTGTTATGTTCCTATCGGCATGAAGATAGGATCAAATATATTTTTTGTAAGCTTTTAAACATTAAACCCGAGCTATCTATTATGCATTGAATATTCAAGAGAACATGTCATTAACACATGAAATACATCCAATTTATAAATAACACATGAATTTGTAGAGCAAGGGATTTTCTACCTTCTGAAGAGAAAATTGACCTCACACTACCACACTTATACTAGCACACAACTAGGGGGATACTTCAAACTAAATAATGTGAAAATTAAAACTCACTGAAATGAAAGAAGTGGTGACTAAGGAAATATTAAACTAATGCACTAATTATTAAACCTTAATGGTGACACCTTGATGTTATAAACAAGAATAAAAATGCTAATATCTGAAAAAATTTAGTAGCTATAATTATTCTGATTATATGAATGGAAAGTACTGAAACTAATCTTCTCACCTGACAAATCTAAAGCTCTTAGCCTCAGATGATAGTGCGATGTGGGAAATTCTACGTGTCATGTTGTGGTCATATTGACTAGAAAATAGTTAGGGTTGTCAACAAGCTTTTAACACTCCAAATTCATTCGTCGTGATACATGTTCACCACCTACACACATTGGGATGAGGAAAAGTGTTGGTGATGCAGGAACATCTCGGGTCCTTGGCAATCCTGTGTCACCAAAAACATGTTTGTGTTTTTCTATGTTGCTCGGTTCCTTTTTTGACCGAGTTGGTTTGGTGTTGCTCAGTTTCCTTTGTTAACCGAGTTGGTCGGTTATCTCTCTAGCACTCAATTATTTCCCTGGCACTCGACGATGCTTGTCTGGCACTCGGTTATCCTTGCTTACCGAGTTGTTTGTTTTAGTTTTCTTGTTGAGGCTGACTCGTGCAATTTATTTTGGTCATGGATTTAATGATGGTATCTATCATTGGGAAGTGTGTGGACCTAGATATGGTTGTTCCTTCCATTGATGGTGGATTTGAAGGCCACTTGTTCGATAGCCTCTTGTATATAATGTAATCTTGGTTTGTAGTTTTGGGACATCAGTTAGGATATGAATTAGGACATCAAAGATAGAAGCTAGAAGTGGCAAGTTTGTTATAGATCCTCACATGTTAGAGGACTTTTGTACTTGATTGTAATATCTGGCCTAAACCGGGAAGGCCTTACAACCCAACATGTATGAATCAAATTGAGATAAATATATGTAAGTTTTTGCATTCTCTCTCTCACTTGTGTGTTTGTTGCTTCTGTGTGTGATCTCTACAAGGTGGATCTGGTTAGGGTGTGCCATTGGCCCCTCTCCCTATCTACCCTTGTGTCAGGTGGTATCAGAGCAAGGTGAGATTTGGATCTAGGTTTGTGAATCTAGGTTTGAGGGTTCCTTCTTGTCAAACCCTAGTTGATTTGTTCTGGGGTAGTAGATTGTGATCTGGCCTACAATTGTAGAGGGTTTCAAGATGGTTCGTGGGAGGTGAGATGCAGATCTAGGATTGGCAGACATGTTGAGGCAACTTGCTACTAGATTAGAACATGTTGAAACAACCCAGAGAAGAGGAAGACATCTTGAAGATGTTAGTGATGATGAAATTGAGGAAGAACAAGTTTATGTAGAACCTAAACAGGTGATGGATCAAGGTGAGGAAAGATTATTGAAGGCTTTGACAAATCTGAAGTCTACACCACACTTTAATCCTCCTGAGTATAGTGGAAAATTGGATTCTAATGAATTGGTGGACTGGATCACCAAGATGGAAAAGTACTTTGAATATAAAAATGTACCTGAAGAAAAGAAGGTGAAAATTGCAAGCAAAAAGTTAAAAAGTCATGCATCCTTATGGTGGGAACATCTGCAATTGGAGAGAAAGAGGAAAGGTAAAGACAAAATTAAGGTATGGAATAAGATAGTGACTAAATTGAAAGGAAAGTTTTTACCTTGTGATTATCAGATTAACCTAGTTAGGTGAATGCAAAGTTTGAGGAAGAAAGCTAGCTCGGTAAAAGAATATACTGAGGAATTCTATAGATTAGATATTAGATTTGGACATGATGAAGATGATGTGGAAAGAATTACCAGATACCTGAATGGATTGAGAGTTTCCATCCAAGAAGAAATTAGTTTGGTCAAATTGGAGAACCTTGAAGAGGCTTATCAATTTGCATTGAAGGCCGAGAAGAAATTGAATAAGAGACATGAGCAAAGACAAAGAGGTAGAGGTGGTAGATTCCCTAGAGGAAGAGGTAGATCTTATGGTGAAAACAATAAATCTGAACCTGAAAAGACAAATCTAGATAAAGGCAAGATCGAGTGGAAAGGTGAAAGTTCATCTAGAGGTAGAGGCAGTAACTACCAAGGTCATTATAACAGAGGTGGTTTTCGAGGAACTTGTTACAATTGTGGAGAAGAAGGACATAGATCATTTGAGTGTACACATGCAAGTAAGAAGGTCAGTAGTAGTAGAAATGCTTCGGTGAAAGAAGAGTCATTGAATGAATCTAAGAAGGAAAAGAACTTGATGGTAAGGAGAGCACTTTGGAGTGAAAGTAATAAGGAAGATCTGGTAAGGAAATATTTGTTCAAGACCAGATTAGAGTTTCTGATGAAGTTTGGAAGGTAATAATTGATAGTGGTAGCTCAGAAAATTTGGCATCTAAGGAAATGGTTACAAAGTTGCAGTTGAAAAGGTTGGAACATCCGAAGCCCTATCAGATTTCATGGATCAAAGATGAGCATACACTCTTGGTAAGTGAATAATGTTATGTGAATTTGAAAATTGGAAAGTACTATGATAAGGTGTTATGTGATATCATGCCTATGGATTGTTGTCATATTTTTTTGGGTGGACCTTGGCAATATGATAGACATGCCATATATGATGGGAGATTGCATAAATATACTATTTGGGCTGATGGGAGAAGATAAATCTTGTTACCTTTGATTGAAGAACCTGTTAGTAATGTTTGTATATCTGTGAAATTTTTCTTGATGGAAGGAAGAAAGTTTGTTAAGGATTTGAAGAAGAATGGTGTATGTTTTGTTGTGATTCCTAACAAACCGAGTAAGCAAACAGAGGATAGTATCCCTGAGGAGATTAATAAGTTACTCACCAAGTACATTGAGATCATTTTTGAGAATGTACTTGATGGTTTGCCATCAAAGAGAAGCATTGATCATTGCATGGATCTTATCCCTGGAGCTAGTTTATCGAATAAGGCACCACATCGGTTGATACCTACCAAGAATCAAGAATTGAACCGACAAATTCAAGAATTTTTGCAAAAAGGTTTGATCAAAGAAATTTTGAGCCCTTGTGTAGTACCTGTTGTATTGGCACCTAAGAAGAATGGAGAATGGAAAATGTGTACAAATTCCAAAGCAATCAACAAGATAATAGTGAAATATAGGTTTCCTATACCAAGAATGGATGACATAATGGACAGTTTGACTGGAGCAAAGTATTTTACCAAAATTGATTTGAAAAGTGGGTATCATTAGATCAGAATTAGAGAAGGTGATGAGTGGAAGACTACGTTCAAGACAAAAGAAGGTTTGTATGAGTAGTTGGTTATGCCTTTTGGTTTAACTAATGCATCAAGTACTTTTATGAGGTTGATGAATGAAGTTTTGAAGAAATTCTTGGGTAAGTTTATGATTTTATACCTTGATGATATTCTAATATTCAGTAAGACCAGAGAAGAACATTTGTTGCATGTTAAACAAGTATTGCAGAGGTTGAAAGAAGAAAATTTACTGATAAATCTGAAAAAGTGTTCATTCATGAAAGAGGAGATTGTGTATTTGGGATTTTTTATTTCAGCTGATGGTTTGAAAATGGACCCTGAAAAGGTTGAAGCTATTTTGAATTGGCCTAAACCTGAGAATGCTAGTGAGGTAAGATAATTTCATGGTTTGGAAATTTTTTACCAAAATCTCATTAGGAATTTCAGTTCAATTTGTAATGCTATGACTGAGACTATGAGAGGAGATAAAAGAGAATTCAAGTGGACACATGGAGCTGATAAAAGTTTTGAGACTCTAAAGTAGAAGATTGTTGAATTGCCTGTTTTGGCATTGCCTGATTTCAATAAGGTATTTCAAGTGGAATGTGATGCAAGTGAAAGTGCAATAGGAGCTATGCTGAGTCAAGAAGGTAAACATGTTGCTTTCTTTAGTGAAAAGTTGAATGATGCAAAAAGGAAATATTCTTTGTATGATCAAGAATTTTGTGCTATTGTTCAAGCACTAAAGAAATGGAGACATTATTTGATACTAAGTGAATTTAAGTTGTATACTGATAATAAGGCTTTACAGTATTTGGGTAGTCAAAATAAGTTGAATCAAAGACATATGAAATGGGTTGAGTATTTGTAGAGCTATACATTTGTGATAAAGCATAAGAGTGGAGTCACTAACCGAGTTGTTGATGCATTGAGTAGAAGGATATCTTTGATGACTGAGATGAAAATTGAAGTTCTTTGTTTTGATGACATGAGATATTCTTATGAAGTTGATCCTAATTTTTTTGAGTCGTGGAGAAAGTGCAGAGCACCTATTCAAGATCAACCGAGTACTAAATGGAAATAATATTTTATTCAAGGAGGTATGTTGTTTAAAGGTATTCAGTTGTGTATACCAAGAGGACCAATGAGAACTAATTTGATAAAAGAGAAACATAGTAGTGGTTTGGTTGGACATTTTGGTGTTGATAAGATATTGAATTTGCTTAAGGAGAAATACTTTTGGCCATAGTTGTATAACGATGTTTAGAAATTTGTGAAAAGTTGTGGAATTTGTCAAGTTGCAAAAGGAGTAAGTCAAAATACTGGATTGTATACACCGATTTATGTTCCTGAGAAACCTTGGATTGATATCAGTATGGATTTTGTTCTTGGCTTATTGAAGACAGTAAGAGGTAATGATTCTATATTTGTTGTTGTGGATAGATTTTCTAAAATGACACATTTTATACCTTGTAGAAAGACATCAGATGCAGTACATGTAGAAGATCTTTTATTTAAGGAAATTGTCAAATTACATGGATTACCGAGGAGTATTATCTCTGACCAAGATAGTAAATTTGTTGGATACTTTTGGAAGACCCTTTGGAGAAAATTTGGCACCGAATTGAAATATAGTTCTACATTTCACCCACAGACCGATGGACAGACAAAAGTTGTGAATAGAAGTTTGGGAAATCTTTTGAGATGTCTAGTCAGAGACACTGAGTAATTAGGATTCTATGTTGGCACAAGTAGATTTTGCATATAATAATTCAATAAATAGGTGTATTGGGAAAACACCTTTTGAGATTGTAAATGGCATACAATCGAGAGGTATATCAGATTTGAGAGATATTGTTGATGAAAGAAAGAGAAGTGTTGAAGGAGTAAAGTTTTTTGAGTACATGAAGACATTGCATGAAGATGTGAAACATAAGCTGGCAAAAAGTAATCAGAAATACAAAGACAGAGCTAATAGATCAAGAAGACATAAGACTTTTGCAGTTGGTGATGAAGTAATGGTTCATTTGAAGAAAGGTAAATTTCCTATTGGAACATATGGGAAGCTGAAGATGAGGAAGTTTGACCCTTGAAAGATTTTGAGAAAAATTGATAGTGTTAATGCTTATGAGATTGAGTTACCTGATGACATGGACATATCACCTATTTTCAACATTGTTGATTTGTATGAGTATCATGAGTCAGATGAAGAGATGACAGTATCAAATGATTATCCTAAGAAACCAATAGAAGAAGTTGAGCAGATTTTGGAGCAAAGACTTGGCAGAAGTGCAAGAGGAAAACAATATATGGAATATCTGGTAAAGTGGAAGAATATACTGATTGAAGACAATTCATGGATTTCACAATCTGAGTTGGATTTAGCTCAGGTTGTACTTGCTTCATGATTTGGAGAATCATTTTCAAACCCCAAGTGTCTGATGCAGGAGCATCTCGGGTCCTTAGCAATCCTGTGTCACCAAAAACATGTTTGTATTTTCTTGTGTCACTCAGTTCCTTCTTTGACCGAGTTGGTTTGGTGTTGCTCAGTTTTCTTTTTGAAATAAAGGAAGGGTGAAAAATTATTCAAACTAAAAGAGAAGCAAGAAAAAATAGAGAAAGGGCATCAAACAACCCTATCAAGATCAACCAAGTGATCAAGTTGATGGGACAAGCCCATCACAAGTTGAGTCTTATCAACAATGTTCCAATTACACATATGGTCAGAAGCCCACTTCACCAGACAATCAGCAACACTATTCCATTCCCTGGGAATATGAGTGAAAGTAACAGACTCCAAAGAAGTACACAAATTATGAATTTGGTCCACAATCAAAGCTAACTTCTAACTAACAACTTCAGAATGTTGCTGATTTAAAAGACGTATCACCACTTGAGAGTCGGATTCACAGATAAGCCTTCTCCAACCAAGGTCACAAGCATTCTTCACAGTATACAAAATGGCTATGGCCTCCATTAGGTTGTTAGTGTAGTGACCTTTATAAATTGAAAACACAAACTGAATATCCCCCTTACTATCTCTGCCAACACCACCAATGCCAGCAGGACTTGGATTGCCCTTGGAAGACCCATCTATGTTAATTTTAAGAATACCCTGCAGAGGGGCACTCCACTTCCCCACCCTATTTATCTTTCACAAGGGATGTCTACACATCTTTATTAGCAGTTTTCCATGAGAGGGGGGATATTCAAGTGGTTATTGAAAATATCCTCCCTTGGTTCCATGGCCTCAGAAGTGTCACATTTTGCAGAAAGAGTTTCCCCCAAAGAATGGAGAATTTTCCACCATAAGTGAGGAGCCTCCAGAAATTCATCCTTAAAGATACGATGGTAAAAGAAGGTCCAAGAGTCCATGCAACTTGAAGAAATGAAGCCTTGACAAGAGCCTTACCCTAGCGAGAAAAGAAATCTGCCAATGAGGAAATATGCCAACAAGATTGGTTCCACACATTCCACCAAGAGTGCCAAATATGTATAGTGAAAGGGCATTGGAAGAAGAGATGAGAGACATTTTCTTCACTAGTCTGGCATAGAACACACATTGAGGGTCCTTGGAAGCCACACTTGCATAAATTATCCCACATAAGGCACCGACTATAGACCACCAACCACATAAAAAAATTACATTTGGTCTAGGAAAACTTGTACCAAACTTTCTTCCACCAAGGCACCTAAATGTCCCCCAAATTCTACCAGAGAAGCTCAACATATCCAACAGAGACTAAAAATTTCCCAGACAAGTCCTCATTGTCCCAAGCAAGAACATCATTACCAACCAAAGTAGTACACTCTCGAGACTGCAAAATCTGAAATAGCTCTTTCTTATCCTCCTCAGAACCTCCTGGAGGCCATTCAGAAGGGTGTTTCCAACAAAAGGAAGGAGCCAAACCTCTAGCACACCCTATCTTATAAAAATCAACTATGTCCCAACTAGCAACACTAAAATTTTGATAGAGGGCATGAAGCTGAGGATGAGTGGAAAGGATAGGAGGGTGCCCATCCCAAGAGTCAAGCTAAAATAGAACTTGTGATCCCAAATGACAAATCCAAAAGAGACCATCTTTAACCAACTGAGCTCCAAACTTTAGCATATTCCAGATCATGGATCCTCTCCCTTCCAAAGGAAAGTGATGAACTTCAACCACATAAATATCTGGAAAATACTTATGGGTGAGAATGTAAGCCAAAAGTTGATGTTGGTTAGTACACCAATGCCAATAAAGCTTTGCAGTGACAACCTGTCCATTTAAAATAGCTGATCATAAACCAAGGCCACCCTCCTTTTGAGGTCTACACATTATTTCCCATTTAACCAAACTCTATTTAAAAGATGAAAGGTTCACACTCCAAAGGAATTGACGGGACAAAGCATCAAATTCCCAAAGAAAATACATAGAAGTAGCCTAAACAAAGCACCTATAAATAGGAAGGGCTTGAATAACCGACTTTAACAGAGTCAGGCAAGTAGCAATTGATAGCCATCGATGAGTCCAATGATTAACCTTTTGTCTAAGTTTATCAAGAAAAACTTGCCAGGAAGATCTAGGATGTCTACCAACAGTAAGAGGAATACCCAAATAAACAAAGGGAAGAGACCCAATATGAAACCTCAAAATAGCAGCAATACGCCTCTAAATAGCCTAGGGAGTATTGAAGAAAAAAATGGAGGATTTGTTCTCATTAACTTTCTGACCCGAAGCTACAAGTTACACATCCAAAGCATGCCTAAAAGAAGTAGCTTCCTGAAGACATGCCTGTCCCATAAATGAAGTATCATCCAAAAACTGAAGATGTGAAAGAGGAGGCAAGCATGCACCCCATTTCCACCCATGAATCAAACCCTAGTGAGCACAAAGCTTAAGAAAGCAGCCCAAACCCTCAGCCAGAATAATAAAGAGGTAAGGCAAAATAGGGTCCCCTTAGTGAAGTCCTCTAGAGGCACCAAAGGGATCTGAAGGAACACCATTCACAAGAATAGAAAAAGAAGTCGAAGTAACACAACTCATAATCCAGTTCACCCACTATTGGCAAAAACCAAAGGCCAAGAGAATCTTTTGGAGAAAACTCCATTTGACTCTATCATAAGCCTTAGCCATATCCAACTTAATGAACATAGCTCTCTCTTTTGAAGTATGCATAGAATGAATAACTTCAGAAGCAATAACAATCCCATCAAGAATTTGCTTACCAACCACAAAACCACCTTGTTCCTCTGAAATCACAACTGGAAGGCATATCTTGAGTCTGTCAACAATCAATTTGGTTATAATTTTGTACACAACATTACAAAGAGTAATGGGACGAAAGGATTCAAGATTGCCAGCACCTTCTTTCTTGGGGATAAGAGTCAGTAAAGTAGAGTTCAATGCACGAAGCATTTGCTTATTCTGAAGGGATTCCTTAACCACCTCCAAGAGATCCATATTGATAATTTCCAAAAATTCCTGAAAGAATTCCATAGGGAAGCCATCTGGGCTTGGAGCTTTACCTTTATTCATCCCAAACACAACCTCTTCAAGTTCTGACATCAAAGTTGGATGAATAAGAGAATCATTCATTACGCTAGTGATAAGAGATGGAATGCAATAAAGTATCAAGTTCTCCTCCTCAATAGCAGGTCGATAATCCTTAGCAAAAAGGGTAGAATAAAATTGAAGGGCTTCCTTGGTCATAGCAGACTAAGAGGAAATCTGAAGTCCTTCTGCTATAACAAGAGAAGAAATATACCATTTATTACGACGAGCCTGAATAGAATGATGAACAAAAGCAGTATTTATATCCCCTTCCTGCAGCCAATCAATGCGAGCCTTTTGTTTCCAATAAATCTCTTCTCAAAGTTCCCATTCTTCCACATTTTGCATAGCCTAGGATTCTACCCTGCCAAGAGCCTCTGTAAGGCCAGAGTCCCTGATTTGGTGAATAATCACTGCAAGATGATCTAGAGCATTCCTCTTTCTAGACTGAAGGTTCCCAAAGCAAGAAGTATTCCATCTCTTAAGATAATATTTGACATATTTAAGTTTCTTCTGAAAGACAAACATAGTCATGTCATAAGTTGGGCCACCCTCTCTCCACCACTTAGCCACCAAATAATAAAGGGATGAGTCTTAGAGCCACATAAGATGGAATCTAAAAGAAGGGTTCTTAGGGAGTGCAACAGGAGAAAAAGAGAACTTAATCAGCCAATGATCAGAACCTCTCCAATCAAGAATTTCAAAACTCGTAATCAGGCCACCTCCAACCCAATAACATGAAACAAGAAACCTATCCAAACATTCTGAGATAACTTCCTGACCACTCCATCTATTTTTCCAAGTGAAAACCCCATTTGAAGGATTAACATCAATAACAAAAAGAACATCCACTTGGGCTTGAAAAATATCAGAAGAAGGGCCAAGCCTAGGCCAACCTCCTCTTTTCTCCTCAAGACTTAAAATAGAAATAAAATCACCTCCTAAAATCCAAGTAAAATAAGGAGCACAAGACCGCACATACCTAATGTGATCCCAGAGATGAATCTTCCCATGAATGTCAATAGGGGCATAAACATTTGTCACAAGAATAGTCTCACTAGAGTCCAAGGCAGTAGCCACTATAGAGATTGAGTAATGAATAGAAATCCAACAAAGGGGAGAAATCTTTCGAGGGTCCCAGAATAGAGCCAAACCTCTAGAATTCCCTTGCGAACCAATACTTTGACAATGACCGGCATACCAAATGCATGGAGCATGTTGATGCATAACCTCAACAGAAACCTTAGTCGCTTGAATACAAAAAACATCCGGAGAATGAATTGCAATCAAATCATGAATAGATTTTTGACGACAGATGCTATTCAAACCCCTCACATTCCAAGAGAGAATGATCATGGAGGGGTTTGAGAAAAGTGAGCATCAATAGGTTTAAAAAACCCATATTCCACCAATAGATATCCAATCATTTTTATCTTCTCAAGGTCTATCTTCCGCCCTTTTGAGGAGCTATCAGCAGGACCTTTCTTATGGGGTCGTTGTTGCACTCCCAATCTATGAGATGAACCCTTATTTTTAGATGAAACTAAAACTTCTCTAGCTAAATCTCCCAAAACAATGTCATCCTCTATGGAATTATTTAAAGTCACCTGAGCCACTTGTTGTCCCTAAATAGCCTGAACTGGTTCTAGTTCAAGAATTGGTACAACCTCCATACTGACCCCAACACTATTAGAAGTGACCACATGTGGGACTCCTTCTTCCAAAGATAAATTCTCTAGCACCTCAAACCTATTAAAGCTTCCATCTATCTGTCTATCATTGAAAGTCCTCTTTTGACCTCATCCTTTGGCCTTAGTTTTAACTGGTACAAATCCTTCCTTGTCCTTGCCCTAAGGTTCAACCATCATGGGAGTTTTCCATTTGTCCTCTTTACCCAGAGGAGGAGGTGCCATAGAAGGGGAATGAGCTTCCTTACGAACTTTAGGGCATTGTCGTAGGAGATGGCCATACTCATGACAAAATCGACATCGAAAAGGTAGAGATTCATAATCTACCTGTTGAATCCATGATGAAGATCCCAAACAAATTTCCATCGAATCTGATAAGGGATTATTCAGATCTATCTCAACACAAATCTAGGAAAAAGAAATCACCTTTTTATCAAGGGTTTGTGTAGCAACTATTGCAGGATTCCCCAAGAGATTAGCAATTATATGTTGTATGCACCCAAAAATGGTCACCTAGACTTTGGGCCCCATTTATTCAATTTATCAATCCTGAATCAGTTTTATCAATAATCAATATTTTAACATTATCAATTTCTTGATCAAATCTTAATTTTGATCATATATTGGATTTTATCCAATGGGCTAATCATTTATCCTAAGTCTTTATTTGATTAAAAGGAATATCTCCTCCCCTTTTAATTAAATAAAAAGCCCCCACCTTTCCTCTTGTCCTAAGTTGCACAAATAAAGCATTATTCCTATTATACAAAAAGGAAAAAAGCACTTTTGTCTCACATGGACACAAAGTCAATTCCTATTGGAGGATACTTGTGCACACGGATCGCTCCTCTTTTAAACTCCACCGTCGATTAAGACTTTTGCCTCTTAATCTCAATGGTCCATTCCTTTGCATTTCTTATAAAAGGAAAGCTCTCTCCTTCATTTTGATCATGTTTTTTATGCTAACCTTATGCTGCAGGAATCCTTGAAGACTTTGAAGTTTTTTAGAGATCATTGTTGCATCCTACTTTAGATTTCTTCATTTGCTTCATAGTTTAGTTTACATTCTTACATAGTAGTTTCATTTCCATAACTTTCATAGATTAGATTTCCTTTCATGCAATAGCATAACTTCACATAGCTTAATAGGAGGGATTTGTAACACTTGTTATTTCCATTTCATAGCTTAGTTGCATTGCATTTTCATTTCTATAGACTAGTTTGCATTGCATTGTATTTTCATAGTGATTCTTGAGGATATTGGCACTCTTTCCCTTGTCCTCATTCGAATCTCTCGTTGTGCGGTTGACTAGCAAGGTCACAAGCTTGTAGCTCTAGCTGAGAGAAAATACATCATAGTCCCTTGCAACTCCATGCATAGAGAGCTATGAGCCGCTTTATGAGGCCTCATTCTTGAGCAACCTTTCATATAATGGTTCATAGAAGTGCACCATTTTAGTGTGTACATTTTTTGCGCCCACCATGGGGCAGAGTAGATTAGCTTTGTCCCTTTAATTCTGCATTTTCCGTCAAAATTTTCATCAATTTTCGGCTTCATTTTCGTGCTCTGGTTTTCTGTCTCAGAATATCACGTGATACTTCTTAGGTATATCGCATGATATACCTCATAATACCAGTGCGACACTTCGCGTCACAAAAGAATTGCATGGTAGTATTGAGGTATATCGCCTGGTGTCGTGTGAAGTATCACCCGCATATAGCGAAGTATATCGCTCAAACTAAGGTATATCGCGTGGGTATAGGAAACTGTGTCGCACGATACTGGTGAAGTCTGAGGTATATCGCCTGATACAGCAAAGAGCTAGATTTTGAGTTTTATCAACCGAATTTGATCACATTTAGTTTGCTGGCTTACTTTGCTGCATTTAAACAGGGTTAATTTACATTTCTTAGTCTAAATTGATCAGGTTTTTACATTGCTTTCACTTAGATTTTGGTTTTCCTAACCTTAGTTGTCTAACAAGTTGTGGTTGTAGGTGCTTTGCTTGAACAGAAATTGCTATAAATCGCATGTCAAAGAGGGCTACTAACATTTTTGCAGGGCTGCCCAAAGCATAAACAAAAGCAAAAGGAAAAATTTCTAAAGTGTTTGTGATTTATTTCCTTTCAAGTGTGGCATTCACTAATTGTATTAGGAACTTTAATACCTTGTGAAAGAGATTTTGAGGTGGTAGCAGAAGTATGCTCTTCACCTTTAGGTGAATCAGAAAATCTTGACCCATCTTAAGGTTTTGGAAGCAAGGGAGTAGTTGAATCTCTTTACTTGGTGTGTTTGGGAGAAGTTTTTGAGATATGGGAGTATGCTCTTCACCCTTGAGGTGAACCAAAAACCTTGAACCTCATATCCATTTTTGTTTAGTTTAAGAATCTTTTAGTGGGCCTGCTCTTGAGCAATCAAGAGGACGACTCAAGTGGGGACAACCTTGTCATCATTTTCCTTGGTGGCGAGTGATTCCAACTCACTATAATCTCAAGGCTATCAAGGACACCAAAAACCTTGGTAGACATAACACTTGTCTTCATTTGATGTGAGTAGCTCATGGGATTGCGACCATGGGGAAAACATTGAACAAGAATGCTTAAGGTACTCTTGAGGCCGCGAGGTCCGAGTCCTCTTTGAGGAGCAAGAGGGGTGTTGTGAACGGAAATCGTTATTAAGAACCATTAGATAGAAGCCACCTTATTTAGCTGCTTATCTTCTTAGTGCAAGGATTGATCCACCTTATTTAGCCGCTTATCTGCTTAGCATTTATAGGGTGTTTTTTCAATCCTGATATCACAAGTGTTTGTCTTGGCAAGGTTGCTTTTGCCCTTGTTTCAAGTGTTTGAGACATGTTTGATCCCTCACTGTTTACAAACCTGCCAAAATCCTGCTGATATTGTGATTGAAATTGAAAATATCAATCCTCAGACCGTAAATTTTGACCAAACAGACCCAAAAACACAAATTTTACACAGTTCTGGTCAAGAGTTAAGCAATTTTGCAACAGTATCGCCTGCTTTGAGAAGAAATATCGTGCGATAGTTCACCCTTGATAAACTATCACCTAATCTACCTGGTGTTTATCGCCTGGCTATTGTGAGCTCTATCACCTGATATAAGGTAAAGTATCACCCGGTTATAGGTGTATCGCCCTGGTAGCCTGGAGTATATTGCCTGGTTAATTTCTGTCGTGCTTTCAATTTGATCAATTTCAATTGTTGTTAGTCAGGTTAGGTCTTTGAGTAGGCTTCTTGCTCTGTCGTTCGAGACTTGTCTTGACTCTAAATTTTTGGTTTTAGTCCTCTGGGATAGCATCATCTGATTTATGAAATCACTTTGGTAATAATTGTCAAATTAGAAGGCCCTTCTTAGTGACAAGGTTCATCTCTAGGATTGTTAGCTACATTCTTGGAAAATTTTAGTGCTCTTATTGTCCAAATCATTTTCATTTAAATCTCAATTTCAATTATATTTTGGCCTAGTCCAACCTCCTGGTTCAAAAGTGCAAGGGTAGTCACCCTTTGATTTGAAGCACCTCTTTGACAGTGTTGGTAAAGCCCTTTTTTTATCGTTTCATTTCTCTTTGGACAATAAAGGACTTTGATTATCCTAGTTTGGTGCTGACACTTTGAGAGGTCATCTTATCATTGAGAGTATCTTTCTTTCATGTCAGTTACAACAAGGTACCAATTCAATCAAGTGAAGCGAACCCCTATTGCCTTTAGCCAATTACCACTAGTTAAGACTCGTCAACAACATAAGGGAAAAGGCCCCCTTTTTGATCAATCTCCTAAGAGTGAATCTGAAGTTTGTTTTAATCCAAAGGGTAATCCTAGTGAAGTGAGCACCTCGTTGGCACCACTTTCGTCAAGTATGGACATGAGTTACACTTTCACTCGACAACAAAAAGAAGCCATGAATCAAACTTTGGAGGATATTTTCCAACGACATGGAGTGTATGGTGGTTCTTCTCATGCTAGCCCACCCAGGTCCCCCCCCCAACAACTCGAGATATTTTGATGCTCACCAACGAGCCGAGAGACATTATAAGCAAACTCACTCAGATTCAGGGTCACAACACGAGGACCAGAACAACGAATCTAGTGATCACCACATCAATGCAGCCAACGCAATAAGGCATTCGAGACCATCCTCTCCACTTAAAGATACCTCTCGATATGCAAATACGAGATTGAAAAGCATTGAGAGGGAGAAGCAAGCCTATTTGGATGAACAAGCTGCTAAAAAGGAAAAATTTAGACAACTAGAAGAAGAGGAACGTGCATTATTGGACATAAGGAAGAGAGTCGCCCAAGAAGAAGAAGATAGACTCTATGCACAACAACTCCAAAGTCGATTCAATGGGAGGGGTACCAATAGTGGGACCAACTCACTCCCATCTACCCCTTTGCCAAGTCCTAGAAGAAGATCAAGGACACCCTCACGATCCCCAAGTCCTAGAGGAAGAAGGACTTCAAGATATGATCACCATAGGAGACAGTCACCTCATAGACTTTCAAAGAAACCCTCCCAACGAGCACATCATGGCTCACAACATGGAGGAAGTTATGCCAAATTTGATCATATGGATTTTATGACTATGCAACAAGAACCATCCTTTCAGGCATATGTGGAACAAAACAAGGATCAATTCCTCGAAAGCCTTATCAACAAAGGTGCTAAGGTCCCATATAATTTTGACGTCCACCAAAAGATTAAGAAACAAAATCCTTCAACTAATGAAGTGATCATGCAAATGCAGAAAGATATAGAAAGGATGAGGGCTCCTAAGAGCACATTTAATTTGGACTCCATATGTCCCAACCCGATTGACAAGAGTGTGGTGTTAGTGGAGTTCCCTAAGAAAGTTGAGTTTCCAACCTATGACAAATATGATGGCGTTGGTGACCCTCATGACCATGTTTGACAGTTCTACATAATGAGCTTTTCTTTTCATCATGAAGACTCCTACTTGATGAGATTATTTCCAAGGAGTCTCAAAGGTCAAGCCATGGAGTGGTTCACCAACCTTACTCCTCCAGTAAAGACATTTAAAGAACTCGTCCAAAGATTTGTTCAACATTTTGCTTATAATCTATCAAGGTCGGTCACAATGCTTGATTTGTGCAAACTCAAACAAAATCAAGGAGAACCTTTTGTCACCTTCCTACAAAGATGGAGACGTTTGTGCTCAAAATATCCAAGGACAATTTCTAAGGAGGAACGAATAGACATCATTGTGAGCAACTTGATACCAGAATTAAGATATGAAGTAAGGAAGATCCCGTTTAATTCTTTTGATACCATGGTAGAAGTGGCATGTCACATAGAGGATGTCCTAAAAGAACAAGGGATTTTGGCTAAATCAACTAACAACAACAATAGCCAAAATAACAACAATAATGGTAATAAGGACAAAAAGAACTCTTATTGGAATAAGAATAAGCAGGTGGTTAATGACGGAGTTGTTGACTCATCACAACCTAAGAATGAAGGAGTTCTTAATCTCTCTCATGCAGTTCAAGCCATGAAGCTGCAAGCATCCTCAGGACACCAAGAGAATAAACCCAAGTATCAAGGGAAACCTAAAAAGGAAAAGAGACAATTTACCAAACTTGGGGACTCCTATGCAGACATTTTCAAGACACTAATTGCTCATAATTTGGCACAACCTCAGGATCCTACCAAGCACCGCATACCCGATCCCAAACCTCATTGGTGGGATGAGAAGGCCTTTTGTGTCTTCCACAATGGAATTGGACATGATATAGAAAATTGTTTTAGACTTAAACATCTTGTCCAAGACCTCATTGAAAGTGGATGATTACAATTTGATGGTTTAACTACTAATGCGTATCATAAGGCTTTTAAAGAACCCTTGCCCAAATATGAGAAAGGAGAGAATTCTAACAACAAGCATGGCAAGGCTGCTATCAACTATACCTACACAAATGCTAAAAATGTTATTAACATGCTTGAAGTGGCTGATGATAATATCAACATGATGAGAGGGAAAGATCCTTATGGATATGATGTGGATTCAAGTCCTATGTCTGATGAAGGACCCGTTGTGGTGCTAAGAGGTCCTCACTCACGAAGTATGCCCCAATCCCTCAATGTTGTCACTAGGGGTCAGTCTCAAGCTCCCATTATTATCAGAGGTCCTAGCTCTAGCAAGTCTAAGCAGCCCATGTCCAAGGGTGTTCTCCCTAAATCTGTTGTTGGCCCTGATTCAAATTATAACCTTATTGACCAATTACAGCGTACACTAGCGCAGATATCTATTTTTGAACTTTTAGAATTGTCCCCTAAGCATAAGCGTGTCCTTGAGGATGCTTTGCGAGCAGCCAGTGTCCCTAACAACTTAGATATTGATCAATTCCAGAATATGGTCAACCATTTGGCTAGCCCTCATTACCTCACTTTCTCAGAAGATGACAAATCCATCAGTCACCCACATAACTTGGCCTTACACATCGAAGTCATGATTCATAAAACCCGTGTCAGGTGTGTATTGATAGATGGGGGTGAGGGGCTCAATATTTGTACCATGAGTTTGTTGAAGACTCTAGGATATTCTAAAGAAGTTATTGACACAAGGAAAAAGATCACAATCAAGGCATATGATGAAGCAGAAAGAAGTTCGAAGGGATTGGCCGTTTTGCCTATTCGCATTGGTCCAGTAGAAAAGGATATCTTATTTCAAATTGTTGATGTTGGACCTTTAGCCTACAACATTTTGCTAGGTAGGCCATGGATTCACAAAATGCAAGCAGTCCCAACAACGTATCACCAGTGTGTTAAGTTTCCCCATAATGGTGTAGAAATTTGCATACCTAGAGATAGTGCTTTGTCAGTTAATAATATTTCTGCTGGATCACATGTACCTTTGAATAGGGAAGTTGACAGTTCTAGTATTTCACTTGAACAATGCAAGAAGAAGTTTAAGACCATAGATCTTGGGATGGGAGATTATAAAATTGATTCTTTTACAAAAATGTCAATCTCTCCTAGGTCTTATGGGAAACCATCACCAAATATGAAACCTTCATCCTCGGTAATGACAATATTTGGAAAATTTGTTGAGTCTTCGGTTCCTATTCAGGAAGAGAAAGAGGAAGTTGTCGTAAGAGACTGGATCTATCATGAGGAAAAATACCAACACAATGAGAACTTTGCTCCTTCACCTAAAGCTAATGGGAGAGGGTATACATTGGTTAAGAATATGGGTTATCCAGGATATGGTCCCCTTATCCATAGGTTGGATGCTAAAGCTGAGCCTCTTAACCATGCCCTTTTTGGATGAAAGAATAAGTCAACAGTTGGCTTAGGTTTTGAAAATAAGAAGAAGAAAGGCGTCCCTGTCTCAGCTGCGATAGACAGTGACAATGACTCAGACTACACACCTAATCTTTCCAATCAACAAGACATGTCTGATGATTGGGTGCCTTCAAAAAATCTCCTTTGGGGAGATTCAAAAGATTTGATAATTGACAGTCCTACTATCCCAACTGCGACAGATAGTGACTATATGAATGCTAGATTGACAATGGAAAGTGTTGCTATCCTAGCTGCGACAGATAGTAACAGTGCTAATGTTGGGGAAGGGGAAACTCTTCCCAATCTTGAGGCCTCTACATCACAAGGCCCAAATGATGATTCAGAAATAGACTCACATGAGTTCGAATGGGACTCACTTTCAGATGCAACAGTTGATTTAGACATAGATGTTGTCCATACATATAGTATTCAATCTGATGTGACCAACAAGCTTAGTGTAGGACTAGAGGATTGTACTCCTCGAATTGCCTTAGTGGATGATGCTTCGTTTGGTAGGACAAATCTCAACTCGGGTATCTTAGGAGGGGACTTGATGAATCCTGATTGTATGGTCATCAGAGATAACACCTTTCACATAAATAACATTGAACCAGTCATTGACCTACCCCTTGTTCACTATGACCTAATTGACTGGTCTTAGCGCCATCAAGAGCCTAGATTCCTCACTTTTCAGAATGATTACAAAATTGCCTACTATCTGAATGCTCTTGAACCCGTGGCTTCCTCCACCAGTGAACCAATAATAAGTATGACGAAGCCTGATATTAAGTACCTCAGTCTAAAAATAAAAGAAAAAGAAAAAAAGGTCTGATGGTGAAAACCACTTTGTGGCGGTATCAGAACCAAAAATAGTAAAAAGAAATGACGTATCTAAGGGTGAAAACCTCTTTGAGGCACCTAAGGATGAGGTACTTAATAACTTGCCGAGTTATTTTTAGGATAGATCATCAGTATTGATTGAGCCAACAAAACCAGTTAATTTGAACACAGAAGAAGCTCCTCAAATAATTCATCTTGCTCAGTCTTTATCAGAAGAAGAAACCAAGGCATATATACAATTCTTACAAAAGAAGAAAATTAATTTTGCATGGACATATTTAGACATGCCAGGGCTTGACACAAATCTTATAATGCATCACTTATCCATAGCTCTAGGAGTCAAACCAGTGAAATAGAGACTCAGAAAAATGCATCCACATGTAGCTCTCCTTATCAAAGTGAAATTAGAAAAACTTTTGAGAGTTGGATTCATCAGAGCCATCGATTATGCAGAATGGATCTCAAACATAGTACCAATTTCCAAACATGATGGGTCCATTCGTGTATGCACAGATTTTAGAGATTTAAACAAAGCATGCCCAAAGGATGATTTTCCACTTCCAAACATTGACATGATAGTGGACATGATAGCGGGTTATGAAATATACTCTCTAATGGATGGTTTCTCAGGATATAATCAAATTAAAATAGCTCCTGAAGACCAAGAGAAAACAACATTCACATGTGCATGGGGAACCTATTGCTGGAACGTCATGCCATTTGGGTTAAAGAATGCAGGAGCAACATACCAACGAGCTATGACCACAATTTTTCATGATACGATGCATAAGAACATGGAAGATTATGTGGATGATACCTTGGCTAAATCAAGAAAAAGGGATGCACACCTTACTGATTTGGAAGTAATTCTAGATCACATGGAATAGTTTCAACTCAAATTGAATCCAAAGAAGTGCGCATTTGGTGTCACCTCAGGCAAGCTTTTAGGATTTATAATCTCAGCAAAAGGTATAGAGGTTGATCCCGAAAATGTCCAAGCAATTTTAGATATGCCACCTCCAAGAAACATTAGTCAGATGAGAAGTCTTCAGGGACGACTCCAGTCAATTAGGAGGTTTATCTCACAGCTGGCAGATAAAGCACAACCCTTTAATAAGACACTGCATAAGGGTGCTTCTTGTGTATGGAATGAGGAATGCCAAAAGAGCCTAGATCAAATTAAACAATACTTGGGTAATCCTCCAATTTTGATGCTGCCTATTCCTAGGAAACCATTGATTTTATACATTTCAGCAACAGAGTCTTCCTTGGGGGCATTATTGGCTCAATTAGATGATACTGGGAAAGAAAGGGCCATTTACTACATTAGTCATACTCTAGTATCTTATGAGACCAATTATAATAACATTGAGAAGTCTTGTCTTGCAGTGGTGTTTGCTTCCCAAAAGTTGCGACACTATATGCTTGCTCATACTATACATTTGGTTGCAAAAATTGATCCTCTTAAGTACTTGCTTAGTAAGGCTTCCCTCACGGGTAGACTTGCTAAATGGATGATGGTTTTAACTAAATTTGACATAGAGTACATTTAAAGGAAGGCCATAAAAGGGTAAGCTATTGCTGACCAATTAGATGATTTCCCAGTTAAGGATAGTATGCCTGTTCAAGTAGAATTCCCAGATGAACACATCCTATATATGACTACTCGCACTTGGAAAATGTTCTTTGATGGTTCCCACATGCAAAATGGATCAGGTGCTAGAGTATTATTTGTCTCTCCACATGGGTACAATATTCCAAAGTCTTACAAACTTTTGTTCCCATGTACGAATAATATTACAGAATATGAAGCTTTAACCAATGGATTGAGAATGGCTATAGAATGGAACATAACAGAGTTACATGTCTTTGGGGATTCTCAGTTAATCATCAACCAAGTCAATGAGGAGTATCAAACCAAGGATGATAAATTGATACCCTCCAAAAATATGGTTGACTCATTGAGACATTACTTTACATTTGTGACATTTCAACAGATCCCTAGGACAGAGAACAAAGCTGCAGATGCTATGGCCACATTAGCTTCACTCCTTCAGTTGGAAACACATGAATCAAGATTCGAATTCTTGGTGGAAGAGCTACACCATCCCATATTTGACTCATCTAAAAGCCATGTCATTTGTACCCTTGTCACACACGAGTCTTCCCGATATGGTGCTCTCTATTCATATCTTCGTGATGGCATCATCCCCGACACATTCAACCATTCTGAACGCCAAAACCTTGTCTGCAATGCCTCTCGCCACACCCTTATCTCTGATGATTTATATAGGAGGGGTTTAGATGGGACACTCCTTAGGTTCTTGGAAAAGGAGGAATCCGACCAAGCGTTAGCTGACATCTACGAAGGCATTTGTGGTGGACATTCCAACAGTCTTGCCATGGCTCGAAGATTGCTTAGGGCAGGGTATTATTGGCCCACGATGCAGATAGACGCAGTAGCCTTTTCTAAGTCTTGTGAAAAATGTCAGAAACATGGAAACCTGATTCATGCTCCACGTAGGGAGCTGACTCCTTCTGTTTCTCATTGGCCATTTCAGTGCTGGGCCTTTGATCTAGTTGGGCAGATTCATCCCAACTCATCAGGTGGACATAAGTTCATTATTACTGCCACTGACTACTTCACAAAATGGGTGGAAGTTGTGCCACTTTTTGTTGCTTCAGGGAAGACTATCTCTTTGTTTATCTTGAATCATATTATTTGCCGATTTGGAGTGCCTTTTGAGATTATCACTGATAACAAAGGTCAATTCAAGAATAAGGACCTAAAGCATTTATGCAAAAAGTTTAAAATCAAGCAACATTGGTCCTCCATTTACTTTCCATAGGGAAATGGACAGGCAGAGGCTTCCAATAAAACCATCCTTAAGATTCTTCATAGGACAGTGCACAAGAATGGTAGGGATTGGCACTTGCAAATCAATCCCGCACTATGGGCTTATAGAACTAGCATTCGTACACCTACAAGAGCTACTCCTTTTTCTCTTACCTATGGCGCTGAAGCGGTATTGCCTTTAGAAGTTGAGATACCATCACTTAGAGTCTCACTCAAAGGATTGATAACAGATGAGGATTACCGCGCCATGAGGTTACAGGAACTAGAACTTCTAGAAGAGAAGCGTAAGGCTTCTTTTGATCATATGAGAGTGTATCAGAAGTGTATGTCCAAGGCATTTAATAAGAAGGTTTGTCCTAGAGAGTTTCACGTAGGAGATCTTGTTTTACGAGAAAATCCTAAGAACCAACAGCATAGAGAACAGAAGGGTAAGTTTGAACCTAATTGGCTTGGACCATATGTCATCATAGCTGCTTTTGGTACAGGTGCATATTTACTATCAGATCCAGATGGAGAACAACTCCCTGATCCCATCAACATTCTGCACCTCAATAAGTTCTATCCTTGATGCCCATTTCAGTCTGGGGGCATCTTTGTACATATTTGTGGATCCTGAAAAATACCAAAAAAATAAATAAAAAAAATTCATGATGCTGAAAAAATCTTAAAAAGCATAAAAAGTCCTGAAAAAATACAAAAAAATCAAACAAAAATTTTAAAAAATTTAAAAAAAAAAATAGAAAAAGTGCCTTGATGAAAACTTGGAAATAGGCGCCTTGGTAGCAAAAATACAAAAAAAAAAATACAAAAAAAAGAAAAAAGAAAAAATTGCAATAAAATCCAAGTGGTGAAAACTTGGAAATAGATGCTACTTGAGGCCTTTGCACCCCTATTTCTTAGCATGCGTCCTTGACACTTAGTCATTTTCCATCATGCCTTGACCCTATTTGACTTGGTCTGGAATTGGTCTTTGTTTTTGTCTAGGGGGCATAATTGTTAGCATAGGTCCTTTAGGGGCATTTCACAATAGGTGTTTTTTAACACCACCCCAAACAATGTTTTTCAACACTACCCTTGCGTCAAGTGTTTCTTAACACTTATCAGATATCTTACCCAATAGTCTAAGTATGATGCAATATTTCTCATTTGCAGATGCGATGATCAGAGTCTGACTCTATGACCAACACACACGCACTTAAACAATCAACTCGATTGAGATATGTTGACTTCATTTTTCTTTGTGTGATGTCTATGAGGATTTCTTTGATGAGTGGTCTCTCCCTGAGAAGTTTTCGATGATGCATAGCTAGAAGACTGAGGGTACGAGAACATGTTTTATTTCTTTATCTGCTTGCGGGTATATTTTGTTGATCCTAACTGTCATGAGCATTTATGCTGGTCTTACTTGACACTATGGGTTGACAAGGCATTATCCTTGACTGTTTTGCGAGTGCATGCTTCTAGTTATCTTGACTTTAATGTGTCTTTGATACAAGCATAATCTCGCCATAAAAAAATTAGGTGATCTCACTGCACTAGTCATCTTGACCTCCATGTATTTGATGCCTAGGTGGGATTTCCACATTTTTATCTGATAAAGATCATACTCATATCCACATAGTCATGCTAGTGTGCATTGTATGATCTTACGGTGCTACTTAACGTTCGATGATGATAATTAGATGTCTATAAGCATTGTGACCTTGCAAGTCAACCACTTTTCATAGTAGCTTGCATTTCTAGGTTCATGATTAGATTAGTTTTGCATTTGCATATGGAGAGAGCTCTCCTTTTTTCTTACATGGACCTATTAGTCAACTATGCTCACCTTTCCTTCTTCTCGATCATGTCTTTCACTCCTTGTCTTTTTCATCTCGAACCTGTTCTTGCTCATCACAAGGGGTTAATCATATCATCATTATCACAACTGTCATTTTCAGAAACATGAGTCTATATTATACACATGAGAATCAAACATACATCTATGAGAGAGAACATACATAAGCATGTACATAAATATTTTGAACAAAATGACAAGACAATATACATGAACTGATACATCCATCACAAGTGAGATAAACACATATCGCAAATTCGGTAAATCTCATATATAAATGTCATGATACAATATGGGATCCCAAAATCTAGATCACAGTCTCAAGATATGTCAAAAACATCTAACCCTAAACCTAAGACTGACTGCCACCCTCATGTCCTGGTGCTAGCAGAGGTGGTGCTGGATCAGGAACTACATCTGATCTACCCACTACTGCAAAGTATGACGGTGCTCTCTGATCCTCTGGGACTACCTGAATATAGAGGCCATGATAGTGTACACACTAAAATATGCACTTCTATGAACCATTACATGCAAGGTTACTCAAGAGTGAGGCCTCACAAAGTGGCTCATAGCTCTCTATGCATGGAGTTGCAAGGGACTATGAGTTTTGCTCTCAGCTAGAGTTACAAGAAGGTGACCTTGCTAGTCAACCATACAATGAGAGATTCAAGTGAAGACAAGGGAAAAAGTGCCAATATCTCCAAGAATCTAATATGAAATGCAATGCAATGCAACTAAAATGAAGATGCAAATGTGCAAGCTATGCTATGAAAATGGAAGTGCAAACTAAGCTATGAAAAGAAGTACAATAGATTCCAAGCCCCTAATTAAGCTATGTGAGATCTATTCTATTGCATAAAAGGAAATCTAATCTATGATGCCATGAATGTAACTATGAAAGCAAAACTATTATGAAATGCAACTAAAATGTCAAGGCTTCAAAGCTTGAGTGTCTTCAAAGAGAGCTCCAAAACCTGCAGCATAACAATGGCATAAAATATGGATATGCAAATGGAGGAGAGAGCTCTCCTTTTATAAGAAATGAGGTGAAATGGACCATGGAGATTAAGAGGCAAAAGGTCTTAATCAGCGGTGGAGCTTAAAAGAGGAGCAATCCATGTGCACAAGTATCCTCCAATGAGAGTGAAGTGTTGACTTTTGAGCCTCATGTGAGACAAAAAGTACTTTTTCCCTTTTTATAAAATAGGAATAATATTTTATTTGTGCAACTTAGGATAAGAGGAAAGTGGGGGCTTTTTATTTAATTAAAAGGGGAGGAAATATTCCTTTTAATCAAATAAAGACTTAGGATAAATGGTTAGCCCAAGGATAAAAATCCAATATATGATCGAAATTAGATTTGATCAAGAAATTGATAATGTTGAAAATATTGATTAATGATCAAAATGATTCAGGATTGATAAATTGAATAAATGGGGCCCAAAGTCTAGGCGACCATTTTAGGGTGCATACAGATAGTACGCAGCTCGTGTGGCCTCCCTCTATCTCTCTGCAATAGTAACCTGTAGCTGCCTCTCTCGGCGCTCTGTCTCTGCTCTCTGATCTGTGAGTTGTTGATCCCTCATAGCTATAGCAATCCTCAACTACAATATCTTAGCCTTGAGAGCCTGTATCCTCACCCTCAGATCATCCCCTCCTATAGGTGGGTCCTGCCTAACCGCAGCCTGCTGGCGAACTGGTCTCATCGCATCAGGGGTGGCTGCCCTCTATCCCCGTGGCCATTTCTGGCCACTCGATCTGGAACTCTCCCCAGCATCTCTCACTCTCCCGCTACCCCTATCCTTACTATCCCCTCTGTCTCCTCCATCTCCACCCTCATCTCCTCCCTATGTTGGTACCTGTACATCTGGAATAGTGAACCGAGGGAACGGTGCCCTCCGCCGCTCTACCCTGTCTACTGCATCAGCCCCTGCATCTACCACATCTGGGTAATACTCCCAGGGCTTGCTCCTAATACCATTTGTTTCCGCGATCACCTACTGATAATCTAACATGGGTAGCCACCCATGTCCCTCCTCATCCCTAGCTCTGGCATATGTAGTAGTCTCTGTAGAGACCTGCTGCTGCCTCCCAAACTACCGCCATACCCGAGTGATGCAAAATCTCTCCACTATCTTTGAGTGTCGGCCTACTAGTGGCTGAGTGCATAGCATATAACTCAGCTCGATCATCATCTACATCACTCCATCCCTCCACATCTCTATATGGCCTCCATGTGAAAGCAGCCACCTCATCCAAAATCCTCCTATAATATGTCACATCCCCAGTATGAGCATATGATATGAAACTCATATATATGTATATGTATGGGTATCTCCTCTCTCTTGGCTGAACCCTCGGGCGCATCACAGCAATGTGCTCCCAAGCCCACACCTGTGCCAGGATGGCACCACAGGCCCATGTCTGATCGTCCCTGTAGACAATCTTGTGTAGCTCATGATACATCTCGACAAGAATGGCTGGTCCCCATGCCATTCGATGAGGTCTGCCTACCAAGTCAACCAGTAATCTACCCCATCCAAGCGGGAATCCCTTCTGACTACGATCAGTCATCAGGATCTGAGAAATAATGGATGCCACAATACATGGCACTGGGAAGTCTCTGCCAAAATCGTCTATCAGCTTCTCCCAGCTGACATGCCTGTCCAAAATAGTCACATCCTGGAACATCTCCTGGATCCATCGACGCCCCTCAGTGGCATCTTGATCATAGTATACCTGTGCCAACATGCAAATCATGTTAGTTTTCATCCTTTGGAAACATTACATTTTACACGATTATATCTTAAAACATGATTATACTTACCGGCTCTCCATGGCAGGGCACTCGTAGGATCCTGTAGATATCCTCTAGAGTAATGGATGCCTCGCCTGTGGGAAGATGGAAGGTGTTGTGCTCGCTATGCCATCTCTCGGCCAACGCAGTCAACAACCCATGGTCAGCTCTGATGTATGGGAATTTTAGTAAATACCTGAACCCCATAGTCTTAATGTCAGCATTGCCCGGATCATCTAGATCTCAGACACACTTCAACCCGGTCACCTTCGGCGCTCTAATGATTAGCACCAGAAAGACCTCCTGCAAGCCATTAAAACAAGACAGTTGTTAGAACATATCATGATGGATGCCTAAAAATCAGTCTAACACATCTTTAAACGCGTAAAATTGTCTGGACCCATGTCATTTTTGCTTACAAAAACCTAAAATTTCAAATTTCACACTTGGGCGATACTGCTTTTTTGGAGAAGTATCGTGTGATACTTCTCCCTATAGTGGTGCGATATACTTTGGGCCATGCGATACTTCACCCGGTATCACGTGATATTTCGCTCAGTATCGTGCGATACTGGTGCCTATACCCGCGCAATACTTTGGGGACCCACGAAGTATCGCATGATATTTCTCCTCAAAGGATGCGATACTTCTAAAGTATAGCATGATATTTCACCTAAACTAAAAATTTTCCAATTTAAAAATTTCCAAACGTGCTAAAAATGTATTAAATGACTCAAAAACAGTGAGTTTTCCAAAAACGTACCGGGGCAGGATAGTGTGGTGGCCGGTTGTGCAATCGGGCGCGCTTGAATCAATGCCTGTGGACGGGAACTCCTGCTTGCTGGGCCATATTCTCTCTCAAGCTCTGACAATTTTCAAATCACTACAAGACAAATGATTTTGAAAATGACATTTTCTCCCCCTTTTATAGCATTTTGACTTTTTTGACCAATTTTCAAAACACCTCAGACTTGCGCGAAAATTGCACCCCTAGCTAATTTCGACGTCCTGAATCCATTTTCAGACTCGAAATCAAAATCTAAGGTCATCTTGATAGTCAAAATCTCATTTCAAAATTTTCCTTCTACGTAGTTGATTGACCTTTTGAGGCATAATTCTCCGATCTTTGGTGGAATTTCTTCATTTCCATGTCTTTCAACCTTCTAGTCTATCATTCACCCTTTTTCTATTTCCTCACTGGGGCATGTGTCATTACCTAATGATTAACCTATTGACCTTTACCTTCGATTATGATTTCATTCTGATTTGATCAAATCTTTATCGATTTGTTGTCTCTCCTCTACCTGATTTCGATTTCAATTCCGAGGGGGCAGTATTTATGGGATCCTCATCCCCGATTCCTTGATTCTCTTGACTCATACATCTTTTGTGAGATTTTGCTCAAATTTGAGATTCTTATCTCCTACTTTGAATGTGATCCCGAATCGACCTCATGTTCAAAGGCCTTTGTTTATGCTTTGTCTGGATGTGATCCCGAACCGACCTCACATCTAAGTTGTTTTGTGATCCCAGATTGATCTCACACTTCAATTTTTCTTTGACTGCATGTGTTCCCAAATCAATCACACATTAGTCAAAGAGGGGCAAATGTATGCACCCAAAAATGGTCGCCTAGACTTTGGGCCCCATTTATTCAATTTATCAATCCTGAATTAGTTTTATCAATAATCAATATTTTCAACATTATCAATTTCTTGATCAAATCTTAATTTCAATCATATATTGGATTTTATCCTATGGGCTAATCATTTATCCTAAGTCTTTATTTGATTAAAAGGAATATCTCCTCCCCTTTTAATTAAATAAAAAGCCCCCACCTTTCCTCTTGTCCTAAGTTGCACAAATAAAGCATTATTCCTATTTTACAAAAAGGAAAAAAGCACTTTTGTCTCATATGGACACAAAATCAATTCCTATTGGAGGATACTTGTGCACACGGATCGCTCCTCTTTTAAACTCCACTGCCGATTAAGACTTTTGCCTCTTAATCTTAATGGTCCATTCCTTTGCATTTCTTATAAAAGGAAAGCTCTCTCCTTCATTTTGATCATGTTTTTTATGCTAACCTTATGCTGCCGGAATCCTTGAAGACTTTGAAGCTTTTTAGAGATCATTGTTGCATCCTACTTTATATTTCTTCATTTGCTTCATAGTTTAGTTTACATTCTTACATAGTAGTTTCATTTCCATAACTTTCATAGATTAGATTTCCTTTCATGCAATAGCATAACTTCACATAGCTTAATAGGAGGGATTTGTAACACTTGTTATTTCCATTTCATAGCTTAGTTGCATTGCATTTTCATTTCTATAGACTAGTTTGCATTGCATTGCATTTTCATAGTGATTCTTGAGGATATTGGCACTCTTGCCCTTGTCCTCATTCGAATCTCTCATTGTGCGGTTGACTAGCAAGGTCACAAGCTTGTAGCTCTAGCTGAGAGCAAATACCTCATAGTCCCTTGCAACTCCATGCATAGAGAGCTATGAGCCACTTTGTGAGGCCTCATTCTTGAGCAACCTTTCATATAATGGTTCATAGAAGTGCACCATTTTAGTGTGTACATATGTAAGATGTCTTCTCGCCAAAACTCCAAGGGAAGGCGAGGTAGACGAACCCAAACATGAACTCAAGAAGGCATCTCTTCAGCTAAATTAAAACTTGCATGCCATGGTTTAATAAATAATCCAACCTAATTATAAAAATATGGGCCACCTTTGAAAACTCTATTGCGATCTGCCATATTCGAGAAAATAACCATAAAATAGCTATTTGTTGCAAGCATAATTTCCACATCTCCTTCAATCTACCAGGAACGTTGGATCCAAGCTTCCAGAGTGGACAAAGGAATGCGAATGTCAAGAAACTTACAGATCAGATCATGTCTTCTCCAATACGAGACATCTTCTTCCACCAAATTAGGAGAAATGACCAAAATTGGACGATCCTGGGTTCTAGGAAGACACCCATTAACCTTCTTCATTTTAGGGTCAACACTCATATAAAATGTATCTGCTTGTTGTGCATGCATGCTTGAAGAGGACCCATTAGGAGCCTTGTCCATGCAAGAAAGCTCTGCAACAGAGAGATCATGATTTGAATTAAAAAGCTCTTAAAATATCTATATTCTGTTGGAAAAAGCACAAACCCTACTCTACAATTTTTGTATAATGAAAAGCTTTTTCAGGAAAAGGACAGTCACCTTGTTAATGAATATGCACTTAGCCTATTATCTACTATCATGGCTTGTAGTAGAGCTAAAACTTTGTTCGCATGCAGGCCTCGTCTCTGTCTTCCACTAAGTTCACAAAGCTCTCCATCATTCACAAAATTCTCTCTATTCCATTCATTGCTTAGTTTCCTTTGTTAACCAAGTTGGTTGGTTATCTCTCTAGTGCTCAGTTATTTCCATGGCACTCAACGATGCTTATTTGGCACTTGGTTATCCTTTCTTACTAAGTTGTTTGTTTTAGTTTCCTGTTGAGGCTAACTCGTGCAATTTATTTTGGTCGTAGATTTAATGATGGTATGTATCATTGGGAAGTGTGTGGACCTAGATCTGGTTGTTCCTTCCATTGATGGTGGATCTAAAGGCTGACTTGTTTGGTAGCCTCTTGTATATAATGTAATCTTGGTTTGTATTTTTGGGACATCAATTAGGATATGAATTAGGACATCAGAGATAGAAGCTAGAAGTGGGAAGTTTGTTGCAAATCCTCCCATGTTGGAGGACTTTTGTACTTGATTGTAATATCTAGCCTAAATTGGCAAGGCCTTACAACCTGACATGTATGAATCAAATTGAGATAAATATATGAAAGTTTATGCATTCTCTCTCTCACTTGTGTGTTTTTTGCTTCCGCGTGTGATCTCGACAAGGTGGATCTGGTTAGGGTGTGCCATTGGCCCCTTTCCCTGTCTACCCTTGCATCAGTTGGTCCATATAGAGGTTTTCACCCCTCTCCTTTTCACTATATGACCCATATAAGTTCTACCTTACTAGGTTAGTTTGGTCACATTCTCTCCCTCTTTTTATGAATGTTACTTCTATCTTGGTTTAAGATTGATGAGGAACTAAGTCACTTGGGATCTTGGTGTTTCCTTGTCTCTTTTACCTTGATGGGATCTCTTTCCTATGCTCTGATCTACTTTATTATCAGTATGAAGTAGGTTCATACTCCCACTAAAGTGGGGGATAAATATAGCATCCTAAATTATAAGCACTTACAATTTTGGTCCTTAGTTAGGCCCTATTTTAGTCTCCAAGTCTTCTGTGCTTGTTGTTCTTGATCATACCTTGATTTCAAACAAAAAAAAATATCCCTGAGTCCATACAGAATCCCAATTTAAATTTAAGCCCTGATTATCTCCTAAGGAGTGACCCAGAGTGTATGGGGGGTTTGATCTGCCCCCTACATTAGGAGGTGCCCCTTACATGGTAGATTGACCCCAATTTTGAATTGGAGATTATTATTTTTCATTTTAAGTGCAATTTCAAATCCTTGTCAGCCTCCTTCGAGGTTTGCACCTTCAAATGATGTGGAGAGATACAAAGCTACCTCCCCCATTTTGGGATTCATCAATTAACTTTTTAAATCTATCCATCAATCAAGATTGTATCCATAAATAAGTATTCTAAGAACTGAAACAATTCAAGGATCAATCAAATTCATTTAATCACCAAGCATGGAAGATATGGAATAATGTCTAGATCTTAGCATGTGTGAAGGAACTCATGTTCTTCATGTTCTAGATTCAAGGTCAACACTACATCAAGATGACTTTCAAGCATCCTCACAAGCAATTCAATAGTTGTGAAGGTATAACATCTTTGCAAGCCTCGTCTACTGACAACATGTTTTTCCTTTATACATTTTCAATTCAATTTCAAGGTTAATTCCTATATAGGGGTTCAATTGAGGAAATCCATTTTCTCCCAACATTTTCCCTATGTTTTGTGCACATGTGATAAGTGACCAAGTTTTGGATTCAGATTTAGGAAGATATAATAGCCCGCTACAAATGTCTACCTTTTTCATCTAATTTTGGCTAAACAAGGGCACCTATCAACATTAGGGGTGATTCCAATTGCCCCATACACTCTAGGTCACCCCTGACAGACATTTTGAGTTGAAACTGTTTGTGCAAGTTATTTACAGTGTTTACTACCCAAATCTGGTATCAAAATTTGCATATCAATCGATTATAAGTTTGCATCTATAGATTTATCTTCGTTACATATTATCTTCCCCGATTTCCTTCATTTCTTTATTTTAAATTACATTTAATCAATCATTCTACTATTAACGAAGGTGGAAACACCTTATACCCATTCAATTCTTGACTTCCCTGAAGTATATTGGGTACTTTCCCCTTCCTAATGTGATGAGAGAAAGATGGAATTTGGGTGTGATGCTTCCTAGCATGTTTGACCATCCTAATGAACATTAATCCCTATACACTCGCCATCAATGCATTCCACACATTTTTTCTTTCATTGTATAATATTTTAATTAAAATCACTTTACAAAATAGGAATTTTGCATTCACATATGTTTAATTGATTATGCAATATACATTTCACAAATATTTGTGGTTTTCAAATATTAAATGAAGTTTGAATCTTTATATTTAGAGGTAGAATTAGTTTTTTACAATTTTTTGCAAATAATTTAGAAATTGAATAAGTTTATTATAATATTGGAGTATATTCATTTTAGTTACAAATTTAAACAAGATTTGACTTCACAATAAAATATCACTACACATGATATGGAAAAAAAATATCTAGTGGATGTTTTAAACACCTAGATTCATTCTAGTAATGAACTTATTCAAAATTCAACTTCACTACAAAATATCATTACAAATGATATGGGAATATTATTTTTTGATGAATAATAGTCATTTTCATTAATATAAGAGATAAAGTACACAAAAAAGTAGGGGGATATGAGAGTGTCAAGATGATAAAAAATGATATGAAAATATTTTTAGTTAGTGGATTTTTTAAACATTGTTTTGTATTATTATGTAAGAGCATTGTTTATTTTAAAATTAAAGGGTATAAAATCAAATCTTATTTTATTATTTTATCAAAGGGTTATACAATGAGACTAAGTTAAATTATACAATCACACATTCTAAAAAGAAATTGACAAAATTAAATTGGTAACATCAATAACAAAAAGAATAGATGGCCATAAAAAGGGAACAACAACACTGCAAAAATATGACCTCACAAGGGAAACATTGTTCAAGTTACTAGTTTAACATAAGTTAAAAGAAACCAGAGCAATTAAGTTACATAAGAAAATCTAGTGTTAGGTGGGGGACCATCTAGGTTATCCCACCTATCACTAAGCAACTCCCTACCTTCCTCCAAGTGTTCCTAACCAATAAAAGAAACATTATCACCATCCTCACAATCCTACTACATTTGACTCTACACAATCCTTAATAAAAATATAACAAGAGTCAACCATGGAAGTTTTCTAATTAGGAGAATACCAACCACACATTAAGAGGATGTGAAAGAGTGATACAAATGAGGTCACCCACCCTAATAACCTAAAGGAAAATATAATTGTGGGTTTTAGTAAGGGCAGTGTTTTATTGATAGAGGTAGTGAAGGAGTGGTCACTCTTTGATGGCTAATGGCTACATTATTGATCTTAGCACTATACAAGATGTATTACTCCAATAATGAAGAAGGGTTTGTAGGTGTTGAGCCTCTAATGCCACCTTGTTGGATTTTTTTTTATCTAGATGAGTGCATTAGGTATCATGAGTAACTTGGGTTTAATAACAAAGTTATTATTTGTAAGAAAATTAGCAAAATATAGAGCTTCTTGTTGGTTTGTGGTGACTGGTCAGACAAGTAATGTACACTTTCCATTTAGGTTGACTTGTCAAGTATTTTTTAGGGTTAACTTGTTAGCTGACATTGTAAAATGCCTAAAGGCTTCGTATGTAAGTGGTGGTGTAATGTGAAATAGTATTAGACTATAATTTTCTCTTCGTTGGATAATAAAATAAGTGGGCTCTATGTTTGGTGGACATAGCCCAAGATTGGGTGAACCACGTTAAAATTTTTTGTCTTCTTGTTATATTTCTGTGTGTTTTATTCATTTGCACTATTAGTTAAATTTTACGTGTAACTATTAGATATTTGTCTTCTAATCCTAACACTTATATCTTTCCAAATATTAAAAAAATGAATTTGATAGTATACCATAATTGGGAGAACTAAACAAAAAAAATGTGGCTCCCTAATGGCTCCATCCTTAGGGATGATATTTTTCTAAAGAAATGGTTTACACATAAGAATCCCAAAAAAATCATACACCTAGTATGACACATTTTATGAACACAAAACTAGAAAACTTAAAAAGGAGACCCATAATGGGTATCCCAAGTTGGCTAAGTCAATACAAATTAAATGGTTGCTAATAGGAATGCCTTGGGACAATAAAGACTAGATAATATGGGTAACTTCTCACTCCATATCCAATCTCAAGTGATGTTAAAATACTTATAAAAAAATAAAACTACTTATCGTTTAGAGTGTGCACCATTGGAAGATGAGGTGAAATCAATCTATATATTCCTGTCTTGGATTATAATTAAGGAAATGAGTATTAACATGTCATTTCTATCCCTTCTAAAAAATCTTATAAGAAAGCATACAAACTTTGTACAAGTACTGTGAAGACACAATATCAAACATCACCAAGAGATTCCCTAGTCCAGATGACATAATTTATATATTTTTTCTTAAAGTGAGGATATCTAAATTGAAGCACCATTAGAGTTGAGATCTTAAAGGTATATGATTCCCCTTTAAATTGTAAGGGAGTGCATTGAATGAGTAGTAGGAAATTTCTTGTTTTGAAAACATTGATGGGAGGTTAACATGTAGAATTTTGATTAAAGGATAGGCCGTTGTATAATATATCACCATTAAATAGCAATTCTAACTTGGTAGACTCCCATAACTTCCAAATACTTATCACCAAAAAGTTCTCAATAATCTTTATTGAAATTCATTGGAGAATTACAAGGAATCAAAAACTAATGTAGACTAAAACCAGGAGCCTTATTAGATAGTCAACAATAGAAACCAACAATGCAAATTTTATATTTCACAACAATATCTACAATCACAACAATAAGTCATTTTGAATTTCTTTATTCATAATTACATCATCAAATTCTTAATAAATAATTTACAAATTGTTATTCTTCTTTTCATTACAATATATTTTTATGCTCTTTTAAATTTCAAAATTTATTTCTTAATTCTACAACATCCTTTATTTGCTAGGCAAAACAATTTCCACAAATCATTTTTTTCTCTACTTGTACCATAGACAATAAAAGTTTCTTCCAATCTCTACATTGCCCCTCAAAATATTATTACTTTTATTAATTTTTTAATGCAAGATAGAAAATGAGTGACTTGCCCTTATGACACCACACTCTACATGTCACACCCTTCTTGTTTTACTTATGCCTCTTTTTAAATCTCATCTTCTTATTTTATTTTCTAGCCCCTAATGTCATCTTAGTTATAATTATGTAGTCATCTTAGTTTTAATTTTATACTTAATAAATGCCTTTTTAATTAAAATATGGGTAAAAGCACAATAAGTTGTCACCCTTTTAGAAAGGAAAAGGCTAACAACATCAAAACTAAAAAACTTCAAGGGCATACAAGTCACATTTCTGTTGAGAATTTGAAGATGATGGAAACTGATGAAATGTGTAAAGTAGGATGAATTTTATGCCTATAATTTTTAAAAATTAATTTGAGTAAAAATTAATATATTTTAAAAAAAAATTTAGGTCTATTTTTCATATCCTGAAAAATACTACAAATTAGGGAGTTTACTTCCCGTCAAAACATTATAAGTAAAATATTGTTTTTCCCTCCAATTTTAGAATATATTTTAGATGACATGTATATCTAGTGTAGGAAAAAAGAAAGAAGTGTTTTCGATCCATAGTTTACCTGTTATAAGTATTTAAAGTCAAACTTACCTGAAATCAATAGTTTTTGTCTCTCGTCACTTTTCCCCTATCAAAACTATACCAAAAACCAAATAAATTACATATTCTTGAAGAGGACTCTCTCCTCTAGTGTCGTATATGATTTTCAATTTTTTTTGAATTGATTTAGTATTTTTTTATATTTTCTGAATCAACATCTTCTCAAAGTTTAATATACTTACATGTAGTTTTTAGCAAATTTGTTTAACATTTTGTAGTTGAAACAATATAAAATTTATATGTCCAAAATCGTACTTTCGAGATCTAGAAAAGGGTACTTTTAGTTTTTTAACATTTTCTATTTTGATCAGAGAAAGGAACAACAAAAGTACAAAATTCTAGTTTTTTAGTGTTTTTGGAGGTTTGGTTGCCAACATGGCATGCCACCTAGGTAGACTCGATCGAATCCGACTAGGGTTCGACCCCCCACAAGCAACCAAATAGTGTGAAAATGAGGGGCTTGGAATTATTTTGATATTTAAAATATCATTTAAACTCGGTCGAGTCCTACTCGGACCAGTCTACTAGGCCACGTAGACGTCATTCGACACCGTGTGGCACCTACGTGTACTCGGCCTAGCTAGACTTGGCTGAGTCTAACTAGGCCGAGTCTAACTGGGCCGAGTGATTTGAGTTAGCCTAAAAGGTGACACTCAATTGTGCTTTTACCCATATAAAACCCCAACAATGAATACACAAACATGCTTGTTCCATTTATAGTGCATTTGACTTCAATTATTTTAAGAATTTTTATGACTTTTATGTAGTTTCATTTGTTTTCTCTCTTTTTTTTTTGCAATAATTACAAGTGATTTTCTATAGGAATGAAGAATTTTTTGATCACCTCATTGATGTATTGACTTCTCAACTATTTATCATGTTCCCTCAATTTGGTTTTATTTGACAAAAAAAAATTCTATTACTTATCCCATCGACTACTACCATCATCACCATTAAACACAACCAAATAATGTGAAAACATAATTCTCATTAGAAGGTACCAAGATGTCATGAGCTACTTTTCCAATGAGAAAACCTCATAGATAGCCATGACCTCATATTCCTTAGATTCTACATGTATAGACAAAGAAAAATAATGATAATATTTATATGTCTCTACCATGTGAAGGGAGAGGTCAATGCCATTTCCAAAGAAATTTCTAGTAAACATGTACCCCATCTCAAGCATTTTAGGTCATTCCTTTAAAATTCAACATAAGAATCTTTTTGTTACACATCAAAACCTTAAATATAACTTGCAAATTAGTATTAATTTATATTTATGATAATATTGTGCAATATTGGTTTGGCTTGTGCCTCTAGTGTTCAAAATTTGATGATGACAATAAATTAGCTCAAAGAATACCTATTAAGGATAAGCATCATCAAGAAGGAAGACTTTTTATTGGAAATGTGTAGAAAAATAGAGATGAGGGTATAAATAACACATACATAGTGCATGGAGATGGGTGTGTAGTTTTCGATTCATACTCCTCCAATTGTTATTTGTTTAAGGTGAAAATGGTGTTAATAAATTTAGTAATGTAAACTATGTGAGATGAATTCATTAACTAACCACTTCCACACTAACATTCAAAATACAAGAGAAAGAGGGGCTTCTAGGAGTAATTCTCAATATAACCTAAGTTAGATTAGCAAAAACTCAAGAAGATGAGGGAATGCATAATGCTAAACCCAACTTATATTAAGGAAGTACACAAGAAAGTCCGCTTTCATGTAATATAATATTTGATTAAGGTTGTGTAAATGTACTTATAAAATTGAACTAATTGATTTAACAAGATAAGAAATAGAGATCTAGGTGCTAAATGTAAGCAATCAACCCAATTAATATGTGAAAACAAATCTATGCAAAGATATGAAATAGATAATGAGGTACTCACCTTGAAGTATGAAGAGGAATATGTTTTTCTTCTTTGAAAATTGTTGTTCTCGACCTATAGTTGAATTTATGACTGCAGATCTGCAATCATGGCTGAAAACCTAGAAAATGTTGAAATATCAGGCTGCCAAGAATAGGTCAACCATATCACCGTGTTCTGGAACAGGTTGACAAAGTCACCATTTTCTTGAGACACTTTTCTAAAGTCAACCCAAATTTTTCTAGTAGATCACTATCTACAACTTCCAGATCTGTACCTACAATCCCAAGATCCTGCTCCTCCACAAAAAAAAAAAAAAGGTTTTGGCGTTGGGGTGGATAAGGGCTTACCTTGGTCAAGCCCTAGATTGAGGAATCAACCTTGAATTAAAACGTAAATGTATAAAAGAAACAAGACAAATGTAAATATTCACCTTGCTTGAAGAAACCCTTGTCAATAAGGATTTTGCTATGTTTGTATGTTGATCTTGAACTTGCAATGTATAAAATCTCCACAAATACTATAGATCTACCAAAATCACTTCATGGATGCATGGATGTAAGTGTGCATCAAATGAAGAAGATGATGAATGCCTCGATGTAGATCTCCTTCCTTGATGGCCAACAATATGCTAGATCTTGAAGAGGAAAGATGCCCACAAAGGATCCTTGAATCTTTGAAGACTTGAATGTTTGAATGTGAGATTTCTATCATCAATTGTCTTCTCTTTTTATTCTTCTTGCTTGCACTTTTTTTTCGTGCTTACAAAATGAGGTGCCTAGGCTTCCTTTTATACTAGTTTCTTGGTGGGAAAACAAAGCAAGCTGATGGGGTTACCAAATTTTGAGAATTAAATCCCTGAGACAACACCAGGCCCAAGGCTCACAACCCTCAGGGAACAAGTTGACCAGGTTGACTTGTTCTAGGGTTGGCCCACAGGGAGCCAGCCCTGAGGTCTCAGAGACTACATAGTTGAAAAGGGAGAATATGGGATCTAGAGCTGGAGAAAAGGGGAATTGAGCATGAAGATCCATCCATGGTCCAAAAAGTTGATAAAGGACTAGAGCTAAAAGGTCTTGAATGAGGAATGCATCCATTTTAAGATGGTACATTTAGCCCCTACTTTAGCGAGAGTATGAGTTACCTCAAACCCATGGTAAATTAGATTGAAAAGAAAAAGTTTATCTTATCATGATTAAGGAGACAAAGAAATCATGAAGCCCCCAAGAGACTTGAGTCTTCATCACATCTAAAGCCAAAAAATAATTGAGATATCACTAACAAGAAAGTGTAGCCAACTTGCCCAATAAGGTTTGTGTTCCTTATTGTGAACTAAATGAAACAAAATAAAAATAAAAAGGGGGGGTGCAATAATAAATGGCATTGAATGGTCTAGCAAGTATGTGTGTCATGGCAGTCAACCCATCAAAGATGAATTGAATGGTCTAGTAGGTGTGTGTGGCATGCTAGTCACTCATCAAAGGATTCAACTTCAAGGGAGCTCCATCTCCCAAAAAGAAGAATCAAAAGATGAACCAGACATGAGGATGTGTGTGTCCTTAAGGGATCAAAAAGCGATCAGGCTTCCTAGACTATCAATAGTCCCAAGAAGGATAAAAAATAAGGATTGGGCCTCCTAGACTATCAATAATCCAAAGAGATATCCAAAAGAGCAAAGAACCCCTAAGAGCTATCAATAGTTCGATAGAGGAGACAAAACTGGAAATGTGTGTATGTGCAAAAAGTGAGTGGAGTGTATTCCCCCATGTTAAAGCAATTGAAAACACCTCAACATGATAAATTGCTTTAATGGAAGGGTACATGCATCCACAAAGAATGTTTCCGCTATGAAATGCCCCTAGAAGAGAACATTTGAAGGGAAATAAATAGATAACAAAAGAGAACACGAAGGGATCCACTAGCTTTGGGATAAGTATGATCATATGATAATATGTAATATTATATAAAGTATGAAATGTCATCATTCCCCAAAGGAAGAATAACCACAACATAGTGGAGGAAAAATATGTAAGATATACGAAGAAGAGTCTTTTTGGGCCGACAACACAGACCAAAAAGAATCGGTGCTACTTTGTCACAACCATCCAAGTAGACTACACAAGGGCACATTTACGAACAATAGCACATATATTAAAAACATATAATGACAAAATAGGAGAGAGATACAAATAGAAGAATCATACAATATGTTTGACTACTTTATCATCTTGTGCTAATAGAGCAGTTAAGAATTGTCTAAAGCAAGATGGACCAAAAATATAACAAAAAGCACAACATGATGAAAATACAACACAGACAAAAAGACTACCATGCTAGAGAAGTCCACATCAAGTGTGTCACATGCCCCCCCTCCTTATTAGTCTGAAATGTTAGGGAAGGGTGAACAACTCACAAGAGGAACAACATCCAACACAATAGAAACCACCGCCAGATCCAAGCAAGGACTCTAGTGGGAGTCACTTTGCTCTTTACTAGGAGTGATTATAAGTTGCATAGAAAGAATGTAGTAAAATCATAATCTATATCAATATTATCATATTCATCATCACTAACATATGCATTAGAATCATCATCAAGAGTATCTTCCATAACAAGATTAATAGAATCTAAAATCCGAACATAATCATCAAATTTATCCTTTTTCATATTGTTATTTTGATTGACTTTCTTTAAAGGCTCAAGCATGGGTTGATCAATGGAAGGAAAAGGTTGAGAGTAAGATGCAGTGTGAGAAGAAAGGGAACAAGCCTTAGCCTTAGCTTGATGGTTTTTGCGATGCTGACAAGCATGTTGGTTACAAATGGTTTTATGAGATAAACATGAAGGATTAGGTTCTACAATCATAGGTTTTGGAGAGGGAACGACTACAAGTTGAGGAATGATAGAAGGAGGAATAGGTTGGGTAGGTAAGACAATTATAGGAGTATAAATCTTAGGAAGGCTAAGCTCAAGAATCATTTCTACCTTGTATTATTGATAGGATCGAAAGAGATGATCAGGATGGTTAGGTGATTTTTGAGGAAGAGATGGCCAAAATAAATTTATATCAACACAATATCAAAGACATGAAGGTTTGTAAAGGGAATAATTAATGGTGATAACTTCTCCTTTGTGGGGAAACTTTATGCACTTATGAATGGGAGAGGTTATAGCTTGCATGGAGGAAAGCCACAGAATGCCAAGCTTAACCTTAATTTGGTTTGAAGTAGGAATAACAACAAAGGTAGTGTAAATAATCTTACTAGCAATAATCATGGGAATATTAATAGAAACTTGAGGGTGATATAGAAAATCATTACAAGTTTGAATCCAAATACTAGATGTATCATAGGTATCCTTATGTAATCCTTTACTAAAAAGATGTTATTTAGTGATAACATTCACAACTGAAGAGGAATCAATCAAAATACCACATGAAGGGATATGAGCAACCCTAGTAGTAATGTAAAGAGGACCATTAGGTGCTTTAAACATATCAGAGTCATCAAATTTGATAGGAGATGAAATTTTAGGTGAAGGTTGAGGTTGAGACTCAACATGATTAACCACATGATTAGCTTCTTCTACCTTATCATCATAACTAACGTTGGTAACCAAAGAAGAAGGTTGATTACTAACATTTGTTGAATTTGAAGGTAAAGGGTTGGTGTAAATTTATAAATTATGGTTAGGAAGTGCTACGGACTCAACATCAACAAATATAGCATTGGAATCAATAAGGTCTTGAATAACATTCTTTAAAGAATAACACCTTTGAGTATCATGACCAGGTTGACAATGGTATCAAGACAAAAAGCATTTTGATCAAATGACTTAGGCATTGGTTTGATATTGTCAATATGATGGATAGGACAAATTTTAAGAATGTTAGCTTAAATTTTAACTTCATCGTCACCACATGCAAAGGTTCAGCTAGAGCAGTATAATTATGATTAGGATGATACACAAAGGAAAAAGTAGTAGTACCTTTGGATGTAATGACCACTTGATCATCAACTGTGTTTTTTGACTTGTGAATCTTTATGTAGTTTTTAGGCTTAGAGAACTTATTTTGATTAACGGTGGCATCAATCTTATCCACAGTATCAGGAGCCATTGGAGTAGAGCTCTCAAGATGGCTCACTTGTAATTGATAGTGGTGAAGCACTATGCAAAGATGTGAAAAGGAAGTATACTCAGTAAGGAGAATCTTATCTCTAATGCCCTTTTGCAAATTAGAAGTAAAAATATGTTGAATATCATGATTAGACACAGGATAATAAATTTGAGCATACAAATGTTTAAAACTACCAATAAAGTCACTAACTTTTTCTTTAACATTTTGCTTACAATGCATTAAATCAGTCAAAGAAATTTGAGGACCAATGTTATTTTAAAATTATTGAATGAAGGCATTAGCAAGCATTTGAAAGGAATTAATAGAGTAAGGAGGTAAAGAGCAATACCATTGCAAAGATTTATCCCTAAAAGTATGTTTGAACAACTTAGCCATGCACCTAAAGTCATGAGAAAAATCACTACATATCATTTGGAAAGTCCTAACATGAATCATAGGATCACCCTTACCATTATAAGTCTCAAGATGAGGTATCTCCATATGTTGAGGGATAACAACACGAAGGATATCTAAGGAAAGAGGATTAGCAATATCTAAGGATTGAGTGAATTGAGCTACTTGTTGTTGTAAAGAAGTGATAGTTTGAACTAAGCTACTAATGGTAGGATTAGAAGACCCAATAGTATGCATAGACATATTAGATGTACTAGGAAAGTTGTAGGAAGCTGAAGGAAAATGAAAGGATGTTGGTGGAGGATTAAAGGGAATGGGAAGATGATTGGAATATGTAAAAGGGGCAACATTGTATGAGGGTAATGAATAAGGTATGGAGGTAGGAGGAAAACTCAAAGGAAGTGAAGGATTAGGAAAACCAACACTTAAAGGAGTGCAAACTTGTGTAGAATTTATCATGAGAGGTGGTGTATAAGTAGGAATAATATGAATGGTAGTAGAAATCGGGATAGAAGGTTCAATGGTTGTGGAAGGAGTGTATCCTAACTCTTGAGAACATTTCGTCAAAGGCTTAGCATGAGTATTAATAAGGTGTGAGATACCACAAAAAATGGATATGTTATCTTCATCATGAGTAATAAGCTTCTTAATAGCCTCAATAACGACAACATTATCGGGATTTGGGTTCTCTTGCACAAGCCAATTTTCCAATTTATCAAACTCATGAGAGAGCTTATCAACTTGGGAAGGATGAATTCTTAAGGCTTTGTCTTCATCATGAGATAAATGAGAAGAATTATGTCCCATTATAGGATTGAGATCATGAGCGAAAATATTAGTATCATCATGGGTCCTAGGAAGCAAAGAGGAATCAAGGTCAAAAGATCCCACGAGTCTACGACTTCTCCTAATGGGAATGCTAGAGGTTGGACTTAGTGTAATAAATCTCATAAAAGAGGAGATCACAAAAGGAAAATCTAATTATATCTAACCAAACTATTGTCAATGTAATAAAGAGCATAACAAGAGAGATCTAACCACACAAGTATAGCTAAATCTAACTCCAAAATAGGGTTCACCAATGGGAAAAAAAGAAATGGAGATCAAGGGATCTAACTCCAAATTCAAAAGGTAGTTGTAACACGCCAGGTTCATCAAAATATTTAAGGTGAAAATGGTGTCAATGAATTTAGTAATGTAAACTATGTGAGATAAATTCATTAACTAACCACTTCCACACTAACATTAAAAATAGAAGAGAAAGAGGGGCTTCTAGGTGTAACTCTCAATATAGCCTAAGTTAGATTAGCAAAAACCCAAGAAGATGAGGGGATGCATAATGTTGAACCCAAATTATATTAGGGAAGTACATAAACAAGTCCTCTTTCATGCAATGTAAGATTTGATTAAGGTTGAGTAAATGTACTTATAAAATTAAACTAATTAATTTAGCATGATAAGCAATGGAGATCTAGATGCTAAATGTAAGCAATCAACCCAATTAAGATGTGAAAAAAGATCTAAGAAAACATATGAAATAGATAATGAGGTTCTCACCTTGAAGTATGAAGAGGAATATGTTTTTTTGCTCTGAAAACTATTGTCTCGGACCTATAGCTAAATTTTTTACTGCGGATCTGCGATCACGACTGAAAACCTAGAAAATGTTGAAAATCTTAGGCTGCCAAGAACAGGTCGACCATGTCACCGTGTTCTGGAATAGGTCAAAAAAGTCACTGTGTTCTCGAGGCACTTTTCTAAAGTCAACCCATATTTTTCTAGTAGATCACTGTCTGCAACTTCCAAATCTGTACTTGCAATTCCAAGATCCTGCTCCTACACACAACAAACTAGGTTTTGGGGTTGGGGTGGATAAGGGCTTGCCTTGGTCAAGCCCTAGATTGAGGAATCAACCTTTAATTGAAATATAAATGCATAAAATAAACAAGACAAATGTAAATATTCACCTTACTTGAAGAAACCCTTGTCAATAAGGATTTTGTTGTGTTTGTATGTTGATCTTGAACTTGCAATGTGGGAAATATCCACAAATGCTATGGTTATACCCAAATCACTTCATGGAGACATAGATGTAAGTGTGCATCAAATGAATAATATGATGAATGCCTCAATGTAGATCTCCTCCCTTGATGACCAACAATATGCTAGATCTTGAAGATGAAAGATGCCCACAAAGGATCCTTGAATCTTTGAAGACTTGAATGCTTGAATGATTGAATGTGAGATTGCTATCATCAATTGTCTTCTCCTTTTCTTCTTCTTTCTTGCCTTTTTCTTTTTCTTTTTTCATGCTTGCAAAATGAGGTGCCTATGCTTCCTTTTATACTAGTTTCTGGGTGGGAAAACAAAGCAAGCCGATGGGGTTATCAAATTTTGAGAATTAAATCCCCGAAACAACATCAGGCATGAGGCTCACAACCCTCGGGGAACAAGTTGACCTTTTTCTTGAGGAACAATTTGACTTGGTTGACCTGTTTTAGGGTTGGCCCACAGGGAACTAGCCTTGAGGTCTCAGAGACTACATAGTTGAAAAGGGAGAATATGGGATAAAGTAGGAGAAAAATGGAACCAAGCATGAATCCATCGATGGTCCAAAAAGTTGACAAAGGATGGGAGCTAAAAGGTCTTAAATGAGGAATGTGTCCATTTTAAGATGGTACATTATCAATTTGTGCCTCATAAATAGTGTGAAGATTCTTAAACTTTCCTATTTTATGGACTTCATGGGGTCAAGGAAGGAAATGAAATACTGCATGTATAGGGTGATAAACAAATGAGAATTATTGAGAGCTTGAGAGAAGAGATGATATCATTGCACAAAGACATAGAAAGTCAAATTAGAGAAATTATACATAACTTGAAACAAAAAATTTCATCATTTCTTGTGACGAGTGCACAATAATTTAGAATAATACAAAAAATGCAATGAGAGATTCAAAACTTGTGTACATAGAGGTGTGTGTGTGAAAATTGTACCTGATCTGTAAACACAACACTCAGTAAAACATTAGAGGTTAGCTATAATCAAAATCGTGCAAAATTGAAAGCTATCTAACCAAGTGATTTACTGCCTTCTAATAGGTGCGAGATTAATGTTCTCAGATTATTATCGAGATCAGTGACCTAGACGACACCTAAATGAAGGATTTGAATGCAAAAGATGGATATGAAATAAATGCAATTAAGCTATTTTTTTGATATTTTCTATGCAATAAGAATGAAAACTTGATATGAATCTATGCTAATATGAAAAACTTGATATGAAATGAATGCTAAATGATCTAACAATGAAGATTCTAACAATGATATGAAAACTATGAATGCAAAAATAAGATTGATCTCACAAAGATGTCGATTCACAAGAGCTTTGATTCTTCAATTCCAATTCTCCAGCGTGATTGTGCAAAATATGAGATGATTTGTGAAGAGCTAAAGCCTTAATTTATAGAAATCCAGGGCTTTGGAGGTGCATGAATAAAAGCCATAAATCACTCAAATTAACTCATCTTGATTTTTGAGTTATCTGATCATAAAAGATAGTTAATTCTCAAAATCATGGAAAAACATGCAAAAACAGCTTTTTAACTCAAATTAGAGTTTAGATCAGCTTTTTGAACTCCAAAAGGATGTTGAGTTCCAAAAAGTCAATAACTTGCATTGATTTTCTGATTTGGAGTTTAACTGTTTCTTTTGAATATGCATAATAATTAAGAATTAAATAAATAAATAAAGTGATTTATCCTCAACTCAACTGATTTTTGAAAATAAATAATTAATTTATGGGTTAATTAACTATTTATTCAAACTTCTATTAAAAATTATATTATTAAATAATGACAACATGCTTTAATTAATTAAATAAGAATTTAATCAATTAAAGATAGGAATTTTGATTTATTGTCAAAATTAAATAATACAATTAATAATAGATAGAATTAAATTTAATTACATAATTAAGTGGCAAATATTAAATCTAATTAATTAAATATGAAAATATTCAATTAATCAAATTTTTAGGATAAATGTGATTTATCGCCAAATAATCATTAAATTAAAGATAATTAAGATAATTAGGAATATTACTAGGAATATTCCCTGATGCAAAATTTAAGATAATCAATTATGATTCGATGATGTTTAGATGTGCCTTAGGTTAGGACTTTGATGTCGATTTTGTTTGAATTGAAGATGTAGGAGATTAATGAACTTATAGCCCATTTTTGGGGTATTACATTTTGCCCCTCTTTGAATTACCGTGCGAAGCGCAGTGGTTCAAAGATAGTCTGTGTTTGATAAAGATATGAAACTGATTCAAAAGATAAACCGATCTCAAGATAGAAACCGATTGAAAGATATTGAGATAGGAGTTGATTGATATTGAATTAAGATGGAGATAATAGGTCTTGAATGACCAAAGATAATGTTCACTGTAGCAGCAAATTAACCTATGATTGCGAAAAAGTGTCAAAATGCCTGATTCTGAACCTTAGGATTGATAAGAAGTGAGTGACCCGTTCTAGACTCGATTGTCTTAGCAGAACTAGCAAGTATCACATCTGAACCCTTCAGTTTCCGAAGAACCAAGGAAAGAACACTATGATCTGATGGTTGCAAAAACTGATACAGTTTACAAGATTGAGAGAATACCAGATTGATATGGATCGATAAATCTGATATGCCCCAAGTGATGATAGATTTGCCCCGAGTGATGAGGACTTTTGATGAATCAGCGACTAGACGTGATTGTTTGTCTTGATTACTGATGAAAGATATTGATAGATTTGATTGACAGACTTTGAATGATGTGAAATACCATGCCCCCTTCGGGATTAAAATTGAAATCTGACAAGAAAAGTCAGCGTTATAATTAGAAGCATGTTAATTGATCTGAGAAGTGGTTATTTACATCCGAGAACGCATTTTGCATCGTTGGAAGGTCCCAAAAGACCAAGTTTGACTAGGTTTGACCATGAGTTGACCATGGTTGACCAAGTTGAAATTTTGATAGTTTGATGTAAGATAATCAGTTAAGTTGAATACTAGATTTCTGTGATGATTGAAGGTCGAATATGCAAGTAGTTAATAATATGAATGATCTCAGATTTGAATTTTGATCCCGAAAAAGGATTCTACTTGCTATTTCATTGGAGGAACCTTCGTGTGAGATTCAGCTCTTGTTAGACTTGAAGATGCGATTTGAAAAATCATTTAAGCATTGAAGTTCGTTTAATCATTGTGAGATCATGTAAACATGCAAAATGCAATGAGACATGCAAAATGAAATGCAACCTAAGACCTAGGACCTAGTCACTGATCATATGTCGATTTGTTATCATCATTGAACTTTTAGGTAACCGGATAAATCAATACAATGCCCACTAGCCATGAAACCATACACATATGAATATCGATTTGTATGCGCAAGAATCAATACAACACCCACTAGTTATACAACCATGGACATATGAATATTGATTTGTTTTCGGAATGTTGGATTAGATATAAGCACCAAGGCACAAACGCCAGGATGACCTGAATATCATGTCCATTTTGATATAGCAATTTGTGCAAGCATCAAAACATAAACGTTGTGATGACCTGAGTACGCCTTGCATTACAAACACATCAAACAGTCAAGAGATCATTCTAAATCCAATGTGAATTACCCGTAGTGACCCTTTATTGTTCACATCCTTAGGCAAGATTGCGTTCCACAGTAGGAGAAAGAACTTACTCAAAAAGACAATAGTTAGATCAAACTTCCTTGAATTTTTCGGGTATCAATGGTCGAGGTACGCATGGCCATCCAATTCGAGATAGAGGCTCTTACAGTCGGACACCATTTCAATCCAAAATTTCCAAAGCTGTTAGATTTTCACATACAAGCAGAAGACAAAGAAAAGATTATGCCCCCAGTCATCACTCTCTAAATCCTGTAAAGGACATCATTGAAGAGCTCGAAGGGACACAATATGCAAAAATCTCAATGCGAATCAGTAAGCATACAAGGAGATAAAAGCATGAAAAGCACAGATTGTTTTCAGTTGAGTTTTGATGTTTGATTGTTGTTGATGCAAAATCCTTTCTGGAGACGAGACTGACTGACTGACTCAACTTGAAGCTTCAAAGGACTCTGAGTGGATAGGATATGTCTAAGATACATGGGAGACCATAAGATATGACATTGATTGCCCCCAAGTTTGAACATTGATAGGATGCAGACGCTTGAGCTGGTTGGTGTACAGGCCGACTTATTGAAAACTAGAAATGCAGGAACAAACTGGGAGATATGTACAAACTAAAGCAAGACTGAAAGCTGGGAAAGACCAAGATTGTGCTGATAGATGGAGCATTTGGAACAAGTGGCGCCTGTTTGCCAGGTTTTCACCATCTTGGTAGAGATTATATTTTTGCTACCGAGGTGCCTGTTTCCAAGTTTTCACCAAGGCACTTTTTCTTTCTTTTTTCATTTTTTTGTATTTTTCATTTTTTCAATTTTTTTGTACTTTTTCAATTTTTTAATTTTTTTGTGCTTTTGATATTTTTTGATTTTTTTGTGAATCATCAAGGCGCCTATGTCTGACTTTCTTGTTGTAGCCTCTAGACATTCTTTTCTGATACACTCTAAGATGATCATACGCTGCTTGTCTGCGCTCATCTAGTAGTTCAAGTTCTTGTAACCTCGACACTCTGTAGTCTTCATCAGTGACAAGTCCATGCATTCTAATCCTGAGTGATGGGATTTCAACCTCAATAGGCAGTACCGCTTCAGACCCATAAACTAAAGCGAATGGTGTAGCCCCAGTAGGTGTTCTTATACTTGTTTTGTAGGCCCATTTTGATACTTGTTCTGATACTGGTTCTGATACTGGTTCTGATACTAATTTTGATACTAATTCTGATAATTGTTTTGATACTTGGTATACTTGATAGCATCTTTTTCCATTTGCAAACTCCCAAGTAAGATCATATCGTGCAGTCCCAATGTCTAGCAAGGTGGAGACCAAGAGGGATTGGCAAGCTGGTGGAAGAGATGGAAGACAAGAGAATGAAGGAAAATGAAGGGAAGAAATCCTCAAGGGAAAACTCCTCAAGAATACCCAAGCTAGGGAAAAATTGTCATGTAAAGTGCCTTTGGACAAGCAATGAAAGGCTAGCATAGGATAAGTCACAAAATCATAATGGAAGAGCAGGAAAGGATGCAATCCAAAGGAGTAGACATGTCAAGAGGCTTCATAGCATTGTGTTTTACTCTTTCTTTCTTTTTTTATTAGATCAAGACCAAAGGGGAAAAGGATAGCGATAGGCGAAAATGAATGGAGGAAGATGGTTATGAAGGCTAAACATGGAAGGAATGAAAGCAAGATCACCGTAAGATAGCTCACAAAATAGCCAAATATTCGTGTATAGATCAACATTGTCAAGATCAAAGAGAGAAGATGGAATGGATGAAATATGTAGAAGAACTACGCATGATGCCTGATTGCTAGGTTTTCATCATGGTACTTATCCAAGGTGCCACAAGGAAGTGGTTTTCACCATAGGATGAAAATTTTTCTTTACTTTTGCTACCAAGGTGCCTGTTTCCAGGTTTTCACCAAGGCACATTTTCAATTTATTTTATTTTTCAATTTTTTTATTTTTTTGGAAGAAGGCAAGCTTTTTATGTAATGCTCCTTGAAAGGATAAACCATGATATGCCAAAGATTCAAAATGATATGCTCAAAGATGCTGATAGGGAAAAGGAGATGGAAGAGAAAAATGGAGGATAAGGTTTTATGTAAAGCGAGTGAGGTTGGAAGATAGGAGGAATAGGCAAATGAGGAAAAAGGATAGAAGGTAGAAGGATAATGCATGGAAGGATTGTGAAAGGGTAGATGGAAAGAAAGGCAAGATCAACATCGATACACACCTTGAAGGGTGGCCAGAGGGTGGAGGAAGTGTGAATGAAGGAATATGTGAAGGAATATGGTGAATATTTAGCAGAGGTTGTGGTTTAGGCGCATGGAATTGAATAATGTTTTTGGAAGAAGATGAAGTGGAAGTCTTTGGAAGCTTGAATGTCAACTTCACTTTTTGCTCAGCATGAGACTCTCTCAAGAGAGACTTTGGAATCCATATAGCTTTAGGCTTTTTATTTCCTGTTGATGATTTAAAGAGAATATCTTGAATGATGGATTTTGGAACCCATACTTGTCTTGTAATTTTTTTCTTAGATATTTCTTTTGACTTTATGCTTCCATGTCTATGAGAGGAGACATGGTGATATTCTTTTTTGGATGGATTCTTGTATTGCTTCTTTTTTTTGTATTGAACATTCAAGTTACTTCCAAAAGACTTGGGACTTGTGGAAGAAGAAGGATATGACTGGTTTAGATGGGTGGGTGGATGAAAAGGATTCAAGGGTATGCATCTATGTTGATCTTGAGGAAAGATGGGAGATGGAGGTATGTAAGGACCCAAGATGGATAGAAAATTAGGAGAGTTAGGAGGGGAAAGTGAAGGGACATAAGGACCCAAGATGGAAGGAAGGCGTGAAGATCTTTGTAGTGGTGGAAGAGGTCCAAGGATGGAAGTGGAAGATGCAAAAGGATAATCAATAAGTTCATCAGCATCTATATGACAACCAAGGATATCAACATCTTTAGAGTGAGCATTAGGATCTTCAATAGAATCATGGACATCTTGAATATGAGCACCTTCTTTGATAGGATTGTTCAAAGCTTGCGAAGACTTAGGAAGAGTAGAAAGTGGAAGTGAACATGGAGTGGTAGAACAAGAAGATGGAAGACTTTGATCTTGACAAGGATCTTTGGATAGCACAAGCACATAATTTTTCTTTTGATTTTCAATAGGCTTAACATTGGAAGGAACACTATTTTTACCAACCTTAATGGAAGTATCATCTTTGGAAAGTGCAAGTGTAGTAAGGTCATTTTGATTGTCAATAAGCTCATTAGTGTAAGTAGTAGCCTGATCTTGCTTAAGAGAAGACTTAAGACATGGTGGAATGCATGAAAAAGGGTGTATAGGATCAAAAGAACCATGTAGCGGATAAGAGACATCGGGAAAAGGAGTGGATGACATGGAGGGTTCTTGATCTTGATCTTTCTTTATGTTCTTTTCTTTATCATTTTTAGAGTCCTCTTGACATGGAGCCACTTCTAAGGACAAGGAAGCATGTTGGGATTGTATGGAAGACTTTGGGAGAGATGGTGGAGGACTAGCTGAAGTAGGCATTATAGCATATGAAGGCTTAGGCTCTTTAGATTTATCATTATTGAAAGTCTTTGCAGCCAAGTGAAGGTTAGCTTGAGTTTCTTTAAGAGGTAGCCCTGGGGGATAACTATAGGGAACTGCATGAAAAGTATCAAGGCTTGTGTCGGATGAAGGTTCTGTGAAAGATGTGAAAGACTCAGAAGCTTTAGGAAATGTATGGGTATTGGAGGAAGTAGGGGATGGAAGGGAACCATCACAAGACAAAGGTCTAACATTAACATGATCTTTCTTGAGAGTGTAATCTTTATTTTCAGTCTGAGAGTTCTTAGAGGAGAGATCCTTATAATATTGACGTTTCAAGCTAGCACGATGTATTTTATAGTCCTCAGCAGTAGTAGATGGATCATCATCAAGGTATTGTCCACAAAAGCCATCAAAATCTCTTTCAAAATCAGAATCATATGGATCACCATCACGATCTATCCAATGTGACAGCCCATTTGTAGTAAGCAAGAATGAATGATGAGGAGGACTCTTAGGAACAGAGGTGTCATAGGTATCATTACATTGTCTGTCGTCATAGTCATCATAGTCTTCAAAGCTGGATGTGTCACTCTCTATGGAAGAGGTATCATATTGCTCAAATTTTTTCCGGGGGCATGGTGACATGTACAAGTCTTTATCAAATGGAAAAGAGTATAGAGGTTCCTTTTCTTTCCCAAGTTTGTCAAGCTGGACTTGCATAGCATGTATCTATTTCATTATAGTGGCGATCAGAGCTTCTTCCTCTTGTTTACTAATTCTTTGAGACATGTGTACTGATTCTCAATAGCTATTGCTCTATTCCTGACACAATGATATTTTTGACAGATTCTGGAACTAGGCTGGAAACATTGGATATCTTGCAATTTGACAATTTCTGACAACTCTTTCAATTTTTTCCAAACGACACTCTGCAGACTCATACGACACTAGGTAGTCTATGAAATGACAGTTGCTAAACTCGTACGACAGTTGGGTAATACTGAAATGACACTTGACAAAACTCGTACGACTTTTGACTTCCTGAAATGACTTTTGACTCCAGAAAGAACTTTACGTCAATTTTTGCAAAATTTAAGGTTTTCAGTTTTGGATTGTTTGCAAATTGTACTATCCAGATTTTGAAGGTTATACTAAATTTGATCATTTTTAATAGCCAAGTAGATAAATAAGCACGCAGAACAGCAAGCAAGTGATTCCAAGCACGTCTGAAAACAATGAACAAGGGCAAAAGCAACCTTGTGCATGAACAATCAAGTGACCAAATTGTGCTAATCCCTGAGAGTACTAATTGTGTATGTTCTGAAAAAGTTTTGCAATAACGCACATATACCTGAAAGTGAAAAATTAGCCTCTCTAGGGTTTTTAGTAATGGTTTGACTCTGCAACTTTTATGATTCAAAGGGGTGAACTCCAATCCCGGCGCACCAGGGTTTTGACACAGTCCGAGAACTTAATCTTCAAGAGCTGCTAGGGAGATCTGACAACCCAACAATGAACCATACCCATGGAGATTTCTTCCACAAGGACATTTATATAGCGGTTGTCACTACCATGGCGAAAATGGCTATTACCGCTTGAGGTTCCGTCAATGCAGTTTTCCCTGTGAAGGGATTGTCCGCTATGGTTAACCCTCTCTAAAGATGACTCACAATAGTATACCACAAGGGGACTTGGCTCCAGATTCAAGGTTTTGACACCTCTTCACTTTTAACTCAAACAAAGCAAGCAGATTAATCCGACACGCTAAGACAAAGATTTGTTCCACCAAGGTCTGTGATATCAACTCCACGTGATCTATCAACCTCTCCGGGGAGAGAATGTATCAATCAATAAGAGAAGATGCACTAACTAATTTTGATTCACCAAAGCTCATGATATCAACCCCACGTGATCTATCAACCTCTCCGGAGAGAGAATGTGTCGATCAATAAGAGAAGATGCACTAACCAAGCTGAATGTGAAACGCACTAAGTATCCTCCCTACCTACAAGGATTCTGTCGTCAAGAAGGATTTCGTTGGGAATCCAATCTTTCAAGAATCATGAATAGTGTTCATAGGGCCTAATTACTATGTGAGCACAGATGTATGTTCCGAAAGCAAATCTACCAAAAGCATCCAAAAAGTAGAAAGAGGAACACTTAACATTTAAAGCGAATATGAGATGAGTCCACAAGGTGGAACACTTAACACCTCACACAAGCTAAAAATGAGTCCACAATTTAGAAAACAAGGGAGTTCCTAAAAGCACAAAAGGGTTGCCAAGTGGAACATTTAACGCTTCTGTCCTGTTGACCCCTCCCCTTTATGGCGCTGAGATTGCAACCACGGGGCGGAAATGAGGGGCCAGCGGATTAGCGAGTCCAATAACCCAAGATAGCAATCAAGATCAATCACAAGTATTCTAAGACTACTTAATGAATCCTTAAGGGTTCACAACCTAGTATCAATTATGCAAGTGTGTAAAAATAGATCAAAAGCATGAAAAGATGCACACAAGCTTGACACATAAGAGATTTATTTTAAGTCCCAAATCAAAATATTATTAGATGAAGGAGAATACCTGGGATCCTTGCAACACGCTTAGTAGATTTTACTTGATTTTTAGCAATTTTTGTTGAGCTTTTCCATGCAAGCAAGTGACGAACTCTCCAACAAGCAAACAAGCAAACAAGATATGCAAAATATATTCAACTTATGAAAACCATAGGGTTAGCTCTAAAAATCAATTATTATCAGTAATAATAACTAGCAATCAACCCAAATGACAACTCATATCATTCATTGAACCATGTAAAAAAAAATAAGTGCATACCCATCACAAAACTTTATTTTTTTTTGTTGCATTTGACCTAGTCAACAAGATCTAATTTTTTTGATATGATTTTGGCCACAAAAATAGAAATTCAGAATAGAGACCCCTACTAAAAAACAGAGAGCTTTCCAAAAATGCAAAAATTTTAGAAAAACCTCTTCATTTGTGCCCTAGAGACCCATTTTATCAATACAGACCAGTTTTTATAAATTGACTATTTGAGCTATGATATCATGTCCAAATTTAAAACACAAAGAATGGACCCCCTGTAGAATTTAAAGATCTTTTCGAAAATATAAAATTTTTTGAAAAATATGCTGATTTGGGTCAGATATTAATTTTTTCTGGAATTTCAAGAAAAAATTATTAAAAATTCAAAACATCTCAAAAAATTCTAAATTTTTTACTGTAGCTTCCATGACATGTCACCAACCTGCAAAAAAAATTTCAGATCAAAATTCCAAGCCGTTTGGGAGATAAAATTAAATCTTTGAAACTTTGGGGTTTTAGCTCCCAAAAAAATCAAAACCAGCATGCAAAGGTGGGTTGCCCCACGGTGGGCGCCAGAAATGTGTGTGTGAAAATTGTACCTGATCTGTAAACACAACACTCAGTAAAACATTAGAGGTTAGCTATAATCAAAATCGTGCAAAATTGAAAGCTATCTAACCAAGCGATTTACTGCCTTCTAATAGGTGCGAGATTAATGTTCTCAGATTATTATCGAGATCAGTGACCTAGACGACACCTAAATGAAGGATTTGAATGCAAAAGATGGATATGAAATAAATGCAATTAAGCTATTTTTTTGATATTTTCTATGCAATAAGAATGAAAACTTGATATGAATCTATGCTAATATGAAAAACTTGATATGAAATGAATGCTAAATGATCTAACAATGAAGATTCTAACAATGATATGAAAACTATGAATGCAAAAATAAGATTGATCTCACAAAGATGTCGATTCACAAGAGCTTTGATTCTTCAATTCCAATTCTCCAGCGTGATTGTGCAAAATATGAGATGATTTGTGAAGAGCTAAAGCTTTAATTTATAGAAATCCAGGGCTTTGGAGGTGCATGAATAAAAGCCATAAATCACTCAAATTAACTCATCTTGATTTTTGAGTTATCTGATCATAAAAGATAGTTAATTCTCAAAATCATGGAAAAACATGCAAAAACAGCTTTTTAACTCAAATTAGAGTTTAGATCAGCTTTTTGAACTCCAAAAGGATGTTGAGTTCCAAAAAGTCAATAACTTGCATTGATTTTCTGATTTGGAGTTTAACTGTTTCTTTTGAATATGCATAATAATTAAGAATTAAATAAATAAATAAAGTGATTTATCCTCAACTCAACTGATTTTTGAAAATAAATAATTAATTTATGGGTTAATTAACTATTTATTCAAACTTCTATTAAAAATTATATTATTAAATAATGACAACATGCTTTAATTAATTAAATAAGAATTTAATCAATTAAAGATAGAAATTTTGATTTATTGTCAAAATTAAATAATACAATTAATAATAGATAGAATTAAATTTAATTACATAATTAAGTGGCAAATATTAAATCTAATTAATTAAATATGAAAATATTCAATTAATCAAATTTTTAGGATAAATGTGATTTATCGCCAAATAATCATTAAATTAAAGATAATTAAGATAATTAGGAATATTACTAGAAATATTCCCTGATGCAAAATTTAAGATAATCAATTATGATTCGATGATGTTTAGATGTGCCTTAGGTTAGGACTTTGATGTCGATTTTGTTCGAATTGAAGATGTAGGAGATTAATGAACTTATAGCCCATTTTTGGGGTATTACAAGAGGAAGTAAAACAAGAAGTAAATGTTGCAAGTGCAGAAGAATAGATTGGATTTTTAAAAATAAATCTTAGTCATTCACATGAGTTTTTCAGAATATTGCAAAACAAACTTGTAATACCCCTCCCATAGTTTGCTTTTTAGTTTATTTGGCTAGACTCTTTTAGGCCACTCTTCATGTTGGTTATCTGCATATGATGATTTTATTTATATTTATGGTTTTACTAACCCCATACTTGCATGTGTATGGTTAACGTATATATTTTACTTTTCTTTTTGACATGCTTAATGTCGGTGAGGGACGAAGTTGTAGTTACTTGCTTGTGAGATTCACACAATCGGTCGATCTCCGCCATTGTTTGTTATATATTTATACATGTATGCACATTCTCATCTTTTATGCAAAATTTCAGGTACCGAGTATTGACTTCCCTGAATTGTTAGGATGAGTGTGCCCTATCACAATGTCTCAATGGTAAGAGAGGGGAGATAACATTCAGGTTTGAATCCCAACCTAAGCCATTTATTGTCCTGAAATAGTGGACAAGTATCTTATTGCTATCCTCTGAATTCATCAAGGTGACATCATTTGTGAACCCTTCCTTTGAGAGTAATTTTGGTATTTTGCATTTTTAACGGTTGGTCCTTTATGCTTCCACGTCATGTGGTTTGAGGTGATTTTGTATTAAATTAGTAAAATTATTTATGAGATTAATTATGTAATTAAATAATTAATCCTATTAATAATGCAAATTATTAAATATGAGAGTATTTAATTTATGACAATAAATTAAATATAATTGTTGATTAAAAGACTAAATTAAAAGTCTAATTTGGAATAAGAGGATTTAATTAATTATTAAATTTAAAATTGAAATTATAGGAATAATTGATTTATTTAATATTAAATGATCAATTACCTAATTATTAATGTGCTAAAATATTAATTAATTAATTATTAAAATGTAATTAAAGTTGTACTTTTAATTTAATAAAATTAAAATATAAATTAAGTTGAAAGTTGAGTGATATGCATAAATGAAAATTATTAATTAAATATAAATTATAAATGAAGGTGATGTAAATGAGGTTGGAGTGAAGTTATGTTTTTGGAGATTTCGAGTTAAGTGCTTCATTATTTTTAATAGTGGAGTTATTTTTCTCTGATTGTGAGTTGCATGTTTTGAACTCTAGTTGTTAGGTTTCCTTTATTAGGATTTCTTGGTTCATTATTCAGGAGGAGGTTTTTCAGGTTTTGGAGATTTGAAGGAATTTGAGAAAGCTTAGGAGTATTTTGGAATTCTTGGTTTTCTTTCAATTTGTCTATTTTGATTCAGATTTGCCTACAAATTTAAGGTAGGGTCTGAGATCCTTTGTTATTTTATTTTCAAAAAGATTGTTTTCTTCGTGCTTATCTGTGTTTGAATTTGTGTGTTAGATATTATGAATTGGATTTACTGTGAGTTTGAGGAAAATAATTGTTTTATGGGTTTCCATTATTTCAATCTATTGGGGAAAGAATTATCTGTTTGTTTGTATTGGAAATTCTTGTTAAAATTTAGATTTGGAAACCCCAATTTTCATTTGAGAAAAGTTTATAATAAATTTAATTATTTTAACCCTAAGTTTTTCCTGGTTAAAATCTACAGGCAAAAGTTTTTAAAAATATAACATTTTAGATCTAGTTAGGGTTTGGAGATTAGATCTATGTAAAAATTATGTTATTAAATCAATTAAATTTTGGAAATAATTGAGTATTTGATAAATTAAAAATGTGTTGTCAAAGAAAAAGAAAAATCAAATTACTTGCCCAATTTGACTATAAGAGAAAAAAAAAACCTTAATAAAAAAGAGAGAGACTTGATTAGTTGCTCAATTTACTAGGAGAGTTACATTATTAAGATGTATGTGTTCCTCACCCATGCCTTGAGCGTTACTACAAGCTAGGATGGTTTGTGAGAAGATGTTGGCTACCTATGTGGATTGGATGAGGCATAGTTGGTAGCCTTGTTTGTATGAGAGGTTATTGATACCACATAAAGTCACTAGAGGTCGGGGTCCAGAGAGACTTCCAGGACAACTCTAGAGTTGACTCATGTGATGAAACTTCCCTTTATGCATCTTAGGTTTCCTACATGTGTTGGTTGCCTCTAGGATTAATATGTTTACCTTTGCTTTTTTGAGTTGTACCTCTTAAGATAGAGAGCTTTCAAGATCCCTTAGTTTGTACTATGGTTGATTTTGGTATTTGTTATTCAAGTGGGATCTATTGTTATCTCCTCGGCATGGTGGGAGTGGACTTTTGGTTCCATGAGGTTGAGTGGTGGCGATTCTTTTACCATTTGAGATTCTGACGCACCTGTACTAGTGTTGAATGATCCTTGTAGTAGTTGTACCCTCTTGTTCATCAGTATTGGAGATGTACTCTTATCTTTTTTATATTATGTTCTTGTATCATTATTTTAGTTACTTCAGAGATATCATATTGTACTTTGTGTTTAAATATTTGTTGCATACCCTGTGACATGTGTAAATGATGTCTTTTCATTATGGATACCTTGTGGTATCAGTTGTATCTGGATTTCTTTTTTCTTTTTTTTTATCGGTAAAAGGCCGAGGCCCAAGATTTTTATTATTAATTAAATAAAATATTACATGTATACCCCGCTCGATGCAGGCGCTGGTAGAAAAGAGTGGGGTCGAGAAAACCTCCAGCCGTGCTTGAGACTATAAGTTTGGATTCTAATACAAAATTATCATGGGCATACCCACTACTCGATAAATATCGAGACTTATCAAAAGTAATTGGAGTTGTTGTTTAGTTACAATTACATAGAAAAATCAATATGATTCATCATATACAATTTGATTACTGATATCATTGTCCCTATATGTGGATAGACCTCTAGTAGGATTCTTTGAGTGGCACCGATCGATGTCAGAAACCTTCCGCTATTCCTGCACCTGAAATGAAAGGTATACTTCTTCCTACCCACCTAGTTAACAATCATGAAGAAATTTGGACGAGACATAAATAAATTTAGATTCTTACCCTTTACCTTATTACCTTTCCCCGAGTGTTGGGCAAGGATGCCTTGAAACCTGTAAGAGAATAAAGAAATACCATCTACACACTCTAAAAGAAACCTTCAATTAGGGAGTTAGTAAGCCAAAATAAGGAACATGTATTCTTGATTATGTTGATATAAGTATTCTAGGAGTATAAAATTAGTTAATTGTTCCTACTAAAAAAAGATTAGATTTGCAAATTAGTCTACACTTCTACCTACCAGTAAAATAAGCATATACTCATATAAGCATGACTTATATGTCTGTTGTCTTATCCTTGTATCCTTAGTGCGAACTTATCAGCATGAGTTGTAATACTAATGTGAAGACATCACTGTCATACTTCACTAAAGTATTTCTTCAAAATTTTAGGAGCCTAATACCAACAAGTAGAGGTTCATATAACCAAGAGACAATTTCTCTTAGAAAATTAAATAAACAGATATCTACTTTATAAAAAGGCTAGACATTAGTATACTAGTTCTGATTCCAGTATACTATATCAGCATACCAAGTTTATGTTGAATCTCAAATTTAAAGACTATATCTTATATGATTACTTCCCCTTTTCATTTTGAGTTCTAATTAACCAAAGTTTCATATATCAAAATGAAAAGGGAAAGTAGGCATATACAATTTTAGATATAGTAAGAGGGAGAAATGGATATCCCTCTTACCCTATATCTAAAAAACAAATCAACACTGATTCCTTTGCTGTACCTTAACATAATTACCACAGATTAACAAAAGGCCGTGAGGTCATATACTAAGGATCTTGATCAAATTAACATAATGATCTTAAGCAAGAATTGACTAAGTAGAGAACCATATCAAACAAAGGCTATAACACAAATAGTTTGAATATCCATTCAAAACTGAGTTGTTCCACCAGGGCCAACCAAAGGCTATAACAAAATATAAAATTCAGGCATCAAGTTCATTAATTCCTGCCACATTTATGAAGCACTTGAAATTATAAGATGTTGAAGATGAACCATAAGTAGATTGTTATTGAAAGGCCATCTGAAATGAAACAATGAAAGGGCAGATTGCTTCTTTATTAAGGTTAGATCCACACCAAATTGCACCTGTATAGCCTAACCATTCCTCCTTCAACAGAGTTAAGAATAATGTCATTACATAGGCCTGATCATATATGTATTCTTCCCCCTGATGTTTTGATTTTTATCTAAGAATTCCATTTTAAAATAATAGGGGAAGGAATACATATAATAATTTAAGTAAAACATTATATCAGAAATAAAATTGATTCAACTACTAAAGATCAACATGTAAGCATTGTTGGTTGTTGAGGCCGTTCATAATGTTTCATAACTAATCAATTATAAATTATAGTTCAAACCTAATGGGGAGATTAGGAGGTAGGAGTATAGATTGCAGAGCATATCATCCCCTAACCCTTTAGATCTTGTAAACCATAGTTTATAGTTTAAACCAATCATTCTGTTTAACACTCCTACTACATATATCCTTGGTGAATTTCAAAATGTAATCCAACAAATTCAAATTATATATGCATTACAGTAACACTTATCCTAAATATGACCCACAAAGTACTTAGTATAGATTGATCAAAATGCATCACTGAATCCACTGTTTCCATTATAAATTAAAGCTTCCCGAATGTACCATTGCTAACCAAACTTACTATATATTAATAATATCATATACGTACATTTGATAATATTGTAACAGTAGCACCAACTATCTACAGACCATTACATGTATACGAAAGATTTACAGGTCAACATGACTTTATACATTGTAATATTGTATAAGTGAGTATAACTATATACAATTTATGACTGTTACTAATCCAAGCCGATGAAACTCTAGGTTTCAAATACTAGTATAGTATATACATCTATTATTGTTCTTCCAGACTATTACTCACTTTCCTTTTGAACAACCGTGCATTTCCAAACATGGTCCTGTTTCACCATGACTACTATGCATTCCACTTCCTCAATCTCTTTCTTGGTACGACAAGTGCATCTGGAGACTTCAAGAGCCAAGATATGAAGACATCTAGGAGACCCCTATGGGATAAAACTTTAAGAAGATAAAGATATGAGTTCAAAGGGGAAGGATTATGACATTGAGGGATGAGAAGAAATATAGAACTAGGGAGAACAGGCGAGACTCAATAAAAAGAAGAAAGACCAGCTCTAAGGGGAGCCCCATCCATGACACGAGAAGGATCAATCTGTGACAATATTCTATCACCAAACACTGATATCATGATCAAGCCATGACCTCTTAATGCTTAGATAAGCTAGTCAGTATCCTGTGGGGATGTTTTTTAGGAAGTTATGTGATTATTGAGAAAGTTTCTCCATCTGCTCCTTTATTAGCTAGGAGGTCTACATCTGAGTTTCCTTCCCTATAGATAAGTTTTACTTCTATTAGGTCGAATTTATCTAGAATTTCCAAAATTTCCTCTAATTTCGATGCTAGTTTCCAGTTTGTAGATTTCCTTGTTCTAATAGCATTAATAATAATTTGGGAATCACCTTCTATCTCTAGAAAAGAAAGGCCTAGCTGGTGGCATAATCTAAGGCCCTCGAGAACTGCTACACATTCTGCCATATTATTGGTAGTTGGTGGAATAGCCTTAGCATATTTTGCAATAGTTTCTCCTTTATCATTGTGGATAATTCCTCCTAAGCCAGTTGTGCTCGGGTTGCCTCTAGAGGCCCCATCAAAGTTAAGTTTGTACCATCCAGTTTTTGGGGGGGTCCATTTACAAGAACTTCTCTCTGCTTTTGACTTTTTCCCCCCTTTACCATATAGAGGTGGGATATCTAGATTAGGCCAGATTCTTCTTAGGTCATTGTCGCATTGTTTGAAGGAGTTTTTGTAACTATGTACGTTCCGAAGTTTGTTGTTGATAATCTCAATAATTGTTGTTTCTATTTTATTAGTGATTGAATTTATATTAAGTTTTTGATTTGTGAAAATTATTCTATTATGTTCTTTCCATAGTTCCCAGACCACTATGGATGGGGCTATGACCTAGATATCTTTAAACAAACTCTCCTTGTTAAGGAAAGGCCATGCTTTGAGAAAATCTAAAAAATCATTTGACTTAGCCAGGGACCAATTCAGGCATTTACATAACCAGTTCCAACATTCTTGTGCCAATTCACAGTTTAAGAATAGGTGGTTAACATCTTCCTCTTGACACTCACACAAAGGGCATCTCGTCGGGCCTTCAAAGCCTAGTTTCCTAATTCTGTCAGAAGTTAGGATTCTCTTTTGAAGAGCCGCCCAAAGGAAGTACCCAGCTTTAGGAAGGCAAGCCTTATTCCAACATAGGTTTAAAGGTATATCTAAAGAATCCATTTTATGTTTTTCCAGAATAGATTTGTAACCATCTTTTACTTTGTACCTTTCATCATTAGACCCTGCCCATATTAGACGATCTGCTCTACTTTTAAGAGTTAATACTCTATTACTAAGAATTTTACGAAATTTGATAAGTTCATCTGAATCTATTAGTGCATCGTTTGGTAATCTCCAAATAGGATCCTCTCCTGGTGTGACGTAATCCTTGAAATAGCTACCTATGCTAGATTTACAGAGAACAATAAACTCCTGAGAAAAGCCCTCCCTTATCAAAGGAGGATACCCTCCCCATGAATATTCCCAAAATAAAATCTTGCTGCCTAACCCCACATCCCATGTGAGAAGGTTATTAATAATATCTCTAGAGCTATTAATAAAATTCCATATGCAAGACCCTTTCGTATGTGACCGGGCTCTAAATATATTGATAGTATTTGCATTAGGGATATATTTATTGAGGAGAACATTAGCCCATTTACTGTTGGGGTTATTATACATATTCCATACTAATTTGGCACCTAATGCCGAATTCTGCCACTGGAGGTTCTTAATGCCTAATCCTCCTTGAGAAATAGGTTTGCATAGGTTATCCCATTTAATTAGAGCTGATTTTTTATCTTCTGATGTCCCTTGCCAATAGAAATCTCTAAGCGTCTTATCTCAATTAGCTTTAATATTGAGAGGTAGAGGGATGAGAGATAGTTGATACATGGGTATAGCAGTCAGGACCGACTTAATCATCGTTGCCCGACCTGCTTTGGTAAGCCATTTTCCTTTCCAACTACCCTTTTTATTATGAATTTTAGATGCCACTGTTTCCCATAATTTTGAGCTGCGTGTCCCCTTGTCTAAGGGGATCCCTAAATATTTACAGGGAAACTTCCTTGTCTTGTATCCTAAGGTATTACATATTTTTCTTATTATAGGTGTGGGGGTGTTGATAAAAAAGATTTCTGATTTATTTGGATTGACCCTTTGACCTGATGCTTTTGAATAGACTTCCAATATGTATTTAAAGGCTTTAGCTTCTTTTAGATTACTGGCTCCAGGTAGTATTGTGTTGTCTGCAAATTGTTGGCGAGTGATATTAGGTACATTTTTTGTGACTCTGACTCCTGAGATTTTACCTTCTAAATGGGTCTTAGTTATAGATCTACCCAAGGCTTCTGCCATAATAACATATAGGAAGGGAGATAATGGATCACCTTGCCTGATGCCCCTAGATATTTCGAAGAAGCCTTTAGGAGTGCCATTAATTAAAAGAGAGATCTTAGGAGAAGATATGCAATTATAAATTAAATTTATCCATTTTTTAGAGAAACCAAATGCTTCTAAACATTTACAGAGGAATCTCCAATCCACTCTATCATATGCTTTCTGAATATCTATTTTAATGAGCATGCACGATTCTTTATTATATTGTGCAGTATGTATAATTTCTTGAGCTATTATTATGCCATCAAGGATTGATCGATTAGGCACGAACCCTGTTTGTTCCTCAGAAATAATTGAAGGGAGAAAGATTTTCAGCCTATTTGCTAGACATTTGGATAATATTTTATAGATTGTGTTACACAGAGATATTGGGTGGAAATCTCCTGGATCTTGACAATCATGTTTCTTAGGTATCAAGGAAAAGAAGGTATTGTTAATTTCTGTTAGCAGGGAGCCTGAATTTCTGGTAGCTTCAATAGCTTTCCAAACATCCTCACCAAGAAAATGCCAACATTTTTGGAAAAAACCGGCTTGGAAGCCATTAGGCCCTGGAGCCTTTTCTGGGTGGAGTTGAAATAATGTTGTTTTAACTTCTTCTAGTGTTAGTTTGCTATTGAGCCATTTGTTATCTCCTTCAGAAATTAGCTTGGGAATCGAGGGTAAAATCTAATTTTGGGCTTCTAGATCAGAAAATTCATAGTTATTAAGGAGTGTTTGATAATAGTTAACTAAGTGAGCTGCTATATCTCTTGGATTTTCAATCAACTCACCATTCTGTCCTTTGAGCTTTGATATTTAGTTAATATTCCTATTATTATTAGTGCTATTGCGAAATTTTTTTGTATTCTTATCGCCTTCTTTGAGCCATGTTTCTCTGGATTTTTGCTTCCAGAATATTTCTTCCTTATGTAGAATATCTGCATGCTTAATCATTAATTCTTTCTCTTTATTATACGATGCTTCATTCATACCTTACTTTATGATGGTCTCATTTAAATCATTAATGTCTGATTCTATCCTCATTTTCTATTCAAAAATATTATTAAATTTTTCTTTATTCCAATCCAATATTCTATATTTTAGGATTTTAAGCTTAGTGACGATGTAGTACATTCTAGAGCTGGAAACCTCTATCTGGTTACACTAGCTCTCCAACAATTGCATGAAGTCCTTATCCTGAAACCACATAAATTCAAATTTAAACGGGTTTCTAAGTGGTTTACTATTTTTAGAAATATTTAACCTGACTGGGAAGTGATCCGAACCTAAATAAGTGAGAATTTTTGCATTAATATTGTAATTGAATTTACCCATGTTTCCACTAATAAAAAATCTATCTAATCTTTCAGCTATATGGCTGAACCCTGATCTGCGGTTGTTCCATGTAAATGTCCCATTGTCAGTTGGAATGTCTTTTAAGTTGTTTGCATTTACCCAAAGACTAAAATCCTTTTGTGATTGTGAGACATATCTTGAACCCCCTACTTTTTCATTGATATCTATGATTGCATTAAAGTCTCCTCCTATTATATGGATATTAGAGCCATTGTTATTTATATAATATTGAAGGTCCTGCCACAATTTCTTTTTCTTAGAATTTGGGATAGGACCATAGACATTGATAAGAAAAAAATTTAAATTAGTTTTTAGGCTGACGACTGTAACCAATAGCCAATTATTGTGTTTGTGGATATTTTCTAACATAGCTTTCCTAGGGTCCCACAATGTAGCAAGCCCACCTAAGGCCCCATCTGAGAGTACAAATTCTGATTTCCAAATGCCTATTTTACGACTGAATTTAAGGCTCTCTTCTTGGTTCAATTTAGTTTCTTGGATTAATATTATTTTTTATTCAAATAGGCTTAAATATCTTTTTATTAGGGACTATTTGTTAGGGGCATTAAGACCCCTAACATTCCAAGTTGTTACTTTCATTGGCCTTTGGGAAGGCTCTTCCCCTTCCCAGCATTTAGGATATCAAAAAGGTTTAATTGATTTGTTGCTTGCCCATCCATAGCTCTTAATTCATATGTAGATTTCTTGCCTCTTTTTTTCTTTGATTTAAGAGTAACTGGAGATGTTAACCCATCAGTGTTTGTTGCTATACCCAATTGTCTATCAGCATTAGAGATTCCTTCTAAGCATTTACTGATATCTTCATCGATTTGAATCTAAATATTGTTTATATTTACTTCCTCGTTAATCAAGGAGTCTTCAAAATCTATAAGATTTTTGCCCAAATCTTCTATATTATCTATCTGAGATAGGCCTATAATCTTATTAACATTTTCATCTGAAGTAGTTAAGTTGGGATTCTCTTGTTTATTTATCTGATTGAAATTCTCTGTTCTGCCCTCATATCTATGCTTTGCATTCTTACTACCATCATGTTTTTTATTATTTTCTTCATCAAGAATTTTCTCCTTTTGTTTCTTGATAAAATCATTCAGGTGATCATATGTAGGTCTACTAGACCTCATATCTAGTTTTCTACATTCTCTTACCTTATGTCCACACAAGTAGCAATTAAAATAGAAGCCAATAAACTTAAGCTTTAGAATACCTTTTCTGGTTGATTTCTCTGATTGCTCTTCATGACTGGTATCCTTATCATTGGCCTTGCAAGTAGGTATATCTGTATTTATTAAGTTGGGATTCTCTTGTTTATTTATCTGATTGAGATTCTCTGCTTTGCCCTCATTAATGCTTTTAATCAAAAGCTTCTTTTGATGATTAAGTTCTTCCTTGTCACATATTTCATCTAGGAGTTTTTCCATTAATTCATTAGTCACCTTGTTCCCAAGGAATTCCACAATTTCATTTACTTCAGCTTCTAATTTTTCTATTTCAGTTCTATCTATATGGATATTTTTATGTTTTTTCTAACATATCCTTTACTCCATTAGAGCTGCTGGTGTTTGAGATCGATTCTGATCCTGAGTTAACTTCATGTTTTGAGATGAAAGAGTCATTTAGCATAGGATCATCTCGATCATTAATATCATTATTATTTTTTTAAACATTTATCTTGCTACTTCTTGTTGATTTATTAGTGGGAGTTTGTTTAAGAGGATTGCTATCAACAGGGGAAGGGGAGTGCCTAACTGGACTCTTATCCCCTGAGTTTGTAAGAATAAAACCTCCCTTATCTTCATAGAAGTTCACCTCAACATCCAACCTCTTGTGATTGTCATCAAATTCCATATTAACACCTGGAACATACTCTATATCTTCATTATAATCTTCAATATAATCTTCCATAATGATGGGATTAATGATTACTGAGTTTGAATTTAAAACATAAGTGTATGGGAGGAACCAATTTCTGATGAAAATTCATCTTAACAATAATGATTTTCTCTGATTGACTGTATTCATTTTCAACTAATCCTATGAAGCTACCAATCCGATTACCTATTAAATTGATAATTTCTTGGTTAGAAACTTCCAGTGGTAGATTTCTGAGAATGATAGCTTTATCTACCCTAAAATCTCTAAGATTAATTGGATTAAAAAGGGGAGTCCAATTAAAAATAGAAAAAGAAATTTGCCTAAACTTAGGGCATCCATCATTCATAATATTCCTTTTAAGATCAATGCTTTTACAGTCTAAGAAGATGAAATTTTCCACAAGGATTGTAATGCTTACCTCGCAGGGTAACTATGAATTTAATCCATTTGCAATGTCAAAAATAGATGCACCTACTCCATTCCATCGACAGATAACACCTGTAGCTGCATAAGAATTTTGATTTTGTACTATACATTTATCATCTATATCTAACATGATCATATTAGAATTCTGACCAAAATTTCCTTTTATTTTAATATGATCATTAATGTTGTTGTTGCTACGCCTGTGAGGAGGTGAATATACTGACTTTAGATGCCCATTAAGAGATGCTTTTGCGTCGCAGTCAGACTTACCTACATATGATTGGGGCATGTGTGAATGAATCTTACCAATCCATCTTCGATGGGGGGGAGAGTAAACCTTAGATACTTTTTGTTCATAAATGGAATCTTTCTCATGGCGTCCTCCCATACTATTCTGCTCATGGTGCTCGGTCTTAGAGACCCGAGATTTATCTAACAAATATGTTTGTCCACCCTGATAACCTAGGGTTTTGCCAAGGGAAGAGGGAAACCCATTCGCATCGGGATGGGAATGATTATCACCATCCGGATGTAATTGTTTCCTAGAATTGCCCTTCCCCTTCCCAACCACATTATGTCTATGCGGAGGTGAATATAGGCTAGATTTTTGAAGATCTTGAACCTTAGCGACTCAAAAGAATTTTCAGAATTAAATCATTTGCACATTGCTCTGATGGGGTAGATCTTACCATTTTTTTCTTTTTAACCAGATGCCACTCAGACATATTTCCCTTCGCATCCCCGAGAGACACATGAGCCTCTTTTAATCCACCTTCCCCCAATGCAGAATGGGGATCATAGGAGCTACTCACCGGTTTTGACTAGGATTGCAGAGCCCTAGCGGTCTCGGGATGAGAATAATGAGGTGCTGCATATTTAGTTTTAGAGAAAAATTCGATTTGACGATCCAAAGATTGAACACTAAATATGTTTGGAACCAAAATCTTGCTTCTCTCCATATTCCTGCGGCAGACCGGAACCTCTGGACTGGAGCATGTTTTACTTAACAAGAAACCCTTGTTTTGCCCGCTCACATCTTTCCTATCCTTAATTCACATTTGCTTTTCCATATTTGCTTTTGCTATTCTAGTTGTATCTAGATTTCATGTATAAGATGATGCACTTATTTACATTATGTGGGGACTTTGTATGGTTGTTGTATTAAGTAGATTAATTAACATTTATGTAATCTACATCAAGGAACCCTTGAGATTTGTAATCTACTTGTGAGTTATATTTATGTGTATGAATTGTCTTTTGATTTTGTTTTTTCCGCAATGTTATTCATTATTGATTTTAAACTATTAAGAAAAAAATTATTCTATAAACTTAGTAGCATATTTTAGGTTAACCTCTCCTGGATTCCTTGGCGGGGCATTACAACCCTAGCCCCTATCAACCCTTTGCATATAGGGCATACTACACTATGCTTCAAAATAATAGAACCAACATGTACATTTTTACAATATTGTTGACATATGAACAAAATTACAAAATTCTACAAAATTGTTTGAAAAAATTAGGATGAGTGCCAATGAGTCACAATAGAAAGCCAAAATTTAGAAACCCCATCACCGGAACCACCATAGAGTCCATTCACCACCATCATCGCCCTTAAGGTTTGTCCCTTCCATGACCATGACTACAACCCCTACCACCTCTGCCACCCCTCAACCCACAACCTCAACGATGACCCATTGTAGGTATCTACCTCCAAAAGTCCATGAGCTTGTACTTGAGGTGAAATTTATCCATCTGCTCCCTGGGAACCTCGATGGCCAAAATACTCTCCCAATCATACATAATCCTTGATCATTCCCTAATATTTCTTCACCTCCTCACATTGATGATCTTTGTTCTCCAATGCTCCCCAAAGAAAAAAAGGGTGGACATGGCATGGATATCCAAGGATACCAATCCAATTTCCCCTCTCAGCCACAAAGTTCACCCTCAACTCTGCCAAATTTAGAACCTCCTACAAACAAACTCACCATTTAGGTTTGATGCATTGCTCAACAATGTGCCTCACTTTAGCTCGAGTATCCATCTCTAGTCCCCATTCACAAAACATAGAAGACACAACAATGTTCATTCGATACTTGAACTTGGAGACAATGAATTCAATTCCCAGTAACACTCTTACTAGCATTAAAAGAAGGGGTAATCAATAGCGAATGTGATCTTTAGTCTCTCCTCAATAATTTGTCCCCAAAAGGACATTCATTGCTTTGCAGCCTTGAAACTGAAATTTGGTTCCAATACATGTCTGTACTTGTCACTTTTCACATTGAAAATGTCCAGACCACTCCAAAAACATTTTCTTCAACACCCTCACAAAATAGAAATCTCTCAAACAAATTGTGATCTTTTCCAACATCATAAATGCAACATCATGACACCACCATTCGTACAGCCTCTCGAGTGAACTTGTAGGATAATACATCATTCATCAACTCTCATTCGTACCTTCCCATACATTATAATCAATGTGGCTCAAAAAGCTGATTCTGCCAAATTCTCCACTAAATTGGGTCCAAATTTGTCAGTAAAGGGGATCACTACCTTAAAAAGTGCATCGACCAATTGGTTCCCCTCACAAAATATGTGGAATACTTTGAAGTTTTTTAACCTTTCTAACTGCTTCCTAATAATTTGAATATTCTTGTCGATACACCATATATGAACTCGCCATTGGAGACGACGTTAACAATTATTTGTGAATCACCTTCAAGGTGTACTTGTCTACCTTTATTTTTTATGGGAAGACCACTGCAAATAGGGCTACTTGAACTTTTGCATCATTATTTGTCCTATTTTTCAATTTCTTAGTTTCAATCACCAAGATGTTACCTTTAGAGTCCCGAACAACACATCTAGCCCCTGATGGCCTAGGATTGCCCTTGGATGCCCTGTCAAAGTTGATTTTGATCCATCCTATCTCTTGTTTCATCCACTACACCTCATTTCTCTTATTTACAGTGGGATTGACCCTAGGAAGTCCATTAACAAATTAAGTTAATGATGCTTTTTTTTTCTTTGGGTCGATAAGAGATATATTATTCATTATATAGAAATAAACAAGTTTACAACGTAAGGAAATATTGACGAAGAGCTTCAATCTGCATCACTTTCAGCTTTGGCTTCCTGAGAACTTATCAACCCCCCAAACCCTCTTAGCCATAGTGTATCTTCTCACCTATGATTTCATCTATCTCTAAACTATAATATTAATGGGCACAACAAAATTCCTTTAGCATTAGGCCTATTTTAGCAGCTCATCCAAGCCTATAAACCAGACTTTCCTAAGAGAAAGTTAACAACTTATAAAAAGCATCTATCCAAAAAAGAAAAATTAGAAAGGGACCATGATCCAACCACCATCCATCATTGTTTGTCAGTTTTGTCCACCTTCACAGTTTCAAGTCGTCATCCTTGTTCTTTGTCGTCTTGGGATTTTAGCCGGGAAAGCATCAACAACTTCATTAAGCTCGAATTCATGGTGTTTGATCTCCAACTTCACCTTCTTCCACTCAATTAGGATTTGCAATTTGTATTCTTCAACATCCACCTTGCTAGACCATCTCACAAATGGAATCGCCCCAAACTCCTTAGCCTCTTCTTCATCTTCTATGCCTTCATAAATGTCGGTCCCTATTCCATGCACAACCCACTCCAAGATGTAGTCCAACCCATCCAAAAGATCTTCTTCAAAAAGAGATTTCACCACCCATTTCACCATCTCGATGTCCTCTCCCAACTCCAAGCCCCACACCATAACCATCAAGATAATGTCGAGATTTATCCACCAACTAAGTTTATTTTCTTGGAATAAAGGGCATAACACTCCCATTACAACTAATGTTATTTCATCCGTCTTGATTTTTAACAAACCCTGAATCCGCTCCTTCCTTGCTGGCCCTGTAAAAGCCTTTTGCTACTTCTTTGAGTTAACGATAAAAATTGCCTCCATTTTTGTCTGCAATTTCACTATGTTCCTCAAGTACCAACAAAACCTAACTCTAATTCGAATGTGCACACCAAAGGGTATCGAGCTTTTAAAAGTCATTTCAAGGATCAAAGCACAAAAAATGTTGAGCCTTGGTTGTAAGCTCTACAGTCAAGAAGTCCCACTATTTCACCAAAGGTCAAGGTAACAACTCTCAATTGAGAACCACGGTAGAGAGCGACCTCGTGAGGACTTGAACCTTGCTTACAGGCAAAAAGTTCCACCATTTCACCAAAGGGCCAAGCCGTTAATGATGCTTTTATTATTATTAGTTATTTTATATAATTAGTATAAAAGGATTTTATTCAGATTAATTGGATTTAAAATATATGGGTAACGACTAAGATTCTGCAAAGTAAGTTTTCTGGATTTGATTGTGTAAGTATTTTTAGCATCAACGTTTCGGATCACACTCTGTGATTCATCATCAGGAAAGAGAAAGTGCAAGGCTTAAGAGTAAAAATGGCAATTTTTACTCTTAAGCCTTGCACTTTCTCTTTCCTGATGATGAATCACAGAGTGTGATCCGAAACGTTGATGCTAAAAATACTTACACAATCAAATCCAGAAAACTTACTTTGCATTACTAATGGATTGTGGAAATCTTATGTTGTTGACTAAGATTCTACTAGTTACATATTTAATTAGCGTAAAAGGATTTAGGGAGACTAATTGGATTTAAAATATATGGGCAACGACTAAGATTCTCTAGAGGGTTGGGGGCGCCTAGGCGGTTAAATTATTAACTGTCGGCATATTTTAAAAATCGTCGTTGGTTTTAAAATCAAATCAGGGATCCGAAAGAAAAAGGTCGGTACCGGGCCCACCGGCGTTAGCACATCTGGAGAATAAACTCTTATGGTTCTGTATTTTCTTCCATTACGCTTTACGAGACGCTGCCATGTCACATTTTTCCAAAACCATCTGAGCAGCGTAAAACAAACGCACCTTCTACACAACACACACATCATGTTCCACGTAAGCAGATGAGATAGTCTATAATTCGCTGTGGGCGCTTCAGTTTACAACCTCAAACAAACCCTTGCGCTGGGTATACTCATTGTTTATATAACATCCTCCTATCCTCCATTGCTTGGTGAGTTTTAGATCTCAATTCAGGTACTGAATCTCAATTCAGGTACCGAATTGTTGAAAATTTGAAGGTTTTATCATGATCTGTTTTCTTGTTTCACTTTAACCAGGAAGATTTGTTTAGAAGGTGTCATTCTAATGTAGAATGTGGATTCTTTGAATGGATGTGTAGGTCAGCGAGAAAATGGTGCTTTTCAGTGTGGTTAAGAAGGAGACCTCTCCATTCGATGGCCAAAAGCCGGGGACGTCTGGCCTCAGGAAGAAGGTGAGTGCGGAAATCGTGGCTACAATTTGCAGTGCTGGCTTGAATTCCTTCCAAATCTTTAGAATAATCTTTGATTTTTGAAGTGAATCTGAGTGAGTTAAGAGTTGAGTGAAATTGCTAGCAAATCTTAAAAATCGTAGGATTTGAGTATTGAGCTATATCTGTTGTCTTGCGATTCATTATAATTCTCCGAGCTGTCCATTCCGTTCGTTATATCACTGATTCTCTTTTTGAAAGGCTGGCGCTGCGAAATCGCCGTACAAATGCATGAATTGGAGGCGAGTTTTGATAAATTTAAGTTTAAATCTGAACAAATGACCAAAAATTGATAGTAGATCTCCGCAACAGTGCAAACTCTGGCAGAGATAATCAATATTAAAGTGAAACAAATGATATCTACTCTCTCTGTTTTCGAAATTATTTTGATTCTGAGCAAATGATAACTACTCTCTCTGTTTTCGAAATTATTTTGATTCTGAACAAACGAGAAACAAATTTTAAGGACTCTGACAATACAAATCATTTGGATCAATAATCTGTAAATCTGACGAACTAGAAATAACTTGCTAGGTATCTCTGTAACGTTGCATGAAGTGTTTGTTTTAGGAATAGAAATGTAAATCACAAACGAGAAATATATTTCTTTAATAGTACCTAAGCAGGTTGTTGGGAGATTTAAGCTGTATATCTGATCAAATCGGAAATAATTTATTATGAGATCTCTTTAATAGTGCAATTGTTTGGGAAACTAAAGCGTAGTCCTGCAAAAAAATGATAAATAGTCTATTTGCTCTTCCCCTGAGCATCACTTAGATGCAATCTAGATATGCTCGTGAAGGATGGGTTCTTGAGAACTGCTAGTCATTAAATATCTGTTGATGTAGATCAGCTGTGAGCTGAATTGAGAAATCATGTAATTTGATACACGGTGGAAACCCCGCTTGTGTAAAAATAACGAGGAACACTCTGTTCTAGTGCATAAGCTTGTTTTTGAAGACTAGGCGAACATGCAAAAAACTGCGAATTAAATTTTTAGGATATATCTTTGACAGTGGATAAGCTGACATGATTGTCCTATGAACCATCTTGCTGTTTATTTTCTTAAGGCTTGAGTAGATCCATGCAGTTTTTTTCTAAACATTGCATTATTTGGAATGTTCAATTTTCTCCTAAATAAGCTGAGCAGTTATAGTTTATGATTTCAAAATTCAGCTGTAGATAGAGAGAGGGAGCTGAAATTTTGCAAGCACTGCTTGCTCACAAATTTATTATGTGGTTGCACATTTTGTCTTGCCTCCCTTTTAACTTTTCCTTAGGATTTTACTTAAAAAATCTAATAATTATAAAGTGATCACATTACATAATTACTCAAAATATTAAATAAGCTATAAAACCTGGGCAACCCTCACTATTCAGACTCGTCACAATCTTCAGCTTCACTGTTAGTTCTCTTAAGAATGAAGATTTGGTTAGGAATACTGAAACAGTGAGGACTTATTGTTGGAGAGAACATTGTTATAAAAAATTGTAAATGGTACACATCATGAAGGTCTCTGTGGTCTCAAAGTGCCCTGTGAGAGGTGCTGCCCCTTGGTCTCGCTGGAGGCACTGCTCGCAAGCCTCTATGAGGGGTGTTGCTCCTCACCTCCCTTATCAACCACTGCCCCCCATCATCAATGCCTCTGCCTGCCCATCCCCCTGTTCTGAAACTCCATGGAACTATGACGATGAGTGACTAAACTCTGGATTAATAAATGCGGATTATTATTAGGAATGTGACCTAAGATGACAAGTGAACTTTTGATTAATAAATCCTAGTCATTATTATGAATATATGATGTTATCGATTATGTTCATGCTTTTTGATTGAGATAACAGTGAAATCTCAGCTTGCCTGTGGTCTAGAAGGACTAGGAACATTCTTAATGAAGTATCAATTTATCTAGAAGGATTAGGAACATTCTTAATGAATTGTGAATTTGCTCAAGATCTAGAAGGATTAGGAACATATGTCACTAGATGTGAATTTCCCTGATATTTGAAGGATTAGGGGATTTGCTAGCTTCTGTAAGATTGTTTCCATGAGGATACCAGATATCTGTTTTTACACAGGTTGAATACACAGGTGTAATGTCTCCACTTCCGATGCTAAGTATTGCTTGATCCTTAATGAATAAACCCGTACATGTGTTAGTAGATTCCATACAAATATAGATATATAAAGGCGTAAATGAAAGTAAATATATCTAAATCCCATGCTAATTCCTACTTAATCCTTAGGGAGAGTTCGTAATCAGGTTCCTGGCTCTTTGGAGAGGACCTCAAGGGTCTCTAGTTGCCTCATGGCTAATCTAGAACGGTCTTCAACTATTCTACCATCATCTGGTATATCCAACCTTATAAGTATCCATCTCTTCCCAAGCCTTATGGATACCCCACCAAGGCGTATCCCTCTTTACATATGCATATGTTATTCACCACTATTAGTATATACTGTTCCTAAGAGATACTAAAATCTCTCTCTGGATTCCCATTAGGAATCTCAACATTCATCACGAATGCCCTCCAACAAGAATATCTTGGATCTTCGGATTCCCTTTTGGAATCTTGACATTCATTCACCATGAATGCCCTCTAGCAAGGATATCTTGGATCTCAGTCTTAGTTAATAAACATAATTGATTATTATCAAATTAAGTACCTCCACTTTGTTGTCTAGAACTAAGATTGATCTGATCTGATTTGTATATGGTTTGCTATTATTCTCCAATCAGGAAAGAGGATCAAATCCTCTCTTAATCTGTTATAGATTCTCTAGTAATAAAATAGATTGCCTTCCTTAACGCGTTTGCTGAAGATTCTATCTTATTTTCTATGATGTTCGATGCTGATAAGAATGACTGCTATATTCCCTTTTGGTTTGATCTGAATATTTTATTTGTTGAATTATCAATTCCTCTTACTTGAATCCTTCTCCTGACCGCTCATTTCTATTGATGTTCTTCCTTTCGTATATGCTGATGAGTACTTGCTGTGTCTTGTTCGATCTGAAATGAATGCTATTTGTTTGATGCTGGTCGATTCTGAATGATTTATTTGCTGATGATTCTCAGATTATTATTTTCTGAAGGACTTGTGTTTTACATCCCTTCCCTTCTTGTTCTTCTTCCACAAGCCTGCTAAAAAAGTTATCCACAATTCTGCTATAATGTCTTCTATAATTTGATCATTAGACTGTCATAAATTATCCACAACCTTTTCTCAAAAGTATGTTACAACTCTTCATATACTTCACCTTCGATCTTCATATACTATTCTCTCTTAATCTGGAGTAGATATTATATACTCGATTGTCTTGCCTTTCGTAATCAGTGGTTCTATATCTCTGATCACCTTATTTATTGCATATCTTTTCCAAATGGTTCCATGCCTCTCAATCTGATACGTTCGTGCTGTTCAAGATGGATCTCCCCTTTTTATGATTGTGTCTGGGTGTTTGGAGAGATAACTAATATATCTTTAAATCTCTAAGTATAATGTTCTTTGAAGAGATACTTCTTTTAAGAGATATGTCTTTATATTAGTTGTTTGCTTGAATTATAATAACAATTACATTCCTCAACACTTGATCGCAACACTTGATAACAATTACCACTTACTTAATCACAGATTGTACCACTATATTTAGTAAATGTGTATTTTTCTCAAGCACACCTTTTCATTTATTGTGACACACTCTGTTTTTTAAAGAATCACGGTTTAGTTATTTATCGCTGCCGATTGCTGCTCATAGCATCTTAATTGCTTGGTATGAATCGCTGAATACAAGGATTATCCATTATGTGGGTATGGCCTACTCCATACTACCTGCAGCATCATGCTTCTGAATCAGCTTGTGAATAAATACTTGTCTTTGCTTGCAGATTCGTTATTGTCCAAGACTGTACAATCTTCTTCATGCTCCTATATATCTAATCTCATTAATGACAGTGATACCATCAATTTATCCACCAATTTCATTCATTCCTTAATTGTAATGAATGTCATTCATTAGATTTGCTGGTTTTCTATCGAGGCAATATCATATTACTGTTTAGGTGGGGCACAACTTACACATCTTCCCACTTTCCTCTTTACTGCAAGTGTAATACTGGCGTGGCATCCTGTTAATATCTATTCCCCTATATACCCTTTGGTAATGTCAAAGCAAGATAGTATCGATTCAAGGAATGGTTAGAGTCAGTTCTTATGCATCATGGCTGAACAACGTCTATGCAGGATAGTTCCCTTTATGCCAAAATAACATTGTTTATGTTCACTCATAAACACTTGTATTGTTGTCGATTACTTAAGAGTTTTCAGCTTATTTAATTCATGAGAATATAGTTCCTTAGCACATGCCACATATTGGTGTAAATTGGTGGCAGTATTAAAAATTAAAGCCTGATTCCTTCCTTAAATCTCTCCAATACAAATGCTCAACCAAATTATATTAGATGTGGAATGGAATGGTAATATTAATAGGACACAATTTCTCCTAAATAATATTCCATCCACGAATGTGTCCAAGCTTCTAACACCATCAGGTGCAACTTCTAATATTTTGTAAGGCTCATGACGCTTCTACTTGCTTGATGCTTAGGGAGCCATAGTTCTATATTTATGATCGACTCTCAAGTCGTATTTCGTTTAGGCACTTAATTATATGATATTGAATTTTTCTATTATTTTTTTAATATTTTTATCTTTATTATTATTTATTTAATGATTATTAATCATTTATTAATTAATATTATTATTTATTGATTAAGTTCTCTTTTAGAAAGGGGACATGACAGTCTGCCCTTCCCTGAAATTGCTTGTCCTCAAGCAATTATATGTTTCTTCTTATTATTTGATAGTCAAATTTGACACTTGAAACAAGTTTTGTCTCGTCTTCTTCATGAACAATCTTAGACCATCTCATGATGGTGTCAATTTGATTTTGTCAAAACCACATTTTGTTGATAGCACGCCTCGAATTTATCTCTCTAATTATTTTCTTATTTTGGATAAACCAAAGTAGAATCACATGTTGTTAGATTCCTTTTTATTGATTAGAATGATTGTTGTTTCATCTTTACCCTGTAGGATGGTAGGATTATGCTTTGATACCATTAAAATGTCCCCACTTCCGATGCTAAGTATTGGTTGATCCTTGACAAATAAACCTGCACATGTGCTAGTGGATTCCATACAAATATACATATATAAAAGCATAAATGAAAGTAAATATATCTAAATCCCATGCTAATTCCCACTTAAACCCTTAGGGAGAGTTCGTAACAGGTTCCTAGCTCTTTGGGGAGGACCTCCAGGGGCTCTAGTTGCCTCATGGCTAATCTAGAACAGTCCTTAACTATTCTACCATCTTCTTACGATTCATCTCTCTAAGGCCTCCAAGATAACCGTCATCTGGTATATCTTCCCAAGCCTTATGGATACCCCACGAAGGCATATCCCTCTTTACATATGCACATGTTATTCACCACTATCAGTATATACTGTCTCTAAGAGATACTGAAATCTCTCTTTGGATTCCCTATAGGAATCTCAACATTCATCACGAATGCCCTCCACCAAGAATATCTTGGATCTCTGAATTTCCTTTAGGAATCTCGACATTCACTGAATGCCCTCCACCGAGAAGATCTTGGATCTTGTTCTTAGTTTGTAAACATAATTGATTATTATCAAATTAAGTACCTCCACTTAGTTGTCTAGAACTAAGATTGATCTGATTTGATTTGTATATGGTTTTCTATTATTCTCCAATCAGGAAAGAGGATCGAATCCTCTCTTAATCTGTTATAGCTTCTCTAGTAATGAAATGGATCGCCTTCCTTACGTGTTTGCTGAAGATTCTATCTTATTTGCTATGATGTTCGATGCTGAAGATGCTGTAAAAGAAGGACTGCTATATTCCCTTTTGGTTTGATCTGTATATTTTATTTGTTGAATGATCGATTCCTCTTACTTGAACCCTTCTCCTAACCGCTTATTGCTATTGACGTTCTTCCTTTTGTATATGCCGATGAGTACTTGCTGTGTCTTGTTCGATCTGAAATGAATGCTATTTGTTTGATGCTGGTCAATGCTGAATGATTTATTTGCTGATGATCCTCAGATTATTATTTGCTTAAGGACTTTTGTTTTTCTTCCCTTCCCTTCTTGTTCTTCCACAAGTCTGCTACAAAAGTTATCCATAATTCTGCTATAACGTCTTCTATAATCTGATCATAAGACTGTCATAAAGTATCCACAATCTTTTCTCAAAAGTATGTTACAACTCTTCATATACTTCACCTTCGATCTTCATACACTATTTCCTTTTTTAATCTGGAGTAGATATTATATAATGCTCGATTGTCTTGCCTTTCTTAGTCAGTGGTTCTATATCTCATTTTACCATATTTATTGCATATCTTTTCCAGATGGTCCCATGCCTCTCAATCTGATATGTTCGTGCTTTTCAAGGTGAATCCCCTCTTTTTTTGATTGTGTTTGGGTGTTTGGACTATATGTCTTTAAATCTCTAAGGGTCATGTTCTTTGAAGAGATACTTCTTTTAAGAGACGTGTTTATATTAGTTGTTTGCTTTAACCATAATAACAATTACATTCCTCAACACTTGATAACAAATACCACTTCCTTAACCACAGATTGCACCACTATATTTAACAAATGTTTATTTTTCTCAAGTGCACCCTCTCATTTATTGTGACTTGCACCCTATTGATGTGAGTTTTGTTCCACTACAACATGCAGAATCAAATATCCAATGTTTCGAGCTGAAACATCAAACACTCAATCCTCTCTTGATATAAGGTCATTTCTCATGCTAAGCTTGCAAAGTAAGATCATAAAAAGACTTCAAGGTTCCTTCTATTGTGTACACTCGCTCAGTCGAAATGATGTGATTTGCTGGATCATCAAGGGGACTTACGCTAGTTCATTCAAGACTTGTCAACTACTTGCACTTCTAAAGATTTTGCTTCACAACGTGCAGTGAAAATATGTTTTGATTTTCCAACTTGTAACTTCTCAACTTAAACTTAAACTTAAACTTATTTGATTCTAACTACTCATATTTGATCGTAAATGCAAGGAATGTGTGAATGACTTCGACTCTACTAGGTGTAGCTTTATCAGCGACTCCACTCACCTATTGCAAGCTTCTATGGTAGACTCTAATGGTTTTTAAATCAATATCTCCTCTCTAATCCCATCAAATGGATGCAAACTAAAGATTCAATACTAATTGAAGTTAAGTACTTTCATTCATCGGCTTACCACACAAGGCACACTTCCAATCCACAAGAGGCTAGTGGACTGGATTTGTTGAGTCAATCAAGTAAACATCCACAATTACTTTCATTCAATTAAACTACTTGAAGCAAATTCTATTCTAACAACTTGGAATGAAATCTGGTCTAACAACTTGAAATGAAAATCTATTCTAAATGAGGCATGTAGATTGGTCTTATTTTGGAAGCATTTCCAGTTGTGTAGAAAAATTACTTTAAAAAAAATCAAAAAAATCAGGAGTACTCATTACATATTAGAACAGTTACTCTGTCATGATAGTTCCCAGGTTCTTTTTTGGCAAGGTGAAGACCTTTTTTGACATTTTGTGCCTCTCTTTTATCTCATGTACATGCTTTAGCCCATAGTGGATTATGATTTGTTTTTGGTTTTCCAAATAAGCTTGTTTAATGGGAGATACCATAATAATTCTTGTTGCGAATAAAACTTGAAGTTCATTGTGGATCAATTGATCAATTCATTGTCACTATTATGTTCAAATCTTCATTATATTGGAACTAATACCTTGTGATGTATCCAATACTAAATATATCTGGGGCAGGTGGGGGGCACTCAGATCGCAGTATACGAAATTGCAGTTGGGGTTTCCTCCCCATCTAGGAAGAGGAGATTGGGAAGCAGCCAATCAGTCAATGGGACAGATTCCATCAAACAATCAAAACTTAACACACTATCATTGCCATAGTGGGCTAGAATTTCTCTGAGATTTACAGGCTTATTCAGCTGTCACAGATTACTTAGAATATTGAGAACTATATCTTCTTCCAAGCATTTGTAGATGTGGTCTCCTGGTCTCATGCTAGTGGTTTTTAATATTTATTGATCAAAAACTTTTGCTGATGTATGACTCGTGTGGATTTCAATATTTGACTCTTTATATTCCATCTCATATTCTCACTACCCATTACAAGAAGTTGCTATGTTTGTTTGTCTCTTATATGTGTTTATTAAGATACTTATGAAGCTTGCTAAGATATGCTATCTTCATTTGGTTCTTATTTTCAGGTTAAAGTCTTCATACAAGAGAATTATTTGGAGAACTTCGTTCAAGCAACTTTCAATGCACTGTCAGCGGAGAAAATAAAAGGCGAGCTTGTTTATTTACATTTTGATTGTAGGGAGTAAATAACAATTCAAAATCTATAATTAGGTTAAGTAAAATAGTAGCTTTCTTTTATGTCTTTTGCTTTTGAAACTAGAGACGACTATAAATTTATTTTTTCAAAATCTAATTGCCTGCTAATGCATTTTAATTTTAGATATGATTATTCTAAAATTCTATATTCTGTCTTTTGCTAAATACCTTTAATACTAGCTTCTAATGTAACCCTAACAATGTCAACTGAAGCAGAAGTTTGTAAAATTATTTGTGAGAGAAAAAGATAGAAAAATATAAACCTTTTTTTGATCTGTAGGTACCTTGTAGAAGACTTAAGGACTAGTTGCAAATTAATCATTCAAATTTTCATTTCAACAACTGAATGTTTGTGGTACTTCACCAGAGTTTTTGATCTGTTGAACAAGGATGAGCATTCTGTGTTAAATCCATTTCATTGCAAATGTTACTCTGCTAAAATATTTGACCCATAGAAACTTGTGGTAATCCTCGGTCAGTTCTAGATATGTATTTTATAACATCAATGCATGTTGAATTTAGTGAGATTGAATCCTGTCTGGTATATGTTTGATAAAGGGTATTTACGTCGCAGTTTAGTTGATTGGGACAGAATCAATCTTAAATGCAGGAGTTGTTTGTTGCTACTATTATTCTTGGTTTACTCTGAAACCTGGATTTTAATTTCTTAAATTCTTATTTAGCAAGCTCTATTTTTCTTTTCTTCTCCTTTTTGAGTTCCTTTATTAACTGTCCACCTTACTTGCTAGGCAGATTCAAAAAGATTCTTGAGTTGTATTTACTATTAGACTGTTAGGAATATATACTACATAATTACACCATTGTCCAGTGCTAAGTCAAGGTTTGTATTATGACTTTTGTTTACTTGAGATGTGGATTGAATGTAGCTAAGCTACATGTTTCTAGATATCATGTGCAATATTCCTTCAATTGTTGTTTTCACTCAATAACTGGTCTTTGCTTTAGCAAATTGGAAAGTCTCATTTATGTGTTTAGATTAGTCGTTTTTTTTTCTTTCAATATTTGGAAGTGAAAATCTCATTTGTAAAACATGACTGTTAATAGTTCAGCACATGTATCCTAGGCAAAAACATAGGCACAAAATCATTTCTATCTATGCAAAACACTTTTAGTGAATCTTGTATAGCATGCATATTTATATATCCTCTCCACAGTTTTAGTTTAGAATTAGTCTATCAAACTTTATCTTAGGTTTGGTTTTAGTTTAGATCTTGGGGAGCTTCCCCTCTGAATTTGAAGAGAGGTTTTACCACATACTGTTCCATTCCGTGTTGTCTTGCAAAAGATAAATTTAAATGCTAACATGTGACAATTTATGGAGAAGTATCTTTTTAAAACACCCATTGTTTAGCTGTGTTTACAAATGAGGAAATATTTCTATAATGGGAAGTGCCTAGGAAAGGCTTTCTTGATGTTTTGGTGTGCTTTTAATCTCTCACATATAGATGACATAGTCCATGGAGAGGTTTATACAACCCATGTCTTTTAGTTTTGGTTGAATTTTAGTGCTTTTTCTGCAACCTTGAAAAAATAAGGGTTTTCTGCAGTTATCAATTCAAGAATTCTCAACATTTAGATCAAGTTAAAGAAATGATCTGCAGGTTCAATGTTATAAAGAATTAAATGTATATGGTCTAGAACTTTAAAAAACATGCATAGCTTTCCTTGGGAGCTTTTATGCTAAAATCTCAATTCCTGCATATTTAGAAGAATATCATGCTGGTAATTTCTAAAACAACAAAAATTATCTAAGCTAGGAATAGCATGGTTATAATTTTTACAAGGTCGTGCAGGATCTACAATAGTTGTGTCTGGGGATGGACGGTACTACTCAAAAGAGGCTATTCAGGTTTTGATTGCTTGCTTTCTTTTAACATATTTATTGAGAATTGGAAATCAACTAGATCATTGCCGTCACATTCATTACTTTTGGCTTGGCATGGTTGGAACTGGCAGATAATAGTTAAAATGGCAGCTGCAAATGGAGTGAGGCGCATTTGGATAGGCCAAAATGGACTGCTTTCAACACCTGCAGTGTCAGCAGTTATACGTGACAGAGTGGGAGCAGATGTAAGCTGGACATTGTTTTTTGTCTCTAAAAAGTTAGAAAGTTTTTGTGGTCATTTAATAATCAGATGTTAATAATGACATTAGGTAAAAGAGTTTCAAAAATATCAGTGTCTTGACAAGCTGTCAGCAAGAAAAACCTTCTTGGCACTTGATATTGCTGAGCTAGGATCTTCTTTTACCCTGTATTAAATTTAATATTATGTTTTTTGATATAACATTCACTAGCATCTTCATGCTCTCATTCCTGTTTGTTTTTTTGTTTTTTTGTCTTTATATCATATTGTGACAACTCATTTATATAATGCAACTTGCAAATGCAGGGAGAGAAAGCATCTGGAGCTTTTATATTGACAGCCAGCCATAATCCAGGAGGTCCACATGAGGTAATTTGACTTCCTGAATTTTTGAAATACGTGATGTTTTGCTAAAAGAAGAGATGTTTCAAGAAAATATTGCATGATGCTTTTTTAGCTGCATCTGTTAAATGATTTTTCAGATAAACATTCTAGTTAAATTGAATCATTACGTTTTTGTGGCAAATTATATACTTTGGATCGGTTTTCAATCCTTCACAAAGTAATTTTTGTATTAGTTTATTATTTAGCATGTAATGCAGATAACAACTCTTGGATTTCATTTTTAATTTATGATCATATCCTCATCTAGGAGTTTATCTTTATAGGCCATTAATTTATTTTTAGCAAGCTAAAAGATTAAAATGGGTACTTTTTCACTTAAGATAGCAAGAAGTGCTCAAGGGTCTAAAATACATTCTTCATTCACTTAAGTGAACTTACAATAACTATGGAAAGTGCATAAGAGTCCAAAATATACGCTCCCATGTCAGTTAAGTGATTTCAACATAATGAAACATAGTGCAAAAAGCCCCAACATACATGCTTGGGGAGGAAATGAATAACTTTCTAGAAGAAAAAGTGCAAGAGTGTTTCAAGAATGTGCCTAGAGAGAGTAATGGCAGAACCACGTGAGGACATCAAAACCTTAGAAAAGTTGCCCAAGAGACCTGTAAAGTGTGCTTGCATGAAAAAGTTAAAGTTTCAACATGAAACATAAAAAAGTTGGATCAATGTCTCAAAAGCGCATCTTCTTCTCGAAGAAGTCCAAGCTTAACCTTCAAAACACAAAAAGATGTCATTGAAGAAAGTTTCTGAGAATTTTTTTCTTTTTTTTGCAAGTTTTGTTGTGGGTTGCTAATGATCAAATGCCTGTTTTTCATTCTTTCAAGCTTATCATTTTGTTCACTCCTATTCAAGGCACTTCAAGTTTGATGATTTGTTTCATAAGAGCTCTTCATCATGGACAAGGTTGTTTGGTGATCGCCAATGGTTGTTAGAGTGTAGTTTCTAGTTTCTTTAGAGGATATGTGATGGTCAGAGTGAAGAAGTAGCATTAGATTCATTGAGAGCAGCCAAATGAGCATTAGATTGGCTATTTTTTAGTGTAACACGGGCACTGGGGGATGTCGGCACGGGTTTTGGGGATTGGGAAAAAGAGGGCTTCAATTTGTGGCGGCGGGGGAGTGCTGTAATATACTATACATATAATACTTGAAATGCTAGTTATGAAATGATTTATAATAGTATAAGAACTAATAATACCAAATACTTGAACATAGCGAATTTGCAATATATCCAATACAAAATATAGTATACTTGAATGTTGAACATCGAACATTGAAGTTTTCATTTTGAAATTTGAACATTGAATATTGATTTACCAATTACTATTAAAATTTAAAAATTTAAAATTTCAGATTATTGACAAATAGAAGACTATGATTTATAATATATATTATATAAAAAATATCATAAAAGATGATTACAATGAGTAGCATGATATCAAAACAAGTACAAAATCATGTCAAAATGTAGTGAAGGGAGGCCTCTAATCATCCCTCTAGGCAAACTGATGTAGGAGCATCTTGGGTCCTTGGCAATCCTGTGTCACCAAAAACATTTTGAAGTTTGTCTGTGTTGCTTAGTTCCTACTTTGACCGAGTTGGTCGGTAGTTGGTCAGTTTCCTTTGGTTACCGAGTATGGTCGGTTATCTCTTGGGCGGTCGGTTGTTTCACTGGCGCTCGATGATGCTTGTCTGTTGCTCAGTCATCCTTGTTTATCGAGTAGTTTCTTTTGAGTTTCTGTTGGGCCGACTTGTGCATTTATTATGGGTCACGGATTTAATGTTGGTATCCACCATTGGGAAGCGTGTGGTCCCAGATTTGACCGTTTCTTCTGTTGATAGTGGATCTAAAGGCCGACTCAGTTTGGTAGACTCTTGTATAAATGTAGTTGTTTGGTTGTAGTGTAGGAGGCATTTTAGATAGAATTAAGAAGATAGAAGATTAGAGATTGTTGGCAGATCCTCGCATGTTTGAGGACTTCTGTAATTCACTGTAATATTTGGTCGTAACCGGGAAGGCCTTACAGCCCGGTATGTATGAATCAATTTGAATGAATAATATATCATTGATCCTGCATTCTCTCTCTCACTGTGTTGTTATTTGCTTCCGCATGTTGTTGAGCAAGCTAGACCATTAGGGTGTGCCATTGTTTGGCCCCTCTTGACCTTTGCCTTGCGTCAGGTGGTATCAGAGCGAGGTGAGATCTGGATTTAGGTCTGCGGATCTAGGTTTGTAGGTTCCTTCTTGAGGAGCCCTAGTTGAATTGTTGTGGGGTAGCAGATTGCGATATGACCTGCAATTGTAGAGGGTTGTCAAGATGGTTCGTGGGAGGCGAGATGCGGATCCAGGATTGGCAGACATGTTGAGACAAATCGCTGCTAGATTAGAAGCTGTTGAAATAGCCTAGAGAAGAGGCAGACATCTTGAAGATGTTAGTGATGATGAAGTTGAGGAAGAACAGGTGAATGCAGAACTTGCACTTGTGATGGATCAAGGTGAAGAAAGGTTTTTGAAGGCTTTGACAAGTCTGAAGTCTACACCACATTTCAATCCTCCTGAGTATATGGTGGAAAGTTGGATTCTGATGAATTGGTGGACTGGATCACCAAGATGGAAAAATATTTTGAGTATGAAAACATACCCGAAGACAAGAAAGTGAAGATTGCAAGCACAAAGTTGAAAAGTCATGCATCCTTATGGTGGGAACATCTACAACTGGATAGAAAGAGGAAAGGCAAAGACAAAATCAAGGTATGGAATAAAATGGTGAATAAGTTGAAAGGAAAGTTCTTACCTTGTAATTATCGGATTAACCTAGATAGGCGAATGCAAAGTCTAAGGCAGAAAGATAGCTCGGTAAAGGAATATACAGAGGAATTCTATAGATTAGATATCAGATCTGGACATGATAAAGATGATGTGGAAAGGATTGCTAGATACCTGAATGGTCTGAGAGTTTCCATCCAAGAGGAAATCAGTTTGGTCAAATTGGAGAAAATTGAAGAGGCTTATGAATTTGCATTGAAAGCTGAGGAGAAATTGAACAAAAGACATGAGCAAAGACAAAGAGGTAGAGGTGGTAGATTCCCTAGAGGAAGAGGTAGATCCCATGGTGAAAATGGTAGATCTGAACCTGAAAAGACAAATCTGGACAAAGGCAAGACCGAGTGGAAAGGTGAAAATTCATCTAGAGGCAGAGGCAGTAACTACCGAGGTGGTTATAGCAGAGGAAGTTTCCGAGGAACTTGTTACAATTGTGGAGAAGGACATAGATCATTTGAATGTACACAAGCTAGTAAGAAGGCTGGTAGCAGTAGAAATGCCTTGGTGCAAGAAGAGTCACCGAATGAACTTGAGAAAGAAAATAACTTGATGGTAAGGAGAGCACTGTGGAATGAAAAGAAAAAGGAAGATCCGGTAAGGAAAAGTTTGTTCAAGACCAGATGTAGAGTTTCTGATAAAGTTTGGAAGGTAATCATTGACAGTGGTAGCTCGGAGAATCTGGCATCTGAGGAAATGGTCACAAAGTTGTAGTTGAAAAGGTTGGAACATCTGAAGTCCTATCATATTTCATGGATCAAAGATGAGCATACACTCTTGGTAAGTGAACAATGTTATGTGAATTTGAAGATTGGAAAGTACTATGATAAGGTGTTATGTGATATCATGTCTATGGATTGTTGTCATATTTTGTTGGGTAGACCTTGGCAATATGATAGACATGCTATATATGATGGGAGATTGCATGAGTATACTATAGTGGTTGATGGAAGAAAACAAATCTTGTTACCTTTGATGGAAGAACCTGTTAGTAATGTTTACATGTAAAGAGCCTTTGTAGCTCTTTAATTTGCAATGATGAATTACCTGTAAAACTAACAATTCATATTTCCCAATCTTATCAAATAACAAAATTCTCTTGCTTCACAAATAATTCAATTCTTAACTCACGTAAATCAATATATCAAATTTCACGTCATAGCATTAAAACAATTGATGCACTTCATATTATTCATTCAATATAAATGGTAATGTAATTATTGGCACCTGTTTGCATAGGAAATATTATCGAAACCCCTGCTGAAGCCTTCACGTGAGCGTTAAATAATGCGTCTGCTGCTATGGAAGCTGTTGGCATCAAATATCAATGCATCTGCTATGGGAGAAACCGTTGACGCCTAACTCCTGTCATTGTATGAATTACCTGTTGTGTATTAACAAACTCCAACCACTTACGCCTGGTTTGCAAACAGCTAGCTTCACTATTGTACAACACTGGTATTAAAATGTACGGCCCAGGATTGGAATCTGCAGGCCGTAATTCATTGAACCGCTGGCATTCTCTGCACTATTTATCCATTTCACAATGCACACACTTGGAGAAAAAACATTTCCTCAAGCCTCTTCAAACCCTTGTTTGCACAAAGTTCGAAAGTTCTCAGAATTTCACAAATTTCAATAATAATAACATGATGGATAGTCACGCAAGGCTGGGCTTATTAAATAATAAATGAAGTCTTCCTCTTCACACCACCATTCAGCTTCACAATCACACCTTTCACTTAAGTGATAACAATCGTCAAGCACACACTTTCAAAATAGAACACTTAAAGTAAAATATTGAAATAAGCCAAGCTTCATTTCATCAAATATGAAGAAAGTGTTAATTGACAATTCCTGGAAGAGCTCCAATGAAGAATGAAGACTAAAATCAACGCCCAACTGCCTTTCCCGAAATAGAAACCGGGTATAACTTACTAAAAATAGTAAGTCAGACACAGAGATCCCCTAATCAAATCGTCAGCTCATAGGGATCACATTGATGAACTGACAATGACAAGCCCAGGTACTTGCTAAATTGGGGACATTACAGTCCTCCCTCCCCAAGATTGCTTGTCCTCGAGCAATCGCAAACTAGGATGCTGTAAAATCTCCTCTGACTCCCAAGTAGCATCCTCATCTGGTAGACCAAGCCATTTAACCAAAAACTCTCGGATAACTCGTTTGCGCAGATGTCTCTCTTTGGTATCCAAAATGGCCTTAGGGATCAATTCTAGCTTCCCCTCATCATCCAATGGTGGTAAAACAGATGAGGGAATAACATGCTTTCCCAAAGCTTTCTTTAGGGACACATGAAAAACATTGTGCACCTTACTATCAGATGGCAAATCCAGCTCATAGGCAACCTCTCCAACCCGCCGAACCACACAAAAGGGACCATAATACCGAGGTTTAAGCTTTTCAGCCCCGCTCCTCCGAATGGAAGACTGCCTGTACAACTGCAACATTAAATACACCATGTCCCCAACTTCAAAAGAGCAGGCCAGTCTCCTCTGATCAGCATACTGCTTCTGCTGATTCTATGCTCGCTGTATATTATCCCTCAAGGTGCCTAAAACATCCTGACTATCTTGTAACAAGTCACTTGCACCAGGTACTCTGCTATCACTGAGCATCAAATCAAAGAAACTGGGAGGATCATATCCATACAAAGCTCGGAACGGAGTCATACAGATGGACATATGATGAGTCGAATTATAACAGTACTCACATAAATAAATCCACTTCACCCAAGCCCTCTGTTGAGCGGAAACATAGTTACAAAGATAGCCCTCCACCCATTTATTAACAATCTCAGTCTGACCGTCAGTCTGCGGGTGATAGCTAGTGCTAGGAGTTAGTTCCGTACCACATAACCTGAACAACTCTTGCCAAAAGTGACTCATGAAACGACTATTCCGGTCACTCACAATGCTCCGTGGTAACCGATGTAACCGAAAAATCTCCCTGAAGAACAATTCTGCCACCTGTACCGCTGAAAAGGTAGTAGTAATGGGAAAGAAGTGAGCAAATTTGGTCAAACGATCCACTACTACATAAATACAGTCTCTACCCTGGACCTTAGGCAGGCCCACAATAAAATCCATAGAGATGCACTCCCATTTTTGATCAGGAATAGGTAGTGGCTGCAATAAACCCGTTGGATATGTATGTTCCTGCTTGTTTTGCTGACAAACAGAACATTCTCTGACATAATTCTGAACATCATGTTTGAGACCCCTCCATGTGAAACGTTCACGCACCTGCCTGTAAGTTTTATAGAAACCCGGATGTCCAGTTATAGGGGAATCATGAAAAGCCCTCAGCACCAACTGTATTACACTCGAACCAACCACCAACCAAACTCTTCCCTTGCAAATGATCAACTCATTCACAAGAGCATACCTACCATCCTGAATAGTCCCATCCAAAAAGTCGATGGCCCACTGATCCTTCGCATACTCTGCGACTATCAAATGTTTCCAGTCCTCAGTAACCTCTGTCAAGGCACACAAGTGTGGTCTCCTAGATATAGCATCAGCAACAACGTTCTGTGTCCCCTTGATATAGGTGATATCAAAATCATAAGACTGAAGCTTGCTGACCCATTTCTGTTGCCGCTCATTCAGATCACGCTGCCCCATGAAATATTTCAAACTATCATGATCAGTTTTAATGCAAAATTTGTTGCCCACCAGATATTGTCTGAATTTAGCCAAAGCATGCATGATGGCTAACATCTCCTTATCATAGACACTGAAAGACTTCTCAGGTCCTATGAGCTTCCTGCTCTCATACACAATAGGATGACGGTCCTGTGAAAGAACGACACCAATGCCCTCACCTGACACATCACAATGTAAATCAAAAGGCCTGGAAAAATCAGGCATAGCCAACACTAGGCAAGAAGTCATAATCAACTTAAACTTCTCAAAACATTCCTGTGCCTGAGGAGTCCATTGGAAAGCACCCTTACGAGTCAAATCAGCAAGGGGAGCGGCATATCGGGAAAAGCCTACAACAAATCTGCGATAGAAGGCACACAGACCAATACACCCTCTAAGCTGAGTCAGACTCTCTGGAACTGGCCAATCCATGATAGCACGAACCTTATCCGGGTCCATACGAACTCCCTCTGCGCTAATAATGTGTCCCAGGTACAATAACTCAGACATGCCCAATGCACACTTAGACTCCTTAGCAAATAAGGAAGCCTTAGCCAAGATACCCAACACAGTGTCCAAATGCATCAGGTGCTCCTCCCACGTCCTGCTGTAAACCAAGATATCATAAAAAAAAACCAATACAAACTTCCTCAACTGCCTGTGGAAAACCCTATTCATGGTAGATTGAAATGTTGCCGGAGCGTTGGTCGACCCAAAAGGCATCACCAAAAACTCAAAGTGACCATAATGACATCGGAAGGCTGTCTTCTCTATGTTCTCCTCCCGAACCCGAATCTGATGGTATCCAGATCTCAAATCTATTTTTGAAAAGAAAGCAGCTCCGTGCAACTCATCAATCAGCTCATCAATGCGAGGAATAGGATTGGATACCTATACTTAATGGTTTTTTGATTCAGCATTCTATAGTCAATACACATCCTCATAGTGCCATCCTTCTTCTTCACCAAAACTACCGATGAAGCAAAAGGGGACTTACTCGGCCTGATGTGTCCCATAGAGAGCAGCTCCTCAATAGTCTTTTCGATCTCATCTTTCAGCCGCTTGGGATGCCAGTAGGGGGTGATCATAATGGGTTTAGTACCCTCCTCTAACTCAATAATATGCTCTATGCCTCTGTCAGGTGGTCTGCCATGTGGTAAATCACTGAACACTTTGGAGTGTTTAACCCGAAGTTCCTGTATATTAGGTTGATAGACTATCTTCTTAGCCTCCATAGAAGTAGGTAACATCTTGCACTCTGCTGCCCATTCCACTGCATCATGGTTAATAAGTCACTGCATACGTCTGAAGGTAATAGTCTTCAAATTCTCTTCCCTGATGGCTTTCAGAATATGCTTCTTTCCCTCCACTTCGAAACTCATTTCCATATTCTTAAGGTTGAGGTAAAAAGCCTCAATGGAATGCAACCAACTCATGCCTAGTACCAATTCTGTCCCACCCATATCAACCACATAAAAATCAGATTTAAAGTCATAATTGTTTAGCCTAAGGGGCAGATTCGAAATCATTGTGTCACACTTAAGAGTGTAACCATCAGCAACCTTGACACTAATTCCCTCAAACTCTTCAGTCAGCAGCCCTCTCTTGGATACTAACCTTAAATCAATAAAATTATGTGTTGCCCCTGTATCCAATAATGCAATGACACGCTATCCCGCCAAGAGCCCACGTAACCTGAAAGACCCTTCCTTCTGCATGCTAGAAAGATAAACCACCTTAAGCTTAAGATCTTCACCATCTTTCCTCTCTGTAGTTATTCCTTCTTCCGTGTCAACCTGCTATTCTGAAAAATCAGTCATATGCTCATCATCATAAAACCATTCCATAAGTCTATTTCTCCCCTTAGGCCTCAAAGGACACTCATGTTTCTCATCATAGGACCCCTGCAATAAAAACATAACCTCTTCCTTCTCAAATCATTAAGGGTTTCCTGATCAAGTGGTCCCGTCATAGGACGCTTAGAATCTGATCCATCCTCTTTCTTTGGGCAGAATTATTGTCCTGTGAAGAGCTAGATGGTCTGGAAGGAAAACGAGTGCGTGGAGCTGAAAACTCTAAGTCCCGAGCTTTCTTCATGGCTGCCTGCAAGGAAGGGGGATCAAAAGACTTAACCCATCCTTTGAGAGGTTCTACTAATCCTTCTGTAAACAACATCACCCGTCTTCTCTCTGAAATATCATAAACCATCACTGAAACTCTTTGAAACTCATTAATGAAAGTCTCCAAATTACCAATCTGTCTGAGTTGAGCCAAATCACGAAAATATGATTCCGGATCTTTCCTATCAAATCTCTCAACTAGATTATGCACAAACTCTTGATAAGTTCTTACCTGATCATGCTGTAATGATACGAGACCATGATACCACAAATCGTGAGTAGCTCCGTCTAAGTGCAAAACAACAAATCGAATAGCATCCTCTTCAGACATAGGACGTAAGGCAAGATAAGTATCCAACTTATGAATCCAGGCCTTGGCTGTCATCTTTCCACTACCATCAAAATGAGTCATAGTGAGTTTACTGGTTGCTTGTTTAAGTTCAAACTGGTTAGTCCTCTGTCTCGTATCTGGACTGTGCTTGCCTCTGTGATTCTCTCTTTTTTGGGTTAAGAACCTATCAAAGTTCAAGTTCCTCTTAATGGGTTCAGGTAGTGCATCCCATTCAGCATAATGAGCAACTATATCATCTACAAAAGGAGCTGGCTTAGAATCAACACTAACTGCATCCTCTTCAGGTCTCAGAAACGTGGGATGTAATGGCCTATCTCGGGTGCTTGTAGGATCATCTCTGGTCACCTGCCTATCCACAATTCTAGATCTATGCGAACCCATAGATGCATCTCTAGTGCCCTTGTCACGGTTCCCTGGTACATTCATGTGCTGCAAGGTGTCAGAAAGTTGTTGCAAAATAGTTGCAACATGATGTTGACCGTCTGCGAGATTTCGGAAAGTATCTCTGACTTCCCTGTCCATGTCATTTCCTACATTGTCTCTATTCCTATTACCTGTTTGATCACCTTGCGGACCTTGTTCATTACCTTCTGGAGGTGGTGAAGCTCTACCCCTGCGGGTATAATGAACACCTGGTACAAATCTATCTACCATATTTGGGCCCAAAACTTCAGGCTGGTAGGATCAGAGCTTTGATACCACTGTAAAGAGCCTTTGTAGCTCTTTAATTTGCAATGATGAATTACCCGTAAAACTAAAAATTCATATTTCCCAATCTTATCAAATAACGAAATTCTCTTGCTTCACAAATAATTCAATTCTTAACTCACGTAAATCAATATATCAAATTTCACGCCATAGCATTAAAACAATTGATGCACTTCATATTATTCATTCAATATAAATGGTAATGTAATTATTGACACCTGTTTGCATAGGAAATATTATCGAAACCCCTGCTGAAGCCTTCACGTGAGCATTAAATAATGCGTCTGCTGCTATGGAAGCCGCTGGCATCAAATATCAATGCGTCTGCTATGGGAGAAACCGTTGACGCCTAACTCCTGTCATTGTATGAATTTCCTGTTGTGTATTAACAAACTCCAACCACTTACGCCTAGTTTGCAAACAGCTAGCTTCACTATTGTACGACACTGGTATTAAAATGTACGGCCCATGATTGGAATCTGTAGGCTGTAATTCATTGAACCGCTGGCATTCTTTGCACTATTCAATGACACTTATTATCCATTTCACGATGCACACACTTGGAGAAAAAATGTTTCCTCAAGCCTCTTCAAACCCTTGTTTGCACAAAGTTCAAAAGTTCTCAGAATTTCACAAATTTCAATAATAATAACATGATGGATAATCACGCAAGGCTGGGCTTATTAGATAATAAATGAAGTCTTCCTCTTCACACCACCATTCAGCTTCACAATCACACCTTTCACTTAAGTGATAACAATCGTCAAGCGCACACTTTCAAAATAGAACACTTAAAGTAAAATATTGAAATAAGCCAAGCTTCATTTCATCAAATATGAAGAAAGTGTTAATTGACAATTCCTGGAAGAGCTCCAACGAAGAATGAAGACTAAAATCAACGCCCAACTGCCTTTCCCGAAATAGAAACCGGGTATAACTAACTTACTAAAAATAGTAAGTTAGACACAGAGATCCCCTAATCAAATCGTCAGCTCACAGGGATCGCATTGATGAACTGACAATAACAAGCCCAGATACCTGCTAAATTGGGGACATTACATTGCACATCTGTGAAAGTTTGCTTGATGGAAGGAAGGAATTTTGTTAAGGATTTGAAAAAGAGTGATGTATGTTTTGTTGTGATTCCTAACAAACCGAGCAAGAAAAGAGAGGATAGTGTCCTTGAAGAGATTGATAAGTTACTCACCGAGTATAGTGAAATCATTTATGATAACGTACCTGATGGTTTGCCACCGAAGAGAAGCATTGATCATTGTATGGATCTAATCCCTGGAGCTAGTTTACCGAATAAGGCACGTCATCAGTTGACACCTACCGAGAATCAGGAATTGAACCGACAGATTCAAGAGTTGCTGGAGAAAGGTTTGATCAGAGAAAGCTTGAGTCCTTGTGCAGTACTTGTTGTATTGGCACCGAAGAAGAATGGAGAATAGAGAATGTGTACTGATTCGAAAGCAATCAATAAGATAACAGTGAAGTATAGGTTTCCTATATCGAGAATGGATGATATAATGGACAGTTTGACTGGAGCAAAGTATTTCACCAAAATTGATTTGAAAAGTGGGTATCATCAGATCAGAATCAGAGAAGGTGATGAATGGAAGACTGCTTTCAAGACAAAAGAAGGTTTGTATGAGTGGTTGGTTATGCCTTTTGCTTTAACTAATGCACCAAGTACATTTATGAGGTGATGAATGAAGTTTTGAAGAAATTCTTGGGTAAGTTTGTGATTGTATATCTTGATGATATTTTGATATTTAGTAAGACCAGAGAAGAACATTTGTTGCATGTTAGACAAGTTTTGCAGAGATTGAAAGAAGAAAAGTTGCTGATAAATCTGAAAAAGTGTTCATTCATGAAAGAAGAGATTGTGTATTTGGGATTTGTGATCTCAGCTGATGGTTTGAAGATGGATCCTGAAAAGGTTGAAGCTATTTTGAATTGGCCTACACCTGAGAATGCTAGTGAGGTAAGATCATTTCATGGTTTGGCAAGTTTTTACCGAAAGTTCATAAGGAATTTCAGTTCAATTTGTAATGCTATGACTGAGACTATGAGGGGAGACAAAAAGGAATTCAAATGGACACATGGAGTTGATAAAAGTTTTGAGACCCTGAAGTAGAAGGTTGCTGAATTACCTATTTTGGCATTGCCTGATTTCAGTAAGGTATTTCAAGTGGAATGTGATGCAAGTGGAAGTGCAATTGGAGCTGTGTTGAGTCAAGAAGGTAAACCTGTTGCTTTCTTTAGTGAAAAGTTGAATGATGCTAGAAGGAAATATTCTGTGTATGATCAAGTATTCTATGCCATTGTTCAAGCACTGAAGAAATGGAGACATTATTTGATACCGAGTGAATTTGTGTTGTATACCAATCATAAGGCTTTACAGTATTTGGGTAGTCAGAATAAATTGAATCAGAGACATATGAAATGGGTTGAGTATTTGCAGAGTTATACATTTGTGATAAAGCGTAAGAGTGGAGTCATTAATCGAGTTGCTGATGCATTGAGTAGAAGAAGATCTTTGATGACCGAGATGAAAATTGAAGTTCTTGGTTTTGATGAGATGAGAGATTCTTATGAGTTTGATCTTGATTTTTTAGAGCCATGGAGAAAGTGTAGAACACCTATTCAAGATCAACAAGATACTAAATGGGATGAATATTTTATTCAGGAAGGTATGTTGTTTAAAGGTATTCAGTTATGTATACCAAGAGGAGTAATGAGAAATAATCTGATAGAGGAGAAACATAGTAGTGGTTTGGCTGGACATTTTGGTATTGATAAGACATGGAATTTGCTTAAGGAGAAATACTATTGGCCGCGGTTGTATAAAGATGTTCAGAAATTTGTGAAAAGTTGTGGAATTTGTCAAGTTGCAAAAAGAGTAAGTCAGAATACTGGATTGTTTACACCAATTGTTGTACCTAAGAAACCTTGGATTGACATCAGTATGGATTTTTTTCTTGGCTTACCGAAGATAGTAAGAGGTAATGATTCTATATTTGTTGTTGTGGATAGATTTTCTAAGATGACACATTTTATACCTTGTAGAAAGACATCAGATGCAGTACATGTAGCAGATCTTTTCTTTAAAGAAATTGTCAGATTGCATGGATTACTGAGGAGTATTATCTTTGACCGAGACAGTAAATTTGTTGGATACTTTTGGAAAACTCTTTGGAAGAAATTTGGCACTGAGTTGAAATATAGTTCTACATTTCACTCACAAACCAATGGACAGACTGAAGTTATGAACAGAAGTTTGGGAAATCTTTTGAGAAGTTTAGTTGGAGACACACCAAGTAATTGAGATTCTGTGTTGGCACAAGCGGAGTTTGCATACAATAATTCAGTGAATAGGAGTACTAGAAAGACACCATTTGAGATTGTGAGTGGCATACAGCCAAGAGGTATATCTGATTTGAGAGACATTGATGATGAAAGTAAGAGAAGTGCTGAAGGAGTAAAATTTGCTGAGTACATGAAGACATTACATGAAGATGTGAAGCTGAAGTTGGAAGAGAGTAATTAGAAATACAAAGATAGAGCTGATAGATCAAGGAGACATAAGACTTTTGATGTTGGTGATGAAGTGATGGTTCATTTGAAGAAAGACTGATTTCCTGTTGGAACATATGGGAAACTAAAGATGAAGTTTGGACCTTGCAAGATTTTGAGGAAATTTGACAGTGGAAATGCATATGAAATTGAGTTACATGATGACATGGACATATCACCTATTTTCAACATTACCGACCTGTATGAGTATCATGAAACTGATGAAGACATGACAGTACCGATGGAATATCCTAAGAAGCAGAAAGAGGAAGTTGAACAGATTTTGGAGCAAAGAATTGGCAAGAGTACAAGAGGAAAACACTATGGAATATCTGGTAAAGTGGAAGAATAGATCGATTGAAGACAGTTCATGGATTTCACAGTCTGAGTTGGATGTAGCTCGGATCATACCTACCAAATGATTCGGAGAATCATTTCAAAACAACCCCAGGTGTCTGATGCAGGAGCATCTCGGGTCCTTGGCAATCCTATGTCACCAAAAACATTTTGAAGTTTGTTTGTGTTGCTCGGTTCCTGCTTTGACCAAGTTGGTCGGTAGTTGGTCGGTTTCCTTTGGTTACTAAGTATGGTCAATTATCTCTTGGGCAGTCGGTTGTTTCACTGGCACTCGACGATGCTTGTTTGTTGCTCGGTCATCCTTGCTTACTGAGTAGTTTCTTTTGAGTTTCTGTTGGGCCAACTTGTGCATTTATTATGGGTCATAGATTTAATGTTGGTATCCACCATTGGGAAGCGTGTGGTCCCAGATCTGACAGTTTCTTCTGTTGATTGTGGATTTGAAGGCCGACTCAGTTCGGTAGACTCTTGTATAAATGTAGTTGTTTGGTTGTAGTGTAGGAGGCAGTTTGGATAGAAGTAAGAAGATAGAAGATTAGAGATTGTTGGCAGATCCTCGCATGTTTGAGGACTTCCGTAATTCACTGTAATAGCTGGCCGTAATCGGGAAGGCCTTACAGCCCGGCATGTATGAATCAATTTGAATGAATAATATATCATTGATCCTGCATTCTCTCTCTCACTGTGTTGTTATTTGCTTCCGCATGTTGTTGAGTAGGCTGGATCATTAGGGTGTGCCATTGTTTGGCCCCTCTTGACCTTTGCCTTGCGTCACAAACTCATCGTCACTAGAATTGCTGGACTTTTGTGCGCCCCCCCGCATCCTCACATCTCGGCGGCGACTTGGTGGAGGGAAGGCGGTGGTGGGGGGACATGGGGACGCCAAGTCCCTGTCCTGTGGACGTCCCCGAACCCGGGGGGACACGTCCCTGTGTTACATTGCTATTTTTACTTTGTGTTACTTTTAGCCACAACTATAAATAGCTGTTGCTATTTCTGGGAGATAACCATTTTTAGATCATCTTCTAGAAGGTCTATTTAGAAGTGTTCTGTTTCAATATTTATGATTCTAGATGAGTGTTTGGAGATAATTTTGTATTGAAAGCTTGTACGGATTGCAAGTGGACTATACTTAACATAGGAACTGCACTAGTTTATGTATTCAATTTTCATGTAGGTATATTATAAACCCTTATAATTAAGTACTTTATCATATATATTTATAAGAAATGAGAATTTTACACACTACTGCAATTATTTTTCAAATTGTCTGGTATAATCTTGTGTTTGTTGACTTGTCAAATCAAATAGTCTTTCTTGAAAGTGGAGGTTTTGTATTGTAGGTCGCATCAAAGAAGCTATTGTGGCTTTGTATATGCTAGCAGCTAATTGGTTTATTGATTTTTTTTTGCTCTTTATAACACAATTCATGTATTGCACTTATGCTTTTAGCTAGATAGTGAGTATTTGTTAGGTATTTTAGGTGTTAGCTTTGAAGAGAAAAGATATATTGTTTTCAATAGAAATGCTGATAAGCCTTGTGCCTTTTCTTGAAAACCAAAATATACGTATTTGTTTGTATTGCATACTGAAAACTAATTGTTTAGAGCTCTAGTCTTTATTTTCTGTTACAAGGTAGCTTCCATTTGTAATTTGACAAAGGTTTTACCTTACATGCTGTTTCGTTTTGTGTCCTGAAAGTGAAAAATTAAAATGCTAACAGTTTTTGGCAACATTTGTGGGGCACAAGAGAGAACTTCAGCTATCTATCTATGGTACAAAAAAGTTACAAACACTCTGATTCTTCAAACTAATTTAAAGTCGTTTGAACAAGATCAAGAAGACATATTGTACAACTTGAGGAGATTCGACTTTGATCATACGAAGAATTCTGCACATTGGAGAGCTGCTCCTGCAATCTTGGATGAAGATGAAAGAAAATCAAATGTGACAATGGGAAGAGCAATACCTCATATTTTGAAGAATCCTAACTAGAATTGAAGAATTCTTGCATTCAAAGTTAGCTGATGAACATGATCTTCTCTTTGAGTTTTATCCATCTCTAGATTCAATAGTTTTCCATGTGCATGAGTGAAGACATGTATTGAGAATCAACAATTGTCAGTGAGTTAGAATGTTTAATTACTAAAGGTGAAGAATATCAATAGTATCATAAGGAGCCAAAGTTTGAGTTTGTCATCATTCATGGAGAAAGACAATATCGGACTTTTGTAGAGTAGATTTGATAGGAATGGATACATCCCATCGCTATGAAGCCTTTCTTGTTCGCCTTGAGCTATAGAGTGGTACTGAATCCTCATCCATGCTTTATCTACATGAACCACCATGTCATGTTGAGTTGTATTCATGCCGATGAGTCCTGCACATGATTTTGACAAGAACATCCTGTTTGGAGACGATTTCACAACTTGTAAGGAAGGGTTGCTATTTTTATCAACCAGTGAATGATTCTGCAAAACTTGTTCAATTTTCTTCATCCACCTTTGTAAATAAGCATTTTTTGTGTATGTGACATTATTTTTTTTCCCCATAATGTGTCTTGTTGTGTGCAAATTCTAAGGGAGGATAACTTTTTGTTTAGGTGATGTAGGAATAGCTTGACTCCATGCCCAACAAGACACTAATCTACCAGACAAACCAAAGATTCTAGAAGATTCTCTGTGACATAAGAGTGTGTTGCCCTTCCCTAGTTGGAGTTAATTGTTGCACGGTTGTACCCTTACAAAATTTTCATATCGAGTTTCATTTCAAGTCATATTTTGGGCATTCCTCATTTTGTGAGCCATACTTGAATCTTGTTGGGAATATAACATCATTAGGAGTCTTGGTGGTTTGCTAAGATTTTTCTGGTTCCCGTGAATATTTGTAAAGTTCCCTACAGATTTTCTTTCAGTTATCTCGAAAAGATTTCAAATGATTAGGTATTTTGTCAAACAATTAGGAACCATGGTACCAAAAAAAATATTCTGAGATTTATGATTAAAGGCAGCTGCTACTATCATCAATGAGCATAGGAATAATAAGAAATAGTTGCTAATTGACGTTTTTACAAACATTTGGCATTCATCAAATAGTTGGCCACTCAAACAACACATATATATACTGCTAGAATGAAAATAAAAAAATTAGATGGAATGAAATATACATATTCTGACCTGAAGGCTAAAACTGTTGGCAGATAGTAGTTGTAGGAAACTCAAAATTCAGAAATAAATTAGAATAATGACTGCTTGAGCTGTCCATATGCTGTCATTTCACATAATGTTGCAGCCCATATCTGATAATATTTAGAAATTAATCTCAGACTTGCTCAGAATGTTGCTACAGTCATTTTCCACCACTGTTATGAGCACCTCAGACTGAAATAACATCAATATTTGCTCCTGAATATTAAAGCAGACTGCTGCTAAAAAATTGCCATGTAGGTGGTATAAATCTGGAAGCTTTGTGAGTTCTAGTGTTGCTATTCACACCTCACTATACCTTGGTAAACTGAAACAATAATGAAATCAGTATTTTTTGTACAATATTATCCCTATAGCTGAGATAATTTTTTCTTTAAACTTCAAACAGCATTACACACTCCCTAATCAAAGAAACTGACATATATAATGGGTAGTTAGTGACAAGGAGTTCAAAGTTCAAACCCATCTTCACAAATTCCTCACGAATACTTTTAAGTTTTAACCATTTGAAATATAATAACCTGATTTAAGAATTCTCGGAAATATAATTGCCAGATCCATAATAAAGTCATACCAACGGTATTTAATTCATATCATCAATTATTTTTAATAAATCTATATTTCTGAGAGTACCTTTATTTTGTAAACTTGATCAATAAATCTGAAAGTTGTCTTCATGGGAGACTTCACAATTTCCCAAGCAATGAAGCCCAATGTGAATCCACCCACTGAGGGAGTTGGGTTTTCATCCAATTCACCAATTATCCTAAGGGTTTTTGTCGTAGGGCATGCTTAACTTGCAAATACAAGCTCCCCAAGAAACTTTGAAAATAACAAGTCAAGATATCCCGATACAAATAGCTTGTCAACAACAGCTTATAAATGTCCAACTGAGTTTTCTAATTTAACCTCAAACCTTCTAGGACACTTTATTTAATAAAGCGACTTCATAATTTATTTTTTCCTCTTAAGTCACTTTAAAAATATTTAATAAAGTGACTTTATAGTATTATTTTCATTTGAATCACTTCAATTAAATTAATTAAAAATAAAGTTATCCTTGCGATTTAATTTATTTGGACAACTTTATAAATAATTAATCTAATTTATCCCCTTGCAATTCCCCACCTTAGCCTATGGGAATAAAAACAGGCTAGGAAACTCTGTTGAATGATCATGTAGAAAATGGGGACATATGGTCATACTTGTAATGATTTGTTTTCCCAAGTAAAGGAGTTGTTCTAAGGAATTTCCTATAAAATAAGATATGAGAATCCTATAGATATGTAATAGTCTCTTGAATGAAAAAAGAGTGAAGACAATAGAGTCACCATATTATTTGTTTAAAATCTTTGCATGCTTGTACATTTTTGCCCAAAATCTCTGATATGTTATCAAAGTAGGTTAGTTCTTTTCAATCGTCATGTGTTTTGGTTAATCTCGCCTAAATTTTAAATAGCGAGTGGTGGATGAGGGAGGCATACTGCTGTCATCAAAGGAAGAGATTGCTAGTCACATGCCCATTCTTAATCACAGATCAATTCACACTTCAACAACTTCGCATATCAGTCTATACATGGTCACAATCAAATGTCTCAACTCTTCTGCATGGCATTGCAATGTGCGAAGACTTGAGGTTCAATCAGACGATGTTGGATCTCATTTGGAGATTTGTTCAACAGTTAAGTCTATACAGCTTGGAGAGTGACTTCACTTGAAGGAGAAACTCATGAGAAGTCCATATTTGGTCTTAGGTTCCAGTCTTAACTAGAAAATTCATTTTGTGAAAAGAATGGTCAAATCAAAGTAATTTATGGAAAATTCAAGTCATGGTGCTGATACTGCAATTTTAGATGGAAAATCATCATTGGGGTCAGTTACTAGAAAAGAGGTCAAATTTCTTTGAGCTCTTTGGATAATAGTTGTATGATTTTCTTTGTCTTGGATGATGACTGCGAGTTAAGTTATTTTGTTGCCATGGTCAAGCGTGAGGATCCTAATCGCTATCTTTGTAGTTCAGTCAAAAAATTGAGGTTCAAAGAAAAGTTTACACTCTTGGCACCAATCAGACAAAATTCGGTATGCCTGATTGGCTGTATGTGGAACTAGATAATACTGTGAAATATTATGATCTAGAATATGTTGGCACTTCAGGTATTTCTCATTTGATCACCGCCTTGATCCTTATGGCTAATTGTTTCCTATTTTGCTATATGTTTCAATTGAGGTTGTCAAGGTTTTGCAATCCATCTTTATAAATCAAGACATGCAGATGTACAATGAAGAAACAAGTACCCCTTTGACCTCTAGTTTGAATGAGGAGCTAGGAAAGTGGATACCATTCTCTTAGAGAGGGACACTTACATGCAGGATTTTATCAAGTGTTCGATTGCTGGTATTTCGTAGTGTTAGGTGATTATTATTATTAGTTAGTGTCTATTTTTTATATTTAGTGTTTAAAAATATATTATTAGCTCTCATAGAGATATTTTATTTCATAATCTAAAAGTCAAATAAAATATTGTATGTTGTCAAAGCAAGTCAAAGTCTAGTTGTATTATTTTAGAATTGGGTCCATTAATTCTTGTCTCAAAATACCGAAAATTATAAAAATTAAAATAAAATAAAATTGCCTCCATTGTAATTGGACACATTGTCACTTGTATGTCACATCCATCTTGAGGGGGGTATTCTAAAAGTGAGCTCCAAAGCCAAATTTGCTGTAGCAAATCAATTGGAGCTTGGAGGCATAGGAGGTTGAAGGATATTCAATGATTTCTCGTTAGTTACTAGCGACGGGGCTGTAAAATTACATTAGTGACAAAACTATTTGTGCAACAATGACTAAAGCCAAGATTGTTTGGTGGCAGTTGAAACCGTCTCATATCATTTATGATTAGAATGACAATGATCTATAATAGTGGCTTCATATGCAACAAGAAGGATGTGGTTCTCAAGTTTTCAATGTTGTAGTTGGATGTGTATATTCCCAATTACAATTCTTGTTTGTTTGTTTGTGAATAGATGTGTTTGTCCCATTCACAAGACGGTGTAATTGGTTGGAAGTGTTTGTGCCCAGTCACAGGATTTGGTGATTTTGATTGGATGTGTTTGAACCTATTGTCCTGCATTTTGTCATCACAAAATGTAGGTAACAATACGAAACTTTCAAACTTAGTTTCGTGTTACTCTATGTTTGTTTCACTATTCGATTAGCCAATAATGATCGATCAGTTGATCTCAATTTGATTAGTGAATCTTTATGCTGAAGGTTTTCGTCAAGTCTTTTTCATTTTTTCAGTTTGTCTTCCTATACTTGATTTTTGAGTCCTTCGGCGTCCTTTGGTGTGCTTTTGAGTGTGTTTTTAGTTGCTTTTGGTCTTTTTGTTTCATCCAATCTCTCGCTTTCGATTTTCCCTTCGATTTGATCTATCGCAGGGGTTAATCGGACCTTTCAATCAAAAGATATGGTCATTTAAGTGCCCAAAAAGTGGACTTTCCAAGCTCAATTGCATATTTAAAAAAATAGATGTTATTTTCTATAGTTGAGTTGCACTTTTTGAAAAATAGAACATTTTAATCACTTTATGTTATGTTTTTAAATTTACTTTATCACTTAAATTTTTGACTTAAGTGATCAAAGTGCACTTTATGATATATTTTTACATTGAGTTGCTTTTTAATATTTCACTTAAGTGACTATATTACTTTATCATTCTATTTAAATGTTGAGTTTTACTTTATGTTTTAAATAACATAGAGGTTAAATATTACTTTATAAAATAATATTTGCACATTATATGCTTTATATTTTGTGTTAATAGTTATTTTGGACCCTTAAAGTAATATTTCACTTAACATTTTAAATAGACATGTTCTTAAATAAATCACCTTAAGTGTGTATAACAACTACATGTTTTCAATCTCCTACTTTTTATGCAAATGCATCTAGAGACTCCACTTTGCATATAAAATTTGAAAATAAAACATGCATTTACATCTAGAGACTCCACTTTACATGTAAATGGCTTTATATATGTTTTACTCTACATGCAAATGCCTCTAGAGAGTGCGTTTTTACTCTTAGAATGCTTTTAAGTGTTTTAAAGTCAAATAATAAAACATGTATATGCATCTCTAGAATGAGCTTTGTTTTAAAATATGAGAATGCAAGTTTTGAATACATTTAATGGCCTCCCGAGAGTCCAATTTGCATGTAAAAGACTCATCCATTCAAATGCTTTGAAAATAAAACATGCAAAGACATGTAGAGAACCCGTTTTTGGCTGGAAATGCATTGACTAAGTCAAAAACATGAAAAACAAGACATGCATTTGCACTCTAAGAGTGTGTTTTTGCTAGGAATGAATATCTAAGGCAAATGCATGAGAAATAAAACATGTAGATGCATGTTTTAAACCCGCTTTTGCTTGCTGGGTTTGTTCAAGTTAAAAATATTCATTTCTTATCAAAAATAAAACATGTAGATGCATGTTCTAAACCCGTTTTTGGCTGGGAATGGCTTTTGGTTGCATTAACATTCAAAAATAATACATGTCATTGCACTCTTAGAGTGCGTTTTTGCTGGGAGTTGTATTTTACATGTCTTTCATTCAAAAACTCCATATGCGTTTGCATCTAGAGGGTGCATTTTGACTAAGAATGATCTTCTTTGTTGAAACACATGAGAAATAACTCATGTAAAGACATCTTTAGAACCCGTTTTTGCCTTGTAACATCATTACAACAAAAAACGTAGCATGTAAAGACATGTAGAGAACCCGTTTTTGGATTTAGGGCATCATTCCTTATCAAAAACGTGATATGTAGTTGCATATATAGGCTGCGTTTTTGCTTGCTGGGTTTGTATAAGTCAAAAGCATTCATAAATAAGATATGTATTTTCATCTAGAGCGTGCGTTTTGGCTGGAAGTGTTCATTCTTGCTCAAAATACTTCAAAACTTTGAAGGCAAATGCATCTAGAGGATGCATTTTTGCTTAAGGCTGCATTTCTAAGTTTTATCATGTAAAAGAATCCATGCATTTGCATCTTTAGAACCCATTTTGCTTCCAAATACATGTAAAAACGCCTAGCAAGTTTGAATCTTGGAAATGGTCAAAGATCTTTGAGTTGTTGGATGCAAATACATCTCTAGAATCCGTTTTTGGAGAAGACAAAGACATTTCAACTTCTCTTTCTTCCATTTTTGTCTCATTGGCTTCCAAGTAAGTATATGTATTGGTTTTTGTTTTTGTTTTTCTCTTATTTTTCCTACAATGTTGCATTTTATGGCTCATTTGTTTCCATTTGTTCAAATGCAGCCCATGTATTATGCATTTTTGTGTTTAAATAAGTTAAAATCCTTCATTTTCAATGCAAAAAATCATCTTACACTCAAAAACAAAATTGCATGTGGAGTTTGGTTTCAAGTTTTTTAACATGTTTGGGTCAATAGCAAGAGGTATGTTTTGTGTTTTTCTTTCTTGATTGCTTGCTTGTTTGTTGTTTGTTTTTGAAGAAAGATGAAGTCATTTCCCCAAGAATGCAAGTGCATCCATCCATGCTAATTCATCTTTCACTTTCTAACACATGTAATTGCATTTTTCAAGTCCATTACATGTGAAAACATGTCATCCTTCATTACATGTAATCATCCTTCAAGAGCCCGTTTTTGGTAAAAAGGTCACTCTTTGAATACCAAAATTACCATTTACATATTCTCATGTCTTTCCAACTTGCATTCTTGGCCACACAAATAAAGCCCCTCACATGCAATATGTATTCACAAGTCTGTTTCCATTCCTGTTTGTCTATATACATGTGCCATTATTTTCATCCCTCACATGCAATACGTATTCACAAGTCCATTTCCACTCCTATTTGTCTATATACATGTGCCATTATTTTCATTTCCAGCCAATATGCGTGTTCTATGAGTATCTAATCAATACTCCGAATACCTTGTTCTTCATAGATCTGTCATTGCAAACCAAAGCGTAACCCTTTCATGGATCTAATCTCCTCAGATGGTGTATCTACCCTTTGGAATTTCCATGTTGCAACACAGGATATGTCAGCACCATCAAAAGTCAAAGGAAAAATATGACAAAGAGCTGGTTCATACCACAACCTCACTTGTTTCATCAACTCTTGATCAAATTTGAGATACAGAGATTGGGTATGTTGACATGATCGATTTCTTGCAAAGACTCAACAAATTCTAGGGAATGGAAAAGCTTTTGGCAAAGCTACAAGGGGATCTGGAGAGCTATCAAGCAGTAGAAGTGGACATCATCAACAATCTCAGACAAATAAGATGCAAGGTTCCTACCAGAGATGATAACCTCTTCACTAAAGAGGAAATGATTACAAAATTGTGAACTCAGCACATACGGGTGCAATCAGAATTGAAGCTATTTCAGAGACCATGAACATTTTAGATCTTCCTCTTATTCATGATTGTATTGCCAAATATAAGGCTTTCCTTGATAATTTCAAGGATTAACTCTCCTTTCTTCATCTTTATGTTTAGTTTTCATGCTTTGTAGATTGGAGAAGATGAATTGCATGCAATGCAATTACATGTAAATTCGATTGCATGTCCTTATGACATGTAATCCAATAATTCTTCTCACCTAGTTAGACCGGGTCAAAGTGGTTGAGTTTCTCCCACTTTTTCCTCTTTTTTCTCATTTCTTTTCCTATAAAAGGAATGAGCCCTCATTGTAAATCTCATCTTTATTTTATGCAAGAGAGCTTTGCCAGACTTGTGCAAGCATAATTGTGATTGTGTAGTACTATTTTGGAGAAAAATAAATAGAAAGAAACAATTGGAGCTGAAGTTGTGACTAAGTGCAATTGTTGTGAATCAAATTGGAAGCTGTGGCTACAATTTGGTTTTACTGTCTTTTTATTTATGTGATTCTTGTGTTTTTTTAAGAGCAATTTGAAAATCAAAAACAATCGGAGCCGAAGTTGTGACTGGGAGCGATTGTGGTAATATAAAACTAGAAGCTGTGACTGTAGGTTATATCAAAGTTGAAAAACTCGGACTCGGCAAAAACTCGGCCGGCCCAATTTTTTTGAAAAACTCAGACTCGCCAAAAACTCGGTGAAAAAATCGGCAATAAATCGGCACTTTTATCGAACATTTGAAAATATATAATTTCTTAAAATATTCTTAAAGCACACACATATACACCAGATTTTAATGTTAGTTTGTGATTATTATGATTTATCTAACACATTTATATTGTAACCTTTTTTTTAATAGATCATCTACTACATTTTATTTCTATAATTGAAAATTATATAGTATTTATTCATAATAAAGTTTGTATATAATATGTATTAATTTAAAGTCACAATAACATTCATTGTTATTTAATCCAAGTAAAAAAAATTCAATTGATATATTTAAATGTTCTAGTTATTAAAATTGAACAATATTATATTATATATAATATATTGGTTAAGTTTAATTTAAATACTTTGAAGTCGTTAAATTTTATATATAAGTTTTTGAAATCTAAATTGAATTCTTTAAAATAGAATAGTTTGATTTATTTTATTGTAATATTAAATAATATATATTATAAATTTGTAAAAATATAACAATATTATAAATTTAAATACATTATAATAATTTTTTTAAAATTATAGTATTATATAATGTAAAAATATATTTAAATTTTAAATGTTAAATTATAAATATATTATAATTAAAAATCAAGTTTATATATTTTAAAATATTTAATTCTAATATATTGGATAAAAAGCAAAACTAAATAACAAATGTGCATAGTTTAAAACATAAAGTATAAAGATATAAAGTTAATTAGAAAAAACAAAAAAAATTAAAATAAAAACAAAACATGTAAAGTCGAAACATTAAATATGAAAGTAGTGGCGAGCATATAGTCCGTGAACAATAATTTTGTTTCGATTTAATTCGACTTGCTGGTAAAGGATGCAGAAAAAGCCCTAAAAATTTGCTCGTGTTTCTTCAAACTTACCCGTCGCGTCTGATTTTCGTCGCTTTTTGCCTGCGAAAAAGCCCTAAAAATTTGCTCGGTCTCTCCCTTGACTTGGTCGCCGAGTTTTTCGTCTGATATCGCCGCGTTTTTGGCGATTTTAACTGAAATAAACGCCGCGATTCATACAAAATATCGGCTATGAGATAAATCGCGATTAAATCGCTTGGCAAAAAACTGAGCGATATATCGCGATACGCGCGATATATCGCCGAGATTTTCAACACTGGGTTATATTACCATCTTATTTGCATACACTTAGTTAGAATAGTTAGAAAATCTCTATTTCTGGAAGTTTGTGTGCCCCAATGGTAGAGGTGTTTCTTATAAAATAGATAAATAGGTCATAGAGCCAAGCCGGTACGCTTTTCAATCAGCCTGTGAGTTGGTGTTGGTTTATCGGTATCACTGTTTCCAGCTTTTAGATAGAAGTGTAGTTTAGAGATTAAAGCTTTGCCCATTACTTGTTCTTCGGGTGAGTGGATTCCTTCTTGAAAGATAAGAGAAAGGAATATTTGTAACACCCTATTTGATAATCTCTTAACTTCTTGCTTACCTTGAGTTGATCCAAGGAACGGTGAGAAGGGGGAGCCTTCCCTTTAAGGTAGGAGAGACATTGTCTCACATGCTGTGGTTGATATCACTATTTTGTAATTGGATTTTTTCCCAAAACTGTTTGTTGCAAAATATCCACCCTACAGAATCCAATCATAATTGTTCCGAGTAGACGTGTGTGTCCCTGTTCATATATCTAATGTTCAATAGATGTGTTTGTCCCCATCCAAACTTGTTGTAAGACCTTGGGTAGAAGTGTTAGTCCCTAACCTTGGTTCCACATTTAGATAAGTTTGCCCCACCCTTGGATGAAAGTACAATAAGCATAGTGAGACTAGTTCCACTATTGCTTGTCATGATTAGAATTGTATGTCCCTACTCTTAACTTATGATGAAGTAATGAATGTGGTCATGAAGTATTGATGGTCCACTTATCCCCATATGGAGAATAATGTAATATGGGGGTGTTGGAAATATTACATCATTAGAAGTCTTAGTAGTTTGATTAGACTTTGCTTTTTCCCCTGAATTTATGTTATAGTTGAAAAGCGCACAATACTGAGAGGGGGAGGGGGTGAATCAGTATTTAACACAGACCTTAAAAACTAGAAGCAGAAATAAAGAACACACAGCAAGAAGACAGGACACGCAGAATTATCTCGTGGAAACCCAAGACGGGAAAAACCACGGCATCACTAAACCAATGGGCAACAACCCCTTCTTACAAAGAGCTACAACTCTTAACTGGCTTCAACCAGTATACTCAAGGCAACAACCCTTTTACACTGAGAGCTACAACTCTCCTCAAACGTTCAAGATCAGGCTCCAACCTGATTTAGAAGGCAGCTACCTTCGTTGCAAATGATGGATGATTTAAAACATACATTCAATCTGTGTCTTCACTAGATTATGAAGACGCTGTAGAAATACTGATGATTCTATTCAAATAAGGAATCCATGACACATCAACTCTGAAAATATGATAAAAACTCCACCTCACTGTTTGTACTCTCTGTGAACTCCTAATCAGCACATACTGTTTTAGCAATCCGCCTTGTGTATTCAAAGTCTCCAGTTGAAAGCAGGCACCTCTGATCTCTCATTCCTCCTGCTTAGTCTTCCACTATTGTATCTGTAGAAACTCCTTTCAGAACTTCACTTCAAAACATACCAGACAACTCTGTATCTTTTCCAGCACACCTGTGATACTAAACTCACTGACCTTCTGTTTTTCACTGCGGATTTTTCCAGTACAGCCCATACTCCATCTCACCTATTCGAGGACTTCTAAGCTTCATGCATCCAGACCACTGCATGCACCAATTGCTGCAGGTGTCTTCTTTTCTCACAATCAGAACTGCAGCACACTCTCTCCTAAAACAAATCAGTTTAGAGAAAGTCTTCTCTGCCGTTATTCTCCACTTTTTCTATACCATACGCCTGCAGCAATATCAGGCACTGTCGCTAAATTCTGAATGACACCATGGTTTTTGATTAACAGAGACTGCTCCTAAATATTAGTCCAGCAGTTGAAATAAGTATTTTTGTTTGGAGGAGCGATCCCAAACATAGACAGCCTGCAATGTTTCTGTGTCCCGCATGACTTGGCCTTTTGACTTTATCTTTTCTTTTTACTCCTTCTTGTCTGTATTGCCTGTGTCTTATTCGTGACTCCCTGATTCAAAAGAACTCACTTCTGTTTGCCGCACACTACCTAATTTTCTTTGACGTTACTAGTCACTGCTTAATACATGTCCGTTGGTCTCGACCCACGCCAGTGTGTTCTAAGTTTCCTTTAAACTACGGCAGTCTCAGAGACCAGTCCCTTACTCTTTTCTAACACTCGCACACTGCATTCCTTTACTGGAAATGTATATGAATCAGACCGGTGCCGTATTTGCTCATATTGATGATATATGGTTTTTTTTGGACAACTCCCACGTTCCTTGAATTCTTTTCAGCACCTCAAAAAAAAAATACCACACGCGTATCTGCTATTACCTGCTTCAAAAATGCCCAGCTCTTGAACGAGAAAAACTGTATTTTCATCAATCGACTGTATTTTTGGCAACCAACGAACACCTGGTAACTGCTGACAGAGCCGTTTTTGAAGAAAGGACACACGTATATTCTGCGTATTTTTGTGTGTATCATAGCATATATAAAAACGTCTGCCTGTGTATCATATCACAAACGAATTCAGTCCAGCTGCAGCACAGCTAACACATATCTCATAATAAAGGGCAGCTCACGCACAATTTCAGAAACGAACTTTCCTCTCCATAACCACTCTCGTTCAGGACAAAAAGGTTCTCTGTCGCTATTTCCTGAGATAGACGTTTTACTGAGATAGAATCTTTTTGCATATAATAGTGATGCTCGACCCTTCTTACATAACAGATACTTTTGTTTGGAATTGTCATAAATGAAAACAAAACGTTTTTTAAACAGCTCCTGCAGGTTGATACACTTGATGGCTAATCTTCTTGGCTCGGCCAGCTCCCACACCACCTGGCATTACGGGAGTCATACAGAGACAAAAACTTCTTACTGACAACCATGACAAATGTGCGTATTACCTCAACCAACAGGCATTGACATACACAGCAGACAAAGGCACACCTGTAGCGTATAGATGACTACATCAATGACAGAAAAACTAACAATAGTTTGATTATGCATGTAATAATTTGTTTTCCCAAGTAAGGGAGTTGTTAGGGATTCTCATAACAAATAGGATATGTGAATGCTATAAATTTGTACTAGTTTATAATATCTTCGATAAATCTTTTGTAACTTGTTTTGATTTGTCAAATCATATTATTTTTTTTGAAAAGTGTAGGCTTTTGTATTGTAGCTTTTATCAAAAAAGTTATTGTAGCTTTGTATAGGATAGCATATGTTCAGATTGTTCAATCATGTTTGTTGTTTGCAATCCAATTCTTGTGTTGTACTCGTGCTTTCTAATGTATTTTAGCTAGAGTCAAATGTTAGTTGTTGTAAACTTGTAGGTGTTATCTTTCTATAGAAAATATATAAAAAAAACATTTGTCTTGAGTAGAGCTAATTAGCCTAATATCCTTGCCTGAGAATCGAAAAGGCAAGTGTTTGTTTTAAGCATGCTTAAAACTAATTGTTAAGGGTTCTAGGGTTTAGTTTTTGAGCTTTTTGATCAAATTCAAAGAAAGGTTTTACCTTACACTTTTTTAAAATTGTGTTTTTTGGAAAGGGACAAGTTAAAATGCTAACATAGTACATGAAAGGACATCACTTAGGTATCATAAGAGGAGAATGAGTTGGCAAATGGGAACATGAATGTGTAGATGAGAATGTTTCGAATTGATTGCAAAAGGAATTTTTAGCATAGAGTGACTGTTCAAGCAAATGACATTAGCTCATTTTGAAATTGTTAAATATATTATAGATGCTCTTTGAATCTAATCTTTGACCTTAAGGAATTTGAATTCTGAAAAATTCCAGAAGCAAATTGTTGGGAGCTAGCTCATGGAGAGAAAACCAGCCAAGGAGATACTTGTGATTTTGAGAAGAGGCTTTAGGGATATTTTGCATGACTGATCACTGACCTATAGGTTAATGGGCTAACTTGAGGCTATAACCTTCAAAACAGCACAAACCTTCATGGAACACGCCATTTTCATAAATTTTTAAAAGGAAAAACACAATGCTTTCAAAGCCAATAAATCAAAGTTTTTGGTTTGTTTAACCCACATTTGTTTCCACAATTTCGATCTGTTGTTGGCATAGCAAATCAACTCAAAAAAACATGCGGAGTTTTTTGCAAGTACTCACTGTGTTCTACAAGTCTCAATGAGTACTTGCCAAAAACGCGACAAAAAAACTTGGTGAGTTAACCTTACGACTTTGTGAGTATTTGCAGAAGAAAAAAACTGATTAGCAACTCATCAAGTATTTGCTGAGTTTGTGATCTATAGAGAAAACAACATTTAGACACACATCATGCCTACTCACACCTTGTAGGAGATAGCATCAAAGCTTAGGGAATTTCTTTTTGGGCTTTGGTTTCTTGTAGGAACATAGTTTAGGATTGAATAATTTCAATCAAATTCCTCTCAAGCAATAAAATAACTTAATAGTCTGTAATTAAGATGCCAATAGGTTTTAAAGCTATGTTTCCCTATCAACACATTTTTCCATGATTCTAGGTATGAAATGCCTCAAAATTGGAATTGGGACCGAAATGCTTACGAAACCATCTAGGATTTGGTAATTTTTGACACCAAGACGATTTCGTGAAAAGCATCCTGAACCCACACGTTCTAGCAATAACCTGGCATTTGAAGGCTGATTCCAGAATATTTTAACTTTTGAAAAGAAAAAAATCTAAATCAATGCATTTCACACCCATTCAATGGTTTTGCAGCTTTTGCTCATTTTTGTTGTATGATAAAAGCAAACATGAAGGTTTTTTTCTTGTTTTGCGATGAAACTGAAGGAAACGTTTTAATGATTTGTGGGTAGTGGGTGCTTGATCTTTGTATAGTGCATTGACAACATAGATGATGATTCATGGTGTTTTTGTATGTTGCCTCCTACAACTCTAAACTCTAGGGCAAATTGAAACATTCACATTGAAATGCTAACATGATCTGCAATTGAAAATTGAAACATTAACATTAAAAACTACATAATCCATGATCTCAAATTGAAATATTTGGACTAAATCCTACATAATCTGTGACCATTGGTTAATCCAAGAGGGCAAAACCTTGTTTTTGTGTTGCTTTAATCTTACACCTCTTGTAAACCTTAATTTTAAGTGACCAGTTTTGTATGTATAATTAATATTAATTTTGTACTTAAATATTTAATTTTGAAATAGTACACTATATAGATAATAGTTATCCCTTTAATATTAAGGTATGTATTTAGATTTTTAATATGTAAATAATATTTTATATTTTTATATGGATAACAATATATAGAAATTAAAATGTAGTATACTATATAGTTTATTAAATTAATAAATAGTGTAGATAGATAGATAGGTAGATAGTGGGCCGTAGCCAATATATTTTTTTAATATTATAAAAATTTTACAATCCAAGTTCAGTGTGAGCACTGGTAGGAAATAACTTGGCAAAGAAAACCTTTGGTCTTGCTCATAAAATAAATAAAAAGATAAATTCCCCTAATTTACAATCTAACCAACCTGGATGGGGAATGTTGTTTTTTTGTGGTGCTCGTTTATCCATGGGCACTGATTTGCATTATTTGCCCTCCTAACCATAGACAATACATGATTGTCTCCCTCGAGCACTGCTGCTTTTATATAATGCAGATTGTGTGTGATATATATTATGTTCGAGAGAGGAAGATTGATCTTCCTTTATTCACCAAGGGGCACCACTCTTCCAAGTGGCTACAATTATTATATTATTAATAAAATATAATAATTATTATATTATTATATAATATAATAACTCTACAATATAATTATATTATCACATAATAATATAATTATATTATCTCACAGTAATAATATAATAATTATATTATCAATATAATTATATATTATCAATCACAATAATTTTAACAATATAATTCTTATATTGTATTATCACAACCTTTATGTTATCTGTTTGTCTGAAGGAATCCGACCATAGCTACAATAACATTAACACTCACTCTTAGCTAGGGAGGATCTACTCAGATATTTGAGTTACGGAGTAATGTCCACCATGGCTACTCCCAAAGGGTGGCTCCATCATGGCTGCTCCCATGAATGGAAATGCAAACAAATACAAGTGTTCATCACGGAATCATTCATGTGATGTCATCTCACGATGATGGTCACCAGAGTTACTCCCAGAGGGTGACTCAACACAATTGTTTAGTCATGGAGTCACTCACATGACCTCCACCATGGCCACTTCCAGATGGTGGGTCCATCATGGCTACTCCCATGAATAGAAATATAAATCAGCACAAGTGCCCATCACGGAATCACTCAATGTGATGTCATCTCATCATGACATTCACCTTAGCTACTCCCAGAGGATGAATAAACACAAGTGCTAAGTCATGGATTATCTCACATGACACCCACCATGGCTAGTCCGAGAGGGTGGAACAAGGGCTTTCACCTCAAACTTATCTCTCATGGAGAAGAATGCATTAACAAGGGCTGACACCTCAAATTTCTCCATCTTAGAGAAAACTGCTACAAGGGCTGATACCTCAAATTTCTCTGTTTCAGAGAAAAATGCTACAATGGATGACACCTCAAATTTCTCTGTCTCAGAGAAAAATGCTACAAGGGCTTGCACCTCAATCTTCTCTCACAAAGAAGAATGCATTAACCTCATGATGATGTCTCTAAATCCTCCTATAATATAAATCAGACTTTATAGTATAAGTTCTGCTCAATGTGATGAGATATAAGCCATCATACTTCGACAACCTTCATATCAGCATAAATAATTTATAGTCTCATTTAATGTAGTTCCACAGCGCCAACAAAAGTCTAATGCTTGTCTTCTAATGCTAATTATTAAATATTATGGAGTGCTGCACAAGTTCCATTCAAATGATTAAACGATAATACTAATTTGCCCAAGAAGAGGTATCACCAATAATATTATTAGTTTTGACAGAATTGAACTCCCAGGCTTTGCTCTGATACCATTTTGTTTTTCTGTGGTGCTTGTTTAACCATGGGCACTGATTTGCATTATTTGCCCTCCCAACCATAGACAATACATGATTGTCTCCCCCAAGCACTGCTGCTTCTCCATAATGCAGATTGTGTGATATATATTATGTTCAAGAGAGGAAGATTAATCTTCCTTTATACCTTTTGTGTTGCCCCTTTACCAAGGGACAACACTCTTCCAAGTGGCTCTAATTAATATATTATTAATAAAATATAATAATAATTATATTATTATATAATATAATAATTATACAATATAATTATATTATCTCACAATAATAATATAATAATTATATTATCAATATAATTATTATATCCTCAATCACAATAATTTCAGCAATATAATTATTATATTATATTATCACAACCTTTATCTTATCTATGTCGGTCTAAAGGAATCCGATCACAGCTACAATAACATTAACAGGGAATTTGGGGTTAGTTTACTGATATCATGATACATTACAAATACAATCAGAGAAGATTTATTACAAGCTTTTAACATCAGTTCCTCTGATCCATTTATACACATTGTCCCTATCCACTTTCATTTATGGTTTGAATCTGACTTCCTGATCTTCCAAAGTGCCTGCTGGAATCTTGTAGTGATCTCCACACTAAAGTTCTCATTTCTGCATTTGCTATAAGCATCCCAATATTCCTTTTCCAGACTTGTTAGTAGCCAATGAAAACTGCTAATATCAGATCCATAACTGAAAGCCCATAACTGTAAGCCCTTTGCTTGCACATTACTAAACAATTCCACCAAAATTTCTTGACCAATTGATTAGTAGCCAGGGTGAGATGCTGATATCGGATACATACTATTGCCCTCTTTAATTCCGATTTCATTAGTTATATTACTGAAAACCTCTGAAATAATTATGGGAGTACATGACTCAATTCATAAGCATTCTCTTAGAAACATTGTAACATTAGAATATCATAAGAAACCACAACTACTCTCATCCAGGAATCATAGATATATCACCTTCTAAATAGCTAATGCCTGCATATTACAAACTATTACCATCATACAATCTGAGATTATTCATATCCTGTTATAATTACTGCCCTTGTCTGACTAATAAATAGGCAGCAAAGCTCTGTTAGAAGAGCGACTATGATCTCTTGCTTATTAAACTGCATAACTGTACTACATTAAATATCAAGATTAGATCCTCAACCTTCCTACAGGATACAGAGCATTACAAAAGACATTTCCATTTTCCTATTTTGAGGATTAATTCAACGATCCTGTACTACTCTGCTATTATAAAATAATGAAGATGGATACATATCTTGAGATGTATTTGACAACTATTGTCAAGTCTAAATATTAGACATTCCAATTCTAAGTTCTGCATTAGAATCACTGCATATTGTGTACCTTTATTGGTTTGAACATTTGATATCAATTTGTAACTAATTAGATGCAATTACTAAATTCTAAATTTCCAATATGAAAGAAGCTTTACTGTTAGTGATTTTTCAAAATGCCACATTCCAATACCTTAATTTGCGAAGCAAGTGCAAAGGCAACCAGCATACGAAACCTAATACCAATCTTGTATTTCATCATCTTCAAGTTGATTTCTCAAATCTGATTTTTATACCAAAGAGACCCAAGTCTTTACTGAAATGAGAACGAAGACTAAAGATATGAAATCTCTGTTCAAGCTACGGAAAAATGAGTTTACCAATGAAGGACTACACCAACTCTCTCCCTTCCTTGACTTCAGCATAGATATCATACCATTTTTCTTCATCAATATCTCAGAAAAGATGGGTTACTTTGTTATCTTCTGCCCATTTTAGGATAACACAATTTTCACCGAGTTACAACTCATAAATTTGCCATTTTTTTTCAGAAATAAAGCCTATTCCACTTAATACAGCAACTGCCAATGATTATTTATTTCAATCCTATCCTTGGGGTGGATTTCCATAATATAAATATGATAATGTATAAACCTCAAAGAATAACTCAAAGATAGGCAAATAACTAGGGACAAGAAAATGAATAAAGGAAGACAGAACAATCACCAAAAAAGCAGAGAAAAAAATCCCCAAAAATCAGACCAAAACCAGAGAATATGCAAGACATATATATATATATATATATATATATACAGAGAGAGAGAGAGAGTATCTATAATCAGCATAAATCTAGATCAGTATATATACCTAAAAGAATATATATATATATATATATATAAGAAAGTATAAATTAATAAATAGTATATTAATCATTATATGGTTTATTAATATCACATGTTTACTGTGAGAAACAAAGCAGCAGATTATATGGCAAATCTAGGGGTTTCCAAAAAACGTAGAGGAGATTATCGACAATACCTGCACCAGGACGGATTTCCTAAAGATCTTAATGGACGATTCTCCCAGTTGCAAATCATGGGGTTGGATTGGCATTGGATAGACTGATTGGAAGTACAATATTGGGGCCTAACTCAGGCCATGACAGTCTTCTACTGTCATCCACAGAGGTCAATCAGCACACTATTGTGGTTTCAGGATGTACCAAATTACACACTGAATTGCAATTACTCAGAATACATCTTGCAGACATGCAGATTTGAATCTGACGCACTTTGGAATAGGTTCTGCTTAGGCAATCATAATAAAGATTGCAATATATTCTCAAAATGAGCATTCCGTATTTAGAATGGCAAAAGGACTAAATGAGGAAGCATCTCAGTAGATATCCCTCTTCACGGTTGGATTTCTTTGAGACTCATTGACTTATACACTGGTAATCAAAGATTACAAGGGATTCACAACATGACTGATTGGCGGACTGTCAGAATATGCTTCAGGTTCTGAACATAATTGGTCACATGATACATGGGCAAATTGTGAATATAAGATGGATAAGGATCTGCATGCCAAGTTATCTTCTGCAATATGGCTCACCATTTTGGTGTCAGTTGCTTATGCAGGCGTGAGACAATCTTGGCTCAATACAGGCATCTGTTCTGAGCTCGAGATGATCAGGTGTATGAGGCTATCAGGACAGTGGTGGTTGGGTGTTTGGGCAAGGGGAGACGTCGATGTGATGGCTTTGTTTATGAGGTGGTGCTAAGCCTGCTGGTTGATATAATAGACTCTAGAGAAAGGTAGAAATGTGTATCGAGAAGATCAGTGACTTCATCTGAGCTGTTGATGGTGAAGTGGTCACAAATGCCATCCTGGATCTGGAAACTGGGAAGCCGGTCAGTATTCTGAGAGTTTATTTTAACAGTGCCAACTTTGTTTCTGATGATGATGGGGAAGATTCTGATGCGCCAGAGTCCTCTTCTCACTGTGAAAGGAAGGAAAGAAAGAAATTTTTTATAAACAATGCATGGGAACTCTTCAGAATTGGTATCATTAACAACAATCTGGCCCCGTTCTTTAAACTTCTGGACAATTGGCTCTCTGCTGCTGGTTCTGTCAAGTGTGTGGAGTTGGGGAGTGCGCTGGCTGTGCTCTACATTTCCCTCACAGTTTGAGTATTTTGTGCTTGGGTCTCGTTTGTTTGTTTGGGTTCTGTTTGTTTGAGTTTGTGACAGAGCTGTAAACCAAGAAGTTACTTTCTGATGTAAAGGGAGCTATCCCCTTTGATAGCACTTATCTATAAAAATAAAATAAAATAATATGGTTTATTAAATAGTATATTTAAATATTAAATAGTTTTAAAGCAATATTTTATTTGTATGCTTATATTAAAGTCTGATAAACCAATACAATATTGAATATACTATATTATTAAAGATAAATAATACATACACACAAATGTTTTTTGTTATGGACATATCCAACCCCACCTCCAAAATCTGACGTACTGGCATACTGTACCCTCATACTGGTATCCATACCCATACCTACAATTTAGTTCTAAAGTTACCAACTATAAAGGAGGGAATAATGTGTATAACATTGAACAGGAAGTGAGGTCTAAATGTGAAGGATGTATAAATGACATTTTCAAACCCTTCTTTTAGGATTGTCTGGTTTCTTGTCTCATGTCCCAATGTTCCACATGCCTAGCGTGATAATGAATAATCTTTATCTGACTTTAGTATCGTGCTTTATTGGGGTCCTATTTATGTTATGCATAATAACAGGTTAGTTAATATTTTTTCTGAAAACTTCATATATGGTTTATGCTACAGGACTTTGGTATAAAGTACAACATGGAAAATGGTGGACCAGCTCCTGAAGGGATTACTGACAAGATATATGAGAATACAAAGACAATAAAGGAGTATTTTATTGCAGAAGATCTCCCAGATGTAATTTTTTTTCTGTCTTAAGTATATTTTAAATGAATATTCATGGATGAGACTGAAATTTTTGGTCATTCTTAACAGTGAGAAGCCTGTTTATCTGATGTAGTTGTTTCCCATAATTTAATACTATGTAGTTATGATGCAGGTAGATATATCATCTATAGGCATAACACATTTTGGTGGCCCTGGGGGACCTTTTGATGTGGATGTCTTTGATTCTGCTGAAGATTATGTCAAATTGATGAAGTACGTCTCTATCATAGGGCCTTTTGTTTTAAATTTTATCATTACCTACCTTCTGAGGATCAATAAGTTTCAATCATAGGGCCTGCTGGTTTTAACTTTCTTGATAGCCAGTACATCATATGATTGTAAATTTTTTCATTTTTCGACTCAGTGACAACAGTCTACACACTCAAAACGGTTGATTTGAGATAGATATTTGAAATCACATATCTAATTTATCATTTTTTAATTTGGGAGATGCTTCATGGCTTGCCTTAGTGGCGACTGCTGTATTGAAGTTCCATTGATGTCTTTTTGGTTATAAGTGGACACCAATATGCTTTCTTTAAATACAATGTGTTTTCTCCTTGTTCATGGTAGCATTGGTCAGTGAATTGGCCTCAACAAAGGTCTGCAGTGGTCTAATAGTTTTATACTGAATAGAATTTTTTTAAAAATTCTGCTCAGGAATGATGACTTTGAGAGGCTTTTAGTTTGACCTAAATTTCCCACAAATTGAATTAGTTGTTAAAGCAAAGACAGGGTACTTTAAGATAAGCTCTCTCTCTCTCTCTCTCTGTTGTCAAAACACCAAACTTTTATTTTTGTAAAATCACTTCTAGTTTGAAAGATGAGTTCTCTCTCTTTTGTCAAAACACCAAACTGAAAATGGTGAGGGAAAAAGGACTATACTTGGGCACAGTGTGAAGTCATTGATGGTGCTCTGTCATTGAATGCATTTTTCTGAAATTCAGAGATCAGTTCCACTTAAGTAGCAAAAATATAGATTGAACACATTGAAGTGTACAAAATGCTTACATTCAGCAAATACTAGGTGAAGACTAAGACATGATAGTATCCCTGAAATCAAAACATGAAACTATTGAAATTATCAACATATATATAGATGTGTCTAGCCAAATTATTATGTCCTACCCAATTGCTGTGATTATTTAATATAAAAGAACCACTGGTGGTGAGTTTTATTCTATTTATCTGGCACCTGATTTACTTCCAAGTCCATGTGTATTACCTGGAATTCATTTTGGTCAGTATGTTGAGCTTAATTCTTATGACAACTCACAGGGAAACTGAAGAAATGGTGGCAGGGCTGGGGTTTTCAAAATTTCAATCATTAGCATGGCCATATCATTAATGTTGTGTTTCAAATATGACATGGCTTGTAATAATTTATCAGAAACAGAAGCCGCTTCTACAGGGTAAAACAGGCATTACATCTAGGGACAAGATCGTTGCTATGGAGAGGGAGTTCACCTGGTTTTCAAATTAGCCTTCTGTGAAAAGGAATACCTAGAGTGGGCTATAAAATGCAGTTCCAGATGGACACTTTGCTTAACATTTATTCTCCTCTTAGATGAAATTTCCCCCTTTCTCAGTAGAATAATTGCTAGTGTGGCAGTCCCAGTGGAGATCAAACTTTTTAGAATATATTTATAGAGGTTTTGAGCATTTGCAACAATGAATGTCCTACCATAGTAGTTCAAAGTTGTCTACAATGGTCCTAAAGGGAGATTTAACCTCCTACAAATGAGTTAGATCAGCTTAAAAAGCTTCATTTTTGTTGACAAAAAAATTGGCAAAAAACTGAAACCACGATTTTGTGAAAAAATCATCAAACCCTTGATGCGATGCTGAAATCACACACAATCATTTTTGTGGAAAAAAGGATAAAACCGCCCCAGAACAGCAATGGAAGACCACGATTTAGAGGACAAAATCATGAAAAACTCTCCCTAACTTTTACGGAAAAAATCTATGCTCCACGGAGTTTCAGGGACAGGGACGTATTAGGGGATGGGGACGTGTTTACGGTACAGGTATGGTTCGAAGCCAAATTTTAGGGGACATCAGGGGACGGCTATTAAAAAAATAGGGGAATTTATATATATAGAGAGAGAGAATTCAAATATACATATTATAACATTGATAAACCATTCACCATAAACATTTTAGAAGCTCAATACAATGAATACATAGCAAATTGAGAAGATTCAAACACTTTCATTGTTAAAATATGGTGTACATGTATCAAAATTGCCCAAAGGCTCCAAGTTTCATACATGAGATCAAAATGACATTAAAGAGAAGTCCAACTAGAATACTAAACAGTAATTGTAAAAGTAAAAGTAAACACTAACATAGAAGTTCAACTCCATAATCATATGTCCATAATGATCAAAATCAATAATGTATTTACAAATGATACATGTCAAATATATGGATGTCCTCTAGGAATCTAAATCTAGATCATTAGAGCTAGCTTTTGAGTCACTGGTAGGGGTAGGTTGAGGGTCCTTATCCAATGGGACTCTAAGCAATCTTGGAGGTGTGTCATCCTCCTTAACCTGCAGAGAATCCTTGGGATTAACATCCCAACGTAATGCTGGAGTCTGACGTTACTAAGTAGTCTGTCAATCCTATAGCTGCAATACACTGTGAACAACCACTATCTAGAGGTAAGGTTGTTCCACTTGATTGATTGGATGAAGCTATATGTGGACCAATTCCTCTCTGCAGCAGAGGAACTCGCAACTTGTGAAAGAAGACGAATAGTAAGAACATTTAGCTCAGGTGTATCTCTACCATGCCACGTCCACCATCTAATAGGGTCTCTTTGAGCTAATGTAGCTCTATTTGTCTTCGCCTCTGGTCTACTAAAGGTTGGACCACGAAGGTTGGCAAAGTCAAGCCACTGTTGACGAATTTAACTAGCATCATCTGCATTGTACATTTTTGCAAGGGCCTTGAAGAAGCCCTCCTTCACCTAAGTTGAACAAATAAAAAACATATTAATTTGAAAACTTTGGAGCTTTCTATTTCACATTTTGATTTAATTAACTAATTTTAAATTTTAAATTGAAAACTTGAGATTTGAGACTCACCTCCTCAACCCTAGATGAAATCACTCTCCCAGGTTTTAGTGCATACCATTTAGGATTCAGAGCATAGACTGCCATACGGAGCGAGGTGTTCATAATGTTCCACCATCGCGTCACAATGGGCCTAAGATGCTCCTCACAAAACTTCAAAGTAGGGTCCCTAGAATGAATACCATGCTTGATCTGCCCAAGCATGCTATCAAAGGTCTCATAAATCTCTCCAAGGCTAGGAGACTCAGTATTGGCATATCTAATAACTCGCACAATGGGCTCAATGAAGGAGCAAATGTATCTGCAAATGTATTTGCAAATGCAAGCAAGTTACAAGTTAGAAATATCATAAATTTTAAAATTCTCAATTCTTAAATAATAAAATCAGCAAATGCTAAAATCAGAAATAATTTTATTAAATCAGCAATAACAATTTTATAAGTTTCTTACCTCATTGTGGTCCACCAATGATCATCAAGGATTCTTTGTTTCACACTTCTTCAATCCGGTGTGCTAGATTCATGCCATCTATTCCACTCTGCATTGACCACCATAGACTGTAAGGCCTCTTGGACCTCAAGCATCCTCTCCAACAAGATAAAGTAGCTAGCATATATAGTCTCCAATAGGCTTGAGGAATTCTTTCTTCGAAAATGTCCTAAATAATGCAAGAGATGTGTGATGATTGCAAATAAACATTTGCACATCTCTAGCCTTAGACATCATAGCTTTTATCCAATCAATTTTCCCAATGTCCTTCAAGGTGTTGTTCAATGCATGTACACAACCTGGGGTCCAAAAAATGTGTCTATAAGTACTCTTCAACATTAATCCAGCTGACTTACACACCTGGGCCGAATCAGTCACTACTTGCACAACATTTGAAGGTCCAACCTCCTCTTTAGCATCTTTCAAATTCTGAAATTGGAAGGCTGCATCCTTCCTTTTCCCTGAACAATCTATGGTTCTAAGAAAATAAGAGCCCGCTGAGCTAGTGACAATGATATTGAAGAGTGACCGATGTTTGATATCGGTGCACCCATCCATGATGATGGAGCATCCTTCACTTATTCATGTCTGTCTCATATCCTCCATCAAAATTCTTACTTTTGAATACTCTTTATCAAGAATAGTGGTCTGGAGTTTTGTCTCATTAGGTGGTACAAATGAGGGACCAACAACATAGATATCTTTGCACATTTGTTCGTAAAATGAGGAACGTGACACACAGAATGGTATGCCATGAGCAAAAAGAAACCTACCATTCTTCAATCCTCTCTTTTCCTTGCAAATTAAATAATTCAGCAACATTGGTTTCTCTTTCTCTTCTTCCCTACTAGAAGACTCTTTCCCTTTTCGATAGAAGTGGGAGTAGGTGTGGCACTTTCTTCCCTAGTAGAAGGTTGACTCAAAGCTTGCAAATTAGTTTGCACATGCTCTATTGAAGTCCCTGATTTTAATGCTCCCCCCTCTATGTGCAATCTAGTTGCCTCAAGTTTTTCTACTTGTGTTATAGCTTTGCAACCCTTGACCCCTTGACCACCTATCCACAAAAGATGGCAATAAACTCTAGTATAGCTGCCAAAATAATTCTTTTTGCCCAAATGACACTCCCATTCCCTACTACCCAAATTCCGTATTCCCTACTAGTACCCAAATCTGTCCGAGTTTCAGAACCTTTGGATTTCGCAGTTCCCTGATTTGTGATCGAAAAGGGAACGGGTAGGGGATGATGAAAAACTGTCCTCGCATCCCTGTTTCGTACCTGGGATGGGAACAAGGGTTCCAAGCCAGGGGACGCGTCATTGTGGAATGTAGGAAAAAATCATACAAAACCCTGCCATGATTTTCTAGCAGGGAAAGAACCAACAATTTTGTGTGAAAAAAATTGCCAAAAAACAAAAATGACAATTTTAAGGAAAAAATAATGAAAAAACCCATTACATTTTTTTTTTAAAGATCTTTCAAAAACCCACAAAAAAGAAACAATTTTCTGGAAAATCATGCAAAATACAGAAAAAATCACGAACCAAAAGATTTGATCATCAAAAAAACCTTCATTCACAATTTGTAGTGCGATCTGAAAAATGTGAACTCAAAAAACCCTTGATCTGTTCTGAACACTATCACTTTATTAAAAAATCAGTAAATATCCTCTAAAAAATTCAAAGAAGTTTCTAGGTAAACCGCATGGTTTTTTTTATAAAAAATCATTAAAAAACTTCTAGAAATACATTCTAGGTATTGAAACTACGAATCTTAAAAATTCGTCAAAAAACTAGCCTATGGGCTTTGATACCATGAAATGATAATCGATTGATATTCAATTATGAACAAAGGAGACAAATGCAAAGGAGACGAATGCTCCTTAAATAGGGATTATGCGCAGAGTTTAGAAAACAGAAATGAAAGATGGAAAATAAACATTCTAAATAAGAACTAACTACGAAAAGGAAAGATCCTAACTGAATGACCATTATAGAAACATTACATAGATACTTTAACAATTGTGCAGTTTGTAAGGCTACAACATGCTGAATTGGTTTCAGGCCTGGATTCTGGTTGAGATTTGTTAAAAATGGTAGAAAATCCTTTTCTTTTGAGGCAATCACAGAGTATATTTAACTCTGTTGTGTGTATTGTTACTCTGTTTAGCAGTCCAATGATTCCAATTTTGGGGACTAGATCTGTGCAAGGTTGTAACACCATAAACAGGCTACCAAAAATCAGTCTAAGAATCTTTATAATAGTTAAAAACTATTGACAGTTGACCAGCATATGATTAATTTCATTTCGCAGTCTACCAAGACTGAAAATAAAATCAACGTGATTAAGTTCAGTTTCAGCTCAATAGGATTTCCAGACTACTGAGACAAAATTTAAGAATGGATGATGCTACAAGGAAAAGTTTCATACTCAAAACTCCTTCCCTTCAGTATAACTGAATGCAAGTCTGAGGGATTACTCGCTTTGGGAGCTCTGATGTGTTCCGAAGTCTTCCAGCCCTGGGAGAGAGATGTGGTTCAGTCTGTTCGGACCTAGACTTCTTGCACTTCTCAGTCTTGTCGGACGAGTTTGAGTTAGGTTCTCCAAAGATAGTTTGCTCTCATGGATGCAAGGATATTATTTTGACTTAGCTTTTCAGTTTCAGAATTAACAAGTATATGTTTTGAAGACTTGCATTACTTATGTGCAAACTGTGAAAGTTTTACAAAACAAAAATGCGTCTACAAAGGAGAATTCATGTGTAAGTGAAATAGCCAATACTATATTATTTTTCAATACTTTACAAAACTAACGAGAAACACTCTGAGTGAGTCATCATGCAAGTCACTAAGTGTATAGAATAAGTAAAAAGCCACTTACTAAATACAGCAAGTTACCTACCTAAGCAAGCACCTTTAGGAGATGTGTCTCTATGTGAAATGGCACACGCACAAGTAGAATCTAAAAAAGTTTATCTGAACTGCATAATAAAACCAGGGTACTAATATAATTAACTAATGCAGAAATATATAGCAGCAACACCTCACATATGCACAACTTAGGTAGTAGTGATGATCATGTTTCTTGGCAAGTAGGCCACGTACTAAAAGCTGTGTCATAAGCAAAGAAGAGGAGAAACTAGCAGGAAACAACTCTGTTAGTATATTGTCATTGATGTCAATGCAGGACTAAAGATAGCATAACTGGGGAAAAGTATGAGTGAAGATAGCATATTTGAAGGCAAGAGAGCTTACTTCCATGGCCAAAAAAGAGCTTACAAGAGGAGCTTGACTACCTCTTACTGAGAATCACATTTTGAAGGATGAAATGCAAAGAACATTTGGAATTGAAGCTATGTTCTACAATGTTTCGAGGACAGGGATGGGGGGACCACAGTATATATATATATATATATGATTTTTTAAAAATATATTAAGATATTATAGATAGAGAGAAGGAAAGAGATAGGGATATGTCAATAATTGATAACAACAAGACAATATGTAAATAATTCATGGATTCACGAGTTTTAGAACTAGTATAACATAAATGATATTAGTAGCACGAGTTATTGGAAAGTAGGAAATTAGTCAGCACATAATAGCCTCTCTTTGAAGTCGCCTCTCTCCAAAAAGAAAGAAAACCTCTCTTTGAAGTCGCCACTCTCCATAAAATTGCTTCTCTCCATGATGGGGCAGCTAGGTATATATTTGAAATAAGTTCTGATGTATAAAAAAATATAGATGAGGGCAAGTGATATAAGGAGATACCATTCATAAGAAGAAATATAAACACATGAAGACACATTCTTATTGATGTGTATGGATAAGGAATAAGTGAATGGTGTAAAAAGTAAAGCTCACCATACACAGCAGTTCATGGTGATATAAAAAAGACATGAGATAAGCAAGGGGAAAAAATGAATAATCAGGCCTAGAAGAGCAGATATCTTAAGTATAACAGCAGATATATGAATAAAGCATATGCAGCTTTGAAAAGGAGAATATGCAGATATATATAGAGGGAACATGTACAAGGATATATGAAGAATTGGAAGAAGTATTAATGCAGATCTATAAAAAGGGTTTCATGCAAAGATAAAGAAGATATTGGAGCAGAATTATAAAGCATACTGGAGCAAGTTTTATGAGGAGTTTGTGAGAAGGTTAATGACATATTTGTTATGAGATTTTTGCCAAGATTTGAAATCAGATTTTGACAGATTTGTAATCAGAATTGTTGCAGATTGGTGACCAAGGTTATAGCAGAACTCAGAAGACACATTTAATGAGGGGTTGGTGCCTCTAGCATGCTAGTGCTCACAAATTGAAGGGGGGTTGGTGCCTCTACTAGGTTGGAGCCTACAAAGTTTGTAAAGAGTTTATATAAGCAATATTTTTCTGTGGTTTTCTCCCATAAGGATTTTCACTTAAATCATGTGTTTTACCTGTTCCTTCACACGAAGCATCAATTACAGCCAAAAATTGTGAGGTGATGCTAAATGTTTCTGAAGATGTTTGCTACATGTTCCTCTTTAGTAAAGTACTCCAAGTTGAGAGAAGCTTCATGGATAAGTTGCCATATGAAGTCCATCTGGATCTCTGTGCTTCATATGCCAATCCTCCATATGTTTGTATGAAATATGTAAAGCACTTTGGTTGTCACACCAAAGAGTAGTGGATGAGGCTGCTCAAAATTAAACTAAGCCAAGGAACCTTTTGGCTAGCCAAAATAGCATTTGTATGCTTAGATTCTGTTGATGATAATGCAATTACTTATTGCTTCTTGCATGACCATGCAACTAGAGTAGAACTAAGGTAATGGACAAAGCTAGAGATAGACTTTCAATCATCAATGTTGCTAGTCCACACCTAGGAGCTAGTCCCATTTCATCATGGTCTTGTCACAGACATCGGAGGCCAAAAATCTAGGACTTTAGAGTTTGAGAAGCAAGTGGCACTACACAAAATCTCACTTCAAGGCCAAACATTGATCATTGTGAATTTGTGAGATTCAAACTCTAGAGTTTGAATTACATTCTGCACCATGAAAAATGCCAGTTAACTTCAAAGTTCAAACTCTTGGCACCCTTGCAATTTGGATTGTGGGCTCTAATTTGTAGCTAGTCGCTTGCAAAAAGTTTGTATGTCAAACACCAACAAGCTATGATTTCACGATTGATGAGGCGTAACTTTCCATTTTTTCATGCTATGCAAAAAAGGCTTGAACCAAACATTCAAGCATCTGTGGGTATTAGAGTATTTAATTACTATTTAGTGGTCATTTAGTTGTATTTAGTTACATTCAGTTTAGTTTTGTCTTTTTAGATAGTTTCTATTTTTGTCTTCAGTTTGTGATTGTTTCTTATGGAAACATCATCTTGTAATTGCCTATAAATTGTAACTAAATTATCATTTTTAATCAAGCAGTTACCTGAACGGGGTATCAAAGTGGGTTTTTAAAATTGCTAAAAATATTTCTAAAAGATTTTTCAGTTTTTCTCTTGATTTTTTGTGATAAAAAATTGTCTGCATTTTGTAAAGTTTTTTTTTTTTTTGCAAAATCTATGGGTCTTTTTTATTTGCAAATCACATTTTTCTCAGAAGGAAAAATTGTGGATTTCAAAGGCAAAAATCTGTCTAAAAGCAGGCGGTTTTGCAAATTCGTGGGTCATAATCCTAAGAAAATCACATTTTTTTGACCTCAGCCCCGCATTTTTTTCAGCATGTGATTTCATGGCATTTGTTTGGCCAGCATGGAGGGTTTTTACTGCGGTACTTCCAGTTCGGAATTTTTCTGCAAGACTCACGTTTTTGACACGATTTTAATTCCATTTTCAGCCACATTTCTGCATTTGCATTTTTTATACGCAATTTCTTTGCATATTTTGTTGTTATTTTCTTAGAGTCGGGGTTTCTCTGCACCCTTGTTCTTGCAAATGCCATTTCTGGTTTTTCTGAGATCCTCTGTGCTCTATATTTGTCAATCAAGAACCCCAAAATAGGGTATAATTATCAAGAAATAAGGTCACAACTAGACTCTCGATTCAAAATATAATTATAAGGTACTCCACAATATGATCTCAACATCATTAAGCGTAGAAAATTTAAATTTGCCTATACAACATATCAGGATGAGCATAATCAAGAAATTTCATTTCAACATGTAATACCTACCCATAACAGAAAATGATAAACTAAAAGATGCAAATGAAGCCTTCATCCTAAGTGGATGGCTTATCTTGGATTACAAGTTCAATTATGACCCCAATGCAAGCTAAGTCAATGAATGATGAAAGTCCTTATTATACATCTCACGATAAATGATACATGAAGGTATACCACGTCACAATCAAAATGAACTCTACAAGCTCTCCAAGCACATCCATAAACATAGCTAGCCCTAATGGTGGATGTTGGGAACCCTCGGACCCACCTCTTTGAATTGAGATAGTTGACCAATCATACACACACGTGTTATAATTACAAGGAATGATGCAAAAATGACATCACATAACAAGTACATACATGTTGCAAATCAATTGCACAATGTAAAAGAAGGTTTATGGCCTCCAACCAACACATTGGATGTGATACAAGCACTACAGTCAAGAAATGAGCTTGCAACATCACACTCAAGCAATAATCTTATAGACACATCAAGTTTTTTTTTTTGGTCGATAAACTCAACCTGCGAGCACGGTAACCCAGAAGGGGCATATAGCCCGTGAGCACACTAGCCCAGCAAAGGTGGGCCCAAATTGGCATTAACACACGAAACCCTTGAAAAACTCACGAAATTACTGAATCACTCAGAAATAGGGCTGATTATGGACTGGAATCAAAGTCAGTGCGGAATCGGTGTGGAAACAATTTGTTATTTAGCCCGCTAGTTTTCTTTCTGACCTCTAGAAAACTATAAACAGAGGAGCAGGAGGAACAATGTTAGTCATCAACTGGATTTGAAAGGACCTCAATCATCTTAAATTGTGGGGGGCATGTGAGATAGTGTCGAAGCAGCTGATGGATCTTCTCTAAATCGCAGCTTTGATATGACTGGAGCTCTCTGCATACCCCGCTTCATGGATTTTGATGTGAACAACTATATAAATAATATTATACACTAATTCTAAAATTATAACCATTATGCATTATATAGATGGCACTTTGATGGGGAAGGAGCAAACCCCTATAGTTTATAATTAATATTATGAAGTTTTAAAATTTAAATTATTACTGACTATTAATATATAGTTATATAATAAATTAAAAACTAAAAATAATGTATATATTTAATTTATAATTTATAATTATTAATATATTCAATTTTTAATATATACACACATACATATATACATATTTGAATTTGAATTTATAATTAATATATTAATTTTATTATTAATGTTTGTCTCCACCTAAAATACTAGTTGCAAGTTAGGTATTGCCAAAACCAGTGGCTTGCTAATCATTACTTCAACCAAACAAATGCCTTTTGCCATATAATTGGCAGTATGGAATATAAAGCATTGCAACTGTGGAATATGATTTAATAAGCTTTCTTAAGTATTGAACTACCCCTACAAAACTCCTTGCTTTGATTGCAATGAAAGTCTTGGATCAGTTAAAAATGGCTTCCACTTCTACTAAATTCCTAACAGTAGCTAGATCGCTGTCTGATATAATTTTTATCTCAGCTACTTTATAGACTTAGGTAATATTTGATCTTAGACTTAGGCAACTCTTTGGTGACTGCCCTCTTAAAAAGTCTAATAAATGTTTATCTCAGTTACTTCATAGACTTAACTAATATTTGATCTCAGACTTAGACAAATATTTGGTGACTGCCCTCTTAAAAAGTTAAATGAATATTTGCCTATGTAATTAGCAATATGTATATTAACAAAAATCTGCTTTTCTATAATTCATAGGTTAAACTCTGTTTTTCTTGCTCCCTATATCTCTATGCTATGGAAATGCCCTTAAGTTTTAAAAAAGTAGTTTCTCTTTTTCTACAAATTTTTACTTTTTTTTGAAAATCCAAAAATTTCCTGATTTTGTCACGATCTTTTCAAGAAGTCTAATACTTTTGGTTTGTTGATTTTTTCGCCAAACGATTTTTGCTTCTATGGACTTTGAATAATCATTATTTTGAAATTGTCATTCTGAAAGTAGTCCAAATAAATATTTTTCAGCTTTTTAATCATATCAAAATTCCCATAATTTAAAGACATGTTAATCAAGTATATACTATTGTTCATCATTTTAAATCAAAACTTGATAAATATAAACGATATTATATGAGTTGTCAAAGTTCCCTAATTAAAAATCATGGGTTCTTAAACAACATGGAATCCTTAGGCTTTTTGCCTAAATCAGTAAATAGTAATACTGATATTAGCAAGATGGGGAAATTATGGGGTATTACAGGTTGATTGATATAACTGAGAAGCAAATATGTTTGATACTTAATGGAGCAGAGTTTGGTTTTCCATCGTTTTGAGTAGCTGGAATTATTTTGATGCAAATTTACAGGAGGTAAACTGATAGCTCGCCTTTGCTAGAAAATTTGAAATTTCTCAATACATAATATGATGCTTCTATTTTATTTTTTTCCATATGAAGAACTGAATATGCTGAGGGCCTCAGAATGATAGATACCATCTCTTGCCATTTCAAGATGACATGCATGTCAACTTAAAAGAAATTAAGGATGAAAAACAGTATCTGTAAATTTGAATGTCTAGAAATCCTCAGATGCTTAGCATTGCTTTTGCATTAATCTGTATTTCTGTTTTTTCCTTTTTCACATATGCGTGCCTTATGTTGTTTTACTGTTTCTGACTTAATCCTAGGCATTTGCAAATGAAACCCTGGTTTTCGTAAATTGGTCACATGCAAGTATATTAGATAATGGGGGCAAAATTGCTAGTTTAAAATGCATATTTTACTTTAAAATAGCTGATATGTTTTACAATGCACCGTGCAGTGTGGGAAGGAACTGTGTGTTATCCATTTCCGTGCTTCACTTGATCCTTGTCCTTGAGTTCAAGTTGAATGTAGAGTGCAACTGATAATGAATACATTGTGGCATTGCTAGTTCAACTAAAGATATCATTGTAGGGTGTTGAAATCAAAGTAAAGAGAACATGTATAGGATAGGAAGGGGCAGATCTATATATTCTTTAATCTAATATGTTGTTTAACAATGACAACTGGATTGATTTTGCTTCCTTTTAATTTGGTATTCCAGGACCATCTTCGATTTTGAAGCTATTAAAAAGTTGCTTACATGTCCCAAATTCACATTCTGGTAAGAGCCCTTGTTAGGCAATAAATATTACAAATTTTTACAGTTTGATGTGCTTTTGTTTGAAAATTCATCTCTGCTTTTATTTTGACGGCATAGGCTTATAATTTACATAATTTTTATATCAGTTGGGAGTGGAAAATAATTGAATTGCTTCTTCAGAGTTTTTATCTGATACTGTTTTCCTTATACATTTCAGCTATGATGCACTTCATGGTGTGGCTGGAGCATATGCTAAAAGAATTTTTGTTGAGGAGCTGTCTGCAGATGAGAGTTCATTAATAAATTGTACTCCAAAGGTAATCTGTTTTTAGTGGAAATACTGTACAGTGATTGGTTGTAGAATTCTTTTCTTTTGATGAAGAGCAATTGTATTTTATCTACACTTTATATATTCGTTGTTTAACTGTATATGGGTGCCATTCAAATTCAGACTTTTTGATGTGAGCAGGAGGATTTTGGAGGAGGTCATCCAGATCCAAATTTAACATATGCCAAGGAACTGGTAGCACGAATGGGATTGGGTAAAGAGGCTCCTGCATTGGAGCCACCAGAGTTTGGCGCTGCTGCTGATGGTGATGCAGATCGTAATATGGTTCTTGGAAAGAGGTATCAATTAAATTTGTAATTCTTTCTTGCTGCTTGTTTTAATCTAAAGCTTACACTGGCAGTGCAAGGCATTTGAAAATGTGTTTAGTTGTTTATGTTATTATATTCTGTCCTCAGGTTTTTTGTGACACCATCAGACTCTGTTGCAATCATTGCAGCAAATGCAGTTGAAGCCATTCCATACTTCAGCTCTGGTTTGAAAGGTGTTGCAAGGTATAAAAGAAATTAGAATTTGGTGATTATGGTAAATGAGTTATATACGTTGACATGGATGTCTTCATAAAATATATTTAATTGCAAATGCTTCTTTAATTGGTGTTTTCCCTAATTTTTTAAATGAATGAAGTTGTTCATTCTGATTTTCCATGTTTATTCATTTTCAAAATGCAGAGACAGTTCTTAGATTGATGCTTGAACTCAACCCTTTGTCTGAACTAGTGCTGCTTCTATGAATCAAAATAACAAGCCCTAGCTATATTTCTGTATCAATTTTAATGTTCTGAGATGACATGAGCAATTGACATTTGAATCTTTTCTAAATGGAAGTTTTCTTGGATATTAGATTAGTCATCAAACTCCAGAGTGATGACACTTGTCAGAATTTCTTTTTGATGTCTAGTCCAGACTCCACACAACCTCCTTAATGACTGGCTTGATGTCCTTCTCTAAACATGGTTTCTATATGTGATGTCCTGCTCTAAGCAAGTGTTCTGTCTGCAAAAGTTAATGGTAGTTTTAGCTTTTAAACTGGTAAATCATGTTGATAGTTCACATTATATAATTTTGCCTTTGACATCCTTGTTATTGTCAGTTGCACAAACTAATTTTTGTGACAGCATTTTGGCATCAAATGATGTCTTAAATCTTAAATGTTAGGTTTTAGTACTCTTCGCTATGTGCATTGTTTGAATTAGTAATGAGAAAAAATATTGTATAGGAGGTGATTTCTATAGATGTCAAATTAACTTCTAGCTTCTCTAACATATACACGACTGCCATCCTTACAATATGCTTATGTGAAAATGAGATAAAAACCAGTCTTGCTGTTGCATATAAAAGCTTTGTTGCAAGGACAAACTGCTGAGGAGGCAAATAAATAAGTGTTACCCAGGGACGTGTGCCCCGGCTTATTTGACCCATCCTGGAAACTCGGGATCAGGCAGAAATGCGTCCCCTGGCTGTCCCATAGTATTAATGTTTGAGTTTTGATAATTTGTTTGACTTCAACTCTCATGTGAACTCTCAATTTAAATTATTTAACACAAATGTTATATGTTAAGGTTCTATAATGTATATAAGCATTCTTTATCCATGTATTCATATGCATATTTTAATTTCCCTATATATTTTAAAATTTTCCCTATTTTTTATTTTCTGATACTTTCTTGTTGTTAGTATTTGAAGAATTTGGTTACATCATCATATGAGCTGTATGCTTCAGATTTTGAGAAATATGTTGTAGATGGTTGTAACTTTTGGACGAATTTAATAAATTAAATTCTACAAGATTTCATTATGGTCCATCAGAATCCATAAGAATTAACCATAGGATTAAAAGAAGATACAAAACTGATTCTTTGATGTGTTTGGGGTCCTTCTAATGAACTTAGGAGAGCTAAATATGCTGGGGGGCTGAGGGGGTGATCAATTGCATTTGAACTGAGCATGAGCATAGTAAAATTGCAGGGCACACAGAGGTGCTACATGAATAAGCTACTGTATGTTATCATGATTATGAAGTTATTTTATCCTTGTCAGAGGCATGCGATCTAGCATCAAGTTGTGAGGTTATAAAATATGTTTAATTTAGAGAGGTTCAAACATCCCCACTATAAGTTCTGCTGATTTTGATTGCATAGAAATATGCCTGACATGGCTGCTTAGCTGAATGAACTGGTATAGAGGCAGCATTTCCAAGTAAAAACAGTGTTTGTTTTTGGATAGTTGGAGGAAACATGCACCTCTTAAACCTTGTAATGAGCCTGCCAAGATCATCATGGTAGGTTTTGGACTTTTATCACAAATTGGATGTCTTTTTAATGGACTATTCCTGTATTTGGTTTGAATGGTAAGTAAACAATTGTATTTTAAATACTTAAGCGGTTAGTGTTATGTTCATGTGGCCAAGTATTGCACTAGTCATTGATGATAGAAAGTGCATATGTGGATATAGTTCAGAAATAAAGAAGATTCACTATAACTAGGTTATTACCTTCTAGAAGGAAAAATACACATACTGCCTTGTTCCGGTATGCTTAGTATTGCAACAAGTGTAGGCTGTAACACATTGATGTGCTTCAAATATGCCCCCTTCTCTGGTTACCTTTTGCATTGTACTTTTGAAGTGTATTGCTAATTTTAGTCTGATCAATCAATCACAAACAAATGATTGTTGACCACTTTTGCATCTCTAGTTTGTAAGGGATTGTAAATTTATAGCATCTTTTGGTTCTTATACCTTCTAGGGAGTTTTAGAGGTGGAAATAAGTGGAAACATTATGTAAGAAGTGGTTATATGAATGATTTAAGTCACACAATTCTTAGAATATAGGACCAGCTTTCCCTATGCCATGCCTTAGTGACAGGTGCTAGCTAAGAAGACATTGATCTTCTAAATGCTTCACTGATTATCTCAGTGAATTTCAATGCAAGCATGAAGTAATGTTAGTTTTGGAAATTTACAATTGCATCTCCCGTAATATTGGAATGGTGTGAAAATATGAGATGGGATATTCTGATTTTACATGGATTATCTGATCTACACCTTGAGGCGATGGCTTCCAATGTGAGTTGATGAGTTTTTATGAGCCACTATTGTTACAGACATATGCAAGAATTTTTCAAGGTTATAATCTTCCTACAATTTAAGCTTGAACATATCATATAACATTGAATTTTGGTTCATTGTTCTTCTACACCCTAATATTGTGAGAATTTTATTGTGTGGATGTTGATGCCTTGGTTACAAGGTCAAGACTCAAAAGCTCATAATGGAGTTTATGCATTCTTCATGGCAGCAAAATTAGGAAAAGCTGAAACGGCTCCTTGATATTGGCAGTGGCGCTGAGACTAGTAAATGCACTCATAATATATTTATTATAGAATCTTTGTGGTGCTATTGGTGTCTAAGATTCTGTGCATCTTAGAGTGCACACCTTTTGTAATATCTCTGAACAGGTTGCACTAATGCTATCACACCAGCATAAAAGATGTCAAATTGCATGTCATCCTTAGTATTTGAGCTGTCTGATAAAGTTGGGGATTTGAAGTGATGACGGTCAGACCATTCTATCTGCAAGACCTATAAACAGATTGATTAGCCAACACCTCAGGGAAGCTATTTCAGTTATTTGTACCTTGCATTACAAGAACTAAAAAACCTGTATAAAATGGCTTGTTTCTATACCTTTTCTCTTGTCTGCCATTTGTTGTCATGCAGTTTCTTTTCTATCATCTAGATGCTATGCTGTTTCTCTTTTATCATTTAACTGTAATGCATGTGATCTTTTGTAGATGATTTCCAACTGCAAATGGAACCTACTTGGCTCACATTCTGTACTATTGTTTCTCATGTAATGTTGGATGCAATCATGAATGCAGGAGCATGCCAACATCAGCTGCACTCGATGTGGTTGCCAAAAATTTAGATCTCAAGTTTTTTGAGGTACAAATTCGCTCTTATTTATATGGATTTTTCCCTTGGTACTGTTGTATGAGAGTAATGAGATAATATGTCTTTTCTATTGTATTCATAAATTAGGTGCCCACTGGTTGGAAGTTCTTTGGAAATTTAATGGACGCTGGAATGTGTTCTATTTGTGGTGAAGAAAGCTTTGGCACTGGTGAGTTAGATGTTTCTTCCTTCTTTAGATTTATCCTTAGCATACATTGCTTAGTGAATATTTATTGTGTGCACTTAAATGTAAGGGTTAATATGGACAGAAACAAAATCATAGCTCATTATGCGAACAGTGACATCTCTCTTGTTTAAAAAAAGTTTATGTATCTATTTTGCAAAGTCTCATATTGTTTGTTTTAACTGATGAGATTATATGCAGCCTTGATAATTTTTAAAAGCTTTTTTATTTGAGCGTATCAACTTTTGTACATTTTTCTTTCAATCACTGTTGTCCATAATGAGCTCTGACTTTGAATTCTTGTTTTGAGTTGTAATTATAATAGGTTATATATTTGTAACTTGGTAAAGATGTATAGATTTCAGAGTCTCATTAGTAGATTAACATTCATTTGTTTGATTTGAATGTATTTCTAGTTGATGTAAATCACTTGAATGTTTTTTTCCTTTATTCTATTATGTACAGGCTGACTAGAATTGCAAGTATTGTTGCTTTCCTTTTGTTAAATTTAGGAAAGATGTAAAGCGTTGATTCCATCCTCTTTTTGTTGAAGTTTAACTCTTAGCTTGATAAAGCTTATTGAATTAGATTATTCACTGTAATATATATTTTCCCCTTTATAATATTGAAAAAATTAATCTGTCCACAAGTTCCACCTTGTGCTTGCTTTTGTGAATAAACATTTATCATTTGTATATTCAACTTTTATTAGACTGTTATTTAAGGACTTTTTGAGGATGACATCCTTTCTAATTTATAACATGACAAGGGTTATACCCTAATAGTTTACTGTGGTTTTTATTTAATAATAAACGCATCGCAAACTTGATAATGGCTATGACTACGATTATTTAGTTGAAGATTATAAGACTAGATGTCCAATTTTTCTAATAGAATTTACAGCATGATAGCTTATGCATTTCTTTCCACTTGCCTTCTCCATTGACTTTTTCTGCAATCTTCATTTTTAGTTGAGAAAGACATGCTCACAAACGTACATGGATGGGTCTCATTTGAAGATTATAACACATGAACTCAACATCTTCATAGATCTCCACAAAATTAGTAATTTATAGTCCATGCTATAAAAAATGAAAATATCAATGTCCTAAATCTTTTGAAGGGAAACATTTTTTTGAAATCAAGCATTAGTAATTCCATATGTATATGTCTGGTAATATCTATATTCCACCATATTTAATCTATTATGACACAATTACTAAACAAAATAGAAAATATTAAATTTTTTGTACATTGTGTCACGAAATGCAAAACTATTCTTGTTTGTGATCATGTCATTCATGAATTCACATGCACATTCTACTTGTGTGCAATTGCCATTGTTACTTAAACACATCAGCTCATTTTTCTATTGGCATGGGAACTATAAGAGCTTGTGATGCAGTTTATATTTTAAGAGATGTTTGCAAAGCAGTTAGAGTTGTATTTCATAATTTAATAGTGAGTTCTTAGAGCCACAAATAAGCGAGGCCAGCACCTAATAGGAAATGATGATTAGTGTAAGTGGTGCTAGAAACATGAGGAACAAGGTTCTCTTGAGGATCTAGTGGACATGGGCTTGGAGCCAATCCAACAAGAGGTTGTAGAAATGTGCATGGGGCTAGCTCAAGGAGCCTGGCCATCCTATGAGGTATGCTTGTGACTTTAGGGGTTTGAGGAATTGAGGCCCAAGATGGGCATCGGCATTGAGGAAGTGCTAGGCATGCTCAGGGAGAGTGCAAAGAAAGGAGAAGAGGACTTAAGTAATCCCAACTGGTTGAAGGGGTTTGGTAGTCCTTGAATACTTGAGGAGTTAGTTCAAGAGCATTGAGGCTGGGTGAATGAGCGGAGAACTTAGGAAAGTACAAGTGGTCAAAGCTGGCAGCTAATGTCTTATGGCGGACACAAGGGTGGAGGCTTTGGAGGACAAAGACAAGGTTGCACTAGGTGCAAGGGTGGTTCTATTTGGTTGGACAAGGGCAATGTTGAGGGCATGTTGAGGAGTTCTAGGGGCACCAGAGTGAAGGAAACCCTTGTGAAGGGTTGGCATGATCTTCTCTTTTGTAAGGATGTGTATGAGCGAATTGAGTGTTGGGAACACTTGATTCTTACAGGCATAGTCTGGGTTCAAGAGAGGAATCATTTGCAATGCGAGTCACGAGTAAGGTTTGCCAATGCTGCATGTATTTAAGCCTTCATTGGGAGAAAAAAAACACATTTGGGTTGTGCACTGATGTATAGCTTTGTGACAATATCAAAAGATCGTCTAAAAGAATTGCTTCCTTAAGAGTGGTTCACCCATGAAACAAGTGACATCCACAAACTGAAAATGGGAAAGTGATTGCATACTTTTTGTAATGTGATAACTAGAAATAGAGCTAGGACACTTGAGGTGCTTTAACAACTTGCCAAGTCCTTCTACTAGAGCTAGAAATAGATGAGAGGATCTCCTTGATGCAAGCCTCTTTTCAGAATAAAAAATAACAAAAGGAGAACCATTATAATTACAAAAAGAAAGAAGAGGTAGAAAAAATCATGATTGATTGATTCCAATTATCATCAAAACCAAAGACATTATATATTTTCCAAAACATTACAACATACTTCTTCATAAGCCTTAGAAAAATCAAATTACATGAACATAGAACTTCTATTGCTAACATGCATAGAGTGGATATCTTCTTGGACAATAACACTACTATCAAGGGTTTGGTGTCCTTGAACAAATACCCTTGTTTAGGAGAATGATAAAAAGGAAGTAATCTTTTTAGTTGCAAACCACTAGATTTGGAAGAAATCTTAAAGATAGCATTGCAAAGAGCTATGGGTTGGATGTCAAAAATAGGTCTAAACATGATCTTTTGTTGGCATTAGACCCAAAAAAAAGTTATTAAGAGCTTTTAACATTTGTTTTGAAGTTTGTAGATTGTTAGAAGCCTTCAAAATGTGATCTTTGACTGTATACTAGAAAGCTATTAATGAACTCGATAGAATATCAATGTGGAGCTAAGATTTTATCTTTGTCTCATCAAAATAATAGCTTGCTCTAACTCATCCATGGAAATAGAGCCATTGAGGAAGGAACTATCAAGAGAGGAAATAAGTCTTGGAATGCATTTTAAATGATATGTTTTCTTATAAACAAAGGATTCAATGGGGGCTTACAACTTCTCATGAAAGTGAGAAACAACTTGTAATTGGATATGTTGAATGGATCTAATCCTGAATCCATCCTTTTTGTGAATCTTCTTGAAAGCATTAACATGTTTTTGCGCTGCACCATAGTATTCCAAAAAAAATAGAACTCTAGTCCGTTTCTTGTAGCTAATTAGCGTGAGATTTTTGTTGCCACATGATTTCATCCTATAGCTCAATTTTTTCTTAATCATTTTGGAGTTTAGAATTTTGAGTTTAGAGATCCTTCCTTAAACCTTAATCTTGAATACAACCTTGGATTTCCACCAACTTATACAAAATATTCCTTTTACTCTACATAATATTAGCATGAGGAAAACTTCCATTCTTTGAGTTATTTGTTTGGCAAAACATACAAATTTGTATCATGATTATGTTTAGCCTTTTGCCACCAAAGACTAATCTTTTCTTCTAGGTCATCTTATTTTTAAGCCACATGAGCTGAAATCTGAATTTTAGGGTTTTAAAGGATTTTTCGGAGTGCAAAGCTATGGGCTAGTGATTGGAGCCCACATTCTCTAAGATGGAAGAAGTAAGTCAAAGATGTTGAGAAGGCCAAGAATCATCGACCAAAAGTCCATCTAAATGTTTTGCAATGAAAGCATCCCTAGTGCTTAAACTGTTAGAAGTGAAAGAACAATTGCTAGAAGGCATATCCATTAAATGAAGTTGATTAATGATATGTAGAATAAGAAGACTAACTAGATGAAGGGTAGGAACTCCAGCCCCTTAATAAGGAATAGGATAACATTAAAGTCACCTCTTGTAATCCAAGGATAATCCTTAGGAGAAGCTCCTCTATGAACTTGTAGATGATCCTAGAGTTTAACCTTACCTTGTAGATCTTTTGTCGTATAACAGTTAGTGATTAAGGACATTGTGATTGTTGGATGTGAGAACCTCTTCTAAAGAGAAACCACCATTGCAACATAAAAAATATTTTGGCAAAAAATATTTATAAGTCCCAAACACACATGACCACTATATAGACCAAGGGAATAAATACAATACTTACATAATATCTACCAATGCTATAGCAAAAAAAAATAGTAGATTGTTTGGGAAGCTTCGTTTCTTGAATTAACAAAATACAATGGTGGAAATCTTCAATAATTTGTCTAACAACATTTTGTCTTATGTCTACTATCAAGCCCTTTACATTCTAGGAAATAATCATGATTGAGATGGGCAAGGGAAGGATGAGCCGCTTAATTGAGAAGACTTAAAGATAGCAGGTGTTCTCCCAAATGTTTGGATTTATCATGGTCATGTTGATGTGAGTTTTGTGACCACTCTAACATGTAGGATGAAACACTAGGTATTCCAAGATTTAACACCAAATATCAAATCCTCTCTTGAACAAGGAAGCTTAGATGCTCAACAATGCATATTATTGTGTGTTCAACTAAGACAACCGTAAGGTTCCTTCTAATCAAGGACTTAACTTAGTTATATGATGTGATTTTCTGGGTATCACAAAGGGACTTACACTATTCATTCAATGAATATCAACTTTGGAAATGCGAAAGATTTCACAATGTAGGTTCTTCAATCGCTTCTAATGAAACAAATTGCAAAAGAAATGGGTTTAGAAAGCTAAGCTAACTTTACAATGCAAGACAAAGTTGATGGTGAGGTGAGACTCTAACCAGTCCTTGCTTCGCCAAATCAACTACGCTAAGGAGGGTGCTTGCTTATCCAATTACATAAAAGAACCACCTTGTGGGCCAATGAGAAAATTAAATAGCTTTGATGAACCAATGAGAAAATTGGTTAGGTAGAGACATTAAGTGGACTCCACATGTACACTTGGAATGATTTGATTGGATGATCTTGGACACGTGGAATTGGAATCCCTCTGATTGGTTGAAGATGAATGGATGCCACCTCAGCATGGTTATCTTGTACATTTCATCAATTCCTTGGAGATGAAGAAATATCTCTTGACACTCAACATTATTAAGTCTTTGACTGATTGTGATGGCCCATATTCCCAAATTTCTTCATCTTAATGAACTTTCTCCACCCCTTTCATCTTGAAACATTCTCGTTGAAGTGGCTTGAACTTGCTTGTGCTTGAAATCTTGATGTCTTGGCCTTGATCTTGCTCTTGTAGGGATGATAGCTAGATCGTTCTAATAGAACTTGGATTTATGAAGGAAATTCAAGTTTGTGATGATCTCCTTCATTTGTAGACTTGATCATGATGTTGCACTTGCTCTTTGAATTCCATTTTGATGACTTGAACTTGGAGTTGCAACTATCACCCTGAACTTTGGCCTCAAACCATCTTGATTTATATCTTGCCTTGCTGATGTTCCAATGTTGTCCTTGATATTGTAATCAACCTTGTATATAAATGGTCCAGCTCCACGCCATCTTGTTTGCTTGTCAACTTCATTTTGAAAGTCACCTCCATCTCACCCTACAAAACAAGGAAATGTTGTGTTCATAAAATGGTGAGTATAAACAAGATAAAGCATTCCATCTAATCTTAGCATTGCAGTTGTATTTGGATTAATCCATGCATTAACATTGAACAAATCCCAATCCTACTTGAATTCTTGCTTTAAAGCTCATCCTATATGCTTACCTTGTTGGCTGTCTCAGAAATCTGGGTGTGTAAAATCTAAGGATTGTGTGTATTTGTCTCAAATTCTGATTTTCTTGCCCAGATCTGCAAGTTCTTACCTCTCCTCAAGACAAATTCGGAGTTTTAACTTTCCAAGTCGCTTGAAGCTTTGATGCCCGTTCAAGTTAACTGTCACCAACTTCTATTTTTTCCTCTCCAAGTCGTCTTTTATGATGAAATTTGCTTGCTGATATTAAAGTCTGCTCTGCTCATGATCAGAATGCTTGTGTTTGTGTTGATTGAAATGAAGTTGTTGATTGTCTCTATGTAGGCATCTTGGTGAAGAGGTATGTACATCTAGAGGGGGCCGACCTCTTCTATAAGCAATTTTGATTTCAAATTCAAGTTCATTCTCCCTTCCTATCTGGCCAACCTCTTTTAAATGCAATATTCTTGATTAATAAATAATTAACATTTGCATTTAATGATTGATTTTCTCCCTTTATGGCTAACTAGTACTTTGAAATAGAAGGTGGGTGGCAAAGTTTTCAAAGGGGGGATCAAATGTGCTTTAACTTGGCTCGGGTTGGAGCCTGAAGGAGGTCAGAATTCTGAATTCCGACCTACCTTGGGCTCTAGTCCAAGTTAGCTGTTTTATCCTCTTTCAAACTTGACCTTAATCAATTCAATTTGCATGCCTTTTCCATTTGATTCCCTATCAGATTTCTCAGTTTCTTGTGATTTTATTTCAAAATTGCACTCCATATTCATCATTTTCTTGCGTCAAACTCAGATTTTTATCTTTCAATCATTTACTTTGAAACTTCAAATCCAACACTCAGATTTCATCTTGCCAACGATCAATTTCACCAGTGGCTTTACCCTTCATGTTCTGATTTTGTTTTAGATGCTGGGTGAGTTTGGGAGTTGACTGGGTATAGAGCCCCAAACCAAGGAGGTTGGAATTCCGACTTCACTTGGGCTCGCCCAAGTTAGTGCCTTCCAAAATCTACTAAGTGCTGGTTACAGTTTCACGTTCAATCTGACTTCTCCTTCTTTCCCATAATCCTTTTATCAGCAAATCAACTCATTTTTCCACAATTTTGCCATCAGCAAATTGGTTGAAATTTCTTCTCCTTAGTTCTTAACGAACTTCACTTCTCAACTTGTCTCATTTCTTGATCAAATTCCTCAACTTCCCCAAGGATTGAATGGCAAGTGGGATGTTCAAAGTGCAAAAAAGGGGGTTTCAAGTGAAGGCCTGGTTATGGAGCCCCAAGCAGACCTGCCTGATCAGCCTAAGGGTCAAATCCTCTAAGTCCTTTCCTTTCAAATTTAAACTTCCACTCACCTTGACTTGCATACTTGTAATTCAATCATCTTTTGCAACTTGATTTCTCAATTTCCTCACCTGCAACCCAAAACAAGGTTTATAAATCGATCTCTCCTTTGTTGCTTGATCTCTTTGCTTGCAACTCCAAACTTATCTTCTTTGCTCAGATTTCCATTGATTCCAACTTTTCACTTCACTTTCCTTTTCTTCAAATCTGTTAGTAACAGTGTTAGATGGGGACATGTCCCCTGTATTTTTTTTAGGTGTCCCCATCCTAGAAATGTCTCAAGGACAGGGGACGCCTAGGGGGCTTTGACTTTGACTTCTAGAGGAAATTTGATTTTGACTCTCAAAGTAACACAAGTTTGGCATATGAATTCTGGTAATTCTTATATGTACAAGTGCATGCTTTATCCATGTTTTCATATGAATATTTTAAATTTCTCTACATATTTTAATTTTCCCTATTGTTATATGTGTTGATGATATAGCTACAGGAGATATCTTTCTCTCCCTATTCAAATTAAATAAATGATTGTTGAAGTCATCTCTGTATTGCATCATTGCTTCATATGCTGTTGAAGTCAAAGCAACACAGTCACCACGACATGTATTCCTATATCAACAGATGCTTTCCTTGTAATGACAGTCTCTTCATTTCTCACGGAAGACTCTTCACTTGTCATGGCAGACTGACTCTTCAATGGACACAACAGACTCTTGGTTTCAAGACAATGAAGACTCAATGGTTTGCATGATAATAGGTTAACTCTTTGTATCATGACAATAAAAAGAGTCCAACAATGAAGGGTTTGACTCTTGATGAAAAAGACAAGTTTATACGTCTGAGCAGCATTTGTATGGGGACATTACTGTTACTGTTTTGATATTTTCTTTGTTTTGAGTGATCACATGTATGCAATTTCTTTATTGTCTGCAAATACTAAGATGCTATGATAATTACTTCAGTTGAGCTAGTTTTGTGTGAACTGTAATTCAAAGTCCTTATTCATTAATAAAGTGATATTTTTTGTGGCTGGGTTTTTCTCCCTCAAGTTGGAGGGTTTTCCCAGGATGCTTACTATGTTTTGTGTTGTTTATCTTAAATTCTGGTATAAAATCAACATGGTATCAGAGCTAGGTTTAAGCAAAACCAGAATCAGATTCATTCAAACAGTGAAGTCTTCTTATCTGAATAAGTCTTTCGAAGCATCAAAGATGGTTACTAGTTTACCAAAGCTCAATTTGGAGCATGATGGCATTTGCAAAGGATGTGCATTGGGTAAGAATGTTAAAAGTTCTTTTCTAAGTAGTGAAAGTGGATCAAAAGGAATGTTAGATCTGATTCATTCTGATTTATGTGGACCAATGTCCATGGCATCTTTGTGTGGATTTTGGTATTATGTGATTTTCATTGATCACTATTCTCAAAAGACAGATTTATTTCTTGAAATCTAAGGAGTTTGAAGAAGTACTTTATAAATTCAAAGATGTCAAAGCTCAGGTTGAAAACATGTCTGGAAAAATGATCAATGTTTTGATATCCGATAATGGAGGTGAATACACTTTTGGAGGGTTTCAAAATTTCTGCATAGAGGCAGGGATCAAGAGGAAGTTTTGTGTCCCCTACAACCCTTAGCAAAATGAAGTTGTAGAAAAGAAAAATAGATCCATAGTTGAGGCAGCCAAAGCTATGATTCATGATCACAATTTACAAGCTTTTCTTTGGGTAGAAGCTTCCGTAACTGTTGTGTATATTCAGAATCGAAGCCCTCATCAAATATTGGAAAATACAACTCCTGAAGAGGCCTTCACAGGTGTTAAACCTGAGGTTAGTCATTTAAGAATTTTTGGTTTTCTTGTTTATATTCATGTGCCTAAAGATAAAAGATCTAAACTAGACCCATCAGGCAAGAAAGGAATATTTGTGGGTTACAGTGAGTCTTCAAAGGTCTACAAGATCTACATTCTAGGGCAGAATCAAATTGAGATCAACAAGGATGTATCTTTTGAAGAGGAGGTAGCCTTCAAAAGATCAAGAGGGTCTTCCATGGAGATAGACAACGAAGAACAAGAGACACCTCAGGACATGGACATTTATCCTAATCATTCTCCTAAGATTTAGAGGGAGTCTACTGAACTTGAAGAGACTTTTGATCCAGCTGATCCCATAGAACCAACTAATGGGCCAAGTTATATTTCTATAGGTAGAAAGAGACCTCTATGGGCTAGACAAACTATGCAAGAGGCAAAAAAATATGCAGCTCCTCATGGTACTTTTAAAGAAAGCAAGAGACCACATCAATTTTTAGAATGTGGCATTAATGAGTCATATTGTTGAGTCTTAGTCTTTTAGCTTCGAGGAGGCATCCAATCAGCAAGTATGGAGAGATGCTATGTTAAAAGAATATCAGTCTATCATCAAGATTGATGTTTGAGATATTAAACGAAGGCCTAAAGAAAAATCATTTGTGTCTTCCTAGTGGCTTTTCAAGATCAAGCATGTAGTTGATGGAAGTATTGAGAAGTACAAAGCAAGACTTGTGGTAAGAGGTTTCTCTCAAAAGGAGGGAATAGATTATGAGGAGACGTTTGCTCCTGTTGCTCGTTATACATCTATGAGGACTATTATTGCTATTGCATCAGCTAAAGGCTGGAAGCTACATCAAATGGATGTAAAAATTGCATTTCTTAAGGATGTAATTGAAGAAGTGTTCATTGAATAGCTAGATGGTTTTGTGATTCATGGGAAGGAGTCTCATGTATGGAGATTGAAGAAGGCGTTGTACGACCTTAAGCAAGCACCTCTTGCATGGTATGAAAGGATTGATCAATACTTGATGAGCTTGGGATTCTCCAAGAATGATGTAGATTCAAATCTTTATTTCAAGATAGTTAATGGTAAGGCCTTGATATTGGTTCTTTATGCTGATGATTTATTTCTTACTAGAGAAGATAGTCTCATTGTCAAATGCTAAAAAGATTTAGCCTCCGAGTTTGAGATGAAGGGTCTTGGTCTTATGCATTACTTTTAAGGACTGGAAGTGTGGCAAAAACCCAATGAGATTATCCTTAGTCAAGGGAAATACACCATAGATATCTTGAAGAGGTTTGTGATAATGGACTGCAAGTCCATGTCTACACGTATGGAAACAAATTTGAAGTTGAGAGATGTTGCTAGCTCAAATTTGGTAAATCCCATCATGTATAGGCAATTGATTGGATCTTTGGTGTATCTAGTAAATACTAGACCAAATATTTGTTATGCGGTGAGCGCTCTCGGTCAGTTCATGTGTGAGCCAAGACAAATTCATCTAGTTGCATCCAAGCATATCTTGAGATACTTGCGTGGCATAGTGGTATATGGCTTGAGATATACTTTCGATGAAGATCTAAAGTTACAAGGTTATTCTAATTCTGATTGGGTTGGGAGTGTAATTGATAGAAAAAGCACCTCTAGATGTTGCTTCAGTTTGGGCCTGCCATGATTTCCTAGTGTAACAGGAAGCAAACCTCTGTAGCACAAAGCATTGTAGAAGCTGAATACATTGCAGATGTGTAGCAACTTGAGAAGTAGTGTGGCTTCGAAAGCTTCTTGCACAATTGTTTGGTCAAACATTGGAGCCATTTGTGATTAATTGTGATAATCAGAGTTGTGTGAAGCTCTTTGTCAATCTAGTGTTTCATGATAGAACAAAACATGTGGAGATCAAATATCATTACATTAGAGATGTGGTGCTGAAAAAAGAAATTCAACTCAAGTATATTTGCGTTGATGAATAGACAACTGATATTCTCACTAAGCCCCTCTCTAGAGTGATATTTGCACATTTTCGAGACAAACTTGGTGTTGTGGAGAATGCTACTCTTGTTGAGAGGGAGTCTCAACATCAGTGATACTTGCCATGTGTTAAAATGCATATTTTCTAAGACAAAGAAATATGAGGTGAAAGCCCTTGAGAGATGTTGCTCTTTCCACTCATGGGAGTAGCCATGTTTCCCGTCATTTGAGAGACTCCATGATGAGCACTTGTGTATTTGTTTCTTTCCACACATGGGAGTATCCATGGTGGACGTCATGTTGAGTGACTCCACAACATTATCACGTTGAGAGATTCTGTGATAAAAATCCTTTCCACAAATGGGTGCAGCCATTGCGGGTGTCATGTTGAGAGACTCCATAACATGGATATATTGAAAGATACCTCCCTAGCTAAGAGGGAGTGTTGATATGATATAGCTACAGGAGATATCTCTCTCTCCATATTCAAATTAAATAAATGACTATTGAAGTCATCTTTGTATTGTGTTGCTGCTTCATGTGTTGTTGAAGTCGAAGCAACACAGTCACCACAACATTGTATACCGACAAATGCTTTTCTTGTAACGACAGTCTCTTCATTTCTCACAAAAGACTCTTCAATTGGCACGACAGACTCTTGGTTTCAAGACAATGAAGAGTCAGCGATTTGCATGGTAATAGGTTGACTCTTTGTATCAAGACAATAAAAAGACTTCAACGATGAAGGGTTCACCTCTTGATGAAAAAGACAAGTTTATACGTCTGAGCAACACTTGTATGGGGACATTACTGTTACTGTTTTGATATTTTCTTTGTTTTGAGTGATCACATGTATGTAGTATTCTTTATTGTTTGCAGATACTAAGATGCTATGATAATTGCTTCTGTTCAGCTAGTTTTGTGTGAATTGTAATCCAGACTCCTTATTCATTAATAAAGAGATTTTTTGTGGCTGGGTTTTTCTCCCTCAAGTTGGAGGGTTTTCCCAGGATGCTTACTGTGTTTTGTGCTCATTATTTGTTTTGTGCCGTTTATCTTAAATTCTGGTATAAAATCAACAATATAGCTGCCCCCTTTGTTGTCCCCAAAATCGGCAAAAAAAAATTTCATCCCAGAAACTCATCCCCCTGTCCCCTGCTGTACCCGTTCCAGAAACTTGGGGTAACCTTGGTTAGTAAGCCACTTGAGGTTCGCCAGTTCAACTAAATTCCAAAGGCCATACTTTTCTTCTCCCAACTCCCACAAGCTTGCCTTGCACTCAAACTTCACTAGTTGTATGAATCTCCACTTGGTGAGAAAATTGGCTAAGTGCTGGAACCTCATATGGCAATTGAGAAACCTCATACTCTCCTAGACTTTGACTTGACTCTAAGGCCATTCTAAGACTTGGCATCTAAGACCTTGAAAACTGCTGCACTGCCACTAAAACTACTAAACTACTAGCTGCTAAAGCAAAAAGAGGGGGTCCCTATTTGCAATGGGGCGATGGTGTGAAAACCTCACAGCAGGTCAATGTTATGACTTGCCTCTTGTCTCCCTTGTTTATTATTTTGATTTTGTTCAACACTCAAAGCCTGTTTGAAAAATAGAAAGATTTTCTTGTTTATCAAAGTCCATGAAATCATAGGGGTTTTTAGGTACATGTTCAAGTGTTTAAAAGACAAGAAGAGCTGCCTAATATTCTAGAGATTCATAGTTGTTAAGAATAAATGAGTGTTCTTGGCAAAAACAATATACGTACTTGGCATCAAAGAAACATGATGGACATTAGCAATGGTAGTAGGCATATCCATAAACTCCCTAGAAAGTGGAAGGTCTCATTGAAAAAATTAGCAACTTACAATTTACAATGACTTTTTTGGACTTGCATTATTTCATCATTTTCTTGACTGGCTACCATTGTTTGCTAGCTTTCATTTTGATCGTTGTGAAATCTGATGGGTATTCTTCCCAGAATAGCAAACTTCTTAGTTCTAATATACTGTTGCATACATCTTCAGAATAACAGAAGAAAGCCTAAAACCAAATCTCAGAAAGATTATCTAGTTAAATCAGGGAGTTTCCGTTATTGAATTCCACAAGGGGCCATAGAAGTGACTTTATCCAAAGAAGCATCTGAGATCAGACAAGATGCTAAAGATATTGTTTTGCTGTTAGAGATCAGAGAAGATGTTAAAGATATTGATTTTCTTTTAGTGGATGCATACGGACTACAGGGTCAATGGGAAGAACTAGCTATTCATAAAATCACCAAATTCACCATTAGATATTGGAGGCCACACTTGAAATGTGAAGAGTTAAGGCATCCAAGCAAACATGAAAAAATCAGAGATGATACACATTAACCGTAGTTACAATCCTTCATAGGCTAACATGAAGAAAGGGAATTGAAGGGCATAAGAAAAGTTTATACAGCTCAACAAGGGATGACAATTTATCATTATTATAATTTTTTCCTTTCATTTCATTTACCGCACCCTTGCAGTTGTTTACTTGGAATTGATTTTGTAAGTTGTTTTTTTTTTCATAGTGAACACTACATGGCTCGAAATTATTTTTCAATGCAACACTTTTCAAAATTTCATCCAAAGTAAAATGTATAAAACATATAATCTTTCACCTCTTTGATGTTTGCAGGTTCTGATCATATCAGAGAGAAGGATGGAATCTGGGCAGTTTTAGCATGGCTTTCAATTCTTGCTTTTAAAAACAAGGACAATCTTGCTGGTGGGAAGCTTGTCTCTGTTGAGGACATAGTCCATAGCCATTGGGCTTCTTATGGTCGTCACTATTACACACGTTATGACTATGAAGTAAGAGACTAGGACTAGTATACTGCTTTCATCTAAGGTACCTGGGAAAATAATTTTGATTATTCAAATGCAATATTCAAATATTACTTTTTTTTTCTCAGAATGTTGATGCAGCTGCTGCGAAGGATCTCATGGCTCATTTGGTTAAGTTGCAGTCTTCTCTCCCCGAAGTTAACAAGTATGCACCATGTTTGTTGCAGTGAAATGCCAGTTTTCTTTCTTGTTGAACATAGATTGAGCACAAAAGTAATAATCACATTATATTATAGCTATATATGAAGTAGGAAAAAAAAGCTACAAGACAATTATTTTAGACTTGATCAATGCTTATGAATTTGGTTTTGACATTAATTCTGTATGTATAAATATTCATCAATGAGCTAATTTTTCCAACACACTCTAGTTAAATTTCATTACATTTTCTCATATAACAACAGTAGATTCTAATCCAAATATTCACTGGATTACACTCTGACAAAGTACATCAGAATGGAGCATTTTGCTATAATTATATGGTTTGAAATTATATTTGACCATTACATATTGATAGTTTTCCACAATCAAGAAAATTATAGGATTAGCCAAAAGTGGGCACGCCAAGGTTGACAGGCCAAAAAAATTAATGAGCTGCAGCTGCAGTTTGGGCCTATCCTTAAGATACGTGCCAAACAACTTGGTCAACAGAAGAATATATTGATGAATGCACCACTAGTGGAAGAAATTGTAACTATTTTTTGGAAAAATTCAGCTGCAGCTGATTGATGAAATTTAGAATACTTTAAGCATTTACAAACAGAAAAATGGGCTTTGATGGGCTACAAATCATGGTGCTTTGTTCTTTGTTTAGAAGTAAATGTATGTACATAATTATCCTTCTTCCTAGACCCCTTCAACTTTTCCCATTCACATTCGGACCAACAAATGGATGAGTCCGATTTTATCTTAACATGCCCATTAACAGTCTAATCCAAAAGTAGGCTATTTTCCAGCTTAACATAGCATCTTTTACTGAGCTTTCTAAATTGCCCACATTATAATTGTAGGTTTTAATCAGATTTGCTGGACAAGTTCACTGGTAGTCTCGGTGCAGAAGTAGGCTATTTTTTCAGCTTGTCATAATTCATGTTCCCTCATTAGCTAGGTCAGATAGCCTTGAGTAAAAAGGTGTTTATGCACCCATAATATTTAAATAAAAAGAAATTAACAAATATTTGAAAATTTTAGTTCGGTGTTAGTTTTGGACGCCCATATTTCAAATAAATAAAAAAATGTGAGCTCATTTGTTGGTTGGCCTGGCTTGGACCCCTATCGCCAATTTCACAATAGGTATAAATGTCATGCTGGCTGGGTGTAGCATATAGAGATTTGGCATGATTTTTTAATTCTTTGCTCGATTAGGCCTGTTGGGACAAAAACGCCAGCTGCCAACTCGGGTTACGACAGAAACCCTGATCTGGAGTCCTACATGGTCTCTTTACTCCTTAATTCATAAGCAAATCCCAACAAATTACATTTTGAGGTCTGATTTGTTCTTTCTTATCCTGTGCAGGGTCATTCAGGAAGTTTGGATGCCATTTAGGTGTTGTTGTGTGGCCCAGACCTTTGGGAGAACCATATTTAGGTTTTGGGAGGAATTTGAATTAGTGCTAAGACCCAAAATCAGCCATTCTAGGGTTATTCTCAGACTTGAGTGCCAAAAAGGAGAGATCCACTCAACTTTCAGTGTGCATCATTGGAACTGCACATAAGGTTTGAAGGAAAAATTGCCTAAACTTGTAGTTGTTACTAAAGTGAGAAGTGGCACCTTGATAGAGAGATCTAAGCACTCATTCACCTCACATTCAAGCTTGTTCTCCTCTCAAATCTGTTGATATAGGGTTCAGTTGTGTGTGGGAAACTTAATGCATTGTTCCAGATTGCAATCAGTTAATAACAAACTCCTGGAGGTAACCTCTTGCTGTTTGAGCTTCCTTTTATATATCATTTATATCAAGACTGTTACAGCAATGCCTCTAGGTCTGGGCATTGTTGTTTACGACAGGAAATCAATCGTAAATCAGATTGCCTTTTTTGCATGTACTCTGATGGGCAGTAAAATGGGGTTTTGAACTTGAATTTATTATCAACTGTTTACAGTTAGTTGGGTTTGTTGTTATTGATCCATTGGATGGATGTGATCTGGTATTTTTTTTTGCTCATTGTTAGTTCAATGGTTGTGGCTGATGTGTAAGTTGTAACAAAATTGAGTAATGACAAAACACCATCTCTAGCCTAGCATTTTGAAGCAAAAATAAAGCCTAGAGTTATTACAGCTGTATCAAAACACCTTTTTAGCCTACTTGTGGGTGTGTGTGATGCAGGTTAAGACAGGGGAATTAGGTACCTGTGAAGGGAAAAGGGGAAAGAAGAAGCTATAATGACAGAGTTGAGGAAATCAACATCCAGGAGGTCCTTAGGATAGAAAACTGAAAGTTGGCTAGAGAATTTTCATTTATGAGGGAGTCCATGGCAGAGATTATGAGGACTTTGGGGGAAATGAATCAGCAACAGAGTGTTAGAGTGTTGGAAGATCTGATCCCAATGGTGCTGAAAGAAGTCACTCAGCCAAAGACAGAGTTTTAGTCAATCCACCAACTAGCACATTCAAAGCCAATTAATAGAGGAAGAGGATCCATTTGATGAAGATTAGCAAGTATCACCTAGATTTCATGGTGACATGACAAGGTATCATGCTTAATATAGTGCTCTAAACCTAGTCATCAGCCATGACATGAAAACAAGAAATGATTATCTCAGGGGAAGTAGATATCAAGATTAGCCAAGGAGAGATATACAACAACTGTTGTGAAAAATGCTATGCCCACACCTATGTTGGTTCCAATGGGGTTACAACTAGAGTTTGGTTGCAAGATTTGGATACCTTTTTCTCCCTAAACTTCATGTATGAGAACGAAGTAAATGAGTTTGCAACACTTCACTTAGAGGGTGTGGCTTGTGAGTGGTGGTACCATGGCATGGTGACCCAAGGACATAGCTCAATCACTATCTTAGAGGAGTTAAGCCAAAGATTGATGGAGAGGTTTCATAGAAAGGATCAAGAGATTCACATCAGAGAGCTAGCACAATTGAGGCAAGAGGGCACAAGTATGTTATTTGGCAGAATTTTAGAGAGTGTTAATGATGGTCCTAGATGTGATAGAGAGGAGACTTAGTTCTTTTTTGTAGAGGGCCAATCTAAATCACTCAAGGGTTTGGTAAGGGCATTTGATCTGAATTCTTTGCAAGAGGCCATCAAGAGAGCCCTAAGATTGGAGGATTTAGTGAACAAAACCAAATTCTACTCCAAGAGTGCACCATTGTTTCAACACAAGAACCCAAGGCACCACCCCCAAATCAAACAAAGTTGAGGAATCCATGATTGAACTTTGGAGGAAAAAATTGGGCTTCACTTGTAGAGATCCATGGAAACCAAGTAATAGATGTTTGGCAAAAGGACAAATACACTACATAGAGGTGGTTTTTGATGAGGATTCTGAAAAAGAATAATTTGAACCTGAGATTTCAGTGGATGAGGTTGAGCATGAGGTTCAAGGTAGAGAGAATTCAAATAGCACACTTGCAGCACTTTGGAGAGTGCCCATATATTACCCTCTTTGTGTTAGAGGAGGTCTTACAAAGATGCAAGGTGACAATTTTGATTGATACTAGGGCAACCCACAACTTCATTTGATGAAGGGTTGTGGCTAAGATGGGTTTGAGGACAAAAGATTTTGAAGGGTTTAATGTTATAGGGCTAATGGGTTTTTTATTTCATGCGACCAAAGAAATCAGTTGTTGGAGTTGACTCTGAGATGGCACAAGATGCAAGATGACTTCTATTGATTAGCATTGGTGAGATGAATTTGGTATTTGGATTGCAATGGTTGGACTCACTTGGCAAGTAGACATAGAATTATTAGACTTTGGAGTCGAATTTATTCAAATCCAATGGGAAGAAGGTAGTTATTCATGGCCTTTCTAATGGGGTTCCCATGATGGTTCCAACTAAGCGAATGGAAAGAGTCTTTCGTAGAGACCAAGTGGCTTGGGTAGCAAAATGCTTGGTTACAAATATAAGTCCATCCAGGGATGGGAAGTCTTATCATGTTGACATCCAATCCATCTTGGATAAACGTAGCAAGGTCTTCATTGAAATTTCTCCAAGTTTACCACCAAATCCAGTTTTTCAACATGTATTTGAGCTAGAGGAAGGAGAAAAACCTATCATAATTACACCATATCGCCATCCTAGATGATACAAGGAGGAGGTTGAGAAGACAATTAATGAGTTGTTGTCTATGGGACACATCTCTCCCATTTCTAGCCCATTTGCTTCCTTTATGTTCTTGGGTGCGTATTGATTATAGAGCCCCAACAAAAAGACAATCAAGAATAGCTATCCCATATCCAAGATCAATGAGTTGATAGATGAGCTTGATGGTGTGGTGTACTTAGTGAAGATTGACTTATAGTTGGGGTATCATTAGATGAAGGCTAGAGACAAGGATGTGCACTAAACAACCTATAAGTGTCATTAGGGGTACTATGAGTTCTTGGTCATGCCATTTGTATTTGACCAATGCACTGGCCACCTTCTAGTCGTGTATTTATTTTACAATTGAGGATGTTTGTTTCTAGTTTTCTTTGATGACATCTTGATTACAATAAGACATGGGAGGCACACAAATGAGGTGCTTGGCATAGTTGAGCGGGATTCATTCTCCAACAAGGCATCCAAATGTGAGTTTGGTTTGATTGAATATCATATTTGGGAAGTAAGATTTGTGCCCAAGAGGTGAGCATGGATGAGGAGAAGATCAAGGCGATACAAGATTAGCCAAGCACAGTCATATTTGAGGGTATTTGTGGGTCTCTATAACCACTATAGGAGGTTTGTGAAAGAGTTTTGACAAGTTGCAGCCCCATTGATAGATTTGACGAAGAAAAGGGCCTTCTCTTGGAGCACTTTAGCACAAAGAGCTCTTGACAAACTCAAGGAGGTAATGAGTTTATGTTTTGTTTTGGCTATTCTAAATTTCTCGCTTCTATTTTAGAATGTGATGCTTTAGAAGTGGGGATTGTGACAGTTTTGATGCAAATGTAATGTCCCTTGTTAGTTTGTAACCTTGGGATCTTACTAGTCTACTCATCATGCTTGTAATTCATACAGATCTATTTAGTATTTCAACTTAATTAAATGAAATAATTATCTAAATAGAATTTATATTTCCTCTTATGACTATATTGATGGTCCCATGTCCAACTTATTACCCTGTCGAATTGGATATGAAGACTTTAGGATGTGACCGAGGTGCTTAGAGACCATTCCCAATAGGCTCCCTCAAGGTTTACAGGGCCAAGCCCAAACTATTGGGACGCTGACCCCACCCTATTTTGGGAAAGAAGCTATTGGCGGGATTTACACAAGCTCTCCTTGAAGACATCCTTATATTCCTTCCTTCCAGTCCGGCAGGTGACAAATCACAGTATATATATATATGTTTGTATAATATAAGCAATATAATTCTTATATATATATATATATATAATCCTCAAAAGTATTCATATGTATATTTATTTTACTATCAATGTTAGCTTGTTGATGTTTACCATACATCCATAATTGTATATAAACCTTTCTAATCTTATATAATCTCCTATTCATTTACGATCTCCATATATATAACTATATATTATAAATATTTTTATAATATTTAATCTGTCATATTATTATTAATTTACAGATATATATCTGTTTATATATAAGTATATATTTAAACATATATATAACAATAGCATTATTTGCAACATGGTAAAATATTTATTCTCTAAGTCTTAGTCCAAGACTTTCTTTCAAATTATTTACTACTGTATAACATGGTTGCTGCACCAACACTTAGTTTGTTGATGCAACATAGTACAAGAGCCTTCAACATTTGTGACTCATTCCAGGAAGATCAGTCTTACTACTGTTTGAATTATTTTCCATACTATAAAAATGCATTACCTCCTATCCATCGATGCATGTATACGGAAGCATTTCCAACTATAAAATTTAATAACGCTAGTCTGTAATGAATTGCATATTGAATGATCCCTTTCCTTCTAGTCTGCGGTGATTGTCTGAACTAGATCTTTACGTCTTATCGTTTCTTTCCTGCACTGTCTGACTGGTCTTACTGCGCTGTCTTCTCCTTGTTATTTTTGCTATGTCCCATGATGTGATATAAAGAGACAGAATTAGAGAATATTGTAAGCAAAGAACCATAAAGATGTCATGCCAAATCTCTCCCCACGAGCGTATTCTATATACCAGCGAACGGTTACTACTGATCAACGCAACCATTTCCCCTTGCTGTTCACTAAAGACTAATTGTTGTTTACCGTTTGGACTAATCCTTATGATAATTTGTTAGTGAATAACAATGCAATCACCTTTGAAATAAATTAGATATTGTTCTTCCTTTGATGGTGTATGTGGGTGGCATGCTGTACACTAAGAATCGATTTGGTAGTCCATCAACATTATTGTTGTTTAATGATTTGATTATATTATAGATTGATATTATATTATTATTAATATTATAGATTATTATTATATTTATTAGATTATATTAATCAACCATACTAATTAATATTAATATTTAATTAACAATATCAACAATATTACTTAATTAATATATTATCTATAGTCTATAATCTTAATATCTTAATTGATTAATTATATATATATATATATATATATATATTGATTAATTATATATATTGATTAATAATAATATCAATTAACTATATTGATAGACAGATTGTAAATAAAAAATATGGTTGTATATGTGTTAATTTGGGTTTGTGACAGCAAAATAGACACTATAGAATTGGAAAGTAGGAAGGTATACGTACAAAGTGGTTGATGAAATCATTCTTTATAAGATTCAGATGTAACCTGTTCTAAAATCTAGGGTAAGGAGAAAAATTTGAGGGCATATTGACACACGACTTGCTAGACATCAAGGGTACTACAAGACATACAAGCAAGAGAGCATTTTTCATGGAAAAGGCTCAAAGGTGATGTGTTAAGACATGTTAGGGACTTTTTGGTTTGTCAACAAAACAAAATAGAGCATGTAGTTTCAAGTTGTCGCAACCCGACCCATCTCAAATAAAAAATTAGGAGAGTATATCCAGGAGTTTCATCACAAGACTCCCAATGGTGCAAGGTAAGGATTGCATTTATATGGTTATTGGTAGACTCACTAAATATGGTCATTTTCATCCTATATCCTTAGAGTATAGGGCTCCATAGAAGACTTATTTGTTCTTTAGAGAGGTTTTTAGACTTAATGGGCAACCAAGGACCATGGTTAGTGACATGGACAACAGATTAATTAGCTTGTTTTGACAAGAATTTGTTTGATTGACAAGTATAGAAGAATTGACCCCAAGCGCTAGCTATCATCCACAAATCGATGGACAAGTGGAAATTGTGAACAAATGGATAGGTTACTTGGGAAATTATGTTATATGGCAGCAAACAACATGGTTAAATGGCCACACCTTGGGGAATATTGCTACATTTCTACACATCACATTTATATAGCTAGAACTCCTTTCAAGGCACTATATGTTCATGATGCTACTTCATTCGGATTTGATTATTCCAGTTTGAAGAGTGTTGGGCGTTAGAGATTTGATTGCAACCCTATAGAGTATAGACAATCTCCCCTCAAAGTAACTGTTGCTGAGAAGTTGAACCCATGATTTTATGGACCCAATAAAATCCTAAGGAGAATTGGTGAGGTTGCATATGAGTTGGAACTTCTATAAAACAATAGAATTCATAACATTTTTCATATTTCATGCCTTAAGAATGCCCCCCTTGGACAACAAGTCAATCCCTCGTAGGAGTTGACCCCACTTGATGATGAGTGGAAATTGATTTTAGAGCTTGAGGCAATCATTGATGTAAGAGAAAAGAAGTTGAGAAACAAAGATTATTTTGAAGTATTTGGCAAAATGGAAGAATCTTCCTCTAAGAGGACATTGCATGGGAAGGAGTGGAGATTTTTTAGCATCCAAGTTTGAAATTGCTTGAGGGCAAGCGATTTGGGGAAGATGTGAGTATCATGTTTTTTCATTAGTTGAGTTAGCCAACCATGAATAAAAAGGTGTTTATAAACACCCATAATATTTAAATCAAAATAAACAAATAAATAAAGTATTTGAAAATTTTGATTGGGTGCCTAGTTTTGGGCTGACCAATATTTTCTATACATAAAAAATAAATAGTCTCTTTTGTTCGTTGGCCCTAATGCCAATTTTTAAATAGGTATAAATTTCTTGTTGGTTGTGCATAGCATGTGGAGGTTAGGTATGATTTTTGAGTTCTCTACTCAAGTTGGTTAGTTGGGACGAAAGCCCTAGCTACCAACTCAAGTCAAGACAAAAACCTTGATTTGGAGTCTCATCCTTTCTATTTTTTTGTTAATTGATAAACAAGACACCTCAAACTTCATTTTGAGGTTTGAGTTGTTCTCTTTTACCTTGCACAATTTTGTTTAAGGATGCCATTTAGGGGTTGTTGTGCAGCTTGGACTTTTGCACAATCTTCCTAAAAACCATATTTAGGTTTTGGGAGAAGTTTGGAAGAGTGCTAAGATACTAAATCACTCATTCTAAGGTTATTCTTAGACTTGAGCAACAAAAAGGAGAGATTCCCTCAATGTTCAGTGTACATCATTGGAACCGCACTTGCAGTTTGAAGGAAAAATTGACCAAATTTGCAGTTGTTACTAAAGCAAGAAGTTTCTCCTCCTTTATAGGTGGATTTTAACACTCAATCACCTTGCATTCGAGCTAGTTGTGATCTCAAATCTATTGCTAGAGGGTTTCATGTTGGTGTTGATAAGGTCTTGTACCTAGCTAGTTCCTAGTAGGGGACTTAGTCACATGACTTAAGTGTACTTAGGTCCTCGGTGGTATTCTAGCAGTCTTAGTTGTCTAAATAAGATCTTATTATATCTTATCTTTATGACTCATATTTAATTGTACTATGCTAGGTCATTTAATATTTGATCAAGGTAGTTGTCTCATAACATAGGATTAAGACACATTATAATCTTGTCTAATCCTATGTCTTAACCTTGTCTTTATAAGCAAGGCCATTAGATTGTGTATTTTGTATTCAATGAATTGATTTTGCATTGTAGAAGTGAGCTGATCTTGCCATTTTTTCTCGTGGAGGATATTTTGGTCTAGCAATCAATCCTAGAGGTGCTAAGGAGTCACCATTTACACCTACATGCTATTAGAGCTCTAGTGTTGTAGATTCCCAGAATTGACATTGTTAGGCCTAAAGAATTTGTTGGGTGTAGATTGAGGTTTAAAGGACCTCACAACTGAATCAAGGGCATCAAAGAAAGTCAAGTTTGCCTTTCATTTCATCAAATTTCATTATGTTTATGCAGTGTAACACGGGCACTGGGGGATATTGGGACAGGAAAAAAGGGCTTCAATTTGGGGACGAGGAGGGGACGATGCTGTAATAGACTATACATATAGTATTTGAAATGCTAGTTATGAAATGATGTATGATAGTATCAGAACTAATAATACCAAATACTTGAACATAGCAAAATTGCAACATACCTAATACATGAACATTGAAAATTGAATTACCAATTACTATTAAAAATTCAAATTATCGGAAAATAGAAGATTCTGATTTATATTATATCATACAAATGATTCTGATATGAATAAAACCCTAATATAAAAGTTCAAACTTTAAAAAATTAAAAAAATTTAACTTTTTCTCATGTTGACGCCGTTCGGTGACGAGGGATGTCCAAACGTCCCCGGGACGGTTGAGGGATGCTTAGGCGTCCCCCGGATGTCCTGGGGATGGCTGGATGTCCCTGTGTCTCGAGAACGAGATGGTAGCGGGAAGGCGGTGGTGGGGGGACTTGGGAACGTTAAGTCCTTGTCCCAGGGATGTCCGCGACCTAGGTGCGTGGGGGTTTAGGGGGGATGCGTCCCCATGTTACAATGTGATTATGTCACATTTGCAAGGGTTTCAAGTAGGGTTAAAGTTGCTAGATTCAGGAAGTAGATGAATTTTCAAAGTAGTTTGGGCCAAATTTGACCTTGCCATCATGTCTGAAAGGCACAAAAACCTAAGGATCAACTAATAGATCGTCGAAATATGAGACTTGTCTGAGGGGCATCAATGGTTATTTGCAATTATAGAATATTTTGTACAACTGTAAGGATTCGTATTGTACTAATCGTTATTGCAATAGAAAAAATCCCCCTTGCGTTGATTTGGTATATTCTCCTATAGATTCTTGTGTTCCTATGCAATTGTTGTGTCATTGTACTTTAGTTTGCAAGTTCTTTACTCTTTCTACACAACATGCAATCCTCTGCATCAGTTGGTTACTTATGATCAATGTTTAAATCATATATTTTTAACATGCGATTAAATTTAATTTCGTTGTGTCTGTTTGTTTAGCATTGACCCTGAGCCCCTTGCTCAATCCACTCTCAGTCATATCAACAATCTTTGGTCTTGAAGGAAGGTGCTAACTGCCTTGTGATGTGGCACAAGCCCATCGATGAGCTTGCCACCATTGTTGCTGCTTGTAAGGTCATATGGAGGACCGAGGACTGACTGGTTTTTAGCCCTAGATGCCTATCTTTATCCACTAGGTGCCTAAAAGGGGTTTGTTTTTTTCTCTTTTCGCAGCTGGTTTTGTCTACTTTCCAATGGTGTAGGTTATTTTCTAGAATTTTGTTGTTTGGTGACAATAATTGTTGTTTGAAGTTAGATCTTCATTTTTGGCTCCCGATTTCTCAACTTTTTGCCACAATCTCTAATTTTCACGATTCTTGTGGCATTAGAAAGGTATTGAGAAGCTCTATCAATCCATTCATGCACTTTTTCCAGATTATTTACCAAGTATTTATATTTAGTTTATGTAGTATTTTCATTTGGGAGGACTACTTGGACATTTTGACGGTTGGGTAAGTGTTGTTTTGATCTAATCACTTCATTTCAATCTCATTTCATGTATAGATCTTTGATTTTTATCATTTGAGAAGTGTCACTGTTGTAATCATGGGTTAGACAACTCATCCTTTTGTAATAGTTAGTGACTAAGGACAACTACGGGCCTTGGCAAAAAGGTATCCTAACACATTGCAGGTGGGTATAAATCTTTTGCCTCATCTTTATGGGTTCATTCTTGAGCCATAGACAACATTGAAGAAATTAGTTTGGGGTAATAAGAATGATCATATCATAGTATTGGTTTGTTTCCAATTTAAATGCAAGCATCTTCAAAGAGACCTACTATCAAATTTAAGGAATCAAGTGCCCACACACAGTTTAGACCAAGATTTGGGAGATTTTTGGAGATCCGCAGTCATCCATTCTTAGATGATACTTCATCAGAATGCCTCGTTCCACTTGATGATGTTGACAATCTTCCTTTTGATGATGATACCTTGGAGGAGATTGAATATGATGCAGAATGTGAGTCTTGATGATCTAGAGACTTCTTGTGCAACTCCTATTTTCACACTTTCATCTTTTGTTGTTGGTTCATTGAGAACTTCCAGTGAGGCATTGCAAAAGGTATCTTATTGTCTTCTTGGTTGGGATTCCTATCTATTGGATATTGCATCTTTGTTTGTGGAGTCTCACATTTCAGATTTGGAAGACCAAGATGAGGTTTCTCTCTCTCCTATTTGGTGATAGCTGTGGCACAACTATTGTCACTTCTCCTTTGTCTTTGGAATTAGTGCAAAATCAGTTTCCATTCGTTCCGTGTTTGTCATCTTCTGTTGTGATTGGGGGAATCATTGATAATATATTCATGATGAATGTAGTCCTTGAGGGGTATCATTCACTTCTCCATACATCATCCTTGTTTATATCTTTTCTGTTTTGAAGGAGTTTTGTCCTAATAGATTTTCCCCTCTTCTCTGTTTGTGAGAGATTTGTATTGTAAATGGGTACCTAACATAGTTTTCTACTCCCTATGTGGGTCTGTTGGTGTGAATAAGATCTTGTACCTAGCTAGTTCCTATTAGGGGACTTACTCACATGACTTAAGTTTACTTAGGTCCTAGGTGGTATTCTAGAAGTCTTAGTTGTCTAGATAAGATCTTATTATATCTTATTTTTAGACTTTTATTTAATTCTAGTTACCTAGGTAATTTAATATTTGATTGAGTTAGTTGTCTGATAACATAGGATTAAACACAAGTTATAATCTTGTCTAATCCTATGTCTCAACCTTGTCTTTATGAGCAAGGCCATTTCATTGTACATTTCATATTCATCCAATATTCAATTAAACAATTTTGCATTGTTCAAACAAGCTTTTCTTGCCATTTTCTCTGTTGTGGAGTCATCCCCATTAACTCCTACACTTCAGTTGTATGTGGGAAAGCTAGCAGTAGATCATACCTTTTCCCATTAATGAATGTTTTTTTAATCATCTAGTCAGTGAAATAAGGCCCTAATTGTTAATTTACTTTTAGAAGGGACTTCAGATTAAATTGCCCTTGACGCATCTCACTGAAAGCTCTCCGCACAGCTTGATTCTTTTACCTAAAGCATGCTTTTTGAGATACAAAAGAATCTTACATATGACAGTTTTCATCAAAAGACCCAATACCATATGTTAGGCAGTGTCTTTGTTGACATAATAATTATTCCTTCCAAATGTTCTCTTTCTACACTTGCTTATATATCATGGTGCAACAAAATTCTCAGCAAGGGATATGTCTTAAAATTTTAATTAAGGGACAAGGAAGTGGTGGACAATTTTATATTAAATACATGTTTCTTCTGAAAGTGGGTAATTGTGTTTTAATTTCCGATTTTGTCAAGAGATTTTTTTATTTCGTAAAATTCCAGATGTTAATATAAACTGACTGATTGTAATCTATGTACAGGCTGTAAAATTTTACCTAATCTAACTTGAGATTTTTCATGGATGATATTTTGTACTTGGTGTAGGATAATTAAGGGAGTGAGACCTGATGTTTCTAATGTTGTACATGGTGATGAGTTTGAATACAAAGATCCAGTAGATGGTTCCATTTCAAAACGCCAGGGTATACGCTATCTCTTTGAAGATGGTTCTCGACTGGTAAGTGTATTTCTTTTCTCTGTCTGTAGAATGATTTCTTTATATATTTATTGTTGCTGACTTCATTATTATTTTTTTTGGCTTTTGTTGGTGTAAGATATTCCGACTTTCTGGGACTGGGTCTGAAGGTGCAACTATTCGGCTATACATTGAGCAATATGAAGCCAGTCCAAGCAAGATAGGAAGAAATTCACAAGAGGCTCTTGCCCCACTGGTATGTATCAGTCTTGCATAAAGCAATTTAAATATCTAATCGATCAAGGTGGTTGACAATAATTTCTCACAAATAACTTTTTGTTCTATTTGTAGGTAGAAATAGCTCTGCATCTTTCAAAGATGGAGGAGTTTACAGGCCGCTCAAGTCCTACAGTAATTACATGAATTTTAGGAAATGTGATAGGTGATTTTTGTGTTCAGGTTTATGTGGTGAAAAAAAACACCTGGATGAAATTTTCCAATAACATCTGTGCAGAGCAAAAGCCTAGATATTGATATTGGGTATTTGTGCAATATAGGCTATATTCTTTTTTGCCAACTTTCAAGTAAATCCAATGCGATGTTTTTAATAAAAAAAATCGAGTAATAAAGCTGTAGTTACCTAATAGCCTTGGACTTCCAAATTCTTTTGGCACAAATTCAAAGCTCTAAACCTAATTCATTTTATTTTTACAGGTTTTATGTGTAGCTCTGAACTTTGATAGTGAATTGGTATTGGTCTCTGTAACATACCAACTACAACTCCCCATAATGGGAAAGAAGATAAAATAAATGAATGAGTAAAGGTAATAGGCTTAAAACAGATATAACACAAATAACTGTTATCCTTTTCCTATGAACATGAAATAAGTTTTATAACTATTTGAAGAAGATTTTCAACTAACTTCACATGAAAATCTATTTAACTAACTTACTCCTTGTCTTTAACATTGAAGAAAAGAATTAAACAAACACTTTCAGATGAAAGGAAATTAATTCATTTTTTAAATTGAAATAAAAGCAAAATAAAACTGAAATAACTACCAAGATGTAAACCATACAGCCTGCTATCTTGATGGTTCAATCTTTGTGATATTGCACTTTTAGGATTCAACTATATAGTTTTTGAGTCAAACTCATTGACCCATGTTTTATGAGTAGTGGTTCACAAGAACCCATCTCTCATGAGAATAAATGAAACATTTAACACTCATTGCATTTAGGTGATGTTCAGAGAGGTGAAACATCAAGACCGTCCATCACAATGATCATATATAATGGCACCATCCCTTGTCCATACCACATCCCAAAGAGAAGGAATGCTGGTACATTGTTCACTACACCATGGGTCCCATTCCTTCCCTAGCCTTTTGCACCAATGGATGATTGAGAAGAAGATCCAATACATCCCATACTACAATGAGTGTCTATCTTCACTTAACAAGGTGAAGCATACCATTTCCACATTAAGCTATACCCAAAATCATACTATGAGGTTAGTCAAATTATCACCTACCTATTCCTCATAAAATCTCTTCCATGCAGTCTATTAGACAACTAAGAAATGAGGACATCCATTGCTGACATGTTGTTGGCCCCCAAGCCACATGCTCCTAGTAGTCCTAGTAGAATCAATCTAATTCCTAGATCAACGAGGGGATCCCTTGCCTGCATACGATCAATGATGTCTATCCACTATGTAGGTGGTACATCTAATAATCTAACAACATAGAATGCTCCTTGACTACAATCAAACTTGAGTAGATAGGCTTATCTTAAGCAGGTCATAGGATTTATCCTTCGGTGATCACATCGGATGGAGAGGACTAGTCTTTATGGTGGAGGAATACAAACCTCTACCTATGCCCTTGTAGTGTCCTAACTCCATCTATTGTCGTAAAGTCAGTGCCTATACTTGGCTTAGCATGCCAATTGGAAGGGAGATTCCTAATTTAGAAAAAGTAGATCACAATTGAATGATCTAGGAGTACATACACACTTCTTATAAGTTTGGTATTAAATTTCTCAAACACATAATAATTACATAGAACCAATGCATTACGACCTCGACTCGACATATAAAATTAAGTAGATACCGACTACGAGGTAGTTAACTCAATTCATGTCCTTTATCTTTCTATTCAAAGAACTTTATGTATTAAATATAACTTATTAGCTTTCCTAAACTCTTTCATAATCACTTATTAGCTATTTCTGCCTCATCTAAAGCCTACTAAAGAGGAAGGGTTAAACAAGCCCCAAACACTCCCCTACATACTTGAGGTCACAAGTGTATCCTTCACCCAAGTATCGTCTACATTTTTCGCTTCAAAATGGGTCAAAGTTACACGTAGTTCTCAAACAACACTTACTTAGGTTCTCATAATCAAGGTTTCCTATACAATTCCCAATAGTCATTGGTGATTAATGACGAATAGGGAATTCCAACACCATTTAGCTACTCGTACTGCCATACTTTTGTTAAAGATTACTAAGGCCTTGAATTGAGCTCCACCAATTAGTATTCACAAACTAGCTTGAACATCATAAGGTTCAACTTTCCAACATATAAACTAGGCTCAATACTCAATGCACAATTACCTTGCTTCACACAAATCCAATTCCATATTGAAATGACTTACATAACTCAATCTAAATAACACCCTTTAGCCATTATAGACTTTTATAGTAACGAGAATCATCATTACATTCTTTGACTTAACTTTTGACCATCAAATGTTTGAGGTTTATCTTGACGTAATGACACCAAAATATTAGTTTCAATTCTCTAAATATACATAACATTCACCTTTGCCACTTATCTTAGTGGATAATAATGAGATAGTAGGAGCAGTCCTACCACATGATTATATATGGTTTATCTTTTGAATAGTTATCATTGAATCGAATAATACTTTCCTTTTATTTAATGTTGTCATGAATTATTTTTACTATAGTACTCTTCCCTTAGTTCCCCTAATAGCACAAATATTAGGATTCTTATACCTAAAAGGGCCCATAATCGGCATGCAATTGTATCGAGCCTTTATCATAACATTGGGCAATTATAAAAGCAATATCAAGTTGCAACATTCAAGATACATTTAGTGAAGTGTGGTTGTAGTGCCACCATCAACCGAAATCTATACGTACGCTTCAATTGTCCAGGATGAGTTATCAAGTACTTTGTTAACATACATTAGGTTTGTTTTTTAGTTATATCAATACCATACCACAATTGGAACATTTGCAATTACTATGTTATATCGAATTCCCTAATAGCAGTGGTAGCATGATAAGCATGGAACATGCATTTATTTATCCATATTGTATTGATCATAATAGGAATTCCTTAATTTTCCTACTAATGCACATAGAATAAATCAACCTGCACATTATTCTCTCACAATTATATCATTATATAATACTTAAAATGGATTATCACAAGCCACTAAATATCATAAGTCTACCCATTGCGACATAAATATGACTTCCAAGATATCACATCTATCATTTTATATGTTTTCATACCTTGATGGTTGATACCTTTACTAATATTTAAAACTACAATTGCAAAATATGAAACTCAACCACAATGATTTTTAGAGTGGATACTATGTGTAGACACCTAAAAATCCATTAGAAAATAATTTTTTTTATTTTTTGAAAAACTCCTGATGACATCATCATTTACTAATTAATTAATTATTTAATTAATTAATATATTTTTATGCCATTAAATCCCTTTATTTTAATTAAGCATCTTTAAATAAATAATCTTTTCCCAAAGCATTTAAATTAAATTTAAATGATTTTCCTCTCTTTATTGAGTCAATATTCAATAAATGATGTCACAAACCCTAAATAAATTTTATATTTATTTAAAGCCTCAAAAGCCTAGAATCTTCTAACCTTTCCTAAACCCTTCTAATCTTCCCTAAACCTATTTAGGAGAAGTTACCTACTTTTCCTAAGCTAGTCCAAGTCTCTTTGACTTTTGGTCAAACCCTTCCCCAAATGAGTCTCATGCACTCATTTCAATCTCTTACACACTCTTTAAGGCTTCTTAGAGCCTCATAAAGAGACCCATGTCTCTTCTTCCACACATGTTCCCCTTGCACACTTCCCTAGTGTTGCTCACACATGTGTGAGCAACCCTTAACCCAAGCTAAACCTTACCATACCCCTAACTTTACCTCAAACCTTACCCCTAACCCTAACTCATCCTCCTAACCCCCTTAACCCCTAAACTTACCTCAAACTTTACCCCTAACCCTAACTCATCCTCCTAACCCAAGCCCTTCCCAAATCCTATAAATACCCTCACTTCCTAAGAGCAAAATACCAATTCACCTTTCATTTCATAGTAATGTTATAATGCTAGTTTAAACCTAGATCTTAAGCTTTTAGCATATAATTGTTAGATTTCATCATTTTCAAGCTTTCTTAACACACATCATAGATTAACAATAATGGATTAACTTAGTTTCTTTCATTGTTTTGCATAGCTTCTTTATCATATCACATCTATTTTGGATTAAAATCAACTTAGAATAAGCATTCAATAGCATAGCTGCATTTTAGCTCATTAGGATCCTTAAGGCCTTAGGGGCAAAACGGGTGTTCCATACCCGATTTTGTGCCACTATGGGGTTCTTATGGTCCCTAATCCATCCTGAAACCTCCTAATCATCATTAGGGAATTGCTCCAAGTGATTCGAGAGCACACCCACATCCCTAAAGCGAGGACAAATCAAACGGCCATAGGGTGCTCCCGTTTAAGCTCTATTTGAATGACTTTGTAAATAACTTTCTGTAATATGTTAGGAATATGTTGTTTAACTAATGTTTGACATGTTTATGCCTTTCAAGACAAATTAGGTTTGCACTGATCACACTATGTTTACTTTCATGACAATGGTGTCACCTAATTCTTCATTTATCTAAAATATTAAGTTTTAATAAGTGTGGATATAGACAAATGAATTAGACAACTTATATATTCAAGTATGCATACTTACTACTTGTACAAATTGTATAACTGAAACTATTATTAAGTAGAAGTTATATGTTTATACATGATTGGAAATGTAGTAAGCTTGGAGGTGTATAAATGGAGAGCATATATTGTATTTATCTCTACCTATATGACACTTAATAAAATTCGTAGACTAAGATCTTTATTGTAGCTAAGAAATGACTGAGCACTTTTCTTTAGTGAGGTTTCTTGAGCTACATAATTTGAATTTAATATTATGATTATAAGTGCATATAGTAAATAAATAAGCTTTTGAAAGACCAATTTATGTTTAAAAATGAGTTCACCAAAATAATTAATTAATTTATATAATTAAATAATGATAGCCGTCCATTTTATGTTTTGATTACGTAAAAATAGGTTTTGAAAGGACCCGAAACCTTATACAAGAGCATAAAAAAATATGGCAATAGAAGGCCAATACAACTGTGGTGCCCCACCAAACAAACCAAATGAACAAATCAAAGTTCCTACCAAATGGACAAAAGCCCAAACTTGATACAACAAAGGGTGATCAAGATTTACATTTTTGCCTGTTCTTACGTGAACATAAGTTCATATCAAAAGGAGTGGAAGGTTTAAATTTTTTTCCCTTCACTGTTGTCCATCCACCCTCCACCTTTTTCAGTAACCTTCTGCCAGTCCATAGAAGAGCTAGACGAGCCCACAAAAGTAGAGTTCGAAACTCCAGCACCCAAGACAACATCTGGACCAAAGACAACATCACCCACTTCGGAGCCAGAGACAACATTGAGAGTAGCAAAACCTGTAGCATCTGCAGACAAGGCCGTTGAACTAGAGATAACACCAGCAATCTGGACAAGGGTAGCAGAAGCAACGCTAGAAGGGACATCATTAATATCTTGAGCTAGAGCCACAACAGAGCCAGCACCAGGAGCATTAGAGACAACTTCAGAATCAACCGAAGCATCAATAGAGGCTCCAGTCAAAGCATGATCATTCTGAATAGGGCTCGAATTCGAGCTCCCTTCCTTAGAAACTTTCCGAACCATATAATGATGGTCAGAGGCCCCCAACCACCAAGAAGGCAATTTCTTTGATTTAGCCTTGTTTGAAGAACACCACGCAACAAGATGCCCAATCATGTGACAAGTCCGACATCTGAACAAAATACCCTCATAATCCAGATTCTGAGTCCAAGAGCCCAAAGGAGAAGCCAAAATTATCTGCTCAGGGAGACCCTTAGAAACATCAACCTCCACAAGAATACGAGAATAAGTAGTCTTAAAAATTTTAGAGGAGTCCGAATCCACCATTTGGAAATCCCCAATAGCCTCACCTACAGTTTCCAAAACCGAATCTAGCCAAAGATGAAGGGGAAGATTCAACAATCTTACCCATAAGGGTATTTTATTAAATGACTCTAAAAGAGGATCAAATCCTTGATACCAAGGTTTGGCCATAAGGGGAAAACGCCCCTCCCAAGTGAAACAACTGTCACACAAAATCATTTTCCTATCATCAGCATTTTCAAACTTAACAATAAAAAAACCCCTTGCCACAGGGTATATCTGAACTGCATCGGATATAATGGGTTCCCAATGCTTGGAGATCCAAGCATGCAAATTAGAAAGCGAGGGCCAGAAACCCCTAAACTGAAAGATAGCAGCATTGGAAGAGAAATCATCCACAATTTTAAAAATCTCATCCACTGTTTCAGAATCTAGCTTAACCCTAATGGGTTTACATACCGTAGCATGTTGCACAAGAGGAGCCTAGGAACTCCCCCTACCAGTAGGGGAAGAACCATGGATTCCCGCTTCAAAGGCCGCCGCATCGGCATAGGAAACTGCAGCACCAGCAGAAGCAGGAACAACAACTCCCAAACCCGCAGCAGCAGCACCCAAAACCACCTGAGAGGAAGACCTAGGCAAAGAGCCAGTAAACGCAGGAGCAGTAACTCCCAAACCGGTAGCAACAGCTCCCAAAGACAGAGAACCAGCAAACTCCAACAGAGGAAGCATGACACCAGCCCTGGCATCAGATCTAGCCACAAAGCCCGATCGTTCAAAATTTTTTTGAGCGGAAGCAGGAGCGATAGTCATCACAGGAACAGAAAACATTTAATTTGTTTCACATACCTTTACTCAAAGATTAAATTAGAAAGCCAACCGTCCATTTTATGTTAATGTTTAGATATATTGTTGTTTAATTAGATACCAAATTATTTACTAGATAACAAAGTTTTTACTCTCTAAAGATACATCCAAGTTAGGTACATACACAATTTAGATGTACAACCATTGACAGCTTAGCAAAAGTAAATAAACTGCACTCATGGAAAGTTAAAGAGGAAAGCCCAAGGCAATACCATGCATTGCTTCCATAGAAATACCCTACTCTTGCTCACCTCATGCCATTCTTTCCTTAAGCACGTCCAATGCCATTCAATCTTCTCTATCCTCATTGTAGTCCTTGTTCTCACTCAACTCCCAAATAGTTCATATTGCTTCTACATTTTACGTGCACGTCTAGCAGAGCATTTGCATTCTTTTATGTTTTGATGGATGCCTATGTTGCGTTCCAAAGCTTCCATTTTGGCACATTTAGTAGGAGGCCATGAAAGGGTGTGGAATTTGGATTTACACAAGAAAATGAAATTGGCAAGTGACATGCCAAGTTCCACAGGTTGCAACTGCATCCTCAAATGAAATGTTGTCTCATGGAAGTCACAATTGTTGGGTTCGCACTGAATGCATTTGTTGAAAAGGCTTCAACAACTTTGAAGCAATTACAAGGGGGGACATAAAGCTAGATTCTATGCCAGATTTGTCCCAGCTTGTGCTGATTAAATGTGTTGGTAGACATGATGGGAAACGTCGAATTATAGACTATTCACCTGAATTATTTACAAATTGCCTCGACGAGATGTCATCTTGTGGAATGTAATGAGAGCCAGATTTTTAGAAAAAATGTATTTTATGAAGAGGCTTTTTGAACCTTTCAACAAATACAACTGCATGTTTCTCTAAGTCCCAACACCTCCTCTCTAGTGTAGTCTCATGCATTGCAATGATTTTTGGAAAACCCCAGAGAGAATTGTTGAATGGGCTTTATAACTTCAAGTAAATGTTACAGTCCAATGTGAAGCCCGTTCCGCTACCTCTAACAACTCCCTCTCTTTCTCTCCTTCTTAAAACTCACTATTTCTCCATTTTGTTTCTCGCATAGCCTGTTATTGCTCATTTTGTCCTCTTGCACTTCCTCTGTCCCCCCTATCCATCACCTGTCCCTAGCCTTCCCTTCTATTATGCTCCTTACACGCTTATCTACATTTTTGAACTGCCCTTTCTGGGATAGGAAATGGCTTTGCATGCTTATTAAATTCTGGCCATCCCCTTAGTACTTGTGCTCTCCCTCATAAATTTGTTTTTTTCCCCAATCAAACATTTAACTTAATCAATTAATTATCTTCTATTTAATTTCAAATCAAGATTTTAAAACTCTTTCTTTCACCATGGTAGTGACAACTCGATTTCATGACACTATATGCATACATTTGATTATGTTAAGCTTCCATGACTAGGATCGTCCCTAGACCCAAACCTAAGCCTCAAAAGTTCACTCTTGATGACCCTGCCTATGTATCCTCTCGTGGGAAGTCAAAGACTTTGTAGTTTGTACTCGGAGGGAGTTTAATCTCTCTTCTTGATGAGATCTCTGATCTTGCTTTAGTCTTGTCTATTAATTAAGGTATTCTATGATCTTAGTCCCATCACAATAAAAAAATATCAATTTCCATTAGGTGTTGGTTTCAAAACTCATCATTATCAATCTTAAGTGTACCAACTTACATGAATACACATGAGAGTCATATCACAAATCACACACATAGTGAATATCTCAAACATACACTATATACATGAAGAACTAGCTCATACCATTACAGGTACATAAGTTAACTAGCTTTGTCATACATCACATGCATAATGATAACTCCAACATACATCACAAGACATTAGTGGATAACTCATAAATGAATCACAAAGACACTAGTTATTGGCTCATACAAGCATCACAAATAAAATAGTGATTGGATTGTATACAATGGCACACCATGATCCCCTGTTCATAGTGGATCCCAAAGAGAAGGAATGTTGGCACATTGTGCACTACACCATGGGTCTCATTCCTTACTTGGTCTTTGCACCAATGTGTGACTGGAAAGAGGATTCGATACATCCTATAATACAATGAGTGATCGTCTTCACCTAACAGGGTGAAGCATACCATTTCTACATCAAGCTATACCCAAAATCATACTATGAGATTGGTCAAATTATCACCTACCTATTCCTCATTATAATTCTCTTCCCTACAGTCCATCAGACAATTAAGCAATGTGGACTTCCATCACTAACATGTAGCTGGCCCTTAGGCCACATGCTCTTGGAAAAATCAATCCAATTCCTAGTTCAACATGGGTTTCCTCACCTGTATGCAATCGACGATATCTATCTTCTATCTACTTGGTACGTCTGATAGTCTATAAGCATAGAACGCTCCTTGACTACAATCAATCTTGAGCAGATAAGCTTATCTTAAGTGGGTCATAGGATTTATCCTTTGGTGATTACCTCAAATAGAGAGGATTAGTCTATGTGTTAGAGGAATACAAACCTCTACCTATGCCCTTGTAGGGTTATAACTCCATCTGTTGCCATAAAAATCAGTACCGATACTTGGCTTAACATTATAATTAGAAGAGAGGTTCCTAATTTAAAACAAGTAGATCATAATTGAATGTTCTGGGAGTACATACACAATTCTTATAAGTCCGGTATTAAATTTCTTAAACACCTAATAATTACATAGAACCAACGCATTATAGCCTCAAATCAACATATAACCTTAAGTAGATACTGGCTATAAGGTAGTCAACCCAATTCATTTCTTTTATCTTTCTATTCAAAGCACATTATGTATTAAATGTAACTTATCGAGTTTCCTTAACTCTTTCATAACCATTTATTACCTATTTCAGCCTTATTTGAAGCTTACTAAAGAGGAAGGGTTAAACAAGTAAGAAATAACCCCAATCCCTAGAGTTATCCCCACCCCCACAACCCTCCTCTATAGACTTGAGGTCACAGAGGTATACTTCACCCAAGTACCATCTACATTCCAGCTTCAAAACGGGTCAAAGTTACATGTATCTCTCCTCACAAGATTTCTCAATGGACACCTACTCTCAAGTTCTCATAATCAAGTTTTCCTTTACAATTCCCAAATTTTGTTGGTGATTAAGGACAAAAAAAAGAATTCCAACACCATTTAACAACCTATATTGTGATACTTCAATTAAAGATATTGAGGTCTTGAATTGAACTCAACCTATTAGTATTTACATACTAGCTTGAACATCATAAGGTTCATCTTACCAACATACAAACTAGGCTTAATACTCAATACACAATTGCCTTGTTCACACAAACCCAATTCCATAATGAAATGTCTTACATAACTCAACCTAAATAGCACCCTTTAGTTAGTTTAGATTTGTATAGTAACAAGAACCATCATTGCATTCTTTGACTTAATTTTTGACCATCAAATATTTGTGATATTGCTATCAGGATTTAAATGTGTAGTTTTTTGAGTCAAACTCATTGACCCCTATTTCATGAGTAGTGGTTCACATGAACCCATCTCTCATGAGAATGAATGGAACACTTACACTCATTGGATCTAGGTGATGCTCACAAAGGTGAAGCACCGGGACTTCCCGAGAGGTCACTCATCCCAGTACTACTCCAGCTCGAGTGCGCTTAACTACGAAGTTTCCTCCATGGTTAAACCCACTCTTCTTGCAACCCCATTTTTAGAACCTTCACCAAGTGTTGTGCCTTATGAACAATTCATTAGAAAGCCCATTAAGCTCATCAAATATTTATGAAGTTTATCTTGATGTAATGTCCCCAAAATATTAAGTTTCAATTCTCTGAATATACATAACATTCACCTTCACCATTTATCTTAGTGGATAATAATAGGATAATAGGAACGGTCCTACCACATGATTTTATATGGCTTATCATTTGAACAGTTCTCATTGAATTGAATAATGGTTTCCTTCTATTTAATGTTGTCGTGAACTAGTTTTACTACAGTACTCTTCCCTCTATTTCCATGATAGTTCAAATATTAGGATTCTTTTACCTAAAATGGCATATAATTGACATGGAACCGTATCAAGCCTTTATCATAACATTGGACAATTATTAAAAAAATATCAAGTTGCAACATTCAAGATACACTTCCTTTGCATCTCTGGCTAGATCCGGTCTTGGAATCTATTGGGAATGCTCTTGGGGATTTCCAGATTGTGGATTCGGATACTTCTGATATTTTACACTCGACTTTTTCTCGCATCCTTGTTGAGATGGATGTTTCTAAGGGTCTCCCTGAGAAGATCCGCTCGGCCTCTCTGCAGGGCTCTTGGATACAGACTTTGGATTATGAGGGCATTCCCTTCCGATGTAGGAAATGTCACTTGACTGGCCATTTGGCTTCCCGATGCTCTTCCGAGAAGGTGAAATCAAAATGTCTGCCTTCTTGGTGGTCGAGTGTTGCTAATGAACATTATACAATGATTAAATATTCAGCTGAGGTTCGCGAGCAGGCTGCAGGCTCTTCTCAGGGGGTTGTGGTGCAGCCTGTTGCTTCTGCAGGGTTGGACGACGCTTATGCTGCTGTTGTCCAGACTAGTGATGCTATCCAGTCTGTTTCAGTTGTGGGTTCGCCCTTTCTGATTTCTCCTCGGGGGATTGTTTTGGTGGGGGATGTTTCTTTGGTCGACCATTCTTCTGTTTCTTCAGGGGTTTGGGTGAAAGATGTTGCTATTCTGGAGGATGGTTGGACAACTGTGAAAGGAAAGAAACCAAAGCCTTCCGTTCCTCCTTTGGATATGAATCTTCATTCCTACAAGGGTGGTTCTAAATTTAAATCACAATATCCCTTGTTGCAGACTGTTGTCCGCTGGTGGGGGTTTTCTGGTGGATTATCCCTCTATTATTTTTGGTGGTCTCCACTGTTGTATCTGAGCCTTATATTGCTATATCTTTTGAGTTTTTTGTACAAGGTTTCAGGTCCTTTCAAAACTTGATTTTACTTAATAAAAACATTCAAGATACACTTAGTGAAGTGTGGTTGTAGTGCCACTATCAATTGAAATCTGTAGGTTCATTTCAATTGTCCAAGACAAGTTATATCAATATCATACCATAGTTGCAACATTTGCAATTACTATATTATATCAAATTCCCTAATATCCTTGGTACCTTGATAAGTACAAACATCCATTTATTTATCCATATTATATTGATCATAATAGGAAATTCCTTAATTTTCCCATTAATGTACATAGAATAAATCAACGCACACATTAATCTCTCACAATGATAACATTATATAATACTTAAATGGATTATCACAAGCCACCGAACATCATAAGTCTACGCACGGTGATAAAAACATTACTTCCAAGCTATCACATCTATCATTTTATAGGTTTTCAAACTCAACCACAATGATTTGTAGAGTGGATTCTATGTATACTTTTATGACAATGGTGTCACCTAATTATTCATTTATCTAACATATTAAGTTTGAATAGTCGTGGATATAAATGAATAGACAACTTATATATCCAAGTATGCATACTTGCTACTTGTATAAATATGTATAATTGAAACTATTATTAAGTAGAAGTTATATTTTTATACATGAGTGGACTACTGTATTAAGCTTGGAGGTATATAAATGGAGAGCATATATCTTGTATTTGTCTCTATCTAGATGGAACTTACCCAATAAAATTCATAGACTAAGATCTCTATTGTAGCTAAGAAATGACAACACATTTCTCACACGTTTCTTAGTGAGGTTTCTTGAGCTACATGATTTAAATTTAATATTATGATTATAAGAACATACAATAATTGAATAAGCATTTTAAAGACCAATTTATGTTTAAAATATTAGTTCACCAAAATAAATAATTTATCTATATAATTTAATAATGATTACCATCCATTTTAAGTTAATGTTTAGATATCTTATTGTTTAATTAGATAACAAATTATTTACTCTCTAAAGATTCATCCAAGTAAGTTACATGTACACAATTTAGATGTACAACTATTGATAGCCTAGCAAAAGTAAATAAATTGCACTCATGAAAAGGAAAAGAGAAAATGCCACAACATTACCTGTGCATAGCTTCTATAGTAGTACCCTACTCTTGCTCACCTCATGTCATTCTTTCCTTAAGCATGTCCAATGACATTCAATCTTCTCTACCCTCATTATATTCCTTGTTCTCACTCACCTTTTTTGCACACTTGAAGGTTGCACATTATAGCTCTACATCCAAATAGTTCATATTGCTTCCACATTTTTGTGTGCACATCTACCAAAGCATTTGCATTCTTTATGATTTGATGGATACCCAAGGCACATTCTAAAGATTCCATTTTGGCACAATTAGGAAGAGGTGATGGAAGATGTCAGATTCCTCTTAGGCAATGTTAATTAAATGTGTTGGTAGACATGGTAGCAAACATGGAATTATAGACTATGCATGTGAATTATTTACAAACGGCCTCGAAGAGATGTCATCTTGTGGAATATAATGATAGCCATATTTGCAGAAAAATGTGTTTTTTGAATAGGGTTTTTGAACCTTTCAATAAATACAACTGTCTACTACCCTAAGTCCCAACACCTCCTCTCTAATGTAGTATCATGCATTACAACGATTTTTGGAAAACTCCAGAGAGAGTTGTTGAAAGGTCTTTATTACTATAAGAAAATGTTGCTAAGGTTGCTTCACACCGCCATTAATCGTACGTCGTCCCTTCTACCCAAGGAAGTGGTAATTTTACTAATATACTACCCCTTCACATACTGAGTTATAGAGGAAAGTATTGATTACTTTATCCCTCAAGTAGTAGAAGCTAAGGTTTCTTTGTGCCACTATTATTCGTACACCATTCATTCTACCCAAGGAATTGATAACAATCACTACCCCTTTGAATTATAAACAATCCACGGGTTGGTACTTAGTAGAGTAACAAATAAGAAAGAAACACATAAGTGGTATGGTTCTCCCATACCTATATACAAACATAGCTTCCACAGATGGGTGCTTGATTACACCACCCCATGGGCACACAAAGAAATTATTGGTTTTACACAACACCCAACATAAGCACTGGTACTAGTTTTATCACATTGATAAAGGAATACATAATAGCATCATACATTATCCATATTTTTCCCATTCTATTTTTCACATTTCACATTGTTTTCACATAGTACAAAATACCAATGGCATACTTAATTCACATGAACATATGCTAACATCCAATATACACATGTCAATCTCATCCTTTCTCATTACATGTGATAATAGCATCTATCAACAAGACAATTTAAGCTACTACAAAATAAGACATAAAGGACAATGATACATTATGTCAGCCTTTCATTTCTTCAAAAATAATTGAATCAACACATTTTCGTCCTAATTAAGGGAAAAAAATAACTTGTACTACAATATCTATTAGTCACATAAGGCATTCATAACTAGGCATCATAAGGAAATCTGATTTTTACACATTTATGGACATGAAGAATACACAAAGCATCATTCTTTTCAAGTATAATAAATCATCTAGATGCATTTGCCATAACATTCCCATTTTGGTCAATATACATATTTTAACCCTCACCATGTCAAGAACAACAATTTCCCACAACAAGAAGAAAATGGAGAGATTGTACACAATGCATCAATAATAATTGCAACAAACAAAATATATTCATTTAATCCTTTATAAAATTTCTAAATACAATTATCCCTTTATCACCCTTACTTATGCTTCCCAATCACAATTTAACTTTGAGGACTTCGGTCATTTACCTAAGGATTCCTCTAATATCACATGTTATACATTCATAATCAACGTTTTAAATCAAACACATTTTTTTTCTTAAATAACACCTTTTGATAGTCACACTTCAAACATGGAGGAAAGTTGAGAAGAGATAAATTTTCATTTCTGATTATTCTTATCAAATAAACCCTAATATAATTAATTGTTTAACATACATGCAACTGAGACTCTTAAACATAGTCAATCATATATCTTTTGCACCTAATATCACATTAACACTTGTATATAACCGTAAGAGATATAGACACAAGCTTAATTTAGTAAACACTCCCAACCAATTCACATTTCACAATGACAATATGGGCAACAAGATTAACCAAAGATCTCACTGTTGCCGCTTGGGCTCTAATAGTAGATGTAATGCCCCGTCGAGGAACCCTCGGTGCGAGGAAAAAATACTCATCAAACCATTAAATGAGGTGTGGATTATGGATGATGATTATGGTTTATGAATTAAATTGATTCCAAATATAGATGAGACTGGTATTGTACTTTGGAGTGAGAGCTTTTCTAGAGAGATGGTCACTCCTGAGCCTTGTGATGTATAATCCTAGTGAAGTGGACTAACATGTTTGTGTAAAAGGTATATCTAGTTATGTTCATTAATGCATATTGGTGATAGAATAAATCATCATGATTGTTGAATATAGATGCCATCATGTTTTTATGCGTTTTAATTGTTTTATAGTGAAATTTATATTTAGATAAATTTCTCATACAAGTGATGAAAATATTTAATTTTTTTGATATATTATTAAGGAAACTGAATGATTCAAATTGTTTACCTTGCATAAAATGGTGGTACATTTGAGTAATATTGTGTGAATCAGTGTACTTGTTATTCATAGAGTAGTAGAAAATGTACTTTTCGGTTCATATTATGCAAAATGTGAATTTGGAATGGATATTGAGTGGAAAATTTTAAGTGTGTTATCATAGCTAAAGGAATTGAGTTTTAGTGCATCAATGACTAACCTATCTCTTTATAAGAAATTGATCTATATTATTTCTTATATTGAAATTCATAGCATTTGATTACTAATAGAAGGGAAAGTTTCATTTATGCTATTATAGGATCTAGTTTGAAATCATAACAACTAGTAACAATATGAAAAAAATAAAATGGATACATGTATGCTTAATGCCTAACCTTTTTGTGAAGATTATTTTGTATAGTTGTAAGGACCTAAGGAATGATTCTATCAACGATATTGGTTAAAAGATCTTATAGAACTAATGTGTGATATTCTTATGTCTCAACCTTGGTGACTTCTAGGAGTAAGTCAAGTTTTAAGGGGGGGGGGGGGGAATGTAGTGCCTCTCCAATTCTAATTTGGTAAGGAGTTATTTTGGATATACGAACTCTTTATCTATCTAGTAATTTATTAAGTTGAATCTACATCGAGCGTATGATAGTCAAGATATGGACCTCTCTTTGAGTAGTAGGAATTAGAGTCTAATTAGTTGTTCTTATCTTTTCTTATAAGCATTTTATTGTTAAAAAATTAAAAATGTATGTGTATATACATATAGATGTGTGTATCAATATATATATAAATATTTACATACTTATATACAATCATATATATATAGCAAGTATTGTATACTGTCTATATATGTTTAAAGTGCAAATTAACTTAGTTAAGGACTGTAATATAGTCATAATAATTTAAGTCTAAAACTTCAAATTAAGAGGCATACGTTACCATGTCAGATTACTAACTAATGTTAATAAAAAAGGCGTTAAGACTGTCAGTTTCAAAAATGGTTACAGTGGAAGAGAAATAGTTGAGGTAGAATTAAAAGATTTCCTTAATTAATCGGTGTGATCAGAAATAACACATCATAGTCATTATTAAAGAGAAAGACTTGGCCAGTACAGTATCGAGCCAAGTGAATACCACTATTGCCGCCATAGTAGAATCATAATCATTACTATATCCATCATTTTGAAAGAACAAATAATTAGTCTCAATCTGTATGCTATCAAAAATCATTTTGCAAGGAATGGTTAAGTTATTAAGTTTAAAATGGATTTATTACTCAAGAGGTGCGGTTTAGTAATTTAATAAATGGCAACCATTCCGAGTTATGAAACGGTAGGTTTTATGAATAGATATGATCTTTTGGGGAGAAAAAGAACTGGAAGCAGTAGAACAAAGGAGATTGAGGGGTTTTTTAATAGATCATTTAGTCACTTCTATTGGGGTGACTACTCAAGATGTTCAATCCCTATGTATACTCTTAGCAGTGATGGAAGCGTCACCAATCAGAGATCAAGATGGAGGAGTGGTGGCTATTCTAGTAGTTTGGAAAATTCACAATTCTTGGTGCACAAGTGTCATGACTCGACCTGTTAGACTCTTAGGTTTCAGGTTTTTGGGTGTCACTTAGACTTTGTCGACTTGGTCTGTTAGACTTGGACCTTGGTCATTTTCTGTATAATCGTAATGTTTATCAAGACATAGATGTTAGTCGATTTTGGCCCTGATACTTTCAACTATCTGACAGTGATCTTGGTATTCTCATGAAACATGTTCTGATGTTTAATCATCTATGATGATGTTATATTTCATGATGATATTTTGTGTTATGACGTAACATTTTGGATGATTTATTATATATGTTTTACATGTATATTTAATGAAATATGATGTACATGTTGATTTTATTATGATTTTATGGACACTAATCTATTGATGTGATCTAGAGTGTCTGAATATTTTGCAAGACGAAGGTGGGGTGTGGTCGAGGTAGAAGAAATTAACTCCTCAGCAGTGGTGAGTTCAGATGATCTAGTCTTTCACACACCACACAAACATGATTGTGTGTATGAATTTACTTATTAGATTAGAGAGTTTTATTCCTAACCGTGACCTCAATCATCATGTATTGTGTGACCTAGATGAATAATTTTTATATTATGTTACTTAGAAACAATTTTACATTATGTGTATATTCTTCTAATTTATGAAATAAGTATAATTTTGCTATGTTATTTCTGAATGTAAATTTCCATAAAATTTTTAAATTATATTGAATGAGTAGAATGTGATTTTTCTTTTATATACATGTACGTGTCGTCTGATACAACGAAGGCAATGAGTATTTCTTGTGTTATTTTGAAAAGTGTGTTAAAAAGGGAAAAATCTAACAGTTCAGATGGGGATAGGGATGAAACAGTTAGGAGAGCGTAGTGGGTATTAATAAGAGTTTTGGAGAAATTTCATACAAATATTAGACACATTCCATTCTGTAAATTGATTGGAGTCTAAAATTAAAGAAAGAACAAAAACAAATATAAAGGCGGAAGTAAGAGCATTAAGGAGGGGTTTCTGAGATATAATTTATCAATTTAGAAATTCAACGAAGGCACTGTAAGGACAGGAACATATAGGCTCACACGTTCCTTACTTTTTCTCTCGACAAGATTTCAAAAGAAAGTATCAGTGTTTATTGGAAATTCTTGATGAAAATTTCTCCAGTTCTTTTTTTCATAATACAAAAATTAATGCCTCTACCATAGCTCGACAACGTGAATGGTATTAGTGAGTGTCTGTTGTGATTGTGCTCCAACATATCATTATTTAGCTATCTTCCAGTGTTTTTACGTCGTTTTTGGGTGCTCTCCTGTAGCAATTTTACCATTAATAACTTAGCGCCTCCAATTTTTAGTTCTTACTTGCTAGTTAAAAATTGTACATTTTATAACTTTAATGAGTTCTTTTGAACTCAAAGATGCTTAATCATGCGAATTTAGTTCCATATTTTTTTTTGGTCATAGTAAGATCGCAGTCTTTACAGGGACAAATCCTTATAGTATTTGATAGCCATTAAACACCATTACAACTTGTTAGCGGCTTGCATGCAAGCTAATGGTTTACTATAGTATATATACTTTTAAGCGTAAGATTTTAAAGTTTGAGTTGTTTGTACATTTGTTTAATTGAATGGTTTCTTTGATAAATCGTAGCCTGGTTGGAAGCCTCTTGTTTTGTTTTTCATGGACTTAATTAGTACCAATTGTAGATCAACTACTCTCTCTCTATATATATAATTATGTCACAACTAGGTAGAATTCCTTACCTGATTGTCATAATAAATTTCCACCACTTCTAATCAGCAATACTAGTCTTTGTTTTGGTAGTAACTCATAAATCCAAAAGGGCATACTGCTATGAGGAACTCCTTTTTACTATCGAATTAGCATTTATATACTCAGAATTTGACTTTATGACTGTTGTTTCGCTTAGCTGCAAAGTTTCTGGAGTTCTATTTTTGTTGTTTATTAATTCTTTATACTTGGAAGTGCATCCATACTTGTTCCCAAAGTCCCAATTTATCTCCGGAAGTGAGGATGCTGCATAATTATTGTAGTCGGTAATCAGTTACAAAATTCAACCTTTCCATTTTAATGTTCCCGCAAAAAAAATTTGTTTGTCATTTCATCTAGATGTAGTTTAATATTTTTCTTTTAAAACTTTGTATGTGGATTGGCGACTTGGAATTAGGAAGTAAATTCTAAAATTGGTTGTATGATCTGTAATGAGACCAATTTTTTCAGCCATATAGAGATGAGACAAATAAAAATATAAAACAAACTTAATAAGAATGCATGTTGTATTTTCTAGATCATATGACTTGTTCAAAATCCTTCATGCGGCTCCATATAATTGTTTCCAGCTTAGATGGTTTTTAATTAAATCTTATATCCATGAAACAATTGTTAATTCATAGAACAAGTTCTTGTACATTATTGCTTGGCATTAGAAATCTGTATATTTTATCTTTATGAATTCCATCAAATTGGACAGAGAGTTTAAAGTTGGAGTTTTATTATTATCTTTCCTTATCTATTACTCTTAGATGGAGTAGAAATGTATTGATTAAGATTATGCATTTTAATGCATGTCTGCTCTTATTTCAAATGGAATATGTTATGTATTTAAGGAACATAATTCATTAGTAGTTTTGATCTACATGAGATTATTCGTTTATTTTAAACCAAATTCTTCTTATAGTTTAATTTGTACCTAAAGGATATGTGAACTAGTGTGGACTGATAAATGGAAGAATTGATGTGTTGAAAAGATGCTTAAATTACACAATGAAACTTATTAACTTATTTATATCATGTTCATTGAGCTAATGTGATTATGTCATTCTTGAGTGGAGTTGTAGATTTTTTCTATTTTAAATGGACTATTTCCTTTCTGAGTGGAAATTGTTAATGGAAGGGTAGAAAATGATGTTTCTTTTTATTCTACCCACCAATAGAAATTGGGTTAATGCTTTGCCAAAGCTTACTTGTGCTTATTTAATTTTATATATGTTGGTTATAATTCATCTACCTGCCACATTCATGTTTAGTTCTACTTAGTTATATGCGATTTATAGTTAGTTATTCAGTTGCACCAAATCCATCTAATCCACCAATTCCGAGTTGCTATGCTTCTCAAGCAAGGTTGGTGCGCTCTTCATGTTTGGATGAGCCCCGGGGGAGATAACCATGTTGGCAAAATGGTCAGCGCTCCCCTCGGAATTCGTGACATGGCTTAACCGTCTCCTGTGTCTTCTATAAGTCTAGTGGTTGTATTAGGCATTAACAGGTCGATCTTTTGGTGCAACGACAACCACTACTTGTAACAAGTGGTATCAGAGCTTGGTCACAGGTTCGAATCCCCTCGGGTAACGTTGAGGGGGAGATTGTTGACAAAATGGTCAGTGCTCCCCTCTGGATTCATGACATGGCTTAACCACCTCCTGTGTCTTCTATAAGTCTAGTGGTTGTATCGGGTATTAACAGGTCGATCTTTTGGTGCAACGACAACCACTACTTGTAACAAACCACTCTATGGTTGGGCAAAAAAAGAACTTGGACCATACTCCCATCTTGAGATAGTAGATGGACATATATCTAATGGCTTAGGAGACAGAGATTGATCAGTTGCATTCTTTTATCATGTATTCATGATTAACCTTCATGATCTATTGTATCATTGATGTAACTCATATTGATTGTATGTTGTGTACTTGTTGATTGACGAGTAGGTTGATCTTCATTTCAGTTCTAGATGTAATTGGACTCATGTACTTAATGTAATACTATGAAGTACTTGGTGGGTGAACCCATAATAGTGGTTACACTTTTTTGCCTGAATGGACACTAAACTCTACATTTTGAAAAAAAAAATCAGATCTAGATGCATATTGTCGTTAAACCGTTTGAAATCAGAAGATGAAGTAAATTAGAGTCTTTTAGAATTTTCTGTCTAGATTCTAAATATATTTTTTATTTTTATTTTTGATTTGATTTGAAGTGTTTTTTCTTTCTCCCACAAAAACTGGTATGTTGCTAAAAATGTCATTTTCAAAGAGTTACGTTATTTTCATAAAGCATAACTTTTTTTGTAAAATAGATATCAATGTGATTCTTTCAAAATTAGTTTTGTAACATCCATATGGAGGGCATGCAATTGGTTTTATGACATTATCATGATTATTTCATATTTTATTAATGTTTGAAGTTGACTAAACCGTAATTTTGACATACCTTGACTACATAGTTTATAACTTGTCGTGTATTTGTCCAATTTCATTTTTTATTTTTTTATGGAAAGAGAACTTAAATACCTAGGGCATGGATATTTTTTAAAATTATTTTTCACTCATTTACTATTTTTTCATAAGTGTCAAACATAGAGGTACACATACGGTGAAATATCTATATTTAGTAAAACTAAAAATACAAAGTCATAATAAACTTAATATATATTAACATTATACTTATTGGAAAGATTTTTCTCACTAGTACCATACTACATAGATAAGTTTTTCAAATTGATTCATTTGATCTCCCAAAAGATAAAGTCAAAGTGATTTTTTGTCAGCATTTTAATAAGTGCGAAGGAGACTCCATTGAAGGTATGAATGAGGAGTATAGAGGTTATATCAATGTTTTTTTTATCTAAGAGGCTTTGAGATAACCATTGTTAATTAATTCTTCCAAATAGAACCTCTCAAAGCTTAAATAATCATATTTTATTAAAAATGTGTGATTTCAGCAAAAAACATGTCTAAAAAAGTGTAACCCACTATTGTGGGGTCACCCTGGTGCATTCAATAGTTAGTCGACACTTCTTGTTTATTGAATTCATGTATTTGCTTATCCTATTCAACAAGCTGGTCGAATCCTTGTATTTTTCCCTTATGAATGAAATGGAATTTTTTTTGGACTTGTCTTTTGATGAATCGACATTTGTCTAAATTGAGTGAATTTTGTGTTTATAGTTATATGCTTATCTGGCAATGTTTATGAAAAGTAGTCTTTACAACCAAACATAATTATTTTGGATTTTGGAGTCACAAGCCGTATTGGTCACATCAAATTTTCCCACAAGCTTATGCTGAGAGGTTACAAGCCAAGGCTTTAGTGCAAAATGCAGATCCAAAAATACTGAAGATGCCCCAGAAGCACCGTTCAACAATATATGTACATCTAGTGAGCGGTACTGGTGAATTATTATCTAGAGAGTCTATTAAAATCACTAAGTGGTTGAAGAAGTTGGCCTTTGTGCATGTAGTTTGATAATCCTAAACACGCATTCTATCATGATTTAGTGTTTGATTTCTCTTGGGCTTTATCTTTCACTTGTGCTTGTGATACCCAACTTGGGATAGATCATGTGGTTTTCTAGGTTAGATTCTTTAACCAAACATTTTTTACTTCATTCTTTCATCTTTCAATAGTAAGCCCGTAGTTCCTTCATTAAATGTTGAATCACATATGTTTACCATTTGTTTGACACTTTCCCTGCCATATCACCAGTCTAAATTTGAAAGGACGCGGCTATGCTCCAAATAGAATGCACTATTGACCAAATTTGAAAAATCTGAAAATACAATAGATTTTTGTGAAATTTTTAGCATTTTTTCTTCATGATCTGCGTGTTTTGAATCGAAAACATCTAAAAAAATTTGAAAAAAAATCATTGCTTTGTTTTTGTTTTAGGTGCATTTTGTCGAGAGCATAGCCGCCACCAATTTGAAATTAGTCTTGAGGGCTCTATTACTTAAAAGTTAATATACTTTTCTATAATTTGTTAAATCATTTTACATTTGAGATATGGGATGGATTTTACATACTGAAATCAGTAATAGATCTATTTTTGAAATTCATACATCTAGTGTGAGATATGAATGCATCACAAGTAGAAATATAAGAAAAGTGAACATATGGATCAGAATAGAAATGATCAAGACAAACACTATCTTTATATCACTTTTAAGTTACGGTAGAGATAATGAATAAATATCTCAGATAATTTTGAATGTCTACTTAGAGATGAGAATAACACCTCAATTCTGATCTTTTCTTTTAACATTCATAAGAGACCTACATCATGGTACTTCTCTTTCCACCATGTATTTCACTCAATAGAACAAACACTCAATTGGGCACTCACTACCACCTGTTTGATAGTTTTTCCATCAGTCAAAATATGAAGTCTACTATGTTTTAGATTTTGACTCACGAGGTTGTTTTCAATCACCTATTTTTTTTTAGTGTCATTCATTATAGTGATAACATAGAGATAAAGTTTGTGATGCGTAGTTTTTTATTGATTAAAAAATAAATAAATTTAGCATCTCTTGAATAAACCTTGTGTCTATCATTAAGGGACATTGATAAGATTGTTTATGGGTATAAGCATGATTATTTGAATGTGTCATGGTGTCTCATATAGGAAGTTATTAGCTAATTATGTTTTTGTTGAGATTAATAGATAAGTATATTTAGTCATCAGAGAAAATAATATAGAAAATCTATTAAATAAGGGAGATTCTTCCAATGGAATATCTATATATATACAGAAGATTAGAGTTGGCTATCAAATATCTTTATAAGGATTTTGAATTTAGAAGATTTCAAATGATTATATTATAACCTTAGTTTTGAAAGTGGGGTAGTATAGAGTTCTAAGTTAATTCCCTTTTACTAGAAAGAAAATAGAATTATAGATTCATTCCTTTTAAAAGGTTACATTTATTGAGTTAAATGGTAGAGACATTATAGATATCCTTTCTATTATGAGGCATCTTGAAGTATACATTCTTATACTTCATGCAATTAAATACATGACTAAATGTGCATGACTATTAGGAAAGGGGAGTTAAATGTAGTGTGAGAGTCAATTATATTAGTTTTCATTTGATTCTTAAAAGGTGGGCAATGGAAAATATATTCTTGTCTCCTAAGTGGTGCAGTTTCACCATGGAACATATGTTTTGTGATGTAAATAAATCATTTAATTAGTAATGTGATTTTCTCTTTATATTGAGTATTTCTCCTAGATTATGTTGTGTGAAAAGAGGTCATTATGGATCTAGTGTGGTGATCATTATTAAAGAGGTAGTTTTGATTAAATTCTATCATGGAGATCAAACTCTAATATGGAGTAGTACATTATTATGAGGAATCACCATTATTATTATCTTATTATGTTCCTAGACTTGTCTATGTGTATTGTCCTTGCACTAAGTCAGTTATTACCTTTTAGTAACCTTTAGAAATACATTTTAGCAATCAACTTCATTTGATTAGTATTATTGAATGTTTGACTATAAAATTTGATTGCTTGAAGGTAATTCTAGTAACTAATATTATTTAGTTATAAAGTAATAATTATCTTCTTATCTCCTTTTGTTTCAATAGCAAGTTGATAGTTGACTATATTTTCTTTACCTTAACCTAATCATACTGATTTGATTGACTTTTGTAAAAGAGGAATTTTTTTCTGGGTCATGAATTAAAGAGTTGTTATTTCTCTTATACCTTTATCATTATGACTATAAGATTTAGTGGCACTAAACCTCAATGTAGGATCCCTTGATTTGTGTTTTTTATCATATGATATAATAGTCAAATTCATTATGCTTATAAGTTGCAATGATTCATTAAGTATGTTGGCAATTTGGCTGAGTTAGATATCTATATGTTGTCATTATGCAACATATGATCTATGTGAAGACTGCATATGACAAAGAGCAGTTATGACAGAGCATAGAACAAAATTGTCTAAGTGTAAGCAACATTTTACTAGTCTAACCAGAGATAGTTTTGATTGGTGATGTCGATAGAAGTAAGTTCAGTGCTTGCGCACTTGAACATGGATACTATGATGTATATTGAAGACTCACCTGAGAGCACAAGTCTGTATGACATATATGGAAGAAGTTATTGCAGTATTACCAGAGACAATGTTGAAGCCAACAGGACAGAGAAGAAGACAAAATTAGTAAATAGTTAAGGGATTATTTTGTTTATCAAAATAATAACTTAATCATATAAAGGGATGACATCCTAGATGTTAACCCTTGGAAAGAATGAGTTAATATGTATTTTGTAAAGTGCTTTATGTTTTGTAAAGCTGACTGTAAGAGTTATTATTCTTAATAACTTGTATAAATGTAAGACACATGTAATGCGAAGAAAGAGGAGGAGAATATATGCATGCAAAAGATATTGATGCGAAGTTGTAAATTGTGAAAGTTAAGTAAGAAGACTTTGTATATGAAAGAAAAGCAGTAAAAGGTTATATACCTCACCCTCTTTGTGTAATCAGAAATCATTGTACATTACATGTTTGGGCAGTGGGTTCATCTTGTAATCATTTCAATTTGTACTACCAACTCTTAGTAGGGCTGAGGCTTCTAACAAGGCCTAGAGTCCCTTAATCAGGACTGGGACACTATATGTATGTAACAGGCTCCTAACAAGGTCAACATCCTTAACAGGATACTTTTGATTAGTGGATCATTGTGGGTAGCATCCCCATCGGGGTTTTCCCTTGGCTAGGGTTTCCTTGAGAACAAATAATGTGTTATGAGTTCATTTGCTTTATTTCTATGCATGTTATTTAGTTTACTCTATTTTGCAAGTATCAAGTTAATTTGTTATATCCATAATTGGAGAAAAGTAAAAGTTTGTAGAATATTGATTCACCCCCCCTCTTAGTATTCCCTATTTCTAACAATTGGTATCAGAGCCTAGTTACTCAAAAAATAATCATTCAGAGAAAGCCTAGCAGCTTGAGTAAGATCTCTATGGATATGGATCAGTTATAGAAGAATCTTGAAGAAGTTCTTGAACATATCGATATACTTACGGAAGAAAGAGATACTCTAAAAGGAAAATATGATGATGCAAAGAACCTCATTGAGAAGCTGAAAAAGAAGCTGGAAGAACTAAAATTAGAGAAGGAATCTACAATTCAAATTGAAGATTGTGATGAAAATCTGGAAAAAGAAAATGAGATCCTTAAACATGAATTAAAGATAGTAAATCTGAAATTGAGTTTGAAAGATGGAAACAACAAGAATGAAGCAAATCTAAAATTTGAGAATGAAGATCTGAAATCAAAACTTTGTAAAGTGACATCTGAACTTGAGAAAACAAAATTGTAGTACGCTGAACTTGAAAAGTATAATACAATTGTGAAAGGTGAACTGACTCAGTCTAAGCAACAACTTAAGAGACTATATTCCACTAGTGAGAAGATTGATGAACAAATGTCTTATCAAAAGCCATTCTATGATAAAACTAGTCTTGTATTTAACTCATCTAAGGTAAGTGAAGAAAGCAAGGAACCAGATCTGAAAGTTTCTGAAAACATAGATGAAAATAAATCTAATGAAGCTAACAAATCTGAGGACATACCTAAAGAAGAAGAACCACCTAAACAAGAAGAATCATCTAAAGGATTGCAAAGAGAATTTAAAGGTAGATATTTTGCATGTAATACTTTTGGTCATATGAAGAAAGATTGCACAAGTAAGCAATTTAAACCTCTTAGTGGTTATTGTTATAATTGTCATGGTTTTGGACATAGAGCTATTGAATGTAAGAAGCCTAGATCTAATGATAATAATAATAGTAGAATGTTTAGAGATACTAACCATGCACATAAGAGACCTATTGAAGATATGAACAAAAGAAATGGAGTAGTATGTTATAAATGCAATAAGATTGGACACATTGCCAAGAATTGCAGATCACAAATCAACTAGACTAGACCGAGATATGGAAACAATGGAATAGTTTGTTAGATATGCAACAAATTTGGTCATACAAAAAGGTTTTTCAGAATGAATAACATGAGAAACCCTAATCCTAGAAGTCATACAAGGAGAAATGAGAATGCAAGCAACAGTCAAAGAGGATGCTGTAGTAATTCAGAGGAAGTGAAATTTGTTAAAGCCACAGATTAAGGAGACACATTCAGCACAAAAGGTAATAAGAAAGGTGAAGTATCTAATGATAAGAATGAATCTCTTCCTAACCCATCTCAAAGTACTTAATTCATAAAGAATGCATTAGAATAGGAACTTAGGATAGTGTAGAAATTAGTATAGGATAAATTGAGTCTTGCATAGTTAATGTAAGGTAGTATATGATGTAATTATGCTATGGTTAAGAGCACATGAGCTAATATGAAGTTATGTGTGTTCGCAAGAAGTTTGAAGTTTTGCAAGAAAGAATGAACAACTTTTTGGAAAGAAGCGGCAAAAGAATTGAATGCGATGTCAGAATCTTGAAGTTAAAAGCTTGTGATCGGTATTAGTTAATCATTCAAGTGACTACAAGTGTTAAGGAGATCAAAGCAGTAGTGATTGAAGGCAGTTTGAAGGATTTGGTGAGAGAACTTCATGTCAGATCTACGCAAAGCCCCAAATCATGAAATTAAGGTATTTTACTGAGAAAATCTATTAGTTAGTTAGAGAATTTGTAGAAGATATGGATGTTTCATTTGTTCACAGCATAAGAGATACAATTAGACCCAAGATCAAAAGGGAACCAGTAGAACCTTTGGAAGAAGACCCTAAGCTAGCATTATCATCCATACTAGATGGAGTTTTGCATTTAGAGAATGTTAGAGGCTATTTGGGATGCAAAATTGAAACCCTCAGTGAAAGTGATTTTACTAAGGAATATGAGAAACTATACAATCAATATATGTCATTGAAAGTAGGATTTGAACATTTGAATGAAAATGAGATCGTAAGGTATTCTCTACAACATGAATTTGATGATGATGAATGTACCAAAACCATTTTGAGAAGAATTCATAAAAGAAGTTTTGGTTAGATGATAGAGTGATTGATATAATAGAAGACCTAATTCATGAAGTAACTGGTTTATCAAAATCAGGAGTTATACCATTTAATGAGAAAAATGTGAAGAAAATAGTATTGGATAATACTAAGTCATCCTACAGTGGTAGAGGAATAGTAATCAACAAGATGATGTTAGATATTTATGCAAGATCTTAACATCTAAGTTTTGTGCTAACTCTAGAGAAGATGACATGGCAGCTAGCATGATTCATGCAGCCTATTTGATGTGTGTTGATAAAGTTCAAGTGGATATGTGTGAAATTTTGAGAATTTATCTATTTGAGAACCTAGAGAAGATTAAAAAGACTAAAAGCTCACAGTTTAGATTCTCATCCTTGATTACATATATGTTTTTCCATTTGTTGAGAAGATTTCCATTTACTATTGGAGAAGACTAGAATGATAACAGAACCACCATGGACCGAATTAAGAAAGTGTATCTAAGATATCCCATAGACAAGGTTAATGAGAGTGTAACCTTAGTGATCAAATCATTTCACAACTTGATGAAGAAAAGATCAAGAATCCCACAGGCTATAGTTGAGAAGTATAAAAATGAAATATGCTTTATGGTTGACATTGACGTTACCTTTATTGAAGCAGTTGAACCTAGAGTAGAATTCATAGACCCTCTTGGATATGAAATCTCTGAAGTTGAAGAAGAAGAATATGTGAATAGATTGTTGAAAAGTAAACTAGATGTAAATAACACTAGATTTGGGACTTATGAGGAGAACTTCAACTCCACAAAGTCTATACAAGAAGAAAGGTTATATAAGAAGAGAGAGGAAATAACCATAAAGAAAATTATTAAGGATACAGGAATGTCAGAACAAGGATTCTTAATTGCAAAGAATACAATAGAAACACTAAGAGACATTGGACAAAAATAAGTTTTGTCTGTTCTACCCCTATCATTAGTTGCAAATCAGACTATAAATTTGCAGAATGTAGTAAATGTGGAGAAAGTAGAGAAGGAATAGGAAATAAGAAAATCTACAAGATCTTCCACCACTCCACCAGGTAAAAGGGTAAATGAAATGGCCAGTGGACCGGGTAAAAGACAGAAAACAATAGTTGCCCCTGTACAAAGGAAAGTATTTGAAATAAAAGATGATGAAGATACTAAAGTCAAGAAGAAGAAATGGAAACCAAAGATAGAAAGGGTAAATGAACAAATTATAAATGATGGAGACTTTTCCAAGATGAACAAGTATTATGAGCTATATAATTATTCAAAAAGATTAAACTTGGAGAATGCAGTTGTCAAGCACATGATCTTAGCAGATAAGAAATTTGATGTCATTCAAGGGAAGATAGCTAATGATTTGTTTGAGAAATTAGTAAACAGGAAGAAGAGAGCAATTGAAGAAGATAATAAGATCAGAGAAAACTTTGTAAGGAAGCTCTGTGACATCAGAGATGAAGACCACTTCAAGGAAATCATGAAAGATCTTGGTATTCATCTGAGAACAAAAAGAAGAACAATTCAGATAATGGGAGGAAATTGTGAAGAAATCAATAAGGAAACTGAATAGGTAGTCATAAAGGTGATGACTACAGGTGTTGGTAAGCACTCAAGTATAGAAAATCAAGCTTTGGAAGCTGAGCACCAGAAAAGTCCCTCTCCACCTCCATCAATTAACATTGAAGATGAATCAATGAATGTGGAAGGAACTAATATCACACTAAACTGTGATGAAAATCCTTTTAGCAACCTTGAGAACATTGTTGACAATTCAGCCTTGGAAGAACATGACAGATCAGTTTAGGTAGAAAGGAAGGAAGAAGAAAAACAAGTAGAGATTTAAGTAAATGTAGAGGTTGAAGGATAGAAAGAAGCACAAAGCAAAGTAGAAATCAGTCCTACCCCTGAGATTGCAGCAATGAAACCACAAATAGAATCATTTTTTGCTAATTTTGGTAAAGAAGTTGATGATGATGATCAAATGGAGCTGATCTCATCCCTTAACAAAATTATTGGTAAGAACAAGAAGGTAAAAAGCCTTGAAGGATCATTCTTGGAAGCAATAGAGAAGTTGCAAAGTATTGTGACTAGTCAGATAATAGAGGCAGATCCATAGGTAAAAGCTAGAGAAGTTACGAAGGCATTTGACAATGAATTCACCAACTTGTCAGATATAGCTACAATAAAGGCTCAGGCAGCCTATGAGGCTAAAGTATTTCATGATGTTTTTCAGAATATCAAAAATGATATCAATAATTTGGATGTGTGTATAAAGGACTTAAGAATGAATTTGGACAGAGGAAAAGCTTTGTATATACAGTGTACAAATACATAAAATAATGTATCAGAGGTAACTGAGAAGATAAGAGCAAAAGAGGCAGAAATTCAAATAGAGGTAAATCTGTTAACAAGCCCTAATGTAAAGATATTAGATTGTGAAAAGAAAATCAATAAATTGAATGATGATATCAGAATTCTTAATGATGAAAAAGAAAGGAAAATGAGAAGATCCACTCTTCTAAGAGAGAACATTTCAGTTAAGGTAAGTATCATTGAAGGACAATTGGAAGAATGTCTTTCATCCAAGCCATCTTATGAGAAGTTCAACTTTGCAAACCTTCATGCATGTGAGATCGCATCTTATGGTTTATGTGCACTACTCAGTGTTATAGAAACTGTTAAGAAGACATGGGAGAAGGAGATAGAAAACATAAAAGTAAATTTTGCAGATTGTGTTGCAAGCCTACCGGCTCTGCAATTTTGAATCAAGGTAAACATTTTTTAGAACACAGTTTTGGCACTCTTTTTTTGTCATTGTTGTCAAAGGGGGATTGATAGAAGAAAATTGATATATTGTTATATATATGGAAGTATATTCCTAGGGGGGGTATAGATGATATATAAGATATATGGAGATATAAGGACAGTGAAAATATATATTTTGTTATGGCCACAATTTTAAAATTTTTCATGACTTAGCCAATTTTCTCATATGTTGCCACCAATGACAAAGGGGGAGATTGTTGGCAATTTGGCTGATTTATATATATAGATGTTTTCATTATGGAAACATATGATCTATGTGAAGACCACATATGACAGAGAGCAGTTATGACAAAGCGCAAAACAAAATTGTCTAAGTGTAAGCAACATTTTCCAAGTCTAACCAGAGATAGTTTTGATTGGCGATGTTGATAGAAATAAGTTCAGTGCTTGCACACTTGAACATGGATAATATGATGTATATTGAAGACTCACCTAAGAGTGCAAGTCTCTACAACATGTACAGAAGAAGTTATTGCAGTATTACCAGAGACAGTGTTGAAGCCGACAAGACAGAGAAGAAGATATAATTAGTAAATAGTTAAGGGATTATTTTGTTTATCAAAATAAAAACTTAATCATATAAAGGGATGCCATCCTATATGTTAACCCTTGGGAAGAATGAGTTAATATGTATTTTTTAAAGTGCTTTATGTTTTGTAAAGCCGACTGTAAGAGTTATTATTCTTAATAACTTGTATAAATGTAGGACATGTAATGCGAAGAAAGAGGAGGAAAATATATGCATGCAAATGATATTGATGCGAAGTTGTAAATTGTGAAAGTCAAGAAAGTAGACTTTGTATATGTAAGCGAAGTAATAAAAGGTTATATACCTTTCCCTCTTTTTGTAATAAGAAATCATTGTACATTACATGTTTGGGCAGTGGGCTCATCTTGTAATCATTTCAATTTGTACTACCAACTCGTAGTAGGGTTGAGGCTTCTAACAAGGCCTAGAGTCCCTTAATCGGGACTAAGACACTATATGTATGTAATAGGCTCCTAACAGGGTCAACATCCTTAACATGATACTTTTGATTAATGGATTGTTGTGGGTATCATCCCCACTAGGGTTTTCCCTTGGCTAGGGTTTCCTCGAGAACAAATAATGTGTTATGAGTTCATTTTCTTTATTGCTATGCATTTTATTTAGTTTACTCTATTTTGCAAGTATCAAGTGTTGGCAAGTTGACTACACTAGTGAATATGACTAGATATAGTGTTGTTGTTATGGCAAAAAAGTCATATAATGTTTTGGAGTCAGCGCACTTGATGAGAAGATCAGAAATTGGCTAAGTGTTGAAGACTGGATAGTGTACAGATTACCTAAAGATACGAGCATCAGTGCGCATGTGTATGATCGAGTTATGGTATGTGCCCTAGAAGATAAGTTGGTTAGAGTATATTCATTCTTAGTCTATGAGCGCATGATCAGATATGCAGGTATGACAAAGTTACAGACAGTTGAAGTTACATAGCTAGTATGTGTCAGAGAAGAACAAAGCAAGCAACCAACTGTTGGCATTTTGATTTGAGGTTATATTATTATGTTGTAAAGGCCATGCGGCTATTGTAATTAGGTTTCTAACATGTAATTATGTTTGTTTGTAAACACGCTTGAGCCAATTCAATAGGAAGCATTGTATGTAATTGGTTAAAGGGCCAACCTAGTTATTTGTTTTGTATGTGCATATAAATAATAGATGTGCCCATTGTAATCTGTGTGTTGGTGGTTATGGAGTTAAGATAAGTAGAAGTGTGAAAAGTGTTGATAAGACATATTAGAGCTTTGAAAGAGGTCAAGTATTAGTACATCAAAGGAACTGATCAGACAAGCAGTATCATAGTGACAATTCATCCAACAGATATAGTGTGTATCTGAGATCAGAAGGTTGCATCCTTCACCACTTGAGTAGTGAGATCTAGGATAGTGTGTCCACACCCCTAATAAGTTTTATTGTAAAATAATCCTAACAGGGTCTGACCCTTGACAAGGTCACTGTACTAAACACATTGTAAAAGCAACCCCTAACAGGGTTAAGGCCGGATCTTCTAGCAAGGATCATAAAACACTAGTACAGAATATTAGTGGGTGTCAATTCCCACTGGGGTTTTTACCTATTTGGGTTTCCCCGTAACCATATTGGTGTTATTTGTTGATTTCATGTTTCATGTTTATGTTGATATTCATTTCAATATTTAAGTATTCAAGTTCATTTTAAGAATAAAGTAAAAAGATAAAATTCAGTGAACACTGATTCACCCCCCCCCCCTCTCTTAGTGTTCTCATTCCTAACAATTGGTATCAGAGCTTTGGTCCTTGGCAAGAATTTTAACCACTTGAGGAGATCATGGACAAAGCAGAAATGAAACATCTGAAAAGAAATCTTGAAGTTGCTCTTGAAGACCTAGACAGATCTGAAAAAGAAATTGAGGAACTATAAGAAAAATTCAGTGATGCTCAAACAGTCATCAAAAGGCTAAGGAAAGATTTAAAAGAATGCTCTACTAGTGATTTAGGGATTATGATAAAAAAATCTCAGTGAAGAAAACTCATCCCTGAAAGAACAAATTGAAGAATTGGATGATAAGCTAACCAACAATCAAGATGTCTATGATGAACAGATCAAAGAGAACCTTCAACTGAATGAAGAATTAAGGCAAGAAAACATGGAAATCTTGGAGCTAAGGAACAATAAGGAAAGCTTGGAATTTGAATTGAAAGAGGCAAAGAATCACATTGATAAATTGCACACCAATTCTGATTTGATATAATCTCAATTGTATGCAAGAAGACTTAAAGGAGATACTAGTTGCATTGGATACAATGAAGCACAAAATCAGATTGACAACATGTGAGAAAGGATGAAAGCACAAAAAGACTCTACTGATAATAAGAAGACTGAAGATCAAACTAAAGATAATGTTGAACCACCTAAGAATGAGTGCAAGCCAGTAGATCGCACTTGTTATGCATGTAACAAGCATGGACATATAGCAAGGAACTGTACAGGGGTAAGACCTTTCAATGGTTGCTATTATTCATGCAATAAATTTGGTCATAGAGCTATGAATTGTAAGACAAGTCAGAAAAACAAGACTCAGTATAATCAAAGAAATTAGAATCAGTCAAATGTAAGAAGTTATCAGAGTGTTACATGTCAGATATGTAACTATAATGGTCATTTAGCTAGACAGTGTAAAATGGTAACCCATGTCAATGTGTTGAGGAATATAAGACCTCTAGTTATTTGTCACTCTTGTAATAAGGCTGGACACAACTCAAAGTTTTGTAGATCAAGGACGCAAAGTCAGGAAAGCCCTAAAAAGCTAGAAGAAATAATATTGGATACCGAAGGAGAAGTCAAGTTTGTGAAAGCTTGAGAGGATGTGGGCTTAATTTAGTCAAAGAAAAAGAAGGATAAGGTTGATAAGAATGTATTGGATGCATCTACAGTTGACGCACCCTCTACATCTAGATGAATGGCCCTCAGGGTCATAGGGGGTGCTAATTTATCTCTAGACCCCTACGTGGATGGTATACTCACTCTCTGAGTATGCACCTTTGGACTTAACCTTTTGGAGACTATAAGACTCTATGTGCAAGAGCGCACGAGCTAATTGTTTGCAGAATGAAAGTTAGAAATTTTTAGTGACAGCCTGGTTTACACGGCAAGAATTAATGGCATAATTCCTAATTAAAAGTACATAGAAGTTTTTAGATCTCTCATTGCATTCAAATTCAGAGTGATTGGAGAGCAGAAAATCCCTAGCATTTGATTATGAAGGATTGAAGATTGGTTCATCAACGATTAGCAGTATAATTGATTAGTTGCAGAAACCCTAGTTCATCGTGTCGATTCAGAAGACTTTAAGATCATTTGGAAAGTGATAAACAAGTAATGGGTACTCCTATTGTATTTGATGTGGCAGAAAAGAAGAGATATGTGTTTAAGAAGCATCCATTTAAATCCACACTAGATGACCTAGAAGGTGCATTCTCCCACACTCCCATGGGTGTTATGCATGTGGAATAATCATCCTATAGTGGAATATGCTATGACATATGAGTTCTACGAGTCAGAATGGATCAAGATCCTACTCAGCAGGATCCATGATGACCTATTTTGGATAGGTGAAGTGTCGGTCAGGATTACAGGAGACCTAATTCATAAGATGATAGGCCTCTCAAGGACAGGCGTTGTTCTTCCAGCAGGCAAGGATGTGAGAAAACTTGTTGAGAAAACATGCAAATCAAGAAGTGATAGGCACAGAATGACTATAGAGCCTATTGAGAAAAATGACATCAAATTGATATCCATGATACTGGGGTATAGGTTTCAACACACTAGCAGAGTGAACAGTGTGTCTGTGGCCAAAATTCTTGCAGCAATAAGACTTGTGATAGAGAATGGAGAGTTTAATATGTGTGAGATCCTGCATGCACAACTAATAGACAACATCAAAGCTATTAAACATGACAAGACAAAGATATTCAGATTTGGGTCTTTAATCATATACATGTATTTCCACATTCTTGGAAAAGTATCAGATTTGTATTTGGATAAGAGTTTTCCTACAATGCCATAGATATCCTTTAAAGAAACTACTAAGAGTACACTAAAGGATTACATAACACTAGAATTGAAGACATTCAGGGTTAAAATGCAGATGAGATATAGAATACCAAAGAGTATTGTAGAGAAATACAAAGATAGTATTTGTTTCATGGTTAAGACTGATACAACATGCATGGAGGCAGTTGAACCAAGGACAAAATGGATTCATCCACTTGGATATGAGGTTGAGGAGCCAATCCTAGAAGCTTATGCTCAAGTTCTATTGTCAGCACCTAAGGACCCCAATGAACCTAGATGGGGAACTTATGAGGAGAAAACAAGAGAAATAGATGTTGTATTGAACATTGCAGCAACAAAAAGAAAGGTTGCCAAGGTTACTTCAGAGATTTTGAGAATTCATGGAGTATCTCAAGCAGATTTAGACAAAGCAAGGCAAGAGAAGATTGCTTTGGAAATAGAAAGTGCAAATGCAACAAAGACATAATCTAATGACCCAAAGCTAAAGAAAGTGAAAATTGAGAAATCTGATGATCTGAAGGGTAAAACTAATGTTAATCCTTTTGCACCCACAGTAATAGTTGACCTTACCACTCCTCTTGAGTATAGGGTAATTCCTACAAGGAAGAAAGAGATCAACATTGGTCATCCATCCTCGTGAGTAACAAGAAACATGAAAAATACTCAAGCACCTCCAGAAGTAAGCTTCAAACCTAGTCTTAGTGTATTGAGTACAAGGATTATTGATGAATGTAGGATAGATCAAGTGGGGAAGTTCTATGAAAAGTATAGTGAAATTGACAAGTTGGAGATTCATGGAATGATTGTCAAACATATGCTGAAGTTCAAAAAGACAGTCCTAGAACTAAAAACTATGATTCCAGATAATGTGTGGAACATATTAGAATTCCTAAAGAGATAAGCAATAGAAGAAGATCTGAGAATAAGAGAGAAGATCCTAGATGAGAGTTTTCCAGTATGTTCTCTAGAGGAGAAAAAGTTATTGTTAGATCTGGTAAAGCCACACCTCAGAACAAAAACAAGAACCTTACATATAATGGACAAAAACTTTGAGTTAGTTGCAAAGGAAATAGAGAGAGCCTTTGAGAAGGTCTTCATGAATAGACACATGTTCCCATCTATTGCACTCATAGCTCAAGTACCCAAAAAGGTTGCAAAAGAGTTAGAGACCATAAAGGTACCATCTACAGGTCCACAAGATTCAACGCATGCAGTTGATGCATCCATAGAGGTAGAGAAGTTTGCACCCATGTTAGAAGCACACAAGGATGAAACATTTTTCATTGACAATGTTGAGATTGAAATGGAGGCCTTAGATACTAATTTGGACAAGTTTGAAGAAGCCTTTATAAGTACACAAGAGGCCGAGACTCTATGTAGTAACACTCCTCCCAAGCAGCAAGAGGAAGGACTGATAGAAGACATAATAGGAAAGGAAGAAGAAGAGGAGAAGGGAGAAGAAGAGAAAGAAAAAGTAGAGGAAGAAGAGGTAAAAGAAAGTGAGCAAACAGATGAGCCATCTATTGATATGCTAGTTAAGGTAAAATAGGAAGTAATGGATAGCACTCCTATCTCTCCATTACCTTTTGTATCATTATTGTCAAGATTGACACCTAACACCACTAGTTTAGACTCTTGGGGAGAAGAAGACCTGATCAAGATCAGTGTCTTAGCCATGGAGAAAGAAAAGGAAAAACAAGTGATGAGGAATACCTTACTTGTTGATTCAGTGAACATATTGAACAGTCTGTGGATTCAGACAAGAAAGTGTCCAAGATCAGTACAGTTGATGATGTTAGCAACATCTTCACAGCCTTTAAAACTAACTTTGCCAGCTTGGAAGCATCTACATATCAAGTTGTAGAAGAGAAGTATAGAGAGAAAAGGCTCATTGAATTGGTCAATAACTTCTCACTTGACCTAAGTTCACTCAAAGTTGGACAAGCAACTTTGAAAGAGTTTGCAATAGAAGGAAGAAAAATCATTGCTGACTGTATGGATCAAGACAAGTTAACTGATGATCATTTCAAGAAGATACAAGAGGTAGAAGCTATGATAGAGAAAGTAAAGATATCAATGAAAGACCCATCCACTAATGTAAATATGTGTAACAATGTATATCAAGGACAAATTGACAAGATTGAGAAGGCAAAAAAGGAGATGTCAAAAATAAGGGCTAGGCAGACTCAGCTTAGAAATGCTCTTGCGCCCTCACTAGATATACTTAATTAGAATATCAAGGAGATCGATGCCACTATGGTGAAATATGATCATGGTCATAGCATAGATTTCAAGAAGCTACAGTATGCACTATGCTCCCATCTCCTAATTGTTAATTCATTGATTACATTTTGGAAGAAGGAGATCCAAAACTCACAGATTGCATATTCGGATGTTCTCTCACATGAAATATTTGTAGATACAGATTTGAAAAACTTTTTTCATTAATGTCAAAGGGGGAGTATGTATAGAATATGGAGTTATAGATATATAAAGAAGATGTACAGTAAAGAATATAAGGGAGATATAAGATAGAGTATAACAAAAAATTTTTGTATAAGAGAACATTTAGTAACTGTGCCATATTCCTTTGTTGCCATCAATGACAAAGGGGAAGATTGTTGGAAAGTTGACTACATTGGTGAATATGACTAGATATAGTGTTTTCATTATGGAAACAAAGTCATATAGTGTTTTGGAGTCAGCGCACTTGATGAGAAGATCATAAATTGGCTAAGTACTGAAGACTGGATAGTGTACATAGTACCTAAAGATCAGAGCATCAACGCACGTGTGTACGAACAAGTTATGGTATGCATCCTAGAAGATAAGTTGGTTAGAGTATATTCATTCTTAGTCTATTAGTGCATGATCAGATATGCATGTATGACAAAGTTATAGACAGTTGAAGTTACACAGCTAGTATGTGCCAAAGAAGAACAGAGCAAGTAGCCGACTGTTGGCATTTTGATTTGCGGTTATATTATTATGTTGTAAAGGCCATGCACCTATTGTAATTAGGTTTTCAACATGTAATTATTTTTTTTTGTAAACACGCTTGAGCCAATTCAATTGGAAGCGTTGTATGTAATCGGTTAAAGGGCCGACCTAGTTATTTGTTTTATATGCACATATAAATAATAGATGGCCCATTGTAATCTGTGTGTTGGTGGTTATGGAGTTAAGATAAGTAGATCAGAAGTGTGCAAAGTGTTGATAAGATGTATTAGAGCTTTGAAAGAGGTCAAGCATCAACGCATCAAAGGAAATGATCAGACAAGCAGTGTCACAGTGACAGTTCATCCAAAAGATATAGTGTGTATATGAGATCAGAAGGTTGCAGCCTTCACCACTTGAGCAGTGAGCTCTAGGATAGTGCATCCACACCCCTAATAGGGTTTATTGTAAAAGACTCCTAATAGGGTCCAACCCTTGACAAGGTCACTATACTAAACACATTTTAAAAGCAACTCCTAACAGGGTTAAGGATCTTCTAGCAAGGATCATAAAACACTAGTATAGAATATTAGTGGGTGTCAATTCCCACTGGGGTTTTTACCTATTTGGATTTCCCCGTAACCATATTGGTGTTATGTTTTGATTTCATGTTTCATGTTTATGTTGATATTCATTTTAGTATTTAAGTATTCAAGTTTAGTTTAAGAATAAAGTAAAAAGATAAAATTTAGTGAACACTAATTCACCCCCCCCTCTTAGTGTTCCCATTCCTAACATCAAGTTAATCTGTTATATCCATAATTGGGAAAAAGTAAAAGTTTGTAGAATACTGATTCACCCCCCCCTCTCAGTATTCCCTATTTCTAAAAAAAGTATGTATGCTAGGATGTTCTCTTTAGTTATCAATTTAGATAATTTTATATGATCATTTGTAAGATATAAGACTATGAGCATTGTTTGTCATCATCGGTGTTATCTAGTCCTTGTATTCACTCGGGTTCTTGCTATTGAAATAAAATATCTATGAGTCATTATTTGATATTCTTGAATTAGATTACCTTTCCTTGAGGTCAATTCTCTATTTAGTAAGGTTTAATGCCAAGTTAAATCTTGCTACGATAACCAATTCCAAGTAATCATATATGAGAATTAGTGATTTCCTTTACTTGAAATGAATTTGAGACTATAATAGCTCAAGCTAAGAATTCTATTTGATGCCACAAAAATTGGTGTCAAGTTATCAATTAATTAAGCTCAGAGGATTCTTACAACTAGCTTATATATATATATATATATATATATATATATATATATATATATATATATATATATATATATATATATATATATATATATATATATATAAAATACATTGAGAGTAATCTTTCTTGGGGCACCTATTGCACCTTGCAATTTGAAGAAAATAGGTGCCTTGAGAAGGATTACTCTTGACGTATTATATATAAGTATATATATAAGCTAGTAGCAGTCGTGATGCAACATGGAAGACATTTTATGATTTTTAATATTTGAATATATGGTGATAAGAGTTACTGCTATGGTTAGTGTTAGTCTTATGGTTAATGGTAGTGGTAGGGTTATGGTTAAAGTTAATGTTAAGGTTAGAGGGAAGGTTAGGATATTATATGAATTTTATTCTATAATTATGTAAGGGTTAGTGTTACGGTTAGTGCTACTAGTATGGTTTAAGGTTAGTGTTAGGATTACGGTTAAGGTTCATATTATGGTAACAGTTAAGGTCAATAGTGTAATTAGGGTTTGTCTTAAGGTTAGTATTAGGGTTAGTATCATAGTTAACCTTAGCATATCACCTAGGGAAAATGGTAGGGTTATGGTTATAGTTAGGGTGAACCGTTTAAAGTTAGGAGTAATATTATGTTAAAATGGTTACAATTATATTTAGGGTTAGGGTGAGGGTGAGGGTGAGGATTAGGGGTAGGGTGAGATTAATATTGAAGTGTATCCAATTAGTATTAGTATGTTAACAACTATAATTAAATTTATGATTAAGGTTAGGGTTATAATTATGGTTAGGGGTTAGGATTAGGGTTAGTGGTTAGATTATAGTTTATTTGGGTTCATCTTAGGGTACATGGATCTATGATTAAGGTTGGAGGGAAGGTTACAATAAAGTTTATAATTAGAGTTTAAGGTTGAGGTAAGGGTTATAGTTAGTGTTAATACTTAGGTTATGGTTAGAACTGTGTGTGTGTGTGTGTGTGTGTAGATATGCCCCCTAATAATCTTCTCTCTCACTCTCTCTACTCCCTCATCTCACCATCATATCCCCATCTCTCTCTACCCCTATCTCTAAGATCTCTCTCTATTGAAAATATCTCTCCCCCCTCTCCTATCCCTTTCCACTCTCTGCAGATATTCCCCCTAATCACCCTTTCTCTCACTATCTCCCCTCCCTTATCTCACCATCATATCCCTCTCTCTCTATTGTCTCTAATATCTCTCTCTCTATTGAAAACATCTCTTTTTGGGTTCATATTAGGTTAGATGGATAAGGTTAGGGTTAGAGGGAAGGTTAGGATAAATATAATTAAAGGTTGAAGTTCTAGGGTTAGGTTTAGTGTTAATCTACTTAGGTTATGGTTTAAATTTAAGGTTAGAATTATGGTTAGTTTTGTAATTCTCTCTCTCTCTCTCTCTCTCTCTCTCTCTCTCTATATATATATATATATATATATATATATATATATATATATATATATATATATATATATATATATATATATATTCCTCCTAATTAACCTCTCTCACTCTGTCCCCTCTCTCATCTCACCATCATACCCCTATCTCTAAGATCTCTCTCTATTGAAAATATCTCTCTATTAAAAACATAATATGACCTCTCTCTCTCCCTCTCTCTCTCTCAAAGTTAATCAAACATGAATTGTAATATCTAATATATTAGATAAATAATAAGTGTTATCAAATAGTAAATTGACATTTATATTTTTTATTATATAAATATTTATTTTAAATATATTATTAATGTATTTAAATATATTTATTGTAGACATGGAAAATTGGCCAAAGGCTTAAATCAATCAAAAGGTGCATTAAATCATCAAAATAGCATGAAAAATCAATAAATGGAACAAAGGCAATTCAAATCAAAGGAAAATTCAATTAAATGATTAAATGAAGCTTGAAAAGGGGAAAAACACTACGAAATTGATTAAATTCAATTAATGACATAGTTGTTGAAAGAAAAAATCAAAATGAACCTCTTTCCCTTCATGGCTAAATTTAATTACTTTAATTAATTAATAAATCATAATTTCCCTCAACAAAGCAAATTGGAGACAAAATGGACATAAATCACTCACTTTTGTTGAAATGGTCCAGCCTTTTGAAACCATTTAAATGATTGTCCCCTCCTTGTCCCCTCATTTATGGACAAAGCAAAGCCAATTGACCTTACCCAAGCATAACCATGATCAACTCACTCTACCCCCTACCCTTGGGAAATTACTATAAGTATGAGGCATTTTAGAGAGCATTTCCATCTTAGAATTTCAATTGAAAAGCATTGTTACTATAGTCAATTGAGATCATTTTCTAAGAGCAATTGAAGCATTTGAGCATTTAGAGTTATCATTTTAGCATTTTATCATTGTATGGTTATCAATGGAGCTAGATTAAGCATAAATTCATCATAGAATAATCATTTAGAAGCATCATAGCAGCATTATTCTTGTTTTAGAGGTGTCACTAGTGAGGATTTGTAGCTGAGAGCTCACTTACCACTTCTTTCTAGAGATCCATGAGATGTTATAGATTGTAGTTGCATTTTAGAGTAAATTTCCTTTGTATTTAGCTTAAATTATTTCTACTTGATCTTAATTTCATGAAGGTGAATAATATCATCACACAAATGGCATCCGCTGTGGGGCATTGAGCCTCAAATACTAACAAATTTGTGATTTAAATCATCTTTGCATACATTTTTGTCTGGTTTCCCTGTGTTTTATGTAGGAATTTTCTAAAGTCACGCCTATGGGAGATCTATTCATGCTTAGAATCCTTACAGTGTCACTTTGGAAGCCTGATCTTACACCTGTTAGCTGGAAACTCACACCCAGAATGGCAAAGCATTCAACCTTTACAGCTTCAAATGATGCCTAAACACAGAGAAGTATCGTGTATCACTTATTTTCTATCGCTTTAATTTCCTCTTTACATTGCACTTTCCACTTAATATCATGCTTAAGGAGAAATTTTCTATCACGTAGTAATTGAGATTATCATGCCTTTGATCGTTAATGTTACGCTTGTGATAGTATCTTTATCTCTTTAGAAGCTTTGGATGTCGCTCTGCATTGACTATTTGCCGAAAATTTAGAGTTCTATTTACGCTTTGCATAATAGATTTACCACCTGTGTTATTATTAATGTCACTTGTGCACTGAGAAGTGTTGCGTCTAATCAATAAAGTCATGAATCTGAGTGATTTATTCATGCCTACTAGCTGGAGGATGTCGCCTGCATTTAATTTGCTATTTTCACGTTCAATTTGATAAAATTTGAAAATCTGACTCGCTGTGTTTGTTGTTAACCAATAAATGAGCAGACATCTGAGAGTGAAAAAGCTAGAAAGCAAGTTCAACAAGGAGGGAAAAGAATTGGAAAATAAAATAAAGAAGGAGAATCAAGTGCATACAAAGGCTGTCCTTGAATCCACACTAGATGAGGATGTCTAGGTATATGAGAAATATTTAGCTGTGATTGAAGCTTATAAGCAGAAATTTATGTCTCTAAATTGGATTTATGAACCTTGAGATTAAAGCTTCTTTCATTAAAATCTTTTGTATTGATTACATGCAAGTTTGGTTTCCCCTCATTGTGAATTGGTTGTGTTGGACTAACTTTTTGGAGGAGGGAGTTGGAGCAAATTGCCAAGGTGAGTAAGTGAAAAATGAAAATCAATAACTCAAAAATGCCCCTAGCCTTTTGCTAGCTACAAGGAAAGGTATTCTACTCAAACAAGCTTGCATTCCCTTAACTTGTGGCATTGTCATTTAAATCTAGCTTTAATAGGGAAGAAATTGAACCATACATTTCAATTCTAAGAACCTCCTTGTCAAGAGGTTGAAAAAGAACTAAGTGTTTGAAGTGTTTGGGAATCAAAAGGAAAGTTAGGGATATGCTCTTCACCTTCTTGGTGAAACAAACTCCCAAAAACTTTACTTAAAATTCAAAATCTGCCTTACTTGCAAAATGAACATGCTAGAGATTTAGTGGGCTTGCCTCTCGAATTTGCCTTAGCGAGGCTAGTGAGAGGGATAGCCCAAAGTGGGATACACTTTCTTTTTCCGTGAGAATCTGACCCACTATAAAATGAAACGCATGCATCCTTAATGGGGTGCATGACAAAGGGATTTTAATCTTCTCAAACTTCCTCTAGTAGTCCTTACGGATTGTGAAAAATCATGCCTCGGTGCGTGTGGGAAGCCCCTTAACATACTTGGGGGATGAGAGATTTTAATTCATTTGAATGGAACATTTATTAAATCCCAGCTAAATTAGAAAGGCCACCTTGTAAGAGCCATGTTTACGAACTAATTTGACTCTAGGTAGGCTGTTTGGAATTCATTCTTGTGCTATACTTGTGAAAAGATTTGAGAATATACACATTAGTTGTTGTGTAGAGACATTTATGTGTGTGTTATGTTTATTTTCAATTTTCAAAACAAGAAATTTTCAAAAATATCTGATCAAAAGTTTTAAAAAATTCAAAATCATATACCCTGGTCAGAGAAGTGTCGCCTAGACACAAAACAAACCCACCTATCAGAGGTTCAGTCATGCCTATGACTTATTCAAACATGCATATACACATTGAAGTCACGCTCATAGAAATTGTAAACACACCTAGAAAAATTGGAAACCCGCTTAGAAATAGCAAAATGCCACCTGGTAACCTACAGTGTGTCACCTAACTACAAACCAGTGCACACCTATAGGAGTTTTGGTCACGCCTATGCTTGGTTCAGTGTCACCCAGAAACATAAAAGGGAAAACAGTGGACATTTCTGGAGGGTTTGGAAAAATTTGGAAGTCATATTTGGATACCCTTTTTGGAGATATTCTTTATCAATGCAACAAATATATCATATCCTTGAAAATCATTTATAATGATGAGTCTATTTGAAAAAAAAATCAACCCTATTATGGAGAACAATTATCAAAATCAAGATCAAAATCTCCATTGGAATCAAGATGATGAAGTATCTGAAGATGAAGTTTCGGAAGCACTCCAAGATCCCATGTTCGTGAAAATAATGCAATTAGTTTTAGAGAGGAATAAAGAAGCATATTTCATGAAGTTCATTCAAGCAGGAGTTAAGCTTCCTCATAATTTTGATACATCAACCTTGAGGGAGAATAAGGAAAAACAAAAAGAGGCATCATCTAAAAAGTCATTGTTAAGATTAAGGTGTCCTTTTCTTTATAATGATGGGCCAACCACATCTCCATCTTCCTCACAAAAAGAAACATTCAAGAGAAACAAACTTATATTGGATCAAAGGAAATTTCATGATAAATCTAGTTGTGATCAAGATAATAAAGAGTATGAAGAGAAAGATACCACTCTCAAGCAAGATCTAATGCACAAACCTCCATATAGCAAGAGTAATCCATTCATCCTTCATCCATCTCATGAACCTCCATCTTCCAAAGCTTCCCAAATCCCTCCATTAAAGAGTGAGCCCATAGCTAGTACTCCTTTCATCTTTCGGTCACCTCACAAGGATTCACAACTATCCAAAATTCCTCCATCAAAGAATGAGCCTAATGATGACACTTTTCCCATTGACTATGTCTACCCTCAAGGGCTACCTCTAAAAGAAACCCAGGCTAACTTACATCTTGTTGCAGACCTTTTCCATGCTTCAAAGATCTTGGACCCCAAGGCTTCATGTGCTTCAATGCCTATTATACCCCTTCAAAAGGATCCTACATCATACCTCCAAACATCCCCCATACATATCCAAACATCTACCTTATCCTTAGAAGTGGCTCCATGTCAAGAAGATAATCCAAAGAGAAAAGAGATAAATAGTGATAAAGATCAAGATCAAGATTATACACAATCTCCTCCCATATTTGATGAAGGTCCCATATCCCTCGAACCTTGTGATGATCCCCTTGCATTCTTTCATGGCTTCCAAGATGATATCCTTCCATTCCAAGAACAAAGTACCCTTCCAAGTTCCACATCTTCTCCACTTCCCAAGCAAGATCAAGATATCCCTTCCATAACTTCCAATGAGCATATTGAAAATCAAGAGCAAAATACCATCTCTACATCATTCAAAGATCCTTGTCAAGATCAAAGCATCCCATCATGTCCTTTTCATATTCCTCCATGTTCACCTCAAGAAAATATCATTATTCCAAATCCCTTGCAAGATAATAAATCCCTTCAAGACTCTGTTGATCCTATCAAATGTGTTCCTATCAAAGCTATTCATGAGCCTATTGGTATAAAGATAAATCCTAAAGATAAGAACCTTGGCAATGCGGCTCCTTTCAAAGATATTGATATCCCTTTCACACCTTATATTCCTCCATTCAAACGAAACCATATTCCTTCACTATCCTCCAAATCCATTTTGGGTGCCTATGTCCCAAAACAAAAGTCTTCATCTCTTCCATCCATACTAGGTCCATATATTCCCCCATCAACCATTCCTATCATCCCTAGTTATCCATTCACTTACCCTACCATGTATCAAGATCAACAAAGGCACACATACTTGAAGAATGTCCAAACACCAATCCATATGAACCCTTCATATTATTCCTATTCATCCACAATTCCTAAGTCTTTTGGAAGCAATTTTGATGTACAACATAAAAATCATAAATCCAAGAATCCATATGTGTATAAAAATCATAATGTCCCATCTAATCGACATGTGAATGAAAAGAAAAATGAAATATCCAAAAGGCTGCAAAGGTCCACAAAGCAAAAAGAAAAAAATAAAATGTGGGTTCCTAAATCCCTCATTGAAGAAGTGCATTCAAAAGCATCACAAAAGGAAGAAAAATCAAAGAATATGTGGATTCCCAAGTCACTTTTGAAGGACTTGCACACAAAAGAAGAATCAAAATTGACATTCAAGCTTCCAAAGGCTTCCATTCCATCTCCTTCCAAACATTCTTCATCTTCTTACATCCCAAAATCCACCACCTCAAAAGGATCCTTACATACATCGTCTATCATTCCTCCATCATTCCACCACTCTTCAAAGTGTGTGTCAAAGTTGATCTTGCCAACATTCCCATCTGCAACATACCTTCTTCTTATCCTCACATTCATTTTCCAATGCATACTTTCCATACTTCCATCCCTCTTATCAATATCTTTGAGCATCCTAGTCATACCCATGGTTTATTACAACATATCTTTCAGAGGAGCATTGTCCAAAGATTTCGATGTTGAGAAAATATCAAAAAATACAAAAAAAAAAAGAAAAAAAGAAAAAAATGAAAAAAGAGAAAAAGTTCCTTGGTGAAAACCTAGCAATAGGCACCTTGGTAGAAAAATTAAAGAGAAATAAATCTATCTTATGGTAAAAACCACTTCTTGTGGCACCTTAGAAAAGTACCATGATGAAAACCTAGCAAACAGGCGTCATGCGTAATTTTTCCTTCTTGCACTCTACACTTGGGGGCAAAGTTTCATCCATTCTATCCTTCATCTTTCTATCATTTATCTCACTTACATCCATATTTCCTCTCTCACTTTTCATCTTGACAAGGTTGAACACATCCATGAGCATTAAGTATCTTGACATCTGTTATCCTTGCCATCAGCTTATGTACTTGTTGCATCCATGTTACCCTATCATGATCTTGCTTATCCCAAATTCACCTTCATTATTCCTTGATAGCTTTTTCATAATCCCAAAACATCTCATCATAGCCTCCATCACTCCTTTATCATGATTGTGTTATCTTATACACATCTTACCCAAATTGACCCTTGGTCTTGATCAAGATGAAGAACTTTTAAAAAAAAAAAATTGTTATCAAAAAATTCTTGATATGTCCACTCTTTTGGATCCCTCATTTTCATGGCAGCAGATCGTTATCCTATACACTATCTAGCCCTGCACAATTGACTTCCATGGCTTATCCAAAAACATGCTTCACATTGCTATATCATTTTTTCCTTAGCTTGGGTACTCTTGAGGAGATAGTCCTATGGGTCACATTCACATACTTCTTCCATCATAGCCTTTCCATCTCTAATCCATCAGCATGAAAATCCATCTTTCATGTCCTATATCTTGCTAGACATTGGGGGCAAACCAATGTGATCTTGTTTGAGAGCTGGTAAAAAGGAAAGCATAAAGTGCTTCTAGATGCATCTGGCATGAACTGAGTTTTTGTAAAATCTTGGAAGTTTGCTCAAGTCCAACATTTTTCCTATCCAATCGGGGCATTTGATTTGAATCAGCGGATTCAATAGTGCTATAGTCAGTCACGCATCAGAGAGACTTATCAGAGCTTCAGAAGAGAGTGATTTTCATGAACCTTTGATGGATATCATTGTTCATACCCAAGTATTTGAGCCTACAACTTGATCCTTGAGTCTTCATTGACTTTATTATTCAGGATTAAAAAATTGACAAAACACTTTAAAAAGATCAGAATGCTTGGAAATACTTTTTGAAAATCATGAAACAATGCAAAACACTTGAAGCTTTCTTTTGATGATCTTTACTTACATTGATTTTTATCACATCTTTTTAGCTAATCGATGAGGTTTCGACTAGATTGGCGATGATGGAGACATGATATTTTTCTTGTCTTTGAGTGACTATTTTGAGGGATATCCAATAACTTATGTGAATTCATCTAATGACGTGGTCATCAAAGAACCATCGAGGACTTTCATATAGGGTGGAAGGTTGACCTTTGTTTGTTTATGCAACATTGAATTCATTGAAATTGGTATTCATACCCTCATAGTTGGTTTATTCGACTAGTGTGGGTTGTACTAGTTTCCAAAAGGGTGTTACCAAAAGCGATATAAAAGCAGTATTCATATCATCATGTCAGTGGGCAGTGGTGATTGTATTGACTTTCTGGTCCCAAGATGCTCAATGATGAAAATTTATCCTCAAGGCATTTATTTGCTAAAAACTAGTGACACTTAGCTGCATTGCATTGCATTATCATGGAAGGTTAATTGCATTATCATGTTAGATTAATTGCATGTGCATTTGTTTGTAGTATTTTTCCAAGGACAAGGGGGTTCATGCAATCAAAATCTTGATCAATCATCAAATGGGGGGGTTCAATCAAGAATCAAGGAAAGTCCATAAATCAAATAAGTGTCCATAACATCACAGATCCATGAAGTCTATCTAATCAAAGATACAATGTCATCAAAGTGATACATACAAGTCCTGATCAATAACTAAAACATGATATTATATCAACAAACTAAAGGAGCTCCATAATCAATCATCTCAATAACATGTACTCTAGCTAGGTCAACCCATGACTTAAGTCTAAATATCTAAGAAGCTAAGGTTCGTATATATATCATTTACGAAAACGTGCCTATTTTGCAAATCAAGGGAATCATATCAGTATTTTATATCAGTGAATCATCTTACATCAATCAATCAAGTCAATCAAAGCAATCAAACCTATCATTATTTGTTTGTGTCTCTATGTCTTGAGAGTGAAGTATCAGTTTATCAATCCTATCAAGATCCCATATCAGTTTTCACACTGATCAAGATCAATCCTATCAACTGTATCAGTTTTCACACTGATCAGTTATCCCATATCAGTTTTCACACTGATCAAGATCAATCCTATCAACTGTATCAGTTTTCACACTGATCAGTTATCCCATATCAGTTTTACTATCCTATCAGATTGACAAATCACATTCATTGGTACCATTATCCTGTTATTATAATCACTTGTTTTGCTTAACTACAACAAACATATCTATCTTGGATATGCAAATTTGTGAGTCATGACATATCATCAATATTTTTCAGAAATGAAAACATATTGGACCAATTAATCAAAATCTTTCAAATCAAGGAATCAATATGTTTTATTTCTAAGGGGGCATATCATATCAGGTTATCATATCAGTATCATATCATATCAGTTTCATATCAGGAGGCAAATCACTATCAGATCAGTTTATCATATCATATCAGGCAGCATATCACTATCAGAGACAGTATCATATCATCGTACCAACTATCAGAGGTATCAAGGAATCACAGAACTAGAATAGAATCATATCATCATACCAAGGGAATCTTTGAATCAGTGTTCTTCACACATCAACTCAAAGAGGGGCATTTGTAGACATGGAAAATTGGCCAAAGGCTTAAATCAATCAAAAGGTGCATTAAATCATCAAAATAGCACGAAAAATCAATAAATGGAACAAAGGCAATTCGAATCAAAAGAAAATTCAATTAAATGATTAAATGAAGCTTGAAAAGGGGAAAAACACTACGAAATTGATTAAATTCAATTAATGACATAGTTGTTGAAAGAAAAAATCAAAATGAACCTCTTTCCCTTCATGGCTAAATTTAATTACTTTAATTAATTAATAAATCATAATTTCCCTCAACAAAGCAAATTGGAGACAAAATGGACATAAATCACTCACTTTTGTTGAAATGGTCCAGCCTTTTGAAACCATTTAAATGATTTTCCCCTCCTTGTCCCCTCATTTATGGACAAAGCAAAGCCAATTGACCTTACCCAAGCATAACCATGATCAACTCACTCTACCCCCTACCCTTGGGAAATTACTATAAGTATGAGGCATTTTAGAGAGAATTTGCATCTTAGAATTTCAATTGAAAAGCATTGTTACTATAGTCAATTGAGATCATTTTCTAAGAGCAATTGAAGCATTTGAGCATTTAGAGTTATCATTTTAGCATTTTAGCATTGTATGGTTATCAATGGAGCTAGATTAAGCATAAATTCATCATAGAATAAGCATTTAGAAGCATCATAGAAGCATTATTCTCGTTTTAGAGGTGTCAATAGTGAGGATTTGCAGCTGAGAGCTCACTTACCACTTCTTTCTAGAGATCCATGAGATGTTATAGATTGTAGTTGCATTTTAGAGTAAATTTCCTTTGTATTTAGCTTAAATTGTTGCTACTTGATCTTAATTTCATGAAGGTGAATAATATCATCACACATTTATATATTAGGTTTAGGGTTGAAGTTCCATTTGGTTTAGTGGTAGGGTTAGCATTCTATTTTGTATTGAGATAAGGTTCAAAGTTGTTTTGTGTTAGGGTTCATGTTTGATTTGATTAAGGTTTGGGTGATTTATCGTTTAGTTAGGTTTATGATTATGGTTTAGTTTGGTTTAGTATTAGGTTTATGGTAGATTATATTTTTTGGTTAGGGTTAAAGTTTAAGTTGTTTTAATATTTAATTACGATTAGAGTTAGAGTTATAATTAAATTTATTTTAGGGTTAGGTTTCAATCTAATTTAGTGTTAGAGTTAAGTCTCAATTTTGTTGGGTAAGTCTCAATTTATTTCGGGTAATATTGTGATTTGAAACATTAACATTTACTGTTAGAGTTAAGTCTCAATTTAGGATGATGTTGTGATTTGAAACATTAATTTAAAAAATATTACATAATTAAATTTGAATTTATATATATATATATATATATATATATATATATATATATATATATATATATATATATATATATATATATATATATATATATATATATATATATATATATATATATATATATATATATATATATATATATATATATATATATATATATAATATATTATGAGTTAATATTTTCAAAAATTTCATGATCCCTTTCTTTAATGATAGACTTATATTAAATAAATATTCAAGAATGAATTATTTCTCTCTAAAATTTATTGTTCATGGTAATCCTATTACTTTCAAAGAACTCATTAAATATGATTAATAATAAAAACTAATAATAAATTATTATTAGAAAAGTAAGGTGTTTCTATATTATTTTTATACTTTTCTAAGAGTAGTGATATTTCTAATAGAAAAATATAAAAGAATATAGAAACGTTGTAAATTAGAAAATAAGAGGTATCTATTTTTTCTTAATATTGAACTATTATTCTTTTTAGAGTAATATGTTTCTAATTAATATTTATTAAATATAAAAAATGCAATTTAGTTATACAATCTTAATATCTTGGAATAGTTAAATCTTAAGACTATATATTACTAAATCTACTTATATATACTTTTTTATTCTTTGTGACATTGAAAAAGAAAATCTGAAAAAGCAAATTCCAAAAAGCAAAATGGCATTTGACATTTTGATTTATTTTGATTTTTTGAATGTCATTTAACATTAATTATTTTAATTCTACTTTAAAAAAAAATTATGAGTAACTCACCACAAATCTTTTTTTGATACGCTTTCTGAAAAAATTGACGTTAACTAACAAAATAGAAACATCAATAATAGAAGTTATAAATAATAGACTATGAAATCTTATTAGTCTAGAAAACTCTTTTACTTTATGGGATAATAATATTAGGAAACATTAGCCACAATTGGCTATCCCACCATTATATGGTAAAGGAGGAAGCAAAACTAAGAATGATAGAACCACATGTAAATGGACACCTCCCATATTAGGTTGGTTTAAACTAAATTTCGATGGGGCCTCAAGAGGTAACCCAGCTACTGCAGGGATTCGAGGTATAATCCATGATTGGAAAGGAGCAACCATTATTAAATTCACAAATCCTATTAAACCTACAATGAATAACATGGTAGAATGTAAGGCAGCCCTAGATGGAATCAAGTTGTGTAAGCAGTTGGGCATCTCAAAAATAGAAATTGAAGGGGACTCCCAAATTATTATTAATGCAATTAGAACTAAGAGAACTCCTAACTGGAAACTAAATTTGAAGTTAGAAGATATTTTAGAAATCCTTAACACCATCCCCCAATATGAATTCAAACATATATATAGAGAAGGGAATATAGAGAGGCCGACCTACTTGCTAACAAGGGAGTTGATGGTGATAATTTGGTTAGCAATGAACCCTAGAATCAGTTAACACATTAGAAAATTATAGCACTATCTACCATCATTATTTTATTAAGATATCTTTAGTTATGATCCTTGGTAAGGAATATTTCACAGACTTAGCATAATTCTATTTGAGTGTCCCTCCAGCACTAGTACTCATTACTTATTTGTGCAAGACAGTAAGCTTTGAATTATTATTATAGCAATTAGAGATAACCATCTTCCCTTCATAAGCCTAGATTAGAGACACATGGCATGATAAGTGTCATCTCATGAGTAACTATATTAACTTCACTCCCCATGATTAAATTATGGTGTCAGGATCCCTAGGACTTAGTAAACACAGATTTTGGTAGATATTATACTTTTCGAGAAGTGAAATATAAAGGCTGGCATGAGCAGCCTCAGCGGAAGAGAGAAAACTTTAATAATATCAAAATAAAATCATGTAGGGGTACATCTATCATTATTATGACTGAAAGGATTATTAATTATCAATTTTTGGAAATCATGGAGAAAATAGCGTAAGATCACTCATTACCACTCTCTAAATTTCCTTCTTATACCAATTCTACCGGTGTAATAGCTATCTTTCTTGAACTTGTTTTATGCATAAATTTTCTTAGTTTTTTTCCAATCAATGGAGTCTATATTGATTACCTTTGCCTTAAACGACAATAGGGCGATGGCATTTAGAGGTTGTATCAAGCCGGAGAAATGGAATCAAATGCTCAATCCACTCCCAGATTCTGCAAGAAGGGCATTAGAGAGAGGAATTGGAGACCACTTCTTCGATAATGAATTCACTTACAGAACCAATGGAAGTATTATTGGATAATTCATTGCCCTCTCTGTGTTCACTGGTAAAAAGAAAGAAGAAATCATACAGGAAGCACAGATCATCTTCGACGATGACCTACTTGGGGGGCTAGAAAATATGGTTCATTGCATCGACAATCAACTTACTATACCTTACCCCGAGGTCACAATGAAGATGGAGATAAAGAAGTTATCGAAAATACCTAATTCTCAGTGCATCCCTATGATGACTTTCAAAAATGAAAGGATTTTTGATGACCACTGGCCAGAGATGTCTAGGAACCTAAATTTCTTATACAAAACACTCCAAGATGAGATGGAGATGGACTGGGTGCTCAACTACTGGAGAAATGAAGGCTTTGACATACCTACAGACGTAGACAAAGATGAAGTGAAAAACCTACATATCATGGCCCCTGAAGTTAAAAGATGCACCCGACACTCGAAAATGGCAGAAAATGAAGAAGAGTGTATTGTGATTATGAGGAAGAATGACAACATATGGAGTTGCAAGATGCTCTGGAAGGAATAAGCTTTCTGGAAATTGCCATGAAATAGTTGGTATCATGTGTTTCTTTTTGGGTTTCATGTTTTGTTTAAATGTATAGAAACTAGCAAACTACCTAGTAGAAAGTAAGTTTCATTACCAGGACTACATAGGATTTTTAATATTATGTATATGGGTACAAGTCCTCATGGTTTTTTGTAAAACTCTTTAAGTGATAAGTGATATGTGAATACTTAATACTTTATTAAGTGCAGTATAAGCAACTTTCTTTAATTCTTGAATGACTATTAATTAAAAATTAGTTTGAATGAACTATAATGAAATTTTAACTATTTTAGATTCATTTAGAGTAGTTTAGATTTAGCTGCTAGTGCTATAGAAGATTTTTCTATCTAAAACCCTTCGAATACCTTCAGATCTTTATGATGTTAACCCCTACCAGAACTGCTAAAAAAATAAAATTGAACAGTCTTAGTGAAATTTTAAATTATTTTAGTTTCTCTAAGAGTAATAGTGAAATGTTAATTATTTTAAAAAATTGAATGACTTATAGTGAAATTTTAATTATGTTTAGTTGAGATTAACCTATTAGAGATATAGTAGATGTTATTATCCAAAACCCTTTGACTACCTTCAGATCTTTAAGACACGATCCCCTATCAGAACTACTAAAATTTGAACAGTCTTAGCAGCCCAAGTGACCTATAACCACCATTTGAAATATGGTATATAAAATGCTTTTTCTTGTTTCCACTTAGTGTATATCAAGTTAATTCTGATCATCTGTCTAAGGTCTTAATTTAACAGACGTTAGTATGGATACCCCAATTAAACTTACTTGCAATAGGAGCCAATTGGCTTTTGGTGGTGTGATACTGACTAAGCATCTCAAGAGGGTTATGTTGGATAATCACGCTCTCATCCTCAAGGAATTCTTCCGTATTCTTGGGCAATAATTTCTAAGTAATTATGACATGTATAGAGTTCATTCTGACATTACTTCAATGTTTGTTGTTGTTACCATATACTAGGGTAATGAGAAACATGATATTATGAGATTATGTTTCAAAATCTTCAAACAAAGATTTCTTGGAAATTTGGATAATATCCTCCAAAACATCAAAGAGGATCTAACGATCTCCAGACCTCATTTCTATGATATGCCTTCAATAAAGGGGAACCATATCCCCTCTAACCCAATCGTGGCAACTAAAAATCTCAATGCATTTAGAGAAAGAGAACCCATCATCAAGAGGAATGTAGACTTCTTACTAATTTATATGCATATTAGGAAGTCCTTAGTGGAAAACTGGTTCTATGAGTATTGGCACAAAGATGAGGTGGGAGATACAAATATGGCATGCTTCTCTGACTCTGAGTCAAAACATTTAGTAGAAATCTGGCTAGAAGAAGGGGGACACAGTAAGAAAAAGAAATAGTGTATCTTCGAATCTGAAGGTTCAGGAACACAGTCAAGGAATTGATAATGGAATCCTAGAACTTCATTTTCTCTGACTCTCCCTCTATTAAAATTCTGCTAGTCTTTATACTTATTTTGTCCCCTAGGACTTCCCTTCTATAACCCTCCAGCATTGTTCATTATTGATTCAAATGTAGACATATTTGAAGAAACTATCAGAAGACCCTAAGACCTTTCATGCATTTGTTTTGTATTTACTATTTACCAACAAAAGCAATGATTTTCTAATAATTTGGGATCATTTTAGTTGTGTTTAAAGTTATTAAATATGTAGAATGCAACTTTCTGTTAAGAATTTCTTCACATATTAATGTGTTCTATATGTAGCAATATCTCTTTTAATTCCAGTTATATTTCCATGGTTCTTGCATCTGATATTTGGTAACTTAATAAGCCTTCATATTGATCTAAATTTTATTGTCCTCTCTTTATTCTATCACATAAATTCCCTTTAAGAACTGTTATAATTAGGATGACCTAATCTTATATCCATGTCCTTTTGTATATATGTGTGTGTGTGTGTGTGTGTGTGTGTGTGTGTGTGTGTGTGTGTGTGTGTGTGTATGTATGTATGTAATATGAAATATATGTAAACCTAGGCATCAAAGACATATAGGTCAAGATGATGAGTGCAGTGAGGTTCCCTAAGTTTAGTATAGCAAGATTATACTCGCATCGAGACACAAGGAAAGTCAAGATGGCTAGATCCAGATCATAGAAATTCCTTTTAAAAGTGGAAGGTGTTATGCTCACTGTGCCACGTCTTGGACAATGTTGTAAGAAATCCATGATCAGCCCAAATGTGGGGCATCTGCAGCAAATAGCCAAATCCCATCTCCCTCAAGTCTACCCATCTTGGATCGTTGAGATCCCGAACGCATCGCAGTCTAGTCACTCGAGGTGCTCTAACGAGCAATGCAGGAAAGTTCTCCTGCAAGCCATTTAAACCCAAACCAGATGTCATAACATATCATGATAGATGTATAAAATCAATATAAAACATCTTAAAATCAAACATTGTCAGGACCCATGTCATTTTGCTCAAAAACATTAAAACATGTCATTTTTCTATACTGTGCGATACTATTTTTTGACTAAGTATCGTGCGATACTTTCTTCAATAGCAGTGTGATGGTATCTTTGCCTATGATACTTCGCATAGAATCACATGATATTTCATCTAGTATCATGTGATACTGGATTCAATATCAGTGTGATACTATTTTGACCCACGAAGTATCGCACGATAGATATCCGCAAAGGGTGCGATGCTTAGAAAGTATCGTATGACTTTTCGTACGAGGAAAATTTGAAAAAGTTTAAAAACTTTAAAAACATGTTTTAAATTGACATTAATGCTCATAAATGACCTACAAAGAGAGTTTTTCTAAAAACATACCGGGGTACCATACTGCGGAGGCCACTTATGCAACCGAGCGCACTCAAATCGATGCCTGTGGACCAGAATCGCTGCTTGCTGGGCCATTTTCTCTCTAAGCTCTCGAGATTCTCAAATCACTAAAAGACAAATGATTTTGAAAATGACCTTTTTACCCCCTTTTATAGCATTTTGACTTTTTGACCTAATTTTCAAAACACCTCGAAATTGCGTGAAAATTGCACCCCTAGCTAATTTCGACGTCTTGGATCTATTTTTAGGATTGAAATCAAAATCAAAGTTCATTTTCATAGTCAAAATCGCATTTCAAAAATTTCACCCTCTTCTGTGTAGTTGATTGACCATTTGAGGCCTGATCCTTCGATCTTTGTTGAGGCACCTTCATTTATTCATCCCCATCTCTTTCAAACTCCTAGTCTTTCATTCATTTTCATCCACTTCATCTCTCTGAGGTTTGACTTCATCTTTATCCTATATCTTTCTTAGTCAAACCTAGTCAAACTAGGGCATATCTTCACTGCTTGATGGTTATCCTATCATCTTTTCACCTTTGATTATGATTTCTAGTGACTTGATCAAGTTTATCAATTTGTTGTTCTCCTCTACCTGATTTCAATTTTGATTCTGAGGGGGCAGTACCTATCAGCTTTAATCTTTGATTCGGCTTATCAATCAACTTTGCTTGAGATTCTTATCTCTTATTTGAGACTTGATTATCACCTAGCTATATAGGTGTTGTTCTTATCTTTCAGCTTATCTTTGTTAGCTTATGCTTATGCTTGTCCTGATATGTTCCCATCCATTGAACACATGTCTGGATTGTTTTGTGATCCCAAATCGATCTCACATTTCAATTCCATTCTTTGACTGCATGTGATCCCAAATTGATCTCACATTAGTCAAAGAGGGGCAAATGTATGCACCCTAAAATGGTCGCCTAGACTTTGGGCCCCCATTCAGCAATTTATCAAATCCCTGAATCAATATTTTCAAAAATCAACATTTTTCAATTATATCAATTTCCTTGATCAAATCCTATTTTATCATTTTCGATTATTTGCCTTGGGCTAACCATTTTATTCTAAAGTCTTTATTTATTTAAAAGGAATTTCCTCCCCTTTTATTAAATAAAAGCCTCCACTTTTCCTCTTATCCTAAGTTGCACAAATAAAGCATTATTCTTATTTTATAAAAAGAAGAAAAGCACTTTTTATCTCATATGGACACAAAAGTCAACTCTTATTTTCTCATTGGAGGATATTTGTGCACATGGATTGCTCCTCTTTGATGCTCCACCCTTGATTAAATCTTTTGCCTCTTAATCTCCATGGTCCATTCCTTTTCAATTCCTTTAAAAGGAGAGCTCTTTTCTCATTCTTAGACCCCAACTTTTTATGCTAATCTTATGCTGCAGGATTTCTTGGAGACTTTGGAGCTTTTAGAGATCATTTCTTGCATTCTAGTTTCATTTCTTGCATCATAGCTTTCATGGCATCTAGCTTAGTTTCTGTTATGCTTTAGATTAGCTCGCATAGCTTAATTAGCAAGGGTTTGTAATACTTTTCTTTCATAGCTTAGCTTGCATCTTCATTCTTAGCATAGCTTGCATTGCATTGCATTTTCATTGATTCTTGAGGATATTGGCATTCTTTCCCTTGTCTCTTTGAATCTCCCATTGTGTGGTTTACTAGCAAGGTTGCATGCTTCAATAGCTCTAGCTGAGAGCACCATCAATATCCTTGTGACTCCATGCCTAAGGAGCTCTAGGTCACTTTCTCAAGGTTTCCCATTCATGGATTCCCTTGGAAGTAATGACTTAGAGAAGTGCACTATTTAGTGTGTACATTTTTGGTGCCCACCGTCATACATACATACATACATACATACATACATACATACATACATACATACATATATATATATATATATATATATATATATATATATATATATATATATATATATATATATATATATATATATATATATATATGTATATATGTAAATAGATATATCTCTATGTATTTATTTCTTTTCATTTGTTTCTCTATATTAATACGTATATACATACATATATAGATATTCATAAAGATATATAGGTATGTATATATTTATTCATATAGGTCTTTCTTTAGATATATATGTATGTGTATATTTATATAGGGGTAATTTAGTCACACAAAGAATATATGATCTCTTTGCCCTATATATTGTATATATATTTATATGTATCTTTTTTATTTGGTTTTCTAACTGAGGCTTATTAGCTTCTCTCTATTTTTGTTCTTGGGTTGATATGGTTATCATTCTATTCTTAGTGGTTCAGACTCACATCTAGCTTTCAGTATGTCGATGGGTGTCCTAATGCTATAGTATTCTCTTCATTATATAGAATCGGTTCTATATTTGCAGCAACCTCTGACACTATCACACCTTAAGATTCTCCTATTATGATTGGCTATCTGGGCTTGTCTTATTTAATGTGTCCCTCCCTCTCTTTTGTTTCTATGTATGGTTTCTTTCCTTGCTTCTGGCCTGTGTGCTTCTCCTGCTTGGTTCATTCTTGTATGAAGATCTCTAATCTTGAAGTCAACACAGAAACCCTATGGTGACTTCTGGATTAGGAATCCTAATTTATTTTTTGTTTTTGGTGCTTCTTCTTCTTTTGTGTTTTTTGGTTTGGGCTCTTTGTCTCTATTTTGTCTCTTGGCCTCTTCTACTTTCTGACCCTTCTTTTGGTCTTGCTCTTCCCTCTGGCCTCCTTTTATCTTCCTCGGCTATCCTTTGCTTATTTTGGTTCTGGCCTGGTTTTCTTCTTTGGTTCTGGCTCCTCCTCCCTTTCTTCAGCCTCCCTCGTGGCCTTTTTTCTTCTCCTCTGTTTCCTTGGTTGGCTCTATTTCTTTGTTTTTTTCTCTATGGCCCTCCCTAGTTCTTTTGGCCTTCCCTATCTCCCTGCCCTTGTGCTTCCCCTATCTCCTTCTCTTGGTTTCCCCTACCTTTTCTTCTCTTTTTGCCTTGCCAGTTTCTCTTCCTTGTGTTTTCTGTTGGTTCCTTTTCTCTTCTCTCTTTGGGGGCCTCCCCTTCTCCTTTGGTCTTTTGGTTGCTTCTTTTTTCTTCGGTTCTATTATCAACCCCTTGTCTTCTTTCCTCCTTCGCTCTCTTCCTCTCTTCCTTTTCTATTGTCCCCCTCATTGCTTCTTCATTTTGCTTGTCCCTCTCTTTTCTTTTTGGGCTCTTTGTGGTGGTTTTTTCTATTGTTTTTCTCTTCTTGTGTGGGCTAGCTGTGTTGTTGTTGCTTCTTTCTCTCCTTCCCTTTCTAGTAGTTTTTTTTGGTTTCTTTAGGAGAGCCCTTTTTAGGCTAGACCTTTTAGCTTTCGTATGCAGGTTGGAGGAGACTATGTTCGCTTGCCCCATTTCATAAGGGTAACATTAAGTTTCTCATCTCAATTTTAGGAATTTTTTAGTATTTATGATATGGATTAATCTTTTTATAGAAGAGACTAACAAGGATCTTAGCTAGATTGCTCAAGTTATTTTAGGTCAGGAGGAACATAAGTTGTGAATGATATTCCGGTCGTGACTAAGATCGACCAAATGTTAGACTTCTATACTAAAGACTACAATTTTGATATTGCTTCGAGTAAAAGAAGATAATGGTTTTTCACAGCTTTGAGTAAAAGAAGAGAACAGTCTGATCCAAAGGAAGATCATCCACATTAGATCACTGCAAAAGGAACATTAAAATGTTACTTAGTCCAATCAAGAACACGAATAGTTAATAGTAGAGTTTGTAATATTTGTTTTAAATAAATTTGTAATCAGAGGGTATGCCCTCTTAGAATACCATGTATTAGAATTCGAACCACGTTCCTAGACAAGGTTGGAGGTTTTCTCCACCTCACTCTTTCCTACTAGCACCTACACTGAGTGAGATTTATGTAATTTCTTAATATGATCAATAAAATTCTTGGCTTCGGCCTTTTACTAAGAAAAATAATAATAATCACAATCATTTACGATAGCATATTAAATTGAAAACGTATGGAATTCAAAAAGTCCTACCATCTCAGATGGTGGAAGGCCAACAATTTCATAATTGCAACCCATTTTCTTTATCTTTATCATAGCTCTTTTTAAATGAAATTAGTGCATTCGCCTCTCATTATTCCCAAATTGATTTTCCACTTGCATGACAACGAAGGAGCTCCATACAATTCTGGAACTATACATCTTTTGCACGCCTTTCAGGCCATAAAAGTTGGGGTTAAGAAGTTTTTATTTTCTTACTAGCAGTTGGTGATTGTTTTCATAGAAATCATGGAGATGAAGGGCTCGTATTGTAGTGTTTCAGATGTTTTGTCTCGTATCTATACCGAGCTAGCTTATTTTCCTACTGTGGATGAAGCTGGGAGATTTCTGGCATTATTTTCATCATGATTCTATGAATCTTCATCCTTTGTGCACTCTAATGTCATATGCATCCATGGTGCTCGTTGATTCCTTTTAGTCTTGAAAATGATCAACACCACTTTTTTCATTATTACACAAGGTTCTTGAAAAAATTTCTTCTCTAAAAATATAATATCAATGCTTTATTTCTGCAACTTTTGTGAGTTGAGAAGTAGTGATTGACATCATGGATATAATACATTTGACAGTGTGGGAATTCTACCTTGGTACAAATATATGTTTGAATTTCATTTGGGCATCAAAACATTGATGGTATTGTTGAATCAAGCATCCTCAAATAGGGTTCCACTCTTGTAGAGGATCTATACATTGATACAACTATTTTTTGGCTACCAAGAAAGTGTGATCTACTTCCACTGATAGGTAGTGTGATCTACTTCACTCATGTGAAAAGAGTATTTAGGGATTGGTTTGAGTTTTGAATGAAGAGGCATCGATAATTGTACTATTATTTGAGTGTAAGTTAATATTCCCCCTTTGGTATGTATTGATGCTAAGAAACAATATCACCAATGTTGATTTATGTTCATACATCTTTGTTCTGAATCATATAATCAAGCAACCATTTCCTTCAATAAAATTGTTTGATAATTTTTTATCAAGGAAAAAGGGAAATTTGAGCAAAATCCTATTAGGGATATTACAAGCATGTTGTGTGGGATGATAGGTGTGAATTTGTTGTGATATTTTTATTTCATTATTTTCTTCTTAAGTGGTGTTTAAGCCTTTGAGTATTGAGGTATTGAGATGTTGTCGATATTGTGAGTTTTCTTATATGCGATGCTATTATATTACATAGTTTTATGGATACTATGCTTAGGATTTGAAGGGTTTTGGGTGTATCTCTATGTTCAGGGCATGAATTGACTAGAGCCTTGTAATGGCTTGATGATGTCATAATTGGATGGGTGGAGAACATTATTCATTTATTGGAAAGTCTTCTTAATGTTTCTAAAATCTTCTTATGTAGGTGACAAAAGATTATAAATCTTTTTTTTTCTTGGTAAAGGATTGTCGCATGATTGTAAACTATGGGAGTGGTGTTTTCCTTATGGAAGAGTGTAAGATATTAGCTAAACTTAATTGTGATATTCCCAAAGTATGTACATATTTTATAAATAGACAGTGGCCATACATTACAACATACACACATGCACATATGATTAATAAATAAAAATGAACTTTATGATTAATGTTTATTCATTTCTTCTTTGTCCTAAATAATTTATAATTAGATAAGAATGTGAAGAAAACTATATTTGATGTCATTACCTTGAAGTGGCAACAGGAGAGGATTGTACATAATTTTTGAGCATGATATTTCAATTCTTTTGGGGAGCTGAGAAGATGCAAATAAATTAGTGAGGCATTATGTTGAGCTTTTGAAGGGTTGTAACATGTTAACTACTTTTAAGTGTCCAGTCATAAAACTTATATTTGATGCAGCCTTATAGTTCTATTTTGGATTTTTAATATTAAAAAATAAAATTATCAAGTATTTTTAAAATAAGAGACCAGTAAAATCTTTTTAAGGCATATTATAGAGTAGATCAATAAATAGTATAATCTAAATCATATTTTGAAATATTATATAACTATCATATCTATATTTTGAAAAATATTATTTCAATTAAATTCATTATATTTTTACTTTATAAAATACTTATTCCTCTAGAAAATTATATCTCTTAGCTTATTTTACTTATATTTTTCAATATATAGGTATGCTAGTTCTAGGACTTCGTATTTTTTCCACCAAGTGGGTGGCAATTGCCAATGAAACTATCTGGGGACTCTACCCTGGAAACAGTTGCATACCCACTTTTATATCTTCTAAATTTGTGATAATAAATGTATAATGCATTTTGTACCCCTTCCCTTCTGAACCGATATAATATGGTTCTAAAATCCAAGATTCAAACTAAGAAGTCTTTAAATGTGAACATAGGCAAGGCGTTAGTGATGAGCCCCCGAGACTTAGGTTTGGCCCCATAGGGTTTGTCTTTAAGTTTAAAATGATATTAATTCACTTCTTATCAATGATAATTCACTTTGAAAATATATTAATGAAGGTTATATGTAATATGCTCATATATCTAATATTTAATGATATTGATCACATGTTTCGAGTTGTAAAGACATGTGTGCAGATACAAGTATTGGGGCATGGTGAGGAAACAAGAAAGCACAACTTAGGTACACAATAATAATTGTTGGCATTATAGTGATAGTATATTTTATCTAATCTCAAGTTGAAATTTCATCATAGGAACACTTGGTTTGGTGACTTAAAATAAACCTAGTGGTAGATGTTCTTGATATTATAGCTATTACATTGAAAATTCATGCATTATTGTTATGTTGCATAGTAGCGACATTAAGTAATTTCACATAAGACATAGTTTGTAATCTATGCTATTTTCCACTTGTGCATAATAATGAATATATTTATGATGCATTAGATGTTATTATTTTTATTAGATAAAAATTAGATTTGTAAAAAATCTACATGTTTTGATGAGTATTTTGTCCTCCCGACGTCGGCGCATCAAGGGTTCCTCTCCAATTCTAATTTGTTACGAAGTTGTTTTGGGTAAGTGAACTCTTTATCTATATAGTAATTTATTAAGTTGAATCTTTGTTGAGCCTATGATAGTCAAGATATAGACCTCTCCTTGAGTAGTAGGAATTTGATTCTAATCAATTGTTCTTATCTTTTCTTAAATAAGCATTTTATTGTTCATCAAATTGTAAATGTATGTGTGTATACATATAGGTGTGTGTGTGTGTGTGTGTGTGTATGTGTATGTGTATGTGTGTTGATATTTTGTAGCTTCTATCGGATAAATACTATGAGACTAAACTATTGAAGATATGTTAGATAGTGCTAATGCATTGGGGAGATCACTGGATACATTTAATATGTTTAATCACTACGTTGAGTGATGTTGGAATTACTGTTGTTGTCATTCATGTTTTGCCACTGATGTCAACATATGTTTCTATGAAGAGAGCATGCTGGTTATTACAGTGTACGGATACTGTACAGATGTTTCAGAATGTGTGAAGTCAGTTGTGTGTACAGGAAGGTGTTGTGATCTTATATCTAAGATTGCATGATATAATATTTCATATTGGTTGAGGTACAAAAGATTTGGTGAAGACTAGTTACTGGACAGTGATAGTGGAAGCTGATAGAGTAAGTCTCTGAGTTTTGGGTATATCTTACAGGTGATGAGGATTCAGTGTATGTGAGCTTAAGGGATGAAAAATAGGGTACTGAAGAATTTTCAATGATCTTAGCAAGGTACAGAAACTAGGTTGACATTATCTATGGCATATGTTCTGGAGATGACCTATTTGGAAGCCAACTTCAGAATTGTAGTGTGTATCATGAATGGCAAGCATGGATTATGGATGTCCATCCTTAATTATTGAATTGTAATTGTATACTTGCCTTAGATACTATGGGTATCTTAGCAAGGGGTTATGTAATCATTTGTATATTAGGAAAGCCTAATTGGTTGACCTGAACATTTATTTTGTAATAGGGTATATATATAAGATATTTTCTTTTGAAAAGATATGGCAGAATGTATGTGATGTAAAAGATGATTGTGGAAGCTATGATCTTGTGTCTGCTAGATGTAGAGTAGAGTATAAACTATATACTTCATTTGAACTAATCAAGCAAAGATAGTTGCTATCAGATAGTTCAATATTGTGTAATTATTTACATACACTTGTGTTGAGAACAATGAGTTCTGAAGGTGGACATAACCTTCTTTGGGCATTGAGCCTACCTTATTTTTCTTGACTCCTAACATGGTCTATCCTCTAACAAGGACTGTGTACTGTAATGTTTTAATCATCTCCTAATAGGGCTAGATCTTCTAACAAGGATACTATACTCTTAGTACATCATTAGTGGGTGTTAATTCCCACCGGGGTTTTACCTCTAACAGGGTTTCCTTGACAACAAATATTATTTTATTGTGTTGGCATTCATTGTGTTCATTTGATTTGACATTGTTGCTATTCAAAGTTTAAGTTTAATAATATGTCATACAACTAATTCACCCCCCCTCTCAGTTGTGTTGGTGGACTATTATTCCTAACAATTGGTATCAGAGCTATTGGTCCTTAGAGAGAAAGCTTAATAGCATGAGGTAATCTTGGAGATGGAATTCTATAGGAAGGATAGTCCAAAATTTGATCTTGAAAACTTTGATAGTTGGAAGAACAAGATGCGAACTCATCTGCTATGTTTGGGCATCGACTACTGGATGATTACAAAGAATGAAAAAATCATGAAGGCTGAGGATTAATTGGATAAAGCTATTGATGATGAAAAGAAGATATTTTCATATAACATGGTCGCAAGGGAAGCACTGATCGCTGGCGCACTCTCTGAAGGAGAATTTATTGAAGTTAAAGATTTGGATTCGGCACACAAGATTTTGACGAGATTAGAAGCATTGTATGAAGGAGACAAGTTTACCAAGCAAGCGAAGTTACAGAACTAGAAAACAAGGATGGAGAAGCTACAAATGAAGGATAATGAAAACATTAGGGCTTATGTACAAAGAGTTACAGAGGTTGTGATTGGAATTAGAAATTCTGGAGGCACTTATGAAGCGGAAGAAGTCATTGCGAAGATCCTTAGATCATTGACTCTAGTCTACAAGAACAAAGTTCAGGCTATAGAAGAAATTATAGCCTTGACTCCAAACTTTAGCAGAGAAATGTTGATTGCAAAGCTAACTAGTTACCTTTGAAGCTACAAAAAATGTGTGATTTTGTACCTAAAGTTGAAACAACATTTAAGGCATCTACACACGAGAAGATAATATCTGCACTTCCGAGCACCAGCAGTGAGAACATAAAAGAAGAGCTTGGTGAATATGCTGATGAATGGGAACAAATACAAGAAGAAGAAAGAAAGCTAGATGAACTTTTTGCACTGATCGCTAGAAGAGAAAAAAGAGGTAAGGGTAAATTTGAAGGAAAGTTACCTTTGAAATATTTTTCATGCAATAAGATAGGTCACTTTACATCTAGATGCCCTACAAGAGTTCCTAAGCAAAAACCTAATTTTTTCAAGCCTAAGTATTTAAAAGAAAATGAATGTTATTATGCTAGTGAAGGTATCTCTGATGATGATGATTGTGATTATGAAGAGATTGGATTTATTTCTATTAAAGATGAAAAACCAGTACATGAGGAAAAATCTTTAGTATCACATGTTGACAAGAAATCTGAATGGGTTATAGACAATGGTTGCTCACATCATATGACTGGAGACAAAAAATTTTTTGTTCAACTAATAAAGTATGGTGGTGGTGTTGTAAGATTCAAAGACAATGTTCCTAAACCAATCATAGGAGTAGGATCTATTTCTTTGGATGGAAGGACTAATATTAACAATGTATTGCTTATTGATGGACTTAAGCATAACTTGTTGAGTGTTGGACAACTGATGGATAAGGGATATCAATTAAAGTTCATTGATGGGAAATGTTTTATCAAAAGTAAGACATGAAACTTTATTGCAACCGGTACTAAATCTAGAGGTAATGTATTTGAGTTAAATACATCTTAAGCTTCTTGTTTTGTTGTGAAGATAGATGATAGTTGGTTATGGTACATAAGATTTTGTCATGTCAATATTGATAATATTATAAAGGCAAGCTTGACTAATGCAATAAGAGACCTACCAAAGATTGTGAAACCATCTAACACCATATGTAGAGAATATGTTATGGGAAAATAGACTAGAAGTAGCTATAAAAGTAAATCATATACAACAAAAGGAAAGTTGGATCTAGTACATACAGACCTATGTGGTCCTACAAGGACAAGATCATACTATAGTGAAAGGTATTTTATAATTTTTTTTATGACTTTTCTAGAATGATGTGGATCACTTACTTAAAAGAGAAATCAGAAGCATTTGACAAATTCAAGATATTCAAAGAAAAAGTAGAGAATGAATCAGGTCTAAAGATAAAATGTTTGAGATCAGACAAAGGTGGAGAGTTTACTTCATATCTATTCAATTCATATTACAAAGAGAATGGAATATAAAGGAAAACATCTACTCCTAGGACTCCACAACAAAATGGGATAGCAGAGCAAAGAAACAGAACAATACTGGATGCTTCTATGACAATGTTGCTTGAAGGAAATATATCCCATGTCCACTGGAGAGAAGTTGTTGGGATAGCAGTATACACATTGAACAAAATTCAAATCAGAGAAGGTACAAGTAAAACTCCTTATGAATTGTGGTTTAATCATTCTCCTACTATAAAATATTTGATAATATTTGGTAGTAAATGCTATATCAAAAGAGATGACGAGATAGGAGAATTTGATGCTAGAAGTGATGAAGGAATTTTCCTTGGCTATTCTACAAAAAAAAAGGCTTACAAATGTTTTAACCTGAGATTAAGGAAGATGATTGAAAGTAACAATGTGAAGATAGATGAAAATTTTTAGATACAAGAGAGAATATATGATTGTAATCAGAATACACAGATCAAGGAGGTTGCTACTACAAAAGAAGAAGAACTTGTTGAGACTGAATGTGAAAATGAGACTTGTGATGATGACACAAATGAGGCTACTGAGATTCCTAAGACACCGAGGTATGTTAAGAATAATCATCCTGAAAATCAAATTATTGGTAATACAAGTCAAGGAGTAATGACTAGATCAAAGACAAGGGAAGAAATCCAAAGACTACTGATGAAGCTTGTAGAGATGAATCTTGGATCAAAGTTATGAAGGAAGAGTTAGATTAGATAAATAAAAATAACACTTGGCAATTGGTTCCTAAACCTAAAGACAAAAATGTGATAGGAACTAAGTGGGTTTTTAGAAACAAAATGAATGAAGAAGGAATTGTTGTAAGAAACAAAGCAAGATTAGTATGCAAAGGTTATTCACAACAAGAAGGCATAGATTTTGAAGAGACATTTGCTCTTGTTGCTAGGATAGAAGTTGTGAGATTATTTTTGGCTTATGTTGCACATAAAGACTTCAAGGTATATCAGATGGATGTAAAATCTACATTTTTTAATGGAAATCTTGAAGAAGAAGTTTATATAGAACAACCTGATGGATTTCCTCTATTCGAAGATGAAGACATGGTATGCAAGTTGAAGAAGGCACCATATGGACTGAAGCAAGCTCCAAGGGCTTGGTATGCAAGGTTAGATAAATACTTACTTCACCTTGGGCTTTGGAAAGGTAATGTTGACAGTAACTTGTATTTAAGAGCTAGTGAAGATGGAATTTTGATAAGAGAAGTTTTTGTTGATGATATTATCTTTGGGGGCAATGATGAAATGTGTAAGAAATTTTACTAAGAGATGGAAAATGAATTTGAGATGTCCATGATAGGTGAAATGAAATTATTTCTAGGAATGCAAATAAATCAAAGCAAGAATGGGATCTTTATTTCTTAGACTAATTATCTTAAAGAAATGTTGAAAAAGTTTTGAATGGAAGACTATAAACCAGTTGGTATGCCCATGGTGACTGGTCATAAACTAACAAACAATGATGAGATAAAGAGTGTTTTTCAGACCAAGTATAGATCAATGGTTGGTGGATTACAATATTTGACTCACACCAGACTAGATATTGTTATTTCTGTTGGAATTGTGGCTAGATATCTGGCAAAACCTAAAGAAACATGCCTAGTTATTGTAAAAAGGATATTTAGATATCTGAAAGGAATAATGGAATATGGCTTATGGTGTGATAGAAATGATGACTTTAAATTACATGCTTATACTGATGTTGATTGGGCAGGGAATGTTGATGATAGGAAGAGTACTAGTGGAGGTGTATTTTTCCTTGGGAAAAAGTTGGTTTCATGGCTAAGTAAAAAGTAAGATTGTATAGCTCAATCTACTGTTGAATCTGAGTATGTTGCTGCTACTATTAACTACACTCAAATTGTTTGGATGAAACAAATGTTAAAAGATATTGGGATAACTTTTGTTGAACTAGTGGTTATTTATTGTGATAACACCAATACAGTAAACATGTTAAAGAATCCTGTGATGCATTCTAAAACTAAGCATATTTCTATTAAGTATCACTTCCTAAGAGATAAGGTAGTAGAGAAGGAAATAAGATTGTAATACATTAGCACAAAGGAACAGATAGCAGACATCTTTACAAAGTCATTTCCAAAAGATGCCTTTGAGTATCTCAGAGGTATGCTTGGGGTACAGGCCCCTCCTAGTGAGAATTAAATGATGTAGGGATGCATCAATCTAGAGGTTTTCAAAGCCTTATCATATTCTGGACTTGGTGTATGGATCTCCTCCTCAAGGGGAAAAGAGACTATGTGAAAATCCTATGGGAAAGAGACTATATGGTAAAGGTACTGAGAGAATACTTGTGGGTGGATGGATTTTCCCATATGTTTCCATCAATGCCAAAGGGGGAGATTGTTAGATATTGCTAATGAATTGGGGATATTTTTGGATACTTTTAATATGTTTAATCACTATGTTGAGTGATGTTAGAATTACTAATGTTTTCATTCATGTTTTGTCACTGATGTCAACATATGTTTCTATGAAGAGAACAGGCTGGTTATTACAGTGTATGAATATTATATGGATGTTTCAGAATGTGAAAAGTTAGTTGTGTGTATAGGAAGGTGTTGTGATCTTATATCTAAGATCACATGATATAATATTTCATATTGGTTGAGTTATAGAAGATTTGGTGAAGACTAGTTACTGGACAGTGATAGTTGAAGCTGATAGAGTAAGTCTCTGAGTTTTGGGTATATCTTACAGGCGATGAGGATTCAATGTATACGAGATTAAGGGATGATAGATAGGGTACTAAATAATGTTCACTGATCTTAGAAAGGTATGGAAAGTAGGTTGACATCATCTATGGCGTGTGTTTTGGAGATGACCTATTTGGAAGCCGACTTCAGAATTGTAGCATGTATCATGAATGGTGAACATGGATTATGGATGTCGGTCCTTAATTATTGAATTGTAATTATTTTATACTTGTCTTAGATACCATGGGTATCTTAGCAAGGATTTATGTAATCATTTATATATTAGGAAAGCCTAATTGGCCAACCTGATCATTTATTGTGTAATAGGGTATATATATAAGATATTTTCTTTTGAAAAGATATGGCAAAATGTATGTGATGTAAAAGAGGATTGTGGAAGATGCGAGCTTGTGTCTGTTGGATGTAGAGTAGAGGATAAATTATATACTTCATTGGAACTGATCAAGAAAATATAGTTGCTATCGAACAGTTCAAGATTGTGTATTTCTTTACATACACTTGTGTTGTGAACACTGATTTCTAAAGGTGGACATAACCTTCTTTAGACAATGAGCCTACCTTATTTTTCTTGACTCCTAACAGGGTCTATCTTCTAACAAGGACTGTGTACTGTAATGTTTTAATTATCTCCTAATAGGGCTAGTTCTTCTAACAAGGATACTATACTCTTAGTACATCATTAGTGGGTGTTAATTTACACTGGGGTTTTACCTTTAGTAGGGTTTCCTCGACAAAAAATAGTGTGTTATTATGTTGGCATTCATTGTGTTCATTTGATTTGACATTGTTTCTATTCAAAGTTTAAGTTTAATAATCTGTCATACAACTGATTCACCCCCCCCCCTCTCAGTTGTGTTGGTGGACTACTATTCCTAACAAGATATACATACATACATACATATATATATATATACATATATATATATGTATATATATATGTATATATATATATGTATGTGTGTATATATATATATATATATATATATATATATATATATATATATATATATATATATATATATATATATATATATATATATATATAAGTCATTATTGTATTAATTTATCCTAATAGTATTTTAGATATATATCTATATATATTATATCTCACATTATATATATATATATATATATATATATATATATATATATATATATATATATATATATATATATATATATATATATATATATATATATATATATATATATATATATATAATCAATTGTCATTATATTAATCCCATAATAATGAATTTAGACATGTCCCATGAAGGGACATGTCTCTCTTAGCCTCATTATCAATATAAATAAAAGAGAGATTGCTACATTTGAAAAACACATACACATACTTCATAAGTAGTGCTATTACATTTGCAGTGGTCCTAAAACTTAACATGGTATCAGAGCTAGACTACAAATATGAGAAAGAATAGGAATGATATGGAGGATAATTCATACGAAGGATGAAAAGAAATTGGACATTCCTTAATTTTATTTGATGTTGGTGGTAAATCATTCAAACCGAACAACGATATTATAATCCTAAAGTGCCTCAAAAAGTTGTGGAATGTAATCAAGGCTCAAAATGTGGATCCAGATAATGGGACCTGGAATCACTTAAATAATGTGGTTCTAGTATTTGACAAAGGGGATCCTCTAGTGTGGAAGTTCATTCAAGAGTTCATGCTCACCTTTAATGGAAATAAATAGGGGCATAATGGCCCTTATCTTGTTACTTGTATTGTCACTAGGGTTTACAATCAGCTCGGTTACAATTTTCAAGTTTTTCTGCCTATTTTTTTAATCATGTGGACTAGACTCAGATCTATAGATATTTCAAGCGATTGAATGACAATTTGGGGAGTAAATGGATTAGTGTGAAGCTATTGCAGATGGATAATAAAATGTATGTTATGCATATGTGGAATAAACAAAGCAAACAATTGGAAATAAGAATCATAGTATGATCTGAGAAAGATCACAACCCTATATGGAGTCTCTTGACTAGGTTACTATGTATATTTGTGGTAGTATTTTTTAACAGAGACAACTTGTTGTTGGGCACAATGACACTTAGATGAAGACAACATATCTGGTGTGAGTAATGGTGACAAAAGACCTAAATAAATGATATGATTGTGAGGAAATATTAAACATTAATGATGTAGTGAGACTAATGGAGTCAATATGTACATTGATCTTACTTCATCAAGATTTACAGGAGGGAAATCATAAAAAATAAACCAACGAAACGGATCGTAGATATAAGATAAATATAGGTGTGTCAATTTTCTTGAAGTTTAGAGAAAATATTTGTTTTTAAGTGGATTTTTCTACCACATGATTTGGATGAGATTAGATTATACCATCAATGAGACCTATATCTCGAGAAAACATATTACTAAGTGCAAATAGAATATTCAGGTGTTGGTAGAGCTTGAAGACACTATATTTCATAGAAAACACCTTCCTTGTGTACACTACATTTGTTATTTAGAACATCGCTAATCAATATGTTCAACAGATTCTTGGGTCTCTCACTAGTGGATATTAAGAGGAGCTAGTGACATACATTGTGATATGCTTCTAGATCCTCACAAAACTACAAGGTGTTGGCAATCATTGAAGAGAAGCTTCAAAACATTGATGGATCTACAAAAAAAAAAAGAAAAAAGAGGCTAAGTGGTACACGGGTCATTAAAATGGTATAAGAATAGGAATTTTACATTATGCAGGGAATAATAATCAATTTTCCATTCCCATTGTTTGACAAATGCTTATATGGAGGCATTTTCTAATATGATGCATATGAACCTTAATTGGACCAACTTGTACAGATAAGTATTTATTATCCTTAAGTATTTCATTTATCTACTCACTATAGTCTCTCTCTTATTTGTATTTCTATATATGTACTATAAGATCTATTTGCCTTGATCTTTTCCTTTCTCTCCTGGGATGTTCTTGTAGGAAAAGGAAGATTGATATTCAGAGGGAGTCTGAAAATCTATCACATGCAACCTTGTACGAGGAGGCCAGAAAAGTTGATATCAGATTTAGAAGGAGTTTGACATTTCATTAGAAGTAACATTGGAAGTTTAAAATGCAATCCCTTGTAATACATTCTTCTCTATGAGAGAGAGTTTTGAGGTGAAAACCCTTATTCTTTGATATGGTTCATGGTGGATGTCATGAAAACACCATATGAGAGTATATGTGGTGATTGCATGTAAAATTTTGATGGCATGTGTGTGACTGCATGATTTTAATGGGCCTTCTCCCTGTGTACATCATGAGGAAGTGATGATGACAAAATGATTATTACTTGTATCTGTTGAAGTTATTGGAAGGTGACAATCTTACAATAACTTAATCTTCTATTATGATGGATATCTTATGATGTCTAAGAAGATCATGATAGATTATATCTTGCATGGTAGATTAATTTTCTTAAATAGACCATGAATATCTTGCATGGTGGATTAATTTCCTTAAACATGCCATGAATATAATGTTCCTATGGTAAGTATTATTGAAGATACGTGTGCACATACCTTATGAACATTTTTTGAGTATTTGGTGAATATCATGCAACTTAATATCATGAGGCCATTACTCCTGATATCATGAGATGATATCTAATGGTGAACATATTCTGATCAAGGATATTCTTAAACATAAAATTCTTGATATTACGTTGAGGTAATTATACATCACATGTTTATCCTCCCTAGCTAAGAGGGAGTATTGATGTTTTGTAGCTTCTATCAGATAAATACTATGAGACTAAACTATTGTGTGTGTGTGTGTGTGTGTGTGTATATCAATTGTCATTATATTAATCTCATAATAATGAATAGACATGTCCCATGAAGGGACATGTCTCTCCTAGCCTCATTCTCAATATAAATAAAGGAGAGATTGTTGCATTTGAAAAACACATACACATACTTCATAGGCAATGCTATTACATTTGCAGTGATCCTAAAGCTTAACAATATGTATATGTATGTGTATATGTATATGTATATGTATATGTATATGTATATGTACATGTACATGTACATGTATATGTATTATTTGTAAGTATTTTATACCAACTATATATTTTTAAATTGTAAGCTAACTTAGTTAAGATAAGGACTATAATATAGTCATAATAACATTAAGTCTTAAACTTCTAAATTAAGAGGTATTTGTTACCATGTCAAATTACTAACTAATGTTAATAAAAAGGCATTACAATTGACAATTTAAAAAATGGTTACAGTGGAAGATAAATAGTTGAGGTGGAGTTAAAAGATTCCCTTAATTAATCAGTGCAATCAGAAATACAACATCATAGTCATGATTAAAGATAAAGACTTGGCCACTATAGTATTGAGCCAAGTGAATGCCACTAGTTGCCGCCATAGTAGAATCATAATCAATAAAATACATCATGTGTAGAGTACAACAAAAAAATCATTTATAGTATACAATTTATGCTTAATAAGTCAATCTATAGGATGCTAACTAGAGGGTCCATGTGGGTCATCTCCCTATCTGGATGTTTTGGTAGGATATAAAAATAACAATGCCCAAAAAACTAAGGTACATGTGTCCCTCTACCCCCTACCCTTATCTCTAATCTTGTCCCAGGTCCTAACCTTATGCCCCCTGTGTGGACCCCACTAACTAAGTCACCCTATGGTTATTCCCTATCTAGTGTGAGTAAGTTCTCCTAGTTGAGATACATGTACATCATCTTGAACTACTATGTGTTGAACTATTGGATCTTTGAGGAGGCACATAAACCTCCTTCCTCTCTCATGGTATGGTGGCCTAGTATGCTACCATGTAGAATCCCACCTAATACAAAAAATCATAGGTCTCCTCCATCATCATCAACATAACATCCCCCCTCCTTCATCTTCCCTTTAAGCCTCCTCTTCCTCTCTTTTGTACCCCTCATCTCACTCCCCACTCCATAATTGGGATGACTTTGGATAGCATTCCTAGATATTTTGAGCTCCTTCAACTCCCCATAAATCCTCTCCATATATCTCCTCATCACTTCTCTCTCTTTTAATAGGGCACTCCTCCTCTTTGCTAAATTGACTCTCTCCCACCAGAGACTTTCTCTCTCCCCCACTAGGCCATAACTCTCCTATACCAACACCCCCCTCTCTCTTTGCAGTCCATCCCTCTTCTTATAAGATGTCCCTCTCTTGGGGGAGATCATCCCTTTCTATCACTAACAAGTCTTTCTCCCTGGTCATGGTGTCCCTCTCCCCTTGAAGTCTATCTCATTGTTGTAGTAGATCATCTTGCTTTGCAGTCCTCTCTCATAACATCTAATCTAATCTCTCTAGGGACTCCTATAGAGATGTCATCTTGGATGTTGTGTCCCCCCTCACTAGTGTAGAGGACTTGACCTATGCTTTCGGGGCCCCTGCTACCTATCTATGTGTGGTCATAGGTACTTGTACCCTTGATGTATATGTACTAGCCTATATACCTATCTATGTACTTGTCCATGTGGTCTAAATTCCATCCCTTCTATCACTCCCTCCTTATCCTCCATCATCTACCTACATCACCTCTACCTCCTCTTGTTGCAGCCTTGAAATTTGTGTGACCACTCTCCTCTTCTCATGCCCTATAGAACCTATCTCTACTCCATGTTTGGCTACATAGAGGGGGTGAATTAGTAATCCTTGATTCTCTATACCTTAAAAAATTTCTTTGATTTAACTCATTATCAACTCGGTCAAACACACTTCAATACTAACCAATAATAGTAAATTAACTTTATCAATTAGTAATAACATTCATAATAATCATTCAACACATATAACATCAGTATTTAATATGGAAACCCAATTTGGGAAAAACCACTATGGGAATTGTCACGCACTAAAAAAACACTCTTTTGAAGTATGCTTAGTTAAAAGCCAATCTAGTTAAAGATTAATATACACATTGCTAAATGTGACTCTATTAGGGGATTTACCTTAGATCTGTTAGGATCTCCACCCTATTAGGAGTGGCCTAGTTAAAGGTCTTCAAAAACTCTTTTAGAATGTTACCTTTTACTGTTAAAAGATTTTTCTGATACAAATGTTAATAAGTAACAACATATAAATCAACTTGTAAATCTAGAACTATCTATTGCATAATCAAATCCCTTGTGTACTCTTTGTCTTCACTTCAATCCTTCACTTTCCATTGGCTTCAACACTTCATCAATCTCAGCTTTCTGACTTAGAATTCAACCTTTTCCTTCTTCACTGCATCAGTCAGTGACTCATTAACTCATCAACTTGCCAGCCTTTTGTTCATACAAATTCATCTTTTATATAGAATTTATTTTGCCTCTTAATCTCCTTTATTACATTTTCTATTTATTATTCTCAGTTGTCTGATCATCCTCACAAACCAATTCAATGAATTTGGATCTCAGTAAAATATTTTATCATCACCTCAGATCTTAAAATTTCTTAGAACTTGTTCCTTCTCTTTTTGCCACTTAGATCTATACCATAGATCATCAACTTGAATTTTCTTGATTGTATATCTCTCTAACTAACTCTTCCTCATCATCAAAATCTTCCAGCTCATCATAGCTCAACATTAAATGTCATTCTAATCCTTGTATTTAATTTTTGTTCCTTTCTCGATGGTTAACTCTTTTCTTTCAACTCAATTTTGGTTAACTTCACTCGGTAACTAAAACCTTCTACTCAGTGTCTTGAGTTCCTTTCTCTTTACCTAAACTTTCTTTCCTTTTACCGAATGACTTTTTCTTGCTCGGTAGCCAAACTATTTTTCTTACCGACTTGATTAATCTTCTTTATCGATTTGATATAATCAAATTTTTGGTAGAAAAAAATTATATCATCATAACCTTAACATTTTCTGATCTATATCTATTTCCCAATTAATTTCTTCAGCTTCACAACATTTCACTTCTTCTTCTTCTTCTTAACTCATTCAAACTTATATCATACTCCGAATGATATGGCAATTCAATATAAATTAGAAATCAATTGCTTGACATCAATGACAAGATAATAACTGATCTAATCATTCTATAATCATTTATACCTCTGATCTTAGTCGGTCATCATCATCATCACCATCATTTATAGTAACAATCTCCATCTTTGGCATTGATGACAACACTCAGTGTATTATCAATTGATGATGGCAACACTTATTGACTTGTATTAGTCCTTTACTCCCTCCAAACTTTATATTCTTCTTTCTTCTTTACTTGATCTCAATCTGTACATATACTCTTTATCAATTGAAGTCATCAATAAAAATATGTACATATTCTCTTTATCAGTTGTAGTCATCAATAGCAATCTTCTCCTTCAATAAATCTTCTCCCTCTTAGAAATATTTAGGAATCTTCTTCCTCTTTGACAACAATGCCAAAGACACATACTCCTAAAAAAATTTCTTAGGCAATGAATCATACCTCAAATGTATTGATTTCTCATTGCATACATAAATATTTTTCACAACTTCAGACATCACCCAAAGAGTGAACACTAGCATCAACTCACAAAATAGATATTCTGATGAAACTTTGAATTGATGCAACATGCATCTTGCATTAGTGAATATTAAATAGGGGAAGAACACCTAACTTGCCTTATAGATACTCAAATGCATCCTTCGATGGTGGTTTGGTAAATATATCAGTTATCTTCTCCTTTGAATTCACATACTCTAATATCACATGTGTACTTGCTCTCTCAAGTAATGATACTTGATAGAAATGTTCTTTTTCTTTGAATGCATCACCAGATTCTTTGATATGTTAATAGCACTAGTATTATCATAGGAAATAGTAACTAGATCTGTAATCTCTTCTTTCATACCTTCAAGTAATTATTTGATCCACACAATGTTTGAACAATTCATAACCGCAACAACATACTCAACTTCGGCAGTAGACTATGAAATACAGTTATGTTTCTTGATTAGCCATGTCACTAAGCTTTCTCCTAAAAAGAAAGCTCCACCAATTGTAATTTTTATATCATCAATGTTTCTAGCTCAATCGACATCAATATATACCTTAAGATCAAAATCTCCTCCTTTCTTGTATAGTAGATTGAAATCTTCATTCCCTTTTAGATATCTAAATATTCTTTTGACTGCAGACATGTGTGTTTCCTTTGGATTGGCAAAAAATCTTGCAACAATACCAACATTATGAGTAATATTAGGCCTACTATGTACAATATACTGGGTAAGTGCACCAAGATGGTGAACAAAAAGGGAGGTATAAGTGGCAATTTTTTCTAAAATCGGGGAAACCTAAACTTCACATAGAGATTTGAGGGTCATGCACTCAAAACTAGGAGTTGTGTAAAGAATAAGAATTGTAGTACTCGGAATCTAGTTTCTAAACTAATAAAAAAAAATTTAAATGGATAAGATTAAGAGAGTCAAACTTCTCACACAAGAAAAATTGTTCCTGATTTTTAAAAAAAAACACAACATAGTTGTTTCCGTGCACTTCACAAACTATATAGTTAGATTTAGTATTTTGCAAAACCCTTTGGTAGGATGATAGGTAAGAGTTAGATCTAGAATTTGTGTATTTGTTTGTAATTTAATGTTAAGTATTTTATTTTTTATGATTTTTTGAAGTGACTGCATCCTAAAAATCTGCTACGTGTTCGTGCATTGGGCATAACTTGTATCAAAATAATCCAAATTGCAAAATTTTTGTTTAAAGTGTATAGAATCTAGTGTAGAACAGTAATATGTATTTTTTTAATTTGGTCAATTAGATCAAAAGTTATTAAAAAATGGTAGACATATGTCTGTGAGGACTGTGAAGGCACTGGTAAAGAAAATTAAAGCTTACTATTCTAATGTTGTCCAAAAATAGAAAAATTTATATGTTCAAAAAGCTTAGAAGACATGTGAGATGATGGTAGTAATTTTAGAGATACCCACTTGATCATTTGTACAATTGATAATGACGAAGTCAAAAAATCATGTTGAAAGAAGAAAAAATGTGTAAATGGACAAAATTGGAGCGAAAATGGGCTTGCAAGCCTTAGGGTCGTATTCCAAACCTTTTACCAAGCCATAACCTATATGAGTTATGGTGAACAAAATAATCCGCTCTGGTTTTGAAAAGAAAAAATCACAATTTCAAGTTCTACATAACCCGTATGGGTTATGAAGACGTAAAACAACATTTTCAATTTCACATAACCCATATGGGTTATGAAGATATTAAAAAAAATGCTTGTAAATATGTAATACAATACACATTTGTATAGATTTATATATATGATATGTTTCTATGTAGGTATATATACATATCTATAGTTATATATACATATATTTATATAGATATATGTATATATATCATACATATAACCATAGATATATGTATATATATATATATCTATATACATGCATGACTCTTCTTATTTCCTCTCTCTCTCTCTCTCTCTCTCTCTCTCTCTCTCTCTCCCTCTCTCCCCTTCTCCTTATCCTCTCTCTCTCTCTCTCTCTCTCTCCTTCAAGGTCACACACATAGATCTAGGTGGTTAGATGAGAAATTCAAGTTGTGTAAGGACACTTTCCCCCTCGGTACTATTGTCTTTTTCATTGGTTTTGCAAAGAATTATACACTAAAACCTAAAAATGAAGTACAATCTATGTATTACCACTCTACACAAGTAATAATTTTTGTACACATAGTATTCATGTATGCACATGATAGCATAGAGGAGGACATAAAGGTTATAAGAGAGTATCACTTCTATATCAGCGATGATCCTACACATTCCTTAGAGTTTTTGCAAGGATGCTTTAAATTTTTCTATGAAAGTTTAAGGGAAAGAGGTATAAGATACAACCAACACTTAATATGGTTAGACAATTGCACCTCAAAATTCAAGAATGCAAGGATGTTCTACTGGTTGACTAGGATGCATGTGACAAGTGGTGTGCAACATTTTTGGAATTTCACTGAAGCAGGTCATGGAAAGGGAGAGCATGATGGTGCAGGAGCATGTGTGAAAAGAGCTCTTACCAGAGAGGAATTGAAGTATGAAGGTGGTGCAGTGTTAATAGATGGGGAAATAGTTGTGCAATGGTGTACAATGGGACTAGGTAATGCAGGTAAGTCTATGGTTTCCAAATATTTTTGGTTAATACATGAATCTAACATTGAAAACTATTTATCTATTATCGTACACTTACAAGATCAAGTGGCATGTATTCATTTAGAAGTTCAAATGCAAAATCATTAGCTATTTATACTAGACATATTGCATGCTTTTTCTCTTTGTGTATGCATTTTTTGTGGGATGAATGTGAATCAAAAGAGTGGGTTGACCAATGGTCTTGTAGACCTTTGCAAAACCTAGATACATATCAACTTCCTTGAGCACTACAACTAAACTAGATGGAAGCATCAGTGTATTTTGACCATGTATCTGTAATACCCCAAAAATGGGCTATAAGTTCATTAATCTCCTACATCTTCAATTCGAATGAAATCGACATCAAAGTCCTAACCTAAGGCACATCTAAACATCATCGAATCATAATTGATTATCTTAAATTTTGCATCAGGGAATATTCCTAGTAATATTCCTAATTATCTTAATTATCTTTAATTTAATGATTATTTGGCGATAAATCACATTTATCCTAAAAATTTGATTAATTGAATATTTTCATATTTAATTAATTAGATTTAATATTTGCCACTTAATTGTGTAATTAAATTTAATTCTATCTATTATTAATTGTATTATTTAATTTTGACAATAAATCAAAATTCCTATCTTTAATTGATTAAATTCTTATTTAATTAATTAAAGCATGTTGTCATTATTTAATAATATAATTTTTAATAAAAGTTTGATAAAATAGTCAATTAACCCATAAATTAATTATTTATTTTCAAAAATCAGTTGAGTTGAGGATAAATCACTTTATTTATTTATTTAATTCTTAATTATTATGCATATTCAAAAGAAACAGTTAAACTCCAAATCAGAAAATCAATGCAAGTTATTGAGTTTTTGGAACTCAACATCCTTTTGGAGTTCAAAAAGCTGATCTAAACTCTAATTTGGGTTAAAAAGCTGTTTTTGCATGTTTTTGCATGATTTTGAGAATTAACTATCTTTTATGATCAGATAACTCAAAAATCAAGATGAGTTAATTTGAGTGATTTATGGCTTTTATCCATGCACCTCCCAAGCCCTGGATTTCTATAAATTAAAGGCTTCAGCTCTTCACAAATCATCTCATATTTTGCACAATCATGCTGGAGAATTGGAATTGAAGAATCAAAGCTCTTGCGAATCGACATTTTTGTGAGATCAATCTTATTTTTGCATTCATATTTCATATCATTATTAGATTAGCATAGCATATCATTTTTCAATAGCATTCATATCATATCAGTTTTTATCATTCTTATTGCATAGAAAATATCAAAAATATAGATTAATTACATTCAATTTCATATCCATCTTTTGCATTCAAATCCTTCATTTAGGTGTCGTCTAGGTCACTGATCTCGATTACAATCTGAGAACATTAATCTCGCACCTATTAGAAGGCAGTAAATCGCTTGGTTAGATAGCTTTCAATTTTGCACGATTTTGATTATCACTAACCTTTAATGTTTTACTGAGTGTTGTGTCTACAGATCAGGTACAATTTTCACACACACATTTCTGGCGCCCACCGTTGGGCTACACCTTTCGCTTACAATCTGAGAACATTAATCTCACACCTATTAGAAGGCAGTAAATCGCTTGGTTAGATAGCTTTCAATTTTGCACGATTTTGATTATCACTAACCTCTAATGTTTTACTGAGTGTTTTGTCTACAGATCAGGTACAATTTTCACACAATTTTGATTCTCGCACGAGATTTCACTTGCGTCGCATGAGATTTCTTTCTGTGTCGTGCGAAATTTCACTCGTATCATTTTTGTGCGCAAAAAATCACTTTCTGGTGCGAGACTACAGTTCCTCGCGCGAGACTTTATCTTTTATCGCGCGAGACTCCACTTCCTCGCACGAGGCTTCATATTTTTGTCGCGCGAGATAGTACTTCCTCGCGCAAGACTTCATTCTTCATCGCACGAGATAGTTTTTCCTCACGTGGGACCGCATTCTGCCTCGCGCGAGATTTTGCTACAGAGACAATTTGCAGATTTGTACTTTCAGATTATTGATTTCTAACGCTTACAATTTGCTGTTGATTGGTCTTGATTTTGTACTTTCGGATGTGTGCTAAATTCTGGATTGCAGAGCGTTGGACCTAAGGTATTCTTCTCAAGCTGATAATATTTCAATTTGGATCCTAAAATAAATCTCTTATGTGTCTGGCTTGTGTGCATCCTCTCATGCTTTTATCTATTTCTACACACTTGCATAATTGATACTAGGTTGTAATCCCTTAAGGATTCATTAAGTAGTCTTAGAATACTTGTGATTGATCTTGATTGCTATCTTGGGTTATTGGACTCGCTAATCCGCCGGCCCCTCATTTCCGCCCCGTGGTTGCAATCTCAGTGCCATAAAGGGGAGGGGTCAACAGGACAGAAGCGTTAAATGTTCCACTTGGCAACCCTTTTGTGCTTTTAGGAACTCACTTGTTTTCTAAGTTGTGGACTTGTTTTTAGCTTGTGTGAGGTGTTAAGTGTTCCACCTTGTGGACCCATCTCATATTTGCTTTAAGCGTTAAGTGTTCCTCTTTCTACTTTTTGAATGCTTTTGGTAGATTTACTTTCGGAACATATATTTGTGCTCACATAGTAATTAGGCCCTATGAACACTATTCATGATTCTTGAGAGATTGGATTCCTAGCGAAATATTTCTTGACGACAGAATCCTTGTAGGTAGGGAGGATACTTAGTGCGTTTCACATTCAGCTTGGTTAGTGCATCTTCTCTTATTGATCGACACATTCTCTCTCCGGAGAGGTTGATAGATCACGTGGGGTTGATATCATGAGCTTTGGTGAATCAAAATTGGTTAGTGCGTCTTCTCTTATTGATTGATACATTCTCTCCCCAGAGAGGTTGATAGATCATGTGGAGTTGATATCACAGACCTTGGTGGAACAAAACTTTGTCTTAGCGTGTCAGATTAATCTGCTTGCTTTGTTTGGGTTAAAAGTGAAGAGGTGTCAAAACCTTGAATCTAGAGCCAAGTCCCCTTGTGGTATACTATTGTGAGTCATCTTTAGAGAGGGTTAACCGTAGCGGACAATCCCTTCACAAGGCAAACTGCGTTGACAGAACCTCAAGCAGTAATAGCCATTTTTGCCATGGTAGTGACAGCCGCTATATAAATGTCCTTGTGGAAGAAATCTCCACGGGTATGGTTCATTGTTGGGTTGTCAGATCTCCCTAGCAGCTCTTGAAGATTAAGTTCTCGGACTGTGTCAAAACCCTGGTGCGCCGGGATTGGAGTTCACCCCTTTGAATCATAAAAGTTGCAGAGTCAAACCATTACTAAAAACCCTAGAGAGGCCAATTTTTCATTCTCAGGTATATGTGTGTTATTGCAAAACTTTTCAGAACATACACAATTAGTACTCTCAGGGATTAGCACAATTTGGTCACTTGATTATTCATGCGCAAGGTTGCTTTTGCCCTTGTTCATTGTTTTCAGACGTGCTTGGAATCACTTGCTTGCTGTTCTGCGTGCTTATTTATCTACTTGGCTATTAAAAATGATCAAATCTGGTATAACCTTCAAAATCTGGATAGTACAATTTGCAAACAATCCAAAACTGAAAACCTTAAATTTTGCAAAAATTGACGTAAAGTTCTTTCTGGAGTCAAAAGTCATTTCAAGAAGTCAAAAGTCATACGAGTTTTGTCAAGTGTCATTTCAGTATTACCCAACTGTCGTATGAGTTTAGCAACTGTCATTTCATAGACTACCCAGTGTCGTACGAGTCTGCAGAGTGTCGTTTGGAAAAATTTGAGAGAGTTTTCAGAAATTGTCAAATTGCAAGATATCCAATGTTTCCAGCCTAGTTCCAGAATCTGTCAAAAATATCATTATGTCAGGAACAGAGCAGTAGCTATTGAGCATTCTACCATTTTTTGAGTTTGATCTTTTGAATCCGATCTAGTCTTCTGTTTGATCAATTTGAATCCTTTTATCTCGTGTCAAAACCTTGTCATAATTATCAATCTTCAATCAATCAATCTTCAAAAACAAACTAAGTATTGAGAACTCGTGTCCGCTATCTTTTGGGCGATCTATCCCATACATCCAGGGCACAGTTTCCTTCACCCACATCTCATCAGATCTTCAAAACTATCATAATCTTGACAAGGTTGCGTCATCCGATTTTCTCGAATCAAATTGTTCTTCAGTTGTCTTCATCCTTTTCTTCTATTTCATTCAAAGTTAATGGTGGAGACCAGAGCTTCTTCACACAAGAAATCAGAAGAAACATCTCAGAACTTACTTTTGACCAATACCCCGGGTCCAACTCTTGAACAACTCATCAAGTCAGGTATCTACGAAGATGATGGTCTCGGTAACTTTCGATTGAAAACTGGTTACATACCTCCTCTATCAACTCACAGAGGTAATCAACAAACTCCTCCTCAATCTATTCCAGGGAGCCCAAAAACTCCTACCATGTCTCAAGCAGGGACAAACCATGGTTCTCTAGGAGGAGGATCCCAGGGACACCATTCTCAACATAATGCCGACCAAGACCCTACACCCTCTGAAATCCATCAGTGTCAGAATGATGATGAATTCAAAAGAATGATGAGGCATTTCTTGAAAATGGATAGAGAGGCATACTTTTTGCAATTAGCCCAAGAAGGAGCTAAACTTCCTCCTCACTTCAATGTCGAAGATATCATCACACATGAGGAAGAAACTCTGATGATGGCCATAATGAACCAGCTGCACGCTATGCAGGTCAAAATGAATAAAATTGAGAAAGAGAAGGAACCCAAGGAATTCTCCATGGAGGCCCTTTGTCCTTTCCCTTTTGACAAAGACTTGTATATGCCTCCATTCCCAAAAAGAGTGGAGATACCAAAGTATGACAAATACAACGGACACTCTGATCCTCAAGATCATGTCAGAGAGTTCTATACGCAATCCATGGAATTCATGCATGAACCAACTTATCTAATGCATCTTTTTCCTAGATCCTTGGGAGGAGCATCCATTCAGTGGTTTTCAAGATTACCTTCTACGATCAAAACTTTTGAGGAATTGATTAAATTGTTTTATCAACAATATTCCTACAATATTCAACATCCGATTACCATGATCGATATCTGTAACCTCAAGCAATATCCAGGGGAATCATTCCTAACTTTCCTCAAGAGGTGGCGAAAGAAGTTTTCTTTATATGCTAGACCAATTCCCGAAATGGAGAAACTTGAAATCTTTATCAATAACCTTGTTCCAGAGCTCAACTATCCATTACAAATGCAAGATCATGTATCTTTTGATAAAATGGTGGATAATGCAATCAAGATTGAGAAAGTACTTGTCAAGAAAGGAGAAATCACACTTCAAAAGGACAAGTCTGAATCTGGATCTAGCTCAAAAGATAAAAACAAGAGCTGGAATAGAAACAAAGGTATCATCTCTGACGGTGTTGTTGACACTATCCACACCCCATCAAAGGCACCGGCCTACAATCTCACCCTTGCCACCAAAGCCATTGAAGCTTCAGAGCAAAAATCTGTCGAACCATCTCCAAAGAAGCCATTCAAATGATGGGATAATAAATGAAAGTTTACTCCCCTAGGAGAATCTTTGGAATCTGCCCTGAGAATCCTGATAGCTGATAACATGATCTCTTTACCACCAATCCGAAAACCTGATCCAGATCCAAAACCATATTGGTGGAAAGATAATGCATTCTGTGCTTTCCATCGGACTAAAGGCCACAGAACTAATGGATGCTTCCACTTGAAGCATACCATTCAAGACTTGATAGATCAAGGGGACATCACAATCGATAATCCTACTAGCAATAATGATCACACAGCATTTACAGAACCTTTTCCACAACATGGCAAGGGAGTTTCCACTTCTCAGCCTAACATGGGGGCAAAAGTCAACTATGCCTACCCTGGAAACAATGCTATCATCAATATGGTTGAACCATGTCTCTCTGAGAGCTACAATGTCATCACGATTGTATGAAGAGATAGCAATCATTCCTCAGCTAATGCGGTTACCTGATCCCAAGCTCAGACTCATCTGAAAGGACAAACACCAAGTTCATCTAATGTCCCTAAGATACCTTTCAATCTCACATCTGCTTCTAAACAGAAGGTTGCCTTGAAATCTTCCAATCCAAAGGATACCAGACCTACATCTTACAGCATCATACAACAACTCCAGCATACCAATGCCAAAATCTCTATGTTTGAGTTACTTCGAATATCTCCAGCTCATAGAGATGTCCTAGACAAAGCTTTGCTCGGCTCTAATGTTCTTGATGATCTAGATCTAGACAGGTTCCAGACTATGGTTGGTCATCTAACGTCTCCGCAATATATCTCCTTTTCAGAGGAAGATGACAACTCTTTGAGTCACCCACACAATCAGCCCTTACACATAGAAGTCTTGATCCAGAACCGTCGAGTCAAACGTGTGTTGATAGATGGGGGCGCAGGCCTCAACATTTGTTCTTACAACTTAATCACACAGTTGGGATTCTCAGAGGTGGCTATTGATCCTCGAAAGAAGATCACTATAAAGGCCTATGATGAACAGGAAAGATCTTCTAAGGGCACCATTGTCTTACCCATCCGAGTGGGTCCAGTCATCAAAGATACCACATGTCAGGTGCTCGATCTACCATTGGCTTATAATATCCTTCTAGGGAGACCTTGGATCCATGAAATGCAAGCCATTCCTTCTATGTATCATCAATGCTTGAAATTTCCCTATGAAGGAGTGGAAGTTACTATCCCAGCAGATCTGAATACAACTTGCAATACATTGAAGGAAAGTGCTGATAAGCTTGTTCCCAACAACAGAGAATCTTTCATCAAGCAACAAAATGTCGCTTCCACATCTAATATGGATGACATTGCTAAAGATATCAATATCAAAGAAAATGGGATGGGAGAATACACTATAGAGCCAGTCTTGTCTCTGACATCTCTCCCAATCTCACCTAAGTCGTATGGCCAATCCTTGAAGCAGTCTAAATCAGAACCTAAGGAACCTATGGGAGCATACAAAAGACATTTTGTGGTGGAGCAAGTATCCAAAAAAGAATTTGAAGAGGATGAAGCTGTGCTGGCATAGCTATATAAAGAGGATTCTGAATCTAAAATTGTTCAACCTAGTGAATCTATAGCACCTACAATCCCTGCTAGTTCATATGGTCCAGGAAACAAATTGATAGCCAAGATGGGATATTCTGGTCAAGGACCTCTAGGAATTAGGGGAAAGGGTCTTGTGACCCCCATTTCACATATTGGTCGAGCCAAAAAAGATACTAGTGGCATAGGGTTTAAAAAGAAACCCTATCATCTCAGAGGTGGTTGTTCTCATGTCATAGAACAAATTGCACCAGGAGAACCCCTTCTTAAGAAAGAAGAAACAGAACCCTCTGATGATGATTCAGATAGCTCTGAGCTTATCCCCTATGAAAAATTTCCTAAAGAGATCAAAGATCTTCTTGATGATACAGATGATCCTATCAGAAGAATTAATGTAGTAGAAACACAAGAACCTACTGTAGCGCAAGAGATGGTTGTACCACAAGAACCAGCCAATCTCGAAGGCAATCAAACTAATCAAGAAGTAGGGGGTAGTTATTCTGACACTGATTCCCATGAATATGAATTCAAGTCAAAGACTGAGGGTAATCCTTCTTGGGGTATTCATCCTGATTTCACGCACTTTCTAAGATTTCCTAGAGATTCTGAATCAGAAGATGAGTCAAATGATTATGAATGGGGTGCCATTCCAGAAGAAGATGGGCTTATAACAGAGAAATCTATTGATGTTATTCACCAATATGTCTCTCAACCCAACGTAAGTCTAGAGCAAAACAATGAACTTAACGTGTCTGATCCACCTATGGCTGAAGAGGACTCCCATGATGACGTTGAGCCTATTCACGAATTGAACATTTTGAGTTGTAATATCACCTTTGAACTTGAGCGTCGGGTTAGGACCAATGATGACATATCCACATCCGTGAACACCATATCCCAAGCCTTTCCCGCTTTGACTATCCAACGCCCTGATCTTATCGACCAAACTTCCACAAACCCAAACCATGGTATGTATACCTTCCCAAATGACTATGCCCTTGCCTGCTACCTCAATGCAGTTGAGCCTATGAGTACTTCCATCAGTGAACCGAGTGTTAGCATGACCGAGTTGGACATCAAATATCTTAGTCAGAAAAACAAGAGTAAAAAGAAAAAGAAAAAGAGTTTTGAGGGTGAAAACCACTTTGTGGCAGTCTCAGAACTGACAAAAGTAAAAAGAAAAGACGTATCTGAAGGTGAAAACCTCTCTGAGGCACCTAAGGATGAGATATTTGATGTCCTTCCGAGTCATTTACAGGATAGATCTCCAGTTCTAATTGAGCCAACTCAATCCATCAATTTGGGTACAACAGAGGAACCACAATTGGTACATATAGCACAATCTCTATCAGAAGAAGAGAAACATAAATTCACTACATTCTTATCAGAAAAAAAAGATCAACTTTGCATGGAAATATTCAGATATGCCAGGATTGGATCCCAATCTCATTATGCACCATCTATCCATTGCTCCCGGAGTAAAACCAATCAAACAAAAATTGAGAAAGATGCATCCTCATGTTGCACTCTTAGTCAAAGCAGAACTAGAAAAACTCCTAAAAGCTAGATTCATCCGTGTCATAGACTATGCTGAGTGGATTTCCAACATTGTACCTATTTCCAAACCAGATGGTTCAATCAGAGTATGCACGGACTTTAGAGACGTGAACAGAGCATGCCCTAAGGATGATTTTCCACTGCCTAACATTGATATGATAGTGGACATGACTGCGGGCTATGAAATGTATTCCTTAATGGATGGCTTTTCTGGATACAACCAAATCAAAATTGCTCCAGAAGATCAAGAGAAAACAACTTTCACATGTGCGTGGGGAACTTTCTGTTGGAATGTTATGCCATTCGGACTCAAAAATGCTGGAGCTACATATCAAAGAGCAATGACATCTATTTTTCATGATATGATGCATAGAACAATGGAGGATTACGTAGATGATACCTTGGCAAAATCCATGATTAGAACTGAACATCTAACAGACTTGAGCATGATCCTCAACAGAATGGAAAAATTTAGTCTTCGACTAAATCCTAAAAAGTGTGCTTTTGGAGTCACTTCTGGAAAGCTCCTAGGATACATCGTCTCCAAGAAAGGCATTGAAGTTGATCCAGCTAAGGTCAAGGCTATAATAGAGATGCAACCTCCCACAAATATCAGTCAAATGAGGACGTTGCAAGGCAGAGTTCAATCTATCAGAAGATTCATATCACAGCTAGCGGACATCTCACAGCCTTTTACAAAAACATTACATAAAGGTGTGACCTTTGCATGGAATGAAGAATGCGAGAACAACTTTAAACATATCAAGAAGTATCTATCAAATCCACCTATATTGATGCCTCCTATTCATGGGAGGCCATTAATATTATATGTCTCTGCAACAGATACATCACTGGGGGCATTGCTAGCACAGCATGATGAGAACAAGAAAGAAAGAGCCATCTACTATATCAGCCGAACTTTAGTGGCCTATGAGAAGAACTACTCAATGATAGAGAAGGCATGTCTCACTGTGATCTTTGCATCACAGAAATTGAGACACTACATGTTAGCTCATACTACTCATTTGGTAGCTAAAATTGATCCACTGAAATATCTCCTAAGCAAAGCTGCCCTCACAGGTAGACTAGCTAAATGGGTCATGCTCTTGAGCGAATTTGACATTGAATATGTTGAAAGAAAAGCTATCAAAGGACAGGTCATTGCTGATCAATTAGCTGAAGCACCACTGTTTGATGATACACCCATGCAAATGGAATTTCCCGATTCCTCTATCATGCACCTCTCTTCTAGAGCATGGCGATTATTCTTTGATGGCTCCTACACACAGAATGGATCTGGAGCAGGCATATTGTTCATCACTCCTCAAGGATACTCGATACCCAAAGCATTCAGATTAAAGTTTCCTTGCACAAACAATATTTCTGAATATAAGGCACTTCTCAATGGTATGAAAATGGCAATACAGTGGAGAGTTACAGAGATGCACATCCATGGGGACTCACAACTGGTTATCCACCAAGTCAATGATGTATACCAAACCAAAGATGAAAAGCTCATTCCTTACAAGAGAATGGTAGATGATTTAAAGAAATACTTCATCTCTATCACGTTTGAGAAAATACCCAGAACGGAGAATAAGGCTGCTGACACAATGGCGACATTATCTACTCTTTTACAGTAGCCCGAACATGAACTATGCTACGAGTTCCTGTTGGAAGCCCTATCCTATCCTGCATATGACTCCCCTAAAACCCGCATGATCTGCACTGTTGTAGGTTATGACTCATCTCACTACAAAAATCTATTCTCCTATCTCCACAACCAAATCATCCCTGACTCCTTTAATCATTTTGAGAAACGAAACCTTATCCGATCTGCATCCCGATATGTCATCATTGGTAATGATCTGTACAAACGAGGTCTAGATGGTACACTGCTTAGATGTTTAGAATGAGAAGAGTCTCAATGTGCATTAGAGGAAGTCCACGAGGGTATATGTGGGTCACACTCAAACGGTTTAACGTTAGCTCAAAAACTTATTAGGGCTAGGTATTATTGGCCTGAAATGGAAAAAGAAGCTATTAAATTTGCTAAAAACTGTCAACAGTGTCAAGTACATGGCAACTTGATTCATGCTCTAGGGAGAGATTTGATTCCCTTTACTACATAATGGCCTTTTCAACAATGGGCATTTGATCTCATAGGTGCTATCCATCCACACTCTTCTAATGGACATACCCATATAATCACAGTTACAGACTATTTTACAAAATGGGTAGAAGCAGTTCCTCTAACACAAGCAACGGAGAAATAGATCTCTATGTTCATCCTGAACTACATCATTTGCAGATATGGGATCCCTCACTCTATAATCACAGATAACGGGGGACAATTCAAAAACAAGGACCTAGATGACTTATGTGCCAAGTTCAAAATTACTCAACATTGGTCATCTATCTACTATCCTCAAGGGAACGGACAAGCTGAGGCTTCAAACAAAAATCTCCTGAAGATCTTTCACAGAACAGTGAATAAAATAGGAAGAGACTGGCATCTGTTGATTAATCCAGCTCTCTGGGCATACAGAACTAGTATCAGAACACCTACAGGGGCTACACCTTTCGCTTTAGTTTATGGGTCTGAAGCGATACTGCCTATTGAGGTTGAAATCCCATCACTCAGGATCAGAATGCATGGACTTGTCACTGATGAAGACTACAGAGTGTCGAGGTTACAAGAACTTGAACTACTAGATGAGCGCAGACAAGCAGCGTATGATCATCTTAGAGTGTATCAGAAAAGAATGTCTAGAGGCTACAACAAGAAAGTCAGACATAGAGAATTTCAGGTTGGCGATCTAGTGTTGAGAGAAAATCCTAAAAATCAATCACATCGAGAACGCAAGGGGAAGTTCGAACCCAATTGGTTAGGTCCCTTTGTTATCACTGCTACTTTTGGCTCTGGTGCCTATCAACTCTCAACGACTGAAGGAGAACAGCTCTGAGAACCAATCAACGTTCTCCATCTGAAGAAATTCTATGCCTAAAGCATTTAGTGCTTGGTAAATGTCCTGAAAAAAATCTTAAAAATCAGAAAAAGTCCTGAAAAAATGAACATCTTGGTGAAAACCTAGCAATAGGTGCCTTGATGATTCACAAAAAAATCAAAAAAATATCAAAAGTACAAAAAAATTGAAAAATATCAAAAGTACAAAAAAATTGAAAAAATGAAAAATACAAAAAAATGAAAAAGAAGAAAAAGTGCCTTGGTGAAAACCTGGAAACAGGCGCCTTGGTAGCAAAAATAGAATCTCTACCAAGATGGTGAAAACCTGGCAAACAGGTGCCACTTGTTCCAAAATGCTCCATCTATCAGCACAATCTTTGTCTTTCCCAGCTTTCAGTCTTGCTTTAGTTTGTACATATCTCTCGGTTTGTTTCTGCATATCCTGGTTTCAATAAGTTGGTCTGTACACCAATCAGCTCAAGTGTCTGTATCCTATCAATGTTCAAACTTGGGGGCAATCAATGTCATATCCTATGGCCTCCAATGTATCTTAGACGTGTCATATCCACTCAGAGTCCTTTGAAGCTTCAAGTTGAGTCAGTCAGTCAGTCTCATCTCCAGAAAGGATTTTGCATCAACAACAATCAAACATCAAAACTCAACTGAAAACAATCTATGCATTTTACATGCTTTTATCTCCTTGTATGCTTACTGATTCGCATTGAGATTTTTGCATATTGTGTCCCTTCGAGCTCTTCAATGATGTCCTTTACAGGATTTAGAGAGTGATGACTGGGGGCATAATCTTTTCTTTGTCTTCTGCTTGTATGTGAAAATCTAACAACTTTGGAAATTTTGGATTGAAATGGTGTCCGACTGTAAGAGCCTCTATCTCGAATTGGATGGCCATGCGTACCTCGACCATTGATACCCAAAAAAAATTCAAGGACGTTTGATCTAACTATTATCTTTTTGAGTAAGTTCTTTCTCCTACTATGGAACGCAATCTTGCCTAAGGATGTGAACGATAAAGGGTCACTACGGGTAATTCACATTGGATTTAGAATGATCTCTTGACTGTTTGATGTGTTTGCAATGCAAGGCGTACTCAGGTCATCACGACGTGTATGTTTTGATGCTTGTACAAATTGCTATATCAAAATGGACATGATATTTAGGTCATCCTGGCGTTTGTGCCTTGATGCTTATATTTAATCCAACATTTTGAAAATAAAGTCAATATTCATATATCCATGGTTGTTGTCCAGTGGGTGTTGTATTGATTCTTGCACATACAAATTGATATTCATATGTCTATGGTTTCATGGCTAGTGGGCATTGTATTGATTTATCCGGTTACCTAAAAGTTCAATGATGATAACAAATCGACATATGATCAGTGACTAGGTCCTCGGTCTTAGGTTGCATTTCATTTTGCATGTCTCATTTCATTTTGCATGTTGCATGATCTCACAATGATTAAATGAACTCCAATGCTTAAACGATTCTTCAAATCGCATCTTCCAGTCTAACAAGAGCTGAATCTCACACGAAGGTTCCTCCAATGAAATAGCAAGTAGAATCCTTTTTCGGGATCAAAATTCAAATCTGAGATCATTCATATTATTAACTACTTGCATATTCGACCTTCAATCATCACAGAAATCTAGTATTCAACTTAACTGATTATCTTACATCACACTATCAAAATTTCAACTTGGTCAACCATGGTCAACTCATGGTCAAACCTAGTCAAATTCGGTCTCCAGGACCTCCAAACAATGCAGAATGCATTCTCGGACGTGTATAACCACACTTCTCAAATCAATTAACATGCTTCTAAACTATAACGCTGACTTTTCTTGTCAGATTTCAATTTTAATCCCGAAGGGGGCATGGTATTGCACATCATTCAAAGTCTGTAAATCAAATTCTATCGATCAAATCTATCAATATCTTTCATCAGTGATCAAGATAACAATCACGTCTAGTCACTGATTCATCAAAAGTCCTCATCGCTCGGGGCAAATCTATCATCACTTGGGGCATATTAGATTCATCAAGATCCATATCAATTTGGTATTCTCCTAATCTTGTAAACTGTATCAGTTTTTGCAACCATCAGATCATAATGTTCTTTCCTTGGTTCTTCGACAACTGAAGGGTTTGGATGTGATACTTGCTAGTTCTGCTAAGACAATCGAGTCTAGAACGGGTCACTCACTTCTTATCAATCCTAAGGTTCGGAATCAGGCATTTTGACACTTTTTCGCAATCATAGGTTCATTTGCTGCTACAGTGAACATTATCTTTGGTCATTCAAGACCTATTATCTCCATCTTAATTCAATATCAATCAACTCCTATCTCAATATCTTTCAATCGATTTCTATCTTGAGATCGGTTTATCTTTTGAATCAGTTTCATATCTTTATCAAACACAGACTATCTTTGAACCACTGCGCTTCGCACAGTAATTCAAAGAGGGGCAAAATGTAATACCCCAAAAATGGGCTATAAGTTCATTAATCTCCTACATCTTCAATTCGAACGAAATCGACATCAAAGTCCTAACCTAAGGCACATCTAAACATCATCGAATCATAATTGATTATCTTAAATTTTGCATCGGGGAATATTCCTAGTAATATTCCTAATTATCTTAATTATCTTTAATTTAATGATTATTTGGCGATAAATCACATTTATCCTAAAAATTTGATTAATTGAATATTTTCATATTTAATTAATTAGATTTAATATTTGCCACTTAATTGTGTAATTAAATTTAATTCTATCTATTATTAATTGTATTATTTAATTTTGACAATAAATCAAAATTCCTATCTTTAATTGATTAAATTCTTATTTAATTAATTAAAGCATGTTGTCAATATTAAATAATATAATTTTTAATAAAAGTTTGATAAAATAGTTAATTAACCCATAAATTAATTATTTATTTTCAAAAATCAGTTGAGTTGAGGATAAATCACTTTATTTATTTATTTAATTCTTAATTATTATGCATATTCAAAAGAAACAGTTAAACTCCAAATCAGAAAATCAATGCAAGTTATTGACTTTTTGGAACTCAACATCCTTTTGGAGTTCAAAAAGCTGATCTAAACTCTAATTTGGGTTAAAAAGCTATTTTTGCATGTTTTTGCATGATTTTGAGAATTAACTATCTTTTATGATCAGATAACTCAAAAATCAAGATGAGTTAATTTGAGTGATTTATGGCTGTTATCCATGCACCTCCCAAGCCCTGGATTTCTATAAATTAAAGGCTTCAGCTCTTCACAAATCATCTCATATTTTGCACAATCACGCTGGAGAATTGGAATTGAAGAATCAAAGCTCTTGCGAATCGACATTTTTGTGAGATCAATCTTATTTTTGCATTCATATTTCATATCATTATTAGATTAGCATAGCATATCATTTTTCAATAGCATTCATATCATATCAGTTTTTATCATTCTTATTGCATAGAAAATATCAAAAATATAGATTAATTGCATTCAATTTCATATCCATCTTTTGCATTCAAATCCTTCATTTAGGTGTCGTCTAGGTCACTGATCTCGATTACAATCTGAGAACATTAATCTCGCACCTATTAGAAGGCAGTAAATCTCTTGGTTAGATAGCTTTCAATTTTGCACGATTTTGATTATCACTAACCTCTAATGTTTTACTGAGTGTTGTGTCTACAGATCAGGTACAATTTTCACACACACAGTATCTGACCTAGTTGAACCAGGTAATTTATCAATTTATTACTTAGTGAATTCTTTTTCTCATCTTGTATGCATTTTAAGATCAATTTATTAGTTCTTTATGTTGATTTTGGTATCAACTTATAGCCTTCTACTAAATGGAGGTCATGTTTATGTAGTCATTGCAGATGAGAACAATGAAGAATGAACAAACTACTTTTTGTGTCATTGTATTGAGGCCAAAAAGAATTTGACAACTACAGTCACTGATGGAGAGAGTATTGAGTACCCAATAGGTTTCATTATTGTGATAGACACATGGCTTAGAAGGTACCGTTGTTGTGTTGAGTTGTATTAAGACCTCTTAAACTCAACTTATTTTTATAATAAAATGTAGGTACCCTATCAAGAATTATAACGCCTAGTTTTTTGATGACTTTGAGACACATAGACATATTCTTCATTACTCTAACCTTGTTGTTGCAACAAATATTCAATTGATTAAATATCGTGGTAGACCTCTTAACAAGAATTTGTGGAAAGTTTATGAATATGACCACAAGGCAATAATTGAGACAATAAGGGTCAGAGATGATCTAGAAGGTTCACTTGATTGATTTTGGGCCATAAAGATGAATGATTCTACAATATGGTAGAATGATTTTGACAATTTGTATATGATTTTATGCGCATATTTAGATGCCAAATTTTGTATAAAAAAATAAAAATCAACTGCAATGTGCATATTTAGATGCAAAATTTTGTATATATAAAAAATAATGAGCTTCATCATGCATATAAGATGCAAAATTTGAAATATAAAAGTGCTCATGGGGCTGATTTGCAAATATTAAGAGCCCACATTTTGTATATCCTAATTTGTACTATTTGATTATAAATACATATTAAATTTTGTATCCTTACATTTGTATCATCTTAATGCCATGTTGGAAAAAAATTGTCTTAATTTCTTTACACACATTATATTTCAATTGTAATTTCCAATGATCCACCATGTTACCTAGTGTAGGAGCACCTAAGGGTCCAAGGAGACCTCAAATGATGAACATGTATTGTTTTGGTAAATGGTGCATGTTTAGTCTAAATAGGATTTAATAAGATCATTTTGATCATTTGATGATGTAATAAGATCTTTGAAGGTCAAATGATGAAATAATTGGAGTCATTGAGTCAAAATTGGTCAAATGTGTGTCCAAAGTAAAATGATGATTCCCTAGGGTGAAGGGATAATGTTGATGGATTGCATCCTGGCACCAAATGGTCTGTGTCATTAGCTCTTGTTGGGTGGGTAAATGCTAGTGACAACCCTTTTCCACCCATGGAGTCACTAGAATGTTCACAACCATGCCAGACCAAAGTGTCCCCAAGGTGCACTAAGCATGATTGGGCGGCGATCTTTCAAGGCTCATATCTCAGACCTCGTGAGAGGTATTAGTGAACTATCAGATGCTACAGGACTATGTTTTTGAGGCCTACAGTAACCTCTCTCTATCTTGGGAGATTTGACTTTGTTTGAATTTTTCATGGCCATCTCACTTGATGCCAAGACTTGCAATAAGACTCAGTTAAAAGTTGCACCACTGGGTATCTTCCAAACCGTTCATCCTGGCACCAAACGGTCTGCCCCATTAGCTCTTTTTGGGTGGGTAAACGCTAGTGACAACCCTATTCTTCCCATGGAATCATTAGAGCATTCACGACCATACTAGACCAAAGTGTCCCCAAGGTGCACTAAGCATGATAGGGAAGTGATCTTTCGAGGCTCGTATCTCAGACCTCATGAGAGGTATCAACAAACTATCAGATGCTACAAGATCATGCTTTTGAGGCCTACAATAACCACTCTCCATCCTGAGAGATTTGACTTTGTTTGAATTTGGCATGGAAATATTGCTTGATGCCAAAACTTGCAGTGAGTCTCAGTTGAAAGTTGCACCACTGGGTATCTTCCAATCTGTTTGTACTGGTGCCAAATGGTTTTTGCTATTATCTCCCATTGGGTGGGTAAACCCTAATGACAACCCCTTTTCGCTTATGGAGTCACTAGAACATTCGCTACCATGCCAGACCAAAGTGTCCCTAAGGTCACTAAGCACCATTGGGTATGTCGATGAGCATTTTGGTGTGTCACGAGGCAAAGGGGGACCATTCCTAGGGTAAACCTACCCAACTAGATGTGATGGAAGCGTCAGTTTGTACCCACAATGAACAAATGTTGCTGCTCCAATTTGGATATACAAGGGACATCATCGGTAGGGTAGGTCAGGTCCTATGTGTCCTAAATGTGTTAGGGTCCTATGGACCATTTTGGTTTGTAATAAAGACTACATGTTCAAATCTAGTCAAAGGGTCAATAATAGACTACTAATTGATGTTTTGAGTTCTCAAGATGATCACATTTCAAGAAAACCTTCAAAGCACGAAGAGTACCCATAAATACATTTAAGGCATGGATCCTATAGAAAAACACTCATAAGACATTATTATAGCCATGAATTCCAATACACATAAGGTAGTGATCATATGCTCAAGGCACGAATCACACATTTAGATATCCATAAACATTATTTGTATACACTTATGAAGCATGCATGTAAATAATGTATAAACCATGATTTTTCTTTAGCTAAACAAAATACTTGTAATGTATGAAGGATACACATGAATACAATGTAGCACATAAAGCATGAATTCACTTAAATGATGAACTACACATGTGAACACACGTCGCACATAAAGTGTACACATAAAATTTCTTAATTCATGAAGCATACACTTGAATTCACTTAAGTCATGCACACAGCCCATACACATGAATTTAGGTTATGAAGAATGTTCTTGAATACACATGAATATACTTAAGGCATAAATCCTACACACGAGTACATACACACAAGCATATTTACATAATAATAATGAACAAATGAACACACAATGAACAAATTGGATCAAATATCATGTTTCATATATATCAAAATGAATAATAATTGTGTACATATCAAAAAATGGCATGCATGCCAAATCAATAATAGAGTTACAAAAATGTGGCATTGACTATGTCAAGGTCGATATATACAATAAAAATGTTGAATATATACAAAAATTGGTCATTCAATAACCATAAATAGATCTCTATATCTCTATCAATATCTACGAATGTGCTAGATTATCAAAATTGAGCCTCTTCAAAGTAGGAGGTGGCTCACTGGGTATCTGCACAAGAACAATTCAAATGATAAATCAGATATCTTTTCTCAAAATAACATCAAAATAACTAAATACTGGATTGTAATTTGTTGGTAATTGAATTTTTGGTTACCTCATCTCCTTCTTCTACAATTGGGTCATTCTCTAAAGTTGATGGTCCCCATCTTGCCCAAGCTAGACTTTTAACAAAATGTAAAGGAAGAGGATCCATGGGAAGTTGTGAAGAGGGTTGTAACAAGTAAAATAAAATCAATACAAGTTAATAACATATATGTTAGGAATTAAACACTACAAAAATAAAAATGCATGTACTCATATCTAAATGCATATGTTTAACATGTATATAGAAAAAATGCATATCAAAACCTTAGATGGATCTCTTGTACTCTTAGGAGGCATCGCCATTGACGAGGTAGCTATGACCAATTCCTGTATGAACAATCATAACATATGTCATAGTCATAGATGAAGGATTTCTAAGAGATTTAGGACAATCAAGAATGCAATTGAAAGTAAATATAAAAATGTTACCTCTTCTCTCTCCTGAACATCAACGACATCAGGTGCATTCATTAATTCTATAAAACCCAATTGTTTCTATATATAGAACAAATAAGTCAGGTGAATTCATTAATATAGACTACAAGTACATGTTTAATCATGAACAATACATTTCAATAAATAAACTTAAATTATATTGAATTACCTTTTGTCCTTTGGGTGTCCTCAAGGATTTCTTTCTCTTTCTCAATGTCCTCAAGCCAGGTGGGGTACCCTAGCAAAAAAAATTTAACATAAGATAAATGAATATGATACTGCATGGGTTCAATTAAAACTGTAAACAAGAGATGTGGAAACTATTATACTGCAAAGCTTTCAAACCCTAAGTCAATGGCAGAAAGTGTGATATCATCAACTTCAGAAATTTGAGCAGCCGACAAGCCCTATAAAACACCAAATAAATATGCATATATTAACACAAATATATTTTGGAACATACATATTATTTTATTTTTATGAATATTTTTAAAAAATTACCTCAGGTGTCGAAGCTACTGAATAGGGTTAAAATGGATTCAACACTATTCAGATGTAAAAGGAAAAAGGGGGGAAAATATGAGATCTATCTCCTAACCCAAATTCCCAATGAAGAGATCCAATTTGATCAACCAAGAGGTCAATACACAATCGAATCAATTTATGGAGAATATGGGAGAGAGAGAGAGAGAGAGAGAGAGAGAGAGAGAGAGAGAGAGAGAGAGTAAATCCAATATTTCCCTATGAATGAAGTTTATGCTTGGAATATGAAATAACTGAAATACAAATACTAACCTCAAATTAGGGCAGATCTGGAAAATGTTAAATTCTGATGTCTCTGTGTACTTTCAAGCAATTTTGAAACTTGTTTTGGACTGGAAATGCCAAGACAAAGAAAATGCAAAAATCTTTCTCCAAGATGAGCTCAGGTCGGGTTTGACCCTCATAAAAGGTCAAATACTACATTCTTTATTTGAAGTCCGATCCAAATTCTATTCGTAGATCTCGAAAGTTTGTTGAAAAGGGTATCCAAATTTGCTCTCAGATCCAAAATTCCACACCTGTACCTACAAGAAAATGGGGGTTTTTGTTGTATGGGGGGTTTGCCTTGGTCAAACCCCAATTTAGGAATTAACCTTGAAATTAAATTGAAATATAGTGTGCATAAATAAAGTAATTGAAACAAATCACCTCGCTTATGTTGAAGTCCTTGTAGAGGATTCAAATCCTCAAATCCACAAGTAGGAAAGCTTCAATGGATGTAGGGTGAATGTAGGATGTCTCCAATCAATGGCATTTGATCTTCAAAACCAATCTTGACTTGATCTTTTCATATGAGAAGGCTTGAATGAATGTGGAAGGATGGATCATCAAAGGGGGCTCCAAAGAGATTGAATCCTTCAATAACTAACAATGGATCTCCTTGATGGATGAATGCTTGAACACTTAAATGCTTGAAGACTTGCAATTGCTTGATTGAATTCACTTTCTTGCACTTGAGAGCTTGCTCATGAATTTTCTTGAGATGTGATGTAAAAATGAGAGAGGAAGACCTCCTTTTATAGTGAACTAGGGTACAATCCTCTAGAGGGGCCACCTTGGAGAATTAAATCTCAATTAGGTCCTAACCTTTAGAAAATATACCTAGATTAAATGAAATTAAAGGATTTACCATCCCGAAACCTAAAATGATTAACCCGGAGGCAGGAAAATAAATATCTCGAAAGCCCGAATCCCAAAAATTTTGGATTTTGGAAATTTGAATGAGGGGGGAAAAATCAAGGTTGGACTTGACCTAGTTAGGTTCGAGCTCAATCCTAACCTAGTTAGGATCAACCTCAAATTTGACCCTGGGCCCAGATTTAGTCAGAGCCAAGTCAAGAGTTCCTGAGGATGCCCAGAAACCTAAAAATGATATCAAACAGGGACAAAATGTTAGGGATAGACATAAAATTCTATGATGATTGTGATGAAAGCTAGGAGGCCCTATTTCTGAATCCTACCTAGAAAATAGAGCCATGAAAGAGGAAAATTAAGGAGAATCCTCAAGATCCTAACCCTAATTTCACCTAGAATGAAGAAATCAAGTACCCAGAAGAAGTGGAAAGTGGGGAGAAAGTTGAATACATGCAAAGACCCAATTGAGGCACTTAACATGACCCCAAACCACTTACTTGGAGGGCTAAATGCTCTTATCATGGAATTGCTTCCATTTTAAGATGATACATTAAGCCCCCACTTTAGCAAGAGTATGGGCTCGATGCAAACTCTCGGTAAAGGAGATCAAAATGAAAAGATAATCTTATTATAATCCAAGGGACAAAGAGAAACCTTAAGCCCCTAGGGACTCAAGTCTTCATTGACTCCCATATCACAATAAGAGAGACATCTCTAGAGAGGGAAAGAAGGTGTGATTACATCACCTAATGAGAACTTATGTCCCCTTGTGAATCACACAGGAAAATGGCACAACTGGAAAGATGGAATTGAACCACCTAGTGAATGTGGCTACTCACTAGTCAACCCATCAAGGATTCATCCTTAGGAATATTCTATTCCATAAGAATAAACAAAAAACAAAAGAGATCCAATCTTAAGGACACCTCTGACCTTAAGGGATAAAAATATATGTATATTTAAAACTGGAGGGATCAAGAGATCTTAAAATATAAACCCATGCTTTAAGGATTAATTACTAATCAAAAAAGGGAAAAAGTATCTTGAAAAATATGTATGTATTGAAAAGTGTGTGTGAGCAGAGCGTATGCCCCCATGTTAAAGTCATTGCTGACACTTTAACAGGAGCAATGGCTTTAACGGAAACATAAACAACTCCACTGATTATGTTTCTACATCGAGATGCCCCCAAATGAAGACAAATAAAGGGAAATATCACATAAACATACAGAGAACACAGAAGAGATCTACCTATCATGGGGTCAGTATGTGTTAGAAATAGGGAATACTGAGAGGGGGGGGTGAATCAGTATTCTACAAACTTTATCTTTTGCCCAATTATGGATATAACAGATTATCTTTATACATGCATAACATAAGAAGCTAAACAACATGCATAACAATAAAGAACTCATAACACATTATTTGTTCTTGAGGAAACCCTGGCCAAGGGAAAACCCCGGTGGGGATGGTACCCACAAAGATCCACTAATCAAAAGTATCCTATTAAGGATGTTGACCCTGTTAGGAGTCTATTACAAGCATATAGTGTATCAGTCCTGATTAAAGGACCATAGGCCTTGTTAGAAGCCTCAACCTTGTTAGGAGTTGTAATACAAAATGTGATTACCAGATGAGCCCACTACCCAAACAAGTAATGTACAATATACACTTATTAAAAAGTAGGTTAAGGTACATAGCCTTATACTACTTGCATCAATATCACTTCACTGCTCTTTCACTATCGCTATTACATATGCTTCATATACTTCGCATCATACTTCTACAATTACTTGTTGCTTGTTACAATTACTTCACTTTACAATTACAATTACATTTATATTTATACCAATAGCTTTATCAAAGAGTTAACATCTAGGATGTTGTCCCTTTATATTGTTATTTTGATAAACAAAATAATGCCTTAACTCTTTACTAGTTCTGTCTTCATATTTTGTCCTGTCAGCTTTACACTGTCTTCGATAAAAGTGTCATAACTTCTTTCATACATGTTGTATTGACTTGTGCTCTAAGATGGGTGATTAATAGAAATCATAGAGTCTATGTTCAAGTGTGAAAGCACTGAAATTACTCCATTTGATGTTGCAAACAAAAACTATATCCAGGTTCACTGGTAAAACACTGTCTCACACTTAGACAAATTTGCAATGCTCTCTTTCATACTTTCTCTCTGACTTGTGTGATCTTCATGAGGATTATATGTTTCCATAATGACAACATCTATGCAATCAACTCAGCCAAATTTTCAACAATCTCCCCCTTTGTCATTGGTGGCAACATATGAGAAAATTGGCTAAGTGTACAAATCAAAATCTCAAAAATGTTCAAAAATATGGCCATAGTATAAAATACATACTATCCTTATAACTCCTCAAAAATTATTGCCTCTAATATAGTACTCCCCCTAAGAGTAAAAACCCTTATCATATATTATCAATTTTCTTCTATATATCTCTCCCCCTTTGACAACAATGACAAAATAAGGTAGGGAGGGTCACAAAATTGTATCACAAAAATTTATACCTCAATTTATTTATTGCAAAGCTGGTAGGCTTGCAACACAACCTACAAAATCTATCTTCATGGCTTCTATCTCCTTCTCCCATGATTTCTTAATGGAATCTGCCACATTGAGTAGTGTGCTCAGTCCATAAGAAGCAATTTCACATGCTTGGAGATTTTCAAAGTTAAATTTCTGAAAAGATGTCTTTGCTGAAAGACAATCTTCCAACTGTTCTTCAATTATGCTCAACTTCATAGAAACATGCTCTCTCAAAAGACTATATCTTCTCAGTTTCCTGTCTTTCTCATCATGTACAATTTTGATTTCATCATACAATTTTTTAACTTTCTTCTCAACATTACAGACCTTCACATTGGGGTTAGATAGAAGGTTTGTTTCATTTAGAATCTCTACTTCCTTCAACTTTATCTTCTGATCTTCCTCAGTTGTCAAAGTCTTTGATTGTGTACATTGTATGTACAAAGATTTTCCTATTTCCAAATGTTTCCTCAAACCTTTGATACAGATATCAAGAGTATTGATATCATTGTTGATGTACTGACTGATGTTCAAAAGCATTCTAGCCTTATGGTCTGCTTGTGCTTTCACTTTTACAATATTAGTTAGGTGTGTGAATTCATTTTCAAAGGTACTCATTACCTTCTTTGCCTTCTCCATAGGGTCTGCTTATGAAATTTGTGTGGTCACAATAATTTGTAACTTCTCAATTAGTTCCTTCAGACATCCTTCAAGACTCTTCACCTTATTATTCTTACCAATTATTTTGTTTAAGGATGAAATCAGTTCCAACTGATCATCAACATCTACTTCTTTTCCCAAATGCTCAATCATAGAGCCAATTTGAGTCTTCTTTCCAATCTCAGGAGTAAGACTGATATCTTCTTTGGTGGGAAGGGTAACTTGTTCTTCTACAACTAGTGGTTCCACAACTAGTGGTTCCACAACAGTGGTCTTTGTCATTTTATCTTCTTTTGTAGCTTCATGTTCCTCAAAGGCTGAATTGTCAACAATGTTCTCCAAATTCTTGAATACATTTTCATCAGTATCCAAGGTGATTTGTGTACCTTCTACATTCATTGTTTCATCTTCAATATTAATAGCTGGAGAAGAGGGAATGTCCTACTTTCTCACCTACTTGCTCTGCTGGAACTGATGATTCTTCAACATACTCTTCCATAACCTTGATAATTGCCCACTCAGTCTCATAATTTACTTCTTCATACCTGCCTCCCATAATCTGAATTTTTCTCCTTTTGGTTCTTAGATGGGTGCTTAGGGCCTTCATAATCTGGTTGAAATGAGCTTCATCTCTTATCTCACAAAGCTTCCTCACAAGCTTTTCTCTGATAGCTATCTCTTCATCTGATGCTCTCTTCTTTCTGTTCAGAAGTTTGTTATAAAGATCATCAGGTATCTGTCCTTGAATAGTATGAAACTTCTTGCCAGTCAAGATCATATGCTTCACAACTGCATTCTCTAGATTAATTCTATTAGTATAATCATAAAGATCATAATATTTTTTCATTCTTGCAAAGTCACCATTCTCAATAATTTGCTCATTAAGCTTTTCAACTTTAGGTTTCCAAGCTTTCTTCTTTGTAGTAACATCATCTTTAACCTCTGCAATCTTTCTTGGAATAGGTTGCACTAGAATTTTATGCCTCTTTCTTGGTCCAATGGCACTCTCCTTAACTCTTTTGCTAGGTTTGGAGGAAGTGGATCTAGTAGACATCTTTATTTCTATGTCCTTCTCAGGTACTTCCACTTTCACCTTTACTTGTGGTTCTTCTTGTGGCACTGCAATTGATGATAAAGGAGGGATAGACAAAACTTCCTTTTTTCCACTCTCTTTGATTGTTGTTGTTGTCTTCTTTGCTACCAAAAACTCTCTCTCTATCATTCCTATATCCTTTAAGATTTTCTTAATGGTGCTCTCAACTCTCTTCTTAGACTGCTTTTCTTCAATTAGAATCTTTGCGGAGTTGAAGCTCTCCTCAAAGGTTCCAAACCTGTTACACTAAGTGTCCAACTTACACTTTAGTAGTTTGCTAACATACTCTTCAGTCTCTACCTCAGATATTTCATAGCCAAGAGGGTCTATGAACTCTATTCTAGGCTCTACTGCTTCAATATAGGTAAGGTCAGTATCCACCATAAAACATATATCACCTTTATATTTCTCAACAAGAGACTTAGGGATCCTTGATCTGCTAGACACAATATTTTGAAATGTCTTAATAACAAGTACTGCACCTACATTAACACTGTCAATAACATGCTTTCTGTATACTACATTAATCCTTTCCATTGTGGTTTGTCCATCATTCCAATCATTTCCTATGGTGTAAGGAAATCTCCTCAAAAGATGAAAGAACATGTATGTGATTAGGGATGAGAACCTAAACTATGTATACTTAGTTTTCTTGATCTTCTCTAAGTTCTCAAACAATTGAATTCTAAGAATTTCACACATATCAACTGGTACCCTATCAACACACATTAGATAAGCTACATGTACCATTCCAGCCACCATGTCATCTTCTCTTGAATTAGCACAAAACTTAGTAGTTAGGATCTTGCATATGTATCTCACATCAACTTGCTTGATCTTGCTAATCACAATTCCTCTACCATTATAGGATGAATTAGTGTTGTCAATGACTATTTTTCTCATGTTTTTCTCATTAAAAGGAATAGCTCCAGTCTTAGATAATCCAAAGACTTCATGAATCAAATCAGCTTTAATATCTATTACTCTATCCTCTAGCCAAAACTTTCCATTATGAATTCTACTCAAAATGATCTTAGTGCATTCTTCATTATCAAATTCATACTGTAATCCATATTTGACAATTTCATTATGTTCCAAGTATTCAAAACCTTGTTTCAATGACATATCCTAATTGTACATCTTCTGATATTCATCTATAAAATCACTATCATTTATTGTCTCTAGTTTGCATCCAAGATAACTCCTGACATTCTCTAAATGTAAAACTCTGTCTGGTATGGTTGATAATGCAAACCTAGGGTCTTCTTCCAATGGTTCTACTAGTTCCCTTTTCAATTTAGGTCTATTCTTGTCTCTGACATTGTGTATTAAGGAAACATCCATGATTTCTTCAAATGCCTTTACTAATTCAAAGATTTGTCAAGTAAAATACCTCAATTTCACGATTTTAGGGCTTGCGTAGATTCAGCACACAATTCTTCTCCGAATCCTTTCAAAATGCTTTATATCACTTCTATTTGATCTCCTTGACACTTGAATTCACTTTGATGATCAAATAATACTGATCATAACCTTTTATTAATTCAATCTCGCTTAGATCTGACATCGCATTCAATTCTTTTGCCGCTTCTTTCCAAAAAGTCGTCTTTGCTATCTTGCAAAACTTAAAACTTCTTGCGATCTCGCAAAACATAATATTTTTATTTGTGCACTTAACCATAGCATTAGAATATCATAAACTACCTTGCATTAACTACGTAAGACTCAATTCATCATATATCTACTTCTATACTAAATCTAAGTTCCTATTCTAATGTAATTTACATGAATTAAGTACATTAAGATGGGTCAGGTAAAGATTCATTCTTACCTTTCAATACTTCACCTTTTTTATTACCTTCAATGTTGAATATGTCTCCTTGATCTGTGCTTTTGATAAACTTCACTTCATCTGAATTACTACAGCATCCTTTTTGACTATTACTAGCATCTTCATTTCTTCTTGCATGATTCCTAGGGTTAGGATTAGGATGAAAAACTCTATTGTTCATTCTTCAAAACCTTGATGTATGTCCAATCTTGTTACATATTTGACAAATAATTCCATTGTTTCCATATCTTGGTCCAAGTTGATTGATTTGTGATCTGCAGTTTCTAGCAATGTGTCCAACCTTGTTGCATCTATAACATACTACTCCACTTCTTATGTTCATATCTTTAGTAGGTTTCTTATTTGCATTGTTAGTATTCCTAAACATTCTACTACCCTCATTATTCTCAATAAATTTAGGTTTCCTACAATCAATAGCTCTATGTCCAAAACCATGACAATTGTAACAATAATCATTAAGAGGTTTAAATTGTTTACTTATGCAATCTCTCTTCATCTGACCAATAGTATTACAAGCAAAACATCTACCTTTGAATTCTCTTTGCATACCTTTGGGTGATTCCTCTTGCTTCAGTGATTCTTCTTCTTTAGGTGTATCTCCAAATTTGTTGATCTAATCAGGCTTCTTCTCATCCATGCTTTCAGATATCTTCAGATCTGGTTCCTTGCCTTCATCATTTTCTTTGAAAGTGTTGAATCCAAGACCAGTCTTATCATAGAATGGTTTCTAATAAGATATTTGTTCATCAATCTTCTCACTAGTTGAATATAGCCTTTCAAGTTGTTGTTTGGATTGAGTCAGTTCACCTTTCACAATCTTATTGTATTTCTCAAGTTCATCATACTACAAATTGACTTTCTCAAGTTCAGATGTTACTTTAGAAATTTTAGATTTTAGTCCTTCATTTTTAGTCTTTAGACTTTCATTCTTAGATTTTAGATTTGCTTCATTCTTACCATTTCCATCTTTCAAACTAAGCTTCAAATTTGCTATCTTCAATTCATGCTTAAGGATCTCATTTTCTTTTTCCATGTTGTCATCACAATCTCCAATAAAAACTTTGGATTCTTTTTCAGATCTCTGATCTTCCAATTTGTTTTTTAGTTTCTCAATGAGGTTCTTTGTGTACACACAAAAGTAGTGCACTTCTATGAATCCTTACAATCAAGAACACTCAAAAATGAGGTCTCAAAAATTGATCCATAGCTCTTTATGTATGGAGTTCCAAGATTTAAAATTGCTCTCAGCTAGAGCTAATAAACTTAAGGACCTTGCTAGTCAACCACACAATGAGAGATTCAAATGAAGACAAGGGCAAGGATGCCAATATCTCCAAGAATCAAATGAAATGAAAATACAAGCTACATTAAGATGAATATGCAAGCTAGAAATGAAAGGTGCAAACTAAACTATGGAAATGAAAGTACAAGCTATGCTATGAAAGGAAAAATGCAAGTGTTACAATCCTTCCTATTAAACTAGATGAGTTATTCTAAAGCATGGAAGGAAATCTAAACTATGAAAGCATGAAATATGAAGCTACTATGCAAGAATGGAAACTAAACTATGAAGCAATGAAGAAATCCAAGATGTGATGCAAAAATGATCTCCAAAAAGCTTCAAAGTCTTCAAGAATTCCTGCAGCATAAAGTTAGCATAAAAGTGAATGACCTAAAATGAAGGAGAGAGCTCTTCTTTTATAGGAAATGAGGAGAAATGAACCATGAAGATTAAGAGGCAAAAGATTTAATCAATGGTGGAGCATCAAAGAAGAGCACTCCATGTGCACAAGTATCCTCCAATGAGAAAATAAGAGTTGACTTTTGTGTCCATATGAGACAAAAAATGCTTTTTCCCTTTTTATAAAATAAGAATAATGCTTTATTTGTGCAACTTAGGATAAGATGAAAAGTGGGGGCTTTTTTATTTAATAAAAGGGGAGGAAATGTTCCTTTTAATAAATAAATATTTTAGGATAAAATGGTTAGCCCAAGGAATAATCAAAAATGATGAAAATAGGATTTGATCAAGGAAATTGATATAATTGATAAAATGTTGATTTTTGAAAATATTGATTCATGGATTTGATAAATTGTTGAATGGGGGCCCAAAGTCTAGGTGACCATTTTAGGGTGCATAAATTTGCCCCTCTTTGACTAATGTGTGATCATTCTAGGAACACATGTGGTCAAAGAAGAATTGAAATGTGAGATCGATTTGGGATCACAAAACAATCCAGACGTGTGATCATTCTAGGAAGACGCCAAGACAAAAATAAACCAGCTGAAAGACAAGACCAACACTGTTGCTATTAAGAAATAGTCAAGTATGAAAATAAGAGATAAGAATCAAAAGACAAGATCAACACTGTTGTTGTTAAGTGATAATCAAGTCTCAAAATAAGAATCTCAAGCTAAGCTGAATGATAAAGCTGAATCAAAGATTAAAGCTGATAGGTACTGCCCCCTTGGAATCAAAATCAAAATCAGGTAGAGGAGAAGTAGAAAATTGATAAAATTGATCAAAGCAATAGAAATCATAATCGAAAAAGCATGATAGGATAATCATCAAGCAGTAAAGATATGCCCCAATTTGACTGAGAAAGATATAGGATAAAGATAAAGTCAAACCTCAGAGAGATGGAGATGAATGAAAATGAATGATAGACTAGGAGTTTGGAAGAGATGGGGGTGAAGAAATGAAGGTGCCCCAATGAAGATTGAAGGATCAGGCCTTAAAAGTTTAGCCAACTGCGCAGAAGAGGGTGAAATTGTGAAATGCAATTTTGACTATCAAGATTAACTTGGATTTTGATTTCAAGTCCAAAAATGGATCCAGGACATCAAAATTAGCTAGGGGTGCAATTTTTGTGCAATTTCGAGGTGTTTTGAAAATTAGGTCAAAAAGTCAAAATGCTATAAAAGGGGTGAAAAGGATGTGATATGAAAGACAAGATGCGAAAGGCATGATCAAGAAAAGAAAAGGATGAGTGCAGTTGACCAACAAGTCCATGAAAGATAAAAGGAGAGCTCTCTCCATATGCAAGATGCAAAACTAACTAATATGAACCTAAAAATGCAAGCTACTATGAAAAAGTGGTTACTTGCAAGGTCACAACACTAATAGACATCTAATAATCATCATCGAGCTTTATTGGTAGCGTCCCAAGATCATACAATACACACTAGTATGACTATGGGTATATGAATATGATCTATATCAGATAGAATGTGGGAATCCCACCTAGGCATCAAAGACATATAGGGCAAGATGACTAGTGCAGTGAGATTACCTAAGTTTAGTATAGCGAGATTATGTTGACATCAAGACATAAGAAAGTCAAGATGGCTATAAGCATGCACTTGCAAATAGTCAAGGATAATACTTGTAGATCCTAGGTGTCAAGTGGATCAAGCATAAATGCTAATGACAATTAGGACCAACAAAATATACCCACAAGCAGAAAAAGCAATAAAACATGCCCTCAGTCTTCTAGCTATGCATCATTGAAAACTATCATAGGGAGAGAACACTCATCAAAGAAATCATCATAGACAACACACAAAGAAAAAATAAAGTCAACATATCTCAATTAAGTTGATTATTTAAGTGCGTGTGTGTTGGTCATAGAGTCAAACTTTGAGTATCACATCTGCTAGTGAGAAATATCGCATCATACTTAGACTGGTGGGTAAGACATCTGATAAGTGTTGAGAAACACTCGACGCTAGGGTAGTGTTGAAAAAAACTATTTGGGGTGGTGTTGAAAAAAACCTATTTGTGAAATGCCCTAAGAGACAAACGCATCTAAAGGTCCTATGCTAACAAGTATGCCCCCTAGAAAAAAATAAAGACCAATTCCAGACCAAGTCAAATAAGGTCAAGGCATGATGGAGAATGGCTAAGTGTCAAGGACGCATGCTAAGAGACAAGGGTGCAAAGGCCTCAAGTAGCGCTTGTTTCCAGGTTTTCACCACTTGGAGATTTTTTTGATTTTTTAATTTTTTTGTATTTTTGCTACCAAGGTGCCTGTTTCCAGGTTTTCACCAAGGCACTTTTTCTATTTTTTTGAATTTTTTTGAATTTTTGATTTTTTAAATATTTTTTCAGGACTTTATATGCTTTTTAGGATTTTTTCAGCATCATATATGAATTTTTTTGGAATTTTTTCAGGATCAATAAGTATGTACAAAGGATGCCCCCAGACAGAATGGACATCATGGATATAACTTCTTGAGGTGCAAAACATTGATGGGATCAGGGAGCTGTTCTCCATCCTCATCAGATAACAAGTAAGCACATGTTCCAAAAGTAGCTGTGATGACATATGGCCCAAGCCAATTAGGTTCGAACTTACCCTTTTGCTCTCTATTTTATTGGTTCTTAGGATTCTCTCACAGAACAAGATCACCTACTTAAAACTCTCTAGGGCAAACCTTCTTGTTGAATGTCTTTGACATACACTTCTGATACACTCTCATATGATCAAATGAGGCCTTGCGCTTCTCATCTAGAAGTTTTAAGTCTTGTAACCTCATGGCATGATAATCATCATCTGTTATCAGACCTTTGAGAGAGACTCTAAGTGAAGGGATCTCTACTTCTAAAGGTAATACTATTTCAGCGCCATAAGTGAGGGAAAAAGGAGTAGCCCCTAAGGGAGTACGTATACTCATTCTGTAAGCCCATAAGGCTGGATTGATCTGTAAGTGCCAGTCCCTATCATTCTTGTGAACTATTCTATAGAGAATCTTAAGAATGGTTTTATTAGAAGCCTCTACTTGTCCATTTCCTTGTGGGAAGTAAATGGAGGACCAATGCTATTTTATCTTAAATTTCTTGTAGAGGTGTGTAAGGTCCTTGTTTTTGAACCGACCTCCATTGTCAGTGATTATCTCAGAAGGTATCCCAAATCGATAGATGATGCGATTCAATATGAACAAAGAGATTGTCTTTCCTAAAGCAACAGACAGTGGAACAGCTTCTACCCATTTGGTAAAGTAGTCAGTAGTAGTAATGATGAATTTATGTCCACCTGATGAGTTGGGATGAATCTGCCCAACAAGCTCAAAGGCCCAGTGCTGAAATGGCCAATGAGAAATAGAAGGAATAAGCTCCCTACCCGGAGCATGAATCAAGTTTCCATGTTTTTGACACTTTTCACATGATTTGACAAAAGCTATAGCATTCATCTGCATTATGGGCCAATAATACCCCGCCCTAAGCAACCTTCAAGCCATGGTAAGACCATTAAAATATCCTCCACAAATACCCTCATGAATGTCGACTAACATTTGGTTGGACTCATCCTTTTCCAAGCACCTAAGAAGTGTCCCATCTAAACCCCTCCTATACAAATCACCAGAGATAAGGGTATGGTGAGAGGCATTACAGACAAGGTTTCTTCTTTTAGAGTGATTAAAGGTTTCAGGGATGATGCCATCATGAAGGTATGAGTAAATAGCACCATAGTGGGATGAGTCATGGCTAACCAAGGTACAAATGACATGGTTGTCTGGGGAGTCAAAAATGGGGTGACATAGCTCTTCCACCAAGAATTCAAATCTTGATTCGTGTTGTTCCAATTGAAGGAGTGAAGCTAGTGTAGCCATAGCATCTATTGCCTTGTTTTCTTCTCTAGGGATCTGTTAAAATGTCACAAATGTGAAGTAACGTCACAATGAATCAACCATCTTTTTGTAAGGTATCAGCTTATCATCCTTAGTTTGGTACTCTTCATTTACTTGGTTGATAATTAATTGTGAATCCCCAAAGACATGTAACTCTATTATATTCCACTCTATAGCCATCTTTAGTCCATTGGTTAGAGCCTCATATTCTGCAATATTATTTGTGCATGGAAACAAAAGTTTGTAAGACTTAGGTATGTTGTACCCATGAGTAGAAATAAACAATACTCTAGCTCCTGATCCATTTTGCATATTTGAACCATCAAAGAACATTTTCCAAGTACATGTGGTCATGTACATGATATGCTCATCTGGAAATTCCACTTGAATAGGCATGCTATCCTTGACTAGGAAATCAGCAAGTTGATCTGCAATAGCTTGCCCTTTTATAGCCTTATGCTCAATGTACTCTATATCAAATTCTGACAAAACCATCATCCACTTAGCAAGTCTACCCATGAGAGTAGCTTTACTAAGCAAATACTTAAGAGGATCAATTTTTGCAACAAGATGTATAGTATGGGCAAGCATGTAGTGTCGCAACTTTTGGGAAGCAAACACTACCACAAGACAAGACTTTTCAATACTATTATAATTGATCTCATAAGATACTAGAGTATGACTAATGTAGTAGATGGCTCTTTCCTTCTCAGTATCATCAAGTTGAGCCAACAATGGCCCCAAGGAAGATTTTGTCACTGAGATGTACAAAATTAATGGTTTTCCTGGGATAGGAGGCATTAAAATTGGAGGATTAGCCAAGTATTGCTTTATTTGATCTAGGCTCTTTTGGCAATCCTCATTCCAAGCACATGTGGCTCCCTTATGCAATGTCTTGTTGAATGGTTGTGCTCTATCTGCAAGCTGTGAAATAAACCTCTGTATGGATTGGAGTCATCTTTGAAGACTTCTCATCTGACTAATGTTCTTAGGAGGTGGCATATCTAATATAGCTTGAACCTTTTCAGGATCCACCTCTATTCCTTTGGTAAAATTATGAATCCTAGAAGTTTACCTAAGGTAACCCCAAATGCACACTTTTTCAGATTCAACCTTAACTGAAACTGCTCCATTCGATCTAGAATTACTTCCAAATCTTCTAGGTGTGTACCCCTTTGCTTAGACTTGGCCAAGGTATCATCCACATAATCTTCCATGTTTTTATGCCTCATATCATGAAATATTGTGGTCATAGCTCTTTGGTATGTGGCTCCTACATTTTTTAAGCCAAATGGCATGACATTCCAACAGTAGCTTCCCCATGCACATGTGAAGGCTATCTTTTCTTGATCCTTAGGAGCTATTTTTATTTGGTTATAACCAAAAAAACCATCCATTAAAGAGTATATCTCATAGCCCACAGTCATATCCACTATCATGTCTATGTTAGGGAGTGGAAAGTCATCCTTTGGGAAAGCTTTGTTGAGATCTCTGAAGTCTATGCATACATGAATAGACCCATCATGTTTTGAAATCAGAACAATATTTGAGATCCACTCGGCATAGTCGATAGCTCTAATAAATCCTGCTCCTAAGAGCTTTTCTAATTCAGCCTTAATAAGGAGAGCTATGTGAGGATGCATTTTCCTCAACTTTTGTTTTACTGGTTTAATTCCTGGAGCTATAGATAAGTGATGCATAATGAGATTAGTGTCAAGCCTTGGCATGTTTGAATATGTCCAAGCAAAATTGATTTTCTTCTTTTGTAAAAACTTTGTGTATGCCTCTTTTTCTTGCACTAACAGAGACTGAGCTAGATGTATCACTTGTGGAGCCTCTTCCATATTAAAATTTACTAGTTATGTAGGCTCAATAAGAACTGATGACCTGTCTTGGAAATAACTCAGCAGATTATTAAGTACCCCATCCTTAGGCACCTCAAAGAGGTTTTCACCTTCGGATATGTCTTTTATTTTTACTATTTTGGGTTCTGACACCACCACAAAGTGGTTTTCGTCATCAGAGCCATTTTTCTTTTGTTTTTTTTCTTTTATTTTTTGACTGAGGTACTTAATAGCTGGCTTCGTCATACTCATTGTAGGTTCACTGGTGGAAGAGACTACGGGTTCAAGAGCATTCAAATAGCAGGCTATCTCATAGTCATTGTGAAAATTGAGGAGCTGAGGCTCTTGACAAAGTTGTGACCAATCAATCAAATGATGGTTTATGAGGGGTAGGTCAATGATTGGTTCAACATTATTGATATGAAAGGCATTATCCATGGTGATTGCACAGTTAGGATCTATCAAGTCTCCTTCTAAGATACCCAAATTAGGACTTGTCCTACCAAATGAAGCATTGTCCACTAAGGCAATTTGAGGAGTCCAATCCTCTAGTCCTACACTAGGCTCGTTGGTTACATCAGGTTGAGTACTATAGGTATGGACAACATCCATGTCCAAATCAACTGTTCCATCTGAAAGAGAGTCCCACTTGAACTCATGCAAATCTATTTCTGAATCTCTGCTAGGATGTTTACACCAAGAAGGCTTGGGATGCCTTGGTGTAGAAGCTTTGAGATTGTGAAGGGTATCACCTTCTCTGGTGTCTATATTTTTAGCTACTAAATCATTTGAATCCCCCCAAAGGAGATTGGTGCAAGGCACCCAATCATCAGTCATGTCTTGCTAGTTTTGAAGATTGGGTGTATAATCTGAGTCACTGTCACTATCCATTACAGCTAGGATAGGGACACTTGTCTTCTTTTCATGATCAAAGCCTAGGCTAGCTATTGACTTAGTCCTATGACCAAAAAGAGCATGGTTGAGTGGTTCAACCTTGGCATCTAATCTGTGACTGAGAGGGCCATGACCTGGGTAGCCCATGTTTTTAACCAAAGTATACCCTCTCTTGTAGGTTTTAGGAGATGGTGCAAAATTCTCATTGTGTTGATACTTTTCCTCTCTATAAATCCAATCTTTGATGGCTACCTCATCTTCCCCCTCATGAATAGGTACTGAGGATTCTACAAACTTTCCAAACAAGGTCATAGTTGAGGATGAAGGTTTCCTCTCAGGTGAAGGTTTTCCATAAGACCTAGGTGAGATTGGCATTTTTGTGAAGGAATCCATTTGTTAGTCTCCCATGCCAAGGTCTATGGACTTAAGCTTACTCTTACACTACTCAAAAGCTGCATCAAAATTATCAGCCTCTCTATTCAAAGGGACATCAGAGCCAGCTGAAATCACATTAACAGATAATGTGCTATCCCCTAGTATGCATACTTCAACTCCATTGTAAGGGAACTTAAAACATTGGTGGTAGGTAGATGACACCACTTGCATGTCATGAATCCATGGCCTAACCAACAAGATATTATATGCCAAAGGTCCAGCATCAACAATTTGGAACAAAATGTCCTTTTCTACAGGACTGATCCTAACAGGAAGAACAGCCAATCCCTTAGAGCTTCACTCTGCCTCATCATAGGCTTTAATTGTGATCTTCTTCCTAGTGTCAATTATTTGCTTAGAATATCCCAAAGCTTTCAATAGACTCAAAGAAAAAATATTAAGCCTAGCACCCCCATCTATTAACACACACCTAACACGGGTTTTATGGATCATGACCTTGATATGAAGGGCCAAATTGTGCGAATGACTTAATGCTTTATCATCCTCTTCTGAAAATGTGAGGTAATGAGGGCTAGCAAGGTGATTGACCATGTTTTGGAATTGATCAACATCTATGTCATTAGGAACATTAGCAGCTCGCAAGGCATCCTCAAGGACACTCCTGTGTCTAGGAGACAATTCTAAGAGCTCAAAAATGGAAATCTGTGCTGGCGTTCACTGTAATTGATCAACAAGGTTGTAACTCATATCAGGACCAACTGCAGACTTGGAAGGGACACTTTTGGACACTGGTTTCTTGGATTTGCTAGAATTAGGACCTCTAATGATAATAGGACCTTGGGACTGACTCCTACTAACAGCATTGAGAGGCTAAGATGACCCTCAAGATTGAGGACCCCTAAGCACAACAACAGGTTCTTCATCAAATATGGGAGGTGATTTTACACCATAACCATAGGGATCTTTCCCCCTCATCATGTTGACATCATTGTCCACAACTTCAAGTATATTGATGACATTTTCTATAGTTGTATAGGTATAATTGATTGTGGCCTTGCCATTCTTGTTTTTAGAGGTCTCCCCCTTCTCATACTTAGGCAAGGGCTCCTTAAAGGCCTTGTGGTCTGCATTTTTGGTCAACCCATAAACCTATAATTTCCTAGTCTCAATAAGGTCTTAAACAAGATGTTTAAGTTTAAAACAATTTTCAATGTCATGTCCAATCCCATTGTGGTATACACAATAAGCTTTCTCATTCCACCAATAAGGTTTAGGATTTGGTATGTGAAACTTTGTAGGATCCTGAGGTTGTGCCAAATTATGAGCAATCAAGGTCTTAAAAATATTTGCATAAGAGTATCCAAGCTTAGTGAATTGCCTCTTTCCTGACTTAGATTTATCTTGATACTTGGGCTTGTGCTCTTGATGATCTAAGGATGTTTGCAGCTTCATAGCTTGAACTAAATTAGATAGATTAAGAACTCCTTGTTCCTTAGGTTGTGGAGAGTCAACAACTCCGTCATTGACTACTTGCTTATTTTTTTTGCAATATGAGTTCTTCTTATCCTTATTGTTGTTGTTATTTTTTTAGCCATTGTTGTTACTTTTTTGGGCCAAAGTACCTTGTTCTTTTATAACATCCTCGATGCAACATGCAGTTTCTACCATAGTGTCAAAAGAATTAAAGACCATTTTTCTAACTTCATATCTTAATTCTGGCACTAGATTGCTCACAATTATATCAATCCTTTCTTCCTCAGGGATGGTCCTAGAATATTTGGAGCATAAGCATCTCCACCTTTGTAAAAATGTCACAAAGGGTTCCCCCTAATTTTGTTTTAGCTTGCACAAATCAAGCATGGTGACTGACCTTGATAGATTATATGCAAAGTGCTGCACAAACCTTTGGACAAGTTCTCTGAATGTTTTAACAGGAGGGGTAAGGTTAGTAAACCACTCCATAGCTTGGCCTTTAAGGATCCTCAAGAATAATCTCATAAGGTAGGAGTCCTCATGATGAAATTCAAAGCTCATGATATAGAACTGTCGTACATGGTCATGGGGGTCACCACTACCATCATATTTGTCATATGTGGGGATTTCAACCTTTCTAGGAAAATCTACCATAACCACACTCTTGTCAATGGGATTGGGACATATGGAGTCCAAGTTGAAGGTATTCTTTGGAGCCATCATTTTCTCCATCGTCTTTTGCATTTGCTTAATCACCTCATCAGTTGAAGGGTTTTGCTTCTTAATTTTTCTATCCACATCAAAGTTGTATGGGACCCTTGTACCCTTGTTGATAAAGCTTTCCAAGAATTGATCCTTATTTTGCTCAACATACTTCTCCACATATTGTTGGAATAGTGGTTCTTGTTGTATTGTCATAAAATCAATAGTATCAAGGTTGGCATTACTTCCTGCATGTTGAGAGTCATGATGAGCTCGTTGGGAGGGTTGTCTTGAAATTCTAGGAGGTGTATGTCTCCTATAATGTGCATGTTAAGAAGTCCTTCTTCCTCTAGGACTAGGTGATCTTGAAGGGGTCCTTGACCTCCTTCTACTTCTTGGAGTTGCTGAGGGAGTAGATGGTGGAGATTTGGCTCCACTATTGGTACCCCTATTGTTGAATTGATTGTTGAGTTGTTGGGCCAATATCCTATTTTGTTCCTCTTGGAATGCTTTTCTCTCTATGTCCAACAAGGCTCGTTGTTCCTCTTCTAGGAGCCTAAGTTTTTCTTCTTTTGTAGCTCGTTCATTTTCTACAGCCTATTTTTCCTGCTCAATTCTTTTTAGCCTCTCGCTCATATATCTTGAAGTTGTGTTTAGTGGGGAACTTGGTCTTGAATGTTTGTACCAATCATTGGCATGTGCTGCATTGACATAAACTTCACTAGATGCATTGTTTTGGCCCTCATGTTGTGACTGTGCATCTTGATGAGCTTGTGGATAATGTCTTTTGGCTCATTGATGAGCATCTAGATATCTTGAATTAATAGGAGGTGAATCAGGTTGATTGCCATCTTCGAATGACATGTCTCTGAAAAATGTCACCAAGTGATTGGTCTATTATTTCCCTTTGTTGTTTGGTCAAGGTATAACTCATATCCATATTTGATGAAAAATGTGCTACAAAGGTACTCAATTCGCTAGGATTACCCTTTGGGTCAAAACAAACCTCAGACTCACTCTTAGGAGATTGATAGAAAATGGGCTCTTTTCCCTTTTGCTGTTGATGAGTCTTAACTAAGGGCAACTGATTAAAGGCAACTGGGGGTCATTTCCCTTGATTCACTTGGTACCTTGTTGTAACTAACATGAAGAAAAGATTCTTGATGATAAGGTGACCTCTCAAAGTGTCAACACCAAACTAGGATAATGAAAGTTCTCTAATGTCCAAAAAAGAGATGGTAAGATAGAAATTGCAAAAGGCATTACCAACACTATCAAAGAGATGCTTAAATCAAAGGATCAATATCCTTGCACGTTTGAACCAGGAGGATGGACTTAGCCAAATTACACAATTAAAATTGAATTTGAGTGGAAATGATTTGGATTAAAAAAGTACTAAAATTCTCCAAGAATGTTACTAACAACTCTAGAGATGTACTTTCTCAACAGGAATAATCTTCTAACTTGACAATTCTTCCTGAGGTGACTTGGTAAATCAAATGACACTACCCCTAGAGGGCTAAAAATAGAAATTCAAAGTAAAGACAAGCTTCCAATGGCAAGATAAGTTACCTATTTAGAGATCTAGCCAACTAAAAGCAACTACAAACGACTGAAACCAGATATATAGCAAAAAATTCTTAGGTGACACTTTCCAGGCTAGTACTGCACCACTTTAAGACCACATGCCACTTCGCACCACACCAGGTGACACTTTCCAGGCTAGGAGTGTGCCACTTTCCAAGTAAGTAGGGCGACAGTGGTGCAGGGTGAACTGTCGCGCGACAGTTCTCAGAACAAGGTGTGACACTTCTTCAATATTCTATGACTCTTTGACTAGTGAAGTGCAAATTCTCAGTTTTTGGGACTGTTTGTTTAAAATTTTTAGTTTGAGGGTCAATTTTTTCAATTAATCACAATATCAGTAGAAATTCGACAGGTTTGCAAACAGTAAGGGATCAAACATGTCTTAAAACACTTGAAACAAGGGAAAAAGCAACCTTGCCAAGACAAACACTTGTGATATCAAAAATTGAAAAACTTTACGAGTGCTACCAAGATTTTAAGTATGCAAGAATGTTTACACGGGTATTACACAATCGAAGACACTTCAAGCAATATCTATCCTAGAAAGTCAAGGCTCAATACTTAACAACTTGGCCCATAACTTGATGTCCCCTCGCCTCACACAAAGTGGTTACCCACAATAGATGTTGGATTTGTCATGGAAGTGTCAATAACACAACCAAAGGAACACATATGGTGAGTATCTTGAGGTGATCCAGGTTATTCCACTTGGATCAATCCTTGCACCAAGAAGCTAAGCGGAAAAATAGGGTGGCTTCTAACTATGGTTCTTAGTAAGGGCTTTCGTTCGTAGTACCCCTCTTGCTCCCCAAAGGGACTCCTTACCTTGTGGAAAGTAATGGATCTTGCAGCCTCAAGAGTACCTTAAGCATTCTTGCTTAATATTTTCCTCATGGTCACAATCCCACAAGTACTCACATCAAGTGAAGAAAAGCACTACGTCTACCAAGGTTTTGTGTCCTTGATAGCCTTGAGTTTATAGTGGGTCGAAATAGTCGGCAATAAGCTTGTCCCCACTTGGGTCGTTCCTCTTGATTGCTCAAGAGAAAGCCCACTAAAGGATTCTAACAATCTAAACAAAAATTAGTTCAACTTATGAGATTCAAGGATTTTGCTTCACCACAAGGGTGAAGAGCATACTCCCTTATCCCAAAATTTTTCTCCCAAACACACCAAACAAAGTTCAATTACCCTCTTGTTTCCAAAATCCTAAGATGGGTCAAGATTTTCTGGTTCACCACAAGGGTGAAGAGCATAATTCTCCTACCACCTCAAAATTTCTTCCATGAGATATTATGTGCCTACTAAAGGAAACAACTAGTAGATTGCCACACTTGAAATGAAAATAAAAACAAGCACACTTGATTGGGTTTTTATGCTTTGGGTAGCCCTACAAAAACTGTTAGTAGCCCTTGTGCATTTGAAGCTTTGACATGCGTTCTTTTGACAAAATATTTCAAGCAAATGTATCTACAACCACAACTTGTTAGGCCCATAAGGTTAGCAAAATCCAAAATCTAAATGAAATCTACAACTAAACTCTACTTAACCATAGTGAACTAAACTAGCAAACTAATTAAATCTAAACTCGGCCAAAAAGATCTAAAAACAACTCACCGTCGGCATAGGTGACACTATGATCAACAGGATTATCGCACGACACTTCTCTGCATAATAGTGCGATAGTTTAGCCTGATGCGACAATTCGTTGATCTGCAAGTAATAGTTTACACCAAACAATGCGACACTTTTTGTCAAACAGGGCGACACTTTTAACTGGTAAAGTGTCACACTGCTATACAAGAAACTGTCACACGACACTAGTGAAAGATGTCGTATGACACCCTAAGATAGAAAACCAGAGACCGAAAATAAAGTCAAAAATTGATGAAAAATTTAATGGAAATGCAAAAGATAAAGGACAAAATGCTAATGTTCTGCCCCATGGTGGGTGCCAGAAATGTACACACAAAAGTAGTGCACTTCTATGAATCCTTACAATCAAGAACACTCAAGAATGAGGTCTCAAAAATTGATCCATAGCTCTCTATGTATGGAGCTGCAAGATTTAAAATTGCTCTCAGCTAGAGCTAATAAACTTAAGGACCTTGCTAGTCAACCACACAATGAGAGATTCAAATGAAGACAAGGGCAAGGATGCCAATATCTCCAAGAATCAAATGAAATGAAAATGCAAGCTACATTAAGATGAATATGCAAGCTAGAAATGAAAGGTGCAAACTAAACTATGGAAATGAAAGTACAAGCTATGCTATGAAAGGAAAAATGCAAGTGTTACAATCCTTCCTATTAAACTAGATGAGTTATTCTAAAGCATGGAAGGAAATCTAAACTATGAAAGCATGAAATATGAAGCTACTATGCAAGAATAGAAACTAAACTATGAAGCATTGAAGAAAGCCAAGATGTGATGCAATGATGATCTCCAAAAAGCTTCAAAGTCTTCAAGAATTCTTGCAGCATAAAGTTAGCATAAAAGTGAATGACCTAAAATGAAGGAGAGAGCTCTTCTTTTATAGGAAATGAGGAGAAATTGTTGGCATTAAGCAGAATTGCCACTCGTGACAACACTTATTTGCATTCTGGATACAAACCGAGCAGACAGTGCAAATTGAGCAGACAATGCAAACCAAGCAGACAGTGCAAACCGAGCAGACAGTGCAAACCGAGCAGACAGTGCAAACCGAGCAAACAGTGCAAACCGAGCAGACAGTGCAAACCGAGCAAACAGTGCAAACCGAGAAAACAGTGCAAACCGAGCAAACAGTGCAAACTGAGCAGACAGTGCAAACCGAGCAGACAGTGCAAACCAAGCAGACAGTGGAAACCGAGCAAACCGAACAGGACAGTGTAAACCGAGTAACATCATGTCTACCGAGTCACCAGTACTTACCGAGTTCAAAACCTACCGAGTGATCAGTATGAACTGTGCCTTCACTTCTACCGAGTGCATGACGATGCCGAGTAATGCAGTGGACGTCGAGTATCAGAAAGTCACCAAGTCAGTTTGCAGGAACCGTGTAACCATACTTGGGCTGACTTAGTAGCACTTAAGTTTACTTGTCAAGCCGACTGTGTAATTATAATTGTAGTTAATTGTTTAAGACTTGTATATAAACAATGTTGTAAAAATGTAATGATATAGAAATGAAACATATGAAAGAAAAACATATGTGAAAGAGAAAGAAAGGCAGAGATAAGCGAATTACAGAAGGCTTCAGAAGTATAAGATACAACAAAGACAAATTCATCACAGAAGGTGATCAGTACATCAGTGAATCTCAATTCAGCAATCCAGTTGCAAAGTAGAGATCTACTGTTTCATTCTAACAGGTGAATCAGTACTAAATCCTTTAACCGGGTAGACCTAACAGTCTTTGTAAAATCTCTTTACCGAGTGCATACTTCATTGTATGTTTGTAAATCCTTTAACAGGGTGGATTTAGCAATCCTTATTGCTCCTAACAGGGCAGATCATCAGAAGTGATCAAATTGTAAGCCTTAACCGGCCAACTTTATTCTGCAGTATTAAAGCTTTGTGGGTTTCATCCCCACCCCAGTTTTACTTTCTTTTGGAAGGTTTCTGGGTAACCAAATCTATGTGTCATTATTGTAAATGCTTTTAAGTTTCATGCTTTCTGTATGCAAAGGTTAAAAAGTAAATTACATGTTAAAATGCAAAGAAAATTTGGAGTTACTGATTCACCCCTCCGCTCTCAGTAACTCGGTTACTTCCTGAATATTTCCAACAATTGGTATCAGAGCTGCATTGGTTCTCAAGACAAAGCTTAACTAGCTTGAGCAAAGATCTAGGACAATGGAGGTATTCAAACTGAACAAGGTGATTGAAAATGAAAAGCTAGATCTGGAAATGGCCATAGCTAAACTCAAAGAAGCAAAAGAACATCTTTCCCAATCCCTAAGAAAAAGGAAGGAACTTGCAAATCAGATGAATGATCAGAATTACATTGAAGAAAAGATTGAAGATCTTCTTCCCTCAAATAACTCAGATGAAGCAAACAATGCTGTCAAAGAACTCCTAGAAAAGAATGGGTCTCTGCAGGAAGAAGTGAGAAAATTGAAAAGAGAACAAGAGCTACACTCTACAAGATTCTATGAGATCTTGGAATAGAGAAACAAGTTGAAAGATGAATTAGATGGAAGAAACATTGAAGTCCAAAACAAAACCCTTCAGCTAGAAAACCTAATTGATCAGATCTCTCATACAAATGAAGAAATTCTAAATCTAAGATCAGAAATAGAAAACACAAGAGAAGAACTAAGATCTGAAAAGGAAATCAATCTAAGATTGGTGGATGACCTAAACGCTGAAAAACAAATCAATGAAGGAATGCTAAAAAGTCAAGAAGACTTGAATCAGCTGTATGAGCGAAATCTTCATAGGCAAAAAGGAAAAGCAGGACTTGGATACAAAGAAGAAGGCGAATCCTCTAAGCAAGGTACTCAAAGAAATCAAAAACCTACTTGTAATCATTGTGGTAAAATAGGACATACTTCAAATAAATGTTGGAACAATGAAAAAGCAGAATTCAATGGAAAATGTTATAGCTGCAATCAACCTGGTCACAAAGCAAATGAATGCAGGGAAAAACCTAGATTCAGAGGTAATTGTCACAAGTGCAACAAACAAGGTCACAAGGCATCCGAGTGCAGATCCAAGACATTTAATCTAGCAGAACAAATTGTGAAAGCAATGTTTGGATGGGACTACAACACCTGGTGTAGATGTCATTACTGTGGAGAATATGGACACATTGGCATGAATTGCATAAAACATCATCTAAGGAAAAGAGATACTACCATAAGATGTTTCAAATGCACTAAACTCGGTCACATAGCCAGAAACTGCATGAATGCTAGTGGAATTGAAGAAGGAAAGAAGAATGAAGCAACTAAGGTCAGGAAACAGGTGAGACAAAAATGGATTCCTAAAGCTACCGAGCAATCCACTCCAAGTAATGGAATGGATGGCTCTACCGACTCAAACTAAATTTCCAAGGAAGCACTGGAACTGTATTCTCATAGATCAATCTCAAGCAGTTCCAGAACCAAAATTAAAAGAAAGATCTAAATCAGCATGCAAGATGCAGTGAGATCACAGGGAGGTCGGTATCAGTCTTCACCAAGCAAGGTCGGTACCTGTCTTTACCGAGCGAGGTCGGAGCATTATGAATTCTCGAGTTCACCGAGTTGCGAAGTCTTTTCCGAGCAATTAATTCTTAGTGGGTGACAGTCTGTCAGAACTCATACCCTAATTTGAAATGAGCATTAATGACAGAGTTGTAAACAAAAAGGCAAGTAATCGAACTCATTCTTCACCGTGAATCTTTAGCACTTTGGGAGCAGAAAATTTCAAGAGCAACCCAGCGATTTAATACTTTTGCGAAAGGAATTTTCTGTGAGCTACCATGGCATCATCCAGCACTTCAGCAAAGAAAGGATCTGATATGTTAGTCCAAGGGGAGTGGAAAGCACTAGATTTTAAGATCGTGCCCGCAATTGCAGCAGCCCTAGATCCGAACGGAGCTCAATCTCAGATTCCTCCTACGGTACTGCTTATTAACGATATCTGCAATCATTTTAACTGTTCAATTCATGAAATGGGAAACCTAGAACTAGACATTGTGCGTGAGGAACTATGTGTGGATGGTATTCTAAAACCCGAGCACAAACATCTGGAAGATAAAGGTTTAGTTCACATTGCACATCTACCTCAAAACTTTCAAGATAAATGGGTTAGATATATTCTCAGCCGTGTACATGATGGAAAGATTTGGCTTGAGCAACCTATTGAGATTACAAAGAAGATGATTCATCAAGTCACCGGTCTTCCCATGTTGAACAAAGCTAAAACTACCAAAACCCTAGGTCGGACGGAACTAGAGAAGAAAACCCTAGCCGAGTGGGACGGTAGAGGCATGAAAGTTAGCAGCATTACCGACGCTGAACTGAAGTTTGGTACACACATCATTGCCCATAAGATTTACAGTTCTAGTCGACAGAACAGTGTCTCCTGTGAAGCTATTGACCTAGCATACAAAGTGGTCAAGAATAAATTGACATTTGACCTAGCAGACTTATTGTTGAAACAGTTTAACAAAAACATGGAAAGCATTAAAACTTCCAAAAACAATCCATGTAAGTTTGGATCCTTGTTGGTCTGTTTATTCTTCTATGTTCAGAAATTCTTCCCTTCTAAAGGAAAAGTTGTATGGAGAAAAGATGTGCCAATCCTCTATGAAATAAATGAATACATTTCAGAAATGGGTGAAAACTTTGAAAGCATCATGCATAATTATTTTGAGTCTTTCAAAGAGAAAATGAATGACAGATTCTGGATTCCACAGAAGTTGGTGGAAGATTACAAAGATGACATCTGTTTTATGGTAGATTGTGATAATGTGTATATTCAAGTAGTTAAACCAAGAACTGTATATGTAAAACCTCTTCCTTATGAGGTAAATATTGATGAAACCAAGAATATCATTGAAGCTCTTCTAAATCAGCCTGTCAATCCCAAAGCTCCATATTTTGGAACATATGATGAAGCTAAGGTGAGAATTGAACTAAGCATAAAGCTTCCACAGGCGGTAAACAAAGGAAAAAAGAGGATAGCCAAAATGCAAATGATAACTGAGGACAAAGAAGAAATAGATGAAAAAGAAGAGGAAAAGGATGAGAAAACAGAGGAACCAGAACCTGCAAAGAAGAAAGGAAAAGTTTTCATCACTAAGGCACTTGTGCCTCCCACTGCTGTGTTTACAAGGAGAAATACAAGAGGCAAGGCAGATAAGGTAGAAAAGGCAGATAAAGATATAGTATTCAAAAGGCCTCCTCTAAGCCTTCAAGAAAAGCTCAAACTCTTTAGAGATGGATCAGGATCTAGAGTAAGTAACATAAAATCCTTGAGATATGAAACCAGATCGGAAGCAGAACAGAAGGAAATAGAAGATGCTGTTGTTGAGAAGATGGGACAGTGGAAATACTCTCCTGAAGAAATTGCCCCACAGGTTCCAGCAGTTCTATTGAATCCAATAAAAATGAGATGGAGCAATGCAAGGCAAACTGTGATAGACATATTTGATCAAAACCTGAGACAGTTGATGCCGAGCTTGAATAATGATGAAGTAAAGAAGGCATTAAAAGAAAATGAAAATAAGATGACATTGAAATTCAATACTTGTTTGATTTTGATCAACAATATTGAATCGGTTGTGAAGGCTGCAAATGCCACATGGAAGAACATATACCACCTTCACCAACCGAGCATTGAAACTGTAATAATAAAAGATATTGAAGATGACAGTGATGAACAAGAAGAAGACACTGAGGTAGATGATACTGTAAGGATAGCAGCAGAAGTCATTGTATCCCTTCCTACCTCTCCAGTGAAAGTCTCTACATCCAGCCTGGAGACACCTTCAAGCATGGTTGTGACAACTTCCACATTTGTCCAATCATCCCTAGCAACATCAGAAGCAGCTACCATTTCTTCTACCGAGCTGCAGTCTCCTGCACCATCAAGTTTTCCAGCAATAAGTTTTCCAGCTTTTGAATCTTCAAGTGTAAATATTTTAAGTTCTCCAGTAGAAAGTATGCCAGTATCTATAGCCAGCCCTACTTTATCTACTGTCACTACTACCAAAGCATTAAGTTCAGATAAGCCTAAGGCTCTACCGAGTATAAAATTTTTGGGTAAAAATATAGTAGAGGATATAGACCTAGATGAAGAGATAGAGATTCCTACATTAGATTTTGCAAATCTCTCAGCGGACCAAATGCAGAATATAGGTGAGATCCTCCAAAGGAAAGCAAAACAAAAGAAGCTTAAAGAGGAGAGAGACAAGGAGTATCAAATCATCAAGGATGCTAAGGACATTTTGTCTGATGCATGAGGCATTAAAGTAGACTCCTCCTAGCATGTTTTGTTACAATTAGCAGAAGCAGTTGAGAAATACAATGAGGACTCATCCGGGACAGAAAAGTTAGTTGAAAGAGCCGAGAAGAGATTCAACAATAAAGTGCTTGAGCACATTGCTCAGCACATAGCTATTAACCAAGTGGAATTGTCTTCAGTTTTGTCTAACATAGAATCTATCTATTCGAATGCTACCTCTCTTTTGGCCAGACTGTGCAATATTGCCGAGTTCACAAAGGATGTTAAAGATAAAATGAATAAAATGGATGAGGATATGAAGATTAGCATACAGAAGCTGCAACTTGAACCAAGTTCAAGCTCTGCTCATCACATGAAAATTTCACACCTATCTAATATGCAGTCTGATCTACTGAAAGAAGACTCAAGGATCCGGTCCACACTGCTAGACATCCAACACATGATCCTTCCCATCATGAATACAATGTATAAGCACATTGAACATTCCAAAACATTGATTCATGACAATCAGTTCTCTATAGCAAATCACATGATTGAACTCTCTGCAGAAGTCCAAATTGCTATACAAACATGTAAGATTCTGCAAGAAAGTTGGGACAGAACCCTGGCACTAATAATGAAGGTCCATTCTGATTTCCTATCAAATTTTGGATTCTCTCTGTAAATAACTTGTATATGCACCTTTGGCATTATTGTCAAAAAGGGGGAGATATGTATAGAAGGAGAGATATGTATACTGTATAGATTTGTATAAGAAACAGTTAGCACATTGAAAGGGGGAGACAATGTATAAAGCCCTATAACAAAGACAAATTTTGAAAAATCAAAATAAAATTCAGCATGATTTGTGTATATAAATTTTGGCCAATAAGTGTTTTTGTCACTAATGCCAAAGGGGGAGATTGTTGGCATTAAGCAAAATTGCCACTAGTGACAACACTTATTTGCATTCTGGATACAAACCGAGCAGACAGTGCAAACTGAGCAGACAGTGCAAACCGAGCAGACAGTGCAAACCGAGCAGACAGTGCAAACCGAGCAAACAGTGCAAACCGAGTAGACAGTGCAAACTGAGAAAATAGTGCAAACCGAGCAAACAGTGCAAACCGAGCAAACAGTACAAACCGAGCAGACAGTGCAAACCGAGCAGACAGTGCAAACTGAGCAGACAGTGGAAACTGAGCAAACCGAACAGGACAGTGTAAACCGAGTAACATCATGTCTACCGAGTCACCAGTACTTACCGAGTTCAAAACCTACCGAGTGATCAGTATGAACCGTACCTTCACTTCTACCGAGTGCATGACGATGCCGAGTAATGCAGTGGACGCCGAGTATCAGAAAGTCACCGAGTCAATTTGCAGGAACCGTGTAACCATACTTGGGCCGACTTAGTAGCACTTAAGTTTACTTGTCAAGCCGACTGTGTAATTATAATTGTAGTTAATTGTTTAAGACTTGTATATAAATAATGTTGTAAAAATTTAATGATATAGAAATGAAACATATGTGAAAGAGAAAGAAAGGCAGAGATAAGCGAATTACAGAAGGCTTCAGAAGTATAAGATACAGCAAAGACAAATTCATCATAGAAGGTGATCAGTACATCAACGAATCTCAATTCAGCAATCCAGTTGCAAAGCAGAGATCTACTGTTTCATTCTAACAGGTGAATCAGTACTAAATCCTTTAACCGGGTAGACCTAACAGTCTTTTTAAAATCTCTTTACCGAGTGCATACTTCATTGTATGTTTGTAAATCCTTTAACAGGGTGGATTTAGCAATCCTTATTGCTCCTAACAGGGCAGATCATCAGAAGTGATCAAATTGTAAGCCTTAACCGGCCAACTTTATTCTGCAGTATTAAAGCTTTGTGGGTTTCATCCCCACCCCAGTTTTACTTTCTTTTGGAAGGTTTCTGGGTAACCAAATCTATGTGTCATTATTGTAAATGCTTTTAAGTTTCATGCTTTCTGTATGCAAAGGTTAAAAAGTAAATTACATGTTAAAATGCAAAGAAAATTTGGAGTTACTGATTCACCCCTCCCCTCTCAGTAACTCGGTTACTTCCTGAATATTTCCAACAGAAATACCATGGAGATTAAGAGGCAAAAGATTTAATCAATGGTGGAGAATCAAAGAAGAGCAATCCATATGCACAAGTATCCTCCAATGAGAAAATAAGAGTTGACTTTTGTGTACATATGAGACAAAAAATGTTTTTCCCTTTTTATAAAATAAGAATAATGCTTTATTTGTGCAACTTAGGATAAGATGAAAAGTGGGGGCTTTTTTATTTAATAAAAGGGGAGGAAATGTTCCTTTTAATAAATAAATATTTTAGGATAAAATGGTTAGCCCAAGGAATAATCAAAAATGATGAAAATAGGATTTGATCAAGGAAATTGATATAATTGATAAAATGTTGATTTTTGAAAATACTGATTCAAGGATTTGATAAATTGTTGAATGGGGGCCCAAAGTCTAGGCAACCATTTTAGGGTGCATACACTTTGCATCATCATACTTTCTTTTAAAAGTATCTTTTTCAATAGTAAGCAATTCAATCTATTCAAGAGCTTCTTCAAGATTCTTCTGTAGTTAATCCATATCCATAGAGATCTTACTCAAGCTGCTAGGATTTACTTGAATGATTCTTTTCCAAGTAACTAAGCTCTGATACCAATTTTTAGAAATAGGGAATACTAAGAGGGGGGCTGAATTAGTATTCTACAAACTTTATCTTTTGCCCAATTATGGATATAATAGATTATCTTTATACATGCATAACATAAGAAGCTAAACAACATGCATACCAATAAAGAACTCATAACACATTATTTGTTCTTGAGGAAACCTTGGCCAAGGGAAAACCCCGGTGGGGATGGTACCCACAAAGATCCAATAATCAAAATTATCCTGTTAAGGATGTTGATCTTGTTAGGAGTCTATTACAAGCATATAGTGTATCAGTCCTGATTAAGGGACTATAGGCCTTGTTAGAAGCCCCAACCTTGTTAGGAGTTGTAGTACAAAATGTGATTACCAGATGAACCCACTACCCAAATAAGTAATGTACAATATACACTTATTAAAAAATAGGTTAAGGTACATAACCTTATACTACTTGCATCAATATCATTTCTTTGCTCTTTCACTATCGCTATTACATATGCTTCATATACTTCGCATCATACTTCTACAATTACTTGCTGCTTGTTACAATTACTTCACTTTACAATTACAATTACATTTATATTTATATTAATAGCTTTATCAAAGAGTTAAAATCTAGGATGTCATCCCTTTATATTTTTAAGGCATTATTTTGATAAACAAAATAATCCCTTAACTCTTTACTAGTTATGTCTTCATATTCTGTCCTATCGGCTTTACACTGTCTTCGGTAAAACTATCATAACTTCTTTCATGCATGTCATACTAACTTGTGCTCTGAGATGGGTGATCAATAGAAATCATAGAGTCTATGTTCAAGTGTGCAAGCACTGAACTTACTCCAGTCAACATCGCAAACAAAAACTATATCCAGGTTCACTGGTAAAACACTATCTCACACTTAGACAAATTTGCAATGCGCTCTGTCATACTTGCTCTCTGACTTGTGTGATCTTCATGAGGATCATATGTTTCCATAATGACAACATCTATGCAATCAACTCATCCAAATTTCCAACAGTATGATCATAAGATAATATATATATGATATTATTGCAAATGAATTGACATCATTCCCCAAAGAAAGTAGAACTACAATCACAAAGGAGGAAAGATCACATAAGATATACAAAGGAGAATCTTTTCACACCATGACATGGAGACCAAAAATAATTAATGCTACCATATCTCAAATCCAAGTAGATTACACAATGAAACATTTACGAACAATAGAATAGTTACAACATAACATTGAATAATGCATAGAAGAATAGAGATACATATAGAAGAATTTGAACAACAGTTTTGACTCCTTTATCGCCTTACACCAACTGAGTAACAAGGATCATATAAAAGAATCTAACAACATTTAGCAATCACATTACGGGAGAAGCACAGTACAACAGACAAACACACAACAAAGCTACCACGAAGGACAAGTTGATCAAGCGTGCCACCTACTTTCCCCATCTCATTGTATATCATTTAGGGAAGGTGGGTAACTCGCAAGGGGGACTATATCCAAAATAGTAGGAATGATAGCCAGTTCCGAACAAGAATCCTCTTGAGAATCACTATGTTCGACACTAGGTGTAAGAGTCAATTATGATGAAAGCATATTAGGTAAATCAATGTCAATGTCAATAGTTTCATATTCATCATTAACATCATCAGTATCATCAAGAGTATCTTCTTTATCCAAATTAATCAAAATAGGATCTAAGATATGAATAGAATCATCATAATCATGCATGTGAACATCATTATTAGTAACAATATGTTCTACCATATTATGCCTAGGTTTATCCGTAGAAGGTAAAGATCTTTGAGCTTTAGCATGAGCATGATGCTTTTTACGACATTCATTAGCAGACCAGTTTCATTTTGATTTATTTGAAATAGGTTGAGAACTAGGATGAACAATCATAAGATCCTTCACAGGTTCTTTAGGAAGATCAATAGGATTATTAACCATAGGAGAAACAATCACAGGATCTTTGATAGGTTCAGTAGAAGGAACTTGATTAACAGAGCTAGAAGTCATAGTTAAAGGAAGTATAGAAGGTGTAGGTAAAAGACCATGATTAAGATCCTTAGGAGGTGAACTTAATTCAATAATTTTATGATGTTTATAAGCTTGATATGATTGAAAAAGAATATCAGGTCGAGGAGGACATGAATTAGGTAATGAAGGCCAAAAGAAATCCAGAGCAGCACAATTGATGAAGGTTGTGATGTTGGAAGGGACACAGGAGGAACACTCATAGGAATAGATGGAAATGTCACAGTCACCAAAGGAGGAGTATAGATAGGAATACTAGGTAAAGGATTAGAAGGAGGTTCAACACTAGTGATAGGAGGAATCAACCCTAAATCTTGAGCTTCTTGAACTAAAGGTTTAACATTTGAATGCACGAGGTGAGTAATACCACGCAAGAGGTTAACACCTTGATCATTATCATGGAGAACTTTCTTAAGAGCCTCTATAGCTTGAATGGAATCTTGATTATGGTTCTCTTGAAGAAGCCAATTACCCATTTTATCAAGTTCACTGGAAAGTTTTTGGACTTGCTCAGGAAGAACTCTTAAAGCATCATCCTCATCATGAGATGAGTGAGAAGAGTTTTGCTCCATAGTAGGATTGGAATCATGAAGAATCAGGTTATCATCTGGGATCCTAAGGAAAGGAGAGGAAGATTTAGGATCAAAAGCACCCATGAGTCTACGACTTCTTCTAATCGAAATATTATAAGTAGGACTAGTGGTAGTAAAACTCATAAACCAATGTAATACAAATGAACTAAACTAAAGACACATAAAGCATGAATATCAAATCTAATTAGCATGCAAGATCTAACTCAAAGAAAAAATCTAATACTAACAAGATAAAAGGAAAGAACAATAAGGCATCCAATTCCACAAAAGAAAAGAGAGTAAGTAGGTCGGGTTCACCAAAATGAATAGGGTTAAAATGGATTCAACACTATTCAGATGTAAAAGGAAAAAGGGGGGAAATATGAGATCTATCTCCTAACCCAAATTCCCAATGAAGAGATCCAATTTGATCAGCCAAGAGGTCAATACATAATTGAATCAATTTATGGAGAATATGGAAGAGAGAGAGAGAGAGAGAGAGTAAATCCAATATTTCCCTATGAATGAAATTTATGCTTGGAATATTAATTAAAATACAAATACTAACCTCAAATTAGGGCAGATCTAGAAAATGTTAAATTCTGATGTTTGTGTGTACTTTTAGGCAATTTCTAAAACTTCTTCTGGACTGGAAATGCTGAGATAGAGAAAACCTAGAAATCTTTCTCCAAGATGAGCTCAGGTCGGGTTTGACCCTCATAAAAGGTCAAATACTACATTCTTTATTTGAAGTCCGATCCGAATTATGTTCACAAATCTCAGAATTTTGCCAAAAAGGGTATCTGAATTCTCTCTTAGATCTGAAATTCCACACCTATACCTGCAAGAAAATGGGGGTTTTTGTTGTATGGGGGTTTTTCCTTGGTCAAACCCCAATTTAGGAATTAACCTTGAAATTGAATTGAAATATAGTGTGCATAAACAAAGTAATTGAAACAAATCACCTCGCTTATGTTGAAGTCCTTGTAGATGATTCAAATCCTCAAATCCACAAGTAGGAATGCTTCAATGGATGTAGTGTGAATGTAGGATGTCTCCAATCAATGGCATTTGATCTTCAACACCAATCTTGACTTGATCTTTGCATATGAGAAGGCTTGAATGAATGTGGAAGGATGGATCATCAAAGGTGGCTCCAAAGAGATTGAATCCTTCAATAACTAACAATAGATCTCCTTGATGGATGAATGCTTGAACACTTGAATGCTTGAAGACTTGCAATTGCTTGATTGAATTCACTTTCTTTCACTTGAGAGCTTACTCATGAATTTGCTTGAGATGTGATGTGAAAATGAGAGAGGAAGACCTCCTTTTATAGTGAACTAGGGCACAATCCTCTAGAGGGGCCACCTTGGAGAATTAAATCCCAATTAGGTCCTAACCTTTAGAAAATATACCTAGATTAAATGCAATTAAAGGATTTACCATCCCGAAACCCAAAATGATTAACCTAGAGGTGAGAAAATAAATATCCCGAAAGCCTAAATCCCAAAAATTCTAGATTCTGGAAATTTGAATGAGGGGGGCAAAATTGAGGTTGGACCTGACCTAGTTAGGTTCAACCTCAATCCTGACCTAGTCAGGATCAACCTCAAATTTGACCCTGGGCCCAAATTTAGTCAGAGCCAAGTTAGGAGGTCCCGGGGATGCCCCCAGAAACCTAGAAATGATATCAAATAGGGACAGAATGTCAGGGATAGACATAAAATCCTATGATGACTATGATGAAAGCTAGGAGGACCTATTTTTGAATCCTACCTAGAAAATAGAGCCATAAAAGAAGGAAATTAAGGGGAATCCTCGAGATCCTAACCCTAATTTCACCTAGAATGAAGAAATCAAGTGCCTGAAAGAAGTGGAAAGTGGGGAGAAAGTTGAATACATGCAAAGACCCGATCAAGGTGCTTAACATGACCCCAAACCACTTACTCAGAGGGCTAAACACTCTTATCATGGAAGTGCTTCCATTTTAAGACGATACAGCTACACATATATGTCTACTTGAACAAACACTCTGTGGTGTGCTTGTATCACCTGTTGCACCCTACACTGCATATTATTCATGTATGAATTTAAATTATTCTCTAAATTAAAAAAATATTTACTTTTATAAGATTTAGGTGATTAATTAATAATATGTCAAAACACAAATAAATAAACCTGTCTCTGCTCTCTAGAAAATACCATCATCATCAAGTCATCTGTGAGGGGGTTGCATCCTCAACAATGAATGCATGGCATCTACCCCCATAATTTGTACATGAATGGTATGTCAAACCATTCTCATTTGCATTAGTATATATCCCAACACATATACCCTGATAATTGGTGTAATTATGCTCAATGGATTGGGCTAATCCAAATGGTCCATCTGATGACGATGGAGGTGGCAAAGGTGTTGATCCAACCCTCTGCTCTGGCAAACTATGTGCCATGCTCAATAATGGCATCAGTCAATGGTGTGGCTGCAAGAAGAGTCTATAAATCTATAAAATCCTTCACAACTATTGGGATCACAACATGAACCATGTGTTTTTTAGCTAGAGGTCTCATGTGTCATAGTTGTACCACCCTACGGGCCCCAAGTCTATCCTACACAAAGCCTCTCCCTCTATCCTAGAACTATTGGATGTCAAAGTAATTCAGCTTCTCGTTGAGGATAAACTCACAATATAGCTTTCTCAAAAAATATAGAGGCACCTCCCAATTATTACAAGGTGCTTGGTCAAAGACCATATACCACATATCCCAAAAAGATGATTTCATCCTATTGTGAACACACAAATTTATAGGAAACTGAGTCGTATTTTTTTCTACGGTGTTACTAGTACTAGGATCAATGAAAAGAGCACATATGTTACTTTTAAGTATGGCATTCTTTTTCACTTCATCGTATGACAACCCATCCGCATAAAATGCTTGACATCTATCCCTCCATGAACCCCATTTGGTAACCTCCCTAGAAACCTCATTTGCACTATTGGCCATTCTTTCTAGCATCAAGGTGAGGGTTGAGTGGTGGTCAAGACTAGAGGACCTCAACCTATTGACCAATATATAAATTTGGGCACTATTATGTGTAAGGTGTTTGAGAAGATCATCTTGTGTGACATCTACATGATCTAATGGAAGATGTGGAGGGTTTACAGGTGGTGCTAGTTGTTGAAGAGAATTATTTTGAGGTTGTGGAGGAGGATTTTGTGGTTGTGGTTGTTTCTCATGTTCAATGTTTTCAAGGTTTTCTTATGTTACTTGTGCATGAAGTATTTGTTTTCCTTTTCATTTTGGGAAATTTTTTGTAGAATCTGATATCAATTTTTTTTTAAAAAAACCTAAATCAATTAAAAAACCCTACTTCAATTAAAATACAAACAAAAACAATCAAAACACTAAAATCTTACCTTTCCAATGCGGTGTCATTGTTGCAAATTGATGAAAAATGCAAATGGAAGCAAAACACGCTCAGGTTTTGATGAAAATTTTCTTTCCCACTAAAATATTCCTCTATTTTTTGGCATTGGAAATGGTCCAATGCCGTGGGTTTTGGGGCATATAATGTTCCTCAAAAGTACGGGTTTTGAGGTTCACTTTTATTCTCAAAAACCATATGGGTTTTGAGGATCTTTTTTCCTTTTTAATTAGTTTTTGCTAGGCTTGGTAAAACCAAGCCTAACATGATTTTGAATTTTATGGAACACGCATGGGTTATGCAAAAAAAAAAATTCAGGATGTGGCCACTAAACTATCCACCATTTGGTACACTTACCCTACTATAGCTTACCAATCATTTATTAGTAGAGTGTTTCATTTACTTCCTTTGTTTCATCTACCTTTGATAATTTACAATCAGTAGCCATTAGTGTACCAACCGGTTTTGACTCTTCCATACTGAATGTCTTTAGGATCTCCTTGATATATTTTAACTATGTGATATAGATCCCATCTTTCACTTGTTGAATTTGTAGTCTAATAAAGAATTTTATCTCTCCTATCATGGACATCTCAAATTCCTTTCTCATCTCCTCAGCAAATGATTTAGACAATGACTCATTTCCTCCAAATATAATATCATCAACAAAAATTTCAGCAATCAAAATCTTATCAGTGCTATCACATTTTAGATACAAATTGTTGTTGTCACTTGTCCTTTGAAATCCAATCTTTATTAAATATGAGTGTATTCTTTCATACCATGCTTGGGTTGCTTGCTTCAAACTATGTAGAGCATTGTGTAGTTTGCATACCATGTTCTAGTTAGAATTCTCAACAAATCCTTCAAGGTGTTCAATGTAAACTTCTTCAAAAATTTCATTCAAAAATTCAGACTTAACATCCATTTGATAAATTTTGAATCCAAGTTATATGCAACATAAGAAAGTAAAATTCTTACACCTTCTAATCTAGCAACAAGGGAAAATGTCTCACCATAGTCAACACCTTCTTCTCGTGCATACCCTTTGTAGAATAATCTTGCTTTATTTCTGATCACAACTGCATTCTCATTTAGTTTATTCCTAAAAATCCACTTTGTACCAATAACATTCTTGTCTTTGGGTCTCAGTACCAGTGACCAAGTATTATTCTTTTCAATCTGATCAATCTCTTCTTTCAATGCATTAACCCAATCTTAATTTTCAAGTGCATCCTTAACTAGTCTTGGCTCAAATTTAGAAATCAAACATGTATTATCTTTCAACTTACTTCTTGTCATGACTCATGCATTCTTGTCTCCAATGTGTTTTCTCGGTGAGTGGTTTCCTTTCACATATTTTTCTAAAATAGGTTGGATAGACTTTTCTTCATCATTTTCATCTCTCGGTGGAGGCTTAACTTGCTCCTTAGTTTCTTCTTGCAGCTTGGGTACTGTGCTCAAAATTCCTTCCTATACATAGATAAATCTTTGATAGTCTTCTAGTTCCTGTTTGTTGTCTTCTTCATTTCTTTATGCAAATTCATCAATCCTCACATTTGCACTTTCCACAATTTTTTTAGTAGCCTTATCCAGACATTTATAATATTTTCTCTTTGTGGAGTATCCTAGGAATATACCTTCATGTCCTTTAGAATCAAACTTTCCATTCCTAGAATCTTTCATTATGTAACACCTACTTCCAAAAAATTTAAAGTAGGTAACATTCTGTGTATGCCCATACTAGAGTTCATAAGGGATTTTATTGGTACCTTTCTTCAATTGTACTCAGTTGATAGTATAGACACCAGTACTAATGGATTCTCTCCATAATGTTTTTGTAACCTCTTTTTCAATCAATAATATTCTAGCACAATCAACTATTGATCTATTTCTTCTTTCATCTATGTCATTTTTTTGTGGAGTCATCGATGTAGATACTTGTCTTTTGATTCCATTTTCATTGCAAAAGATAGTAAATTCTTCAGAGATAAATTCACCTCCTCTATCTGATCTTAAACATTTCAGTTGTTTACTTGTTTCCTTTTCAACTCTTGCCTTATACCATTTAAACATTTAAAGTGAATCAAAATTTTCCTTTAGAAACATTACCGACATCATTCTTGAGTAGTCATCAACAAACAAAATGAAATATCGATCACCATAATAACTTTGTATTCTCATAGGATCGTAGATATTAGTATGAACTAATTCCAAAATACCATTAGATGAGTAAGACTTGCTTGAGAAACTTGATTTTGTCATCTTACCAATATGGCATTCCTTACACATCACTTTATCAAGTTTGCTTAATTCCAGTAGACCTCTGACTCTATTATTTTTTTATCACCTTAATCATGTTATCAAAATTCACATGACAGAGTCTTTTGTGCAGCAATCATACATCCTCAACTTTAACAAACAAGAAATTTTTTGTAGCAATATCAAGGTAGAATAGGTTACCTTTAGATTGTTCACTAGTTCCAATCAAATCTCCATTAGCACTATGGATCTTTACTTTTCTATTTTGAAACTCTAGTTGGTGACCAGTGTTGTTCAATTGTGCAACACTCAATAAGTTTTACTTTAGTCCTTGAACCCAATAAGCATAATCACATTTGATCTTTTCATTTAGTATAATGGATCATTTTCCTTTAACAAAACATGGAGCATCATTCCCAAATCTAACAATCCTCCATCATACTCTTCTAGGTTCTCAAACTTATTAATGTCACTAGCCATATGATGTGAATAGCCACTATCAATTATCCATGGGTCAGTTTTGCTAACATGAAAAATAAGGGCTTTTTCATCTTCATACCTCTCTTCTTTTGAACCATCATTCATAGCAACATAGACAACTTCCACACTTTCTTTTGTGTCATCAAATTCAACATCAGTTACTCCTTCCTCAACTAGATAGCATGATTTATTTCCTTTTTACTTGAAATATCTAAACCTTCAATACTGGTTCTCCTTCTTTTCACTTTTATCATTCATGTCATTGTTAGGACATCTAGATGCAATGTGGCCAATCTTGTTGCAATTAAAACATTTTAGAGGAAATTTACCTTTATACTTTCCTTTGCCTCTTAGTAGTCTCTTTTTCAGCAATGTTTCCAACTCTTCTTGTTCTTTCTCTTTGGTTAGGATACTGCCATAGTCACTTCCACATGAACTATTGTGATTCTCTCTTTCTCTTCTTGAATTACCAATGCTTAAAGATGATTTGAAATTTGTTTCAATAGTTGTTAGACTATTATCATAATTACTGAGCTCAAATGCAGTCAACTTACCGATCAAGGCATCAAGAGTAACAATTTTATTCAATATGGATCTTAGTTCTTGAATAGAAGAGACTTGGATGAAAGAGTTCACAAAAGTTTGCTTACCACTTCTTCACCAGTTAATGTTCCACCAGCACCTCTAATGACACAAAAAAATTCCTTGATTCTAAAACTATATTAAGCAATGTTTTCTTCTTCTTTCATTCTCATCTCATCAAATTTTCCTCTGAGACTATCAACCTTTTCCTTTTGTACATGTAGAACACCTCCATAAACAATTGCAAGATTATCCTCATCTCTTTTGTAGTAATACAATCCTTAATGTCATTGAACTCAACACCGGTCAGGGAAGAGGCAATTTCAATCATTACTAAGTTATGTTCCTACTTTTCTCTCATCTGATCAACTGTCATAGGTCTAGGAGGTAGTGGATTGTAGTCATTATTCAAAAGGTTGAGTGCAAATTTTTCAATTCCAGATATGTACAACCTCACCCTATTATTCCATGTAGAGAAACTTTCCATGTTCAACTTAGGTAATTCTTTCCTATACATCTTTTGATCTTTTACTCAAGTCTTTCAAACTTATCCCTTTGGAGTACTAGGCTATGATACCAATTGTTGGATTATAGAGAGGGGGTGATTCAGTAATCCTTGATTCTATGTACCTTAAAAACTTTCTCTAATTCAACTTGGTGTCAACTCAGTCAGACACACTTCAATACTAACCAATAACAATAAATTAACTTTATCAATCAGCAATAACATTCACAATAATCATTCAACACATATAACACCATTAATTAACGTGGAAACCCAATTTAGGAAAAACAACTATGGGAATTGTCACCCACTAAAGAAATAAGAGCTTCTGAAGTATGCTCGATTAGAAGCCAATCTAGTTAAAGATTACAATACACATTGTTAATGTTAGGGGATTTACCTCAGATCTGTTAGGATATTCACCCTGTTAGGAGTGGCCTAGTTAAAGGTCTTCAAAAACTCTTTTAGAATGTTAACTCTTGCAAGGATTTACAATAAGATTGTTAGGTCCACTTGGTTAAGAGATTTTTCTGATATAAATGTTACAAAGTAATAGCATATAAATTGACCTATAAATCTACAACTATCTTTTGCATAATCATATCCCTTGTGTGCTCTTTGTCTTCACTTCAATCCTTCACTTTCTATTGTCTTCAACACTCCATTAATCTCAGCTTTCTGACTCAGAATTCAACCTTTTCCTTCTTCACTGCATCATTTGATGACTCATCAACTCTTCAACTTGCCAACCTTTTGTTCATACAGATTCATCCTTTATATAGACTTTATTTTTCCTCTTAATCTCCTTTATTACATTTTCTTTTGATTAATCTCAGTCATCTGATCATCCTCACAAACTAAATGAATTTGGATCTCAGTAAAAGAATTTACATCACCTCAGAACTTGAACTTTCTTGGAACTTGTTCCTTCTCTTTTTACTGCTTATAAATGAAACCATAGATCATCACCTTAAATTTTCCTAATTATAGATCTCTCTAACTAACTCTTCCTCATCATTAGAATCTTCCAACTCATCATAGCTCAACATTAAATGTCATTCTGATCTTTGTATTTAATTTTAGGTCCTTTATCAGTGGTTAATTCTTTTCTTTTAATTGAATTTCAGTTAACTTCACTTGGTAACTAAAACCTTCTACTTAGTGTCTTGAGTTCCTTTCTATTTACTGTAATATTTTTTTCTTTTACCAAATGACTTTTTCTTGCTCGGTAGTCAAACTATTTTGCTTACCAACTTGATTAATCTTCTTTACCAATTTGATATAATCAAATATTTGGTAGAAGACAATTATATCATCATAACCTTAACAATGTTTGATTTGTATCTATTGCCCAATTAAGTTCTTTAGCTTCACAACATTTTACTTCTTCTTAACTCATTCAAACTTATATCATACTCTGAATGATATGATAACTCAATATAAATCAAAAATTAATTTCTTAACATCAATGACAAGATAACAATTGATCTAATCATTTTATAATATTGTATACCTCTGATCTTAGTTGATCATCATCATCATCACCATCTGTTGTAGTAACAATCCACCCCCTCCTCCCTAAAAACCCCTCCTTGCTCCTTCCCCCTCCTTGCACACCTTTAACATCTATTTATCCAACTGTCACTCCTTCCCCCTCCATGTGCACCTCTGACAGTATTCCTCACCCTCTGTATAACTATTTCAGTTGTTCTCCTCTATCCAGGTTGGTATGCTCCCACTCTCCACCCTTGCGTAGTTGCCTCCCTTTGTCTAACACCAAAGGGAGCTAGTCCTAATCTCCTAATTGCTTGTGGCATCTTGAACCATGATTTGTATACATCCAATACACCTAGATCTACTATTCCCCCTCAAGTATCCCAATGTACTGGTGGAAGGGCTCTTCATTTTGCTAATATTTATGTCCTATCTAGAGTTGGTATAAATTTTCCAATCCTCTCTTGGGTGATCTACTAAAACTTGTGCTTAGGACCAGGAATGTCTTGAGGAAATAAAAACCATCTCATCACTCTATCATACATGTATCTATCCACAATATGCTCCCACAGCCCTAGGATATAGATTAGTGTAATCATAAAAGGGATATGATGGGTTTCCTTTTCCCATCCCATCATCTGCATGTATGGACTCCATATAATGTTGTCTCTCAATCTATCCAACACAACCCTCCAATGGTCAACATCATCCATGTACTCATAATGAATTTGGCTTCCCCATCTATATACAACTGGTTGCTCAGCAACATGTCATGTCCCACCACTTGGTGCATGACACCAATATGCTCCCATGCCCAAGCCTGTAGAAGTGTGGTGAACCCCCCACTCTGACCTGTAAACTAACCTCCATGATAATAGATCATATGTAATTCCATGTACAACTATTCTAGTCATCATGATCAATCATAAGGTCACCTATGTCCCTCCTACATCAGGGTAGATGTATCCACCCACTAATCTGTATATGTAAACATGCACTCATTGTGCCAACAAGACCTAATCAAGATATTGGTCCAATTTTGACTAACCATGTTGTAAGGGCATCACTACTCCCACTAAGCTCTGCACAACCTCTACATGTGGTACCTATCTAGCTACTTCTATCGACCCCTTAATTGGGAGTCAAAATATCTTATAAACATCCTCTTTTGCAATGGTCATCTCGCCTATCATAAGGTGGAAGGTCAATGTCTCACATCGATATCTCTCACATAATGTTGTAACTATCATTGTGTATGATCTCACATAAGGTATCTTCACTAGCTTCCCTAGCCCTAACCTATCTACTATGGTCTAGCTCATTATTTTGAACTAGTCTTCCACCCTCAAAATAGTTGTGTGTCTCTCTTGAGAGACTAGTGTGTCCATAGACCACTACTTCTAAAACCCCCCTAGTTAGATATAGGTACTTTAGTTTCTCCCCCCCCCCTCACTAACCATCTCTTACTAATTTTTCCCTTCCCCCCTTATTTCTTCTCAATTCCTTTTTTCCCCTCAATCTTGTGAGAGTTTTCGAACTCCCTTAACCAATATGTTGAGAACACATTCCTTTCGAACTTGTGTAAATTCTAACCCTATCTCTGGTGGATTTGCATTCTCATTGAAGATGGATTTGCAAGTTTATGAACCTACAAATCTAATCCACAATCTTGCTGATGTGGGATCACATTCCCGCAAACCCCCTAAATCACCTACCCAACCTATGACCCATAGCTATTTCATGCTCTAGTGAGAATGTGTTCACGTCAAACTTGTGAGTGATCCCCTGGGACATGATCCCATGGGATCACGGTTTCCTAACATATAATAAGCAATAAATGTGTAAATTAAAAAATAAAGGTTTGGTTTTTTGAATCCTACCTCTCGGTCCTCCTATCGTTTGATGCAGGAGCATCCTGGGTGTAAGGGCAATCTTGCATCACCCAAAAATATTTCTATTTTTTGTATTCAATAAGGGCTATCTTGTGCAGAGCTGCTATTTATGGAAACTTGCTATTTTTAGTAAGTTGGTCTTATGATTTCAGAATGTCTAATTTTACGTATGGAGGTTCATCTTAGTCATATCAGCCTGCCAGCAAAGTTTCATGGCTAGATCAGGTGTAGTTTTGAAGATATTAAAGATTTTCGGTATTGGCAGCAGGGTATAGAAACTTCGAACTCAGTTTTGAAGGCTTTAGAGGCCCCGGATGAGGTTGAAAATTTGGGTGACAAGCACTTTGTGCTAATCAAGCCTGTAGAGCGCTTCGTGGTGTTTCCAGAATGGGGTTATAATAGCCAATCAGGTCAACGGGCGATGACTTATGATTTTCGGAAGTTGGGTCACTTGAAATGGCGAAAAATAATTTTTTTTCAAAATTTCTATTCGGGTTTCAAAACTCATTTTGAGCCGAATTTGATGTAATAAATTGTAAAATAAAATAGTTCTAAGTTTGGTCGGCCCTCAGGGCTAAATTTCTAGAACCTTCTCGGGTGGTGGAAATTGCCTATATAAAGAAGGCCCATAGTGTTGTCTAGGGCAGTTCTGGGTAGTAGATCTGGGTATTGATTTGAGAATTTTTCCTACAGAATATTGTAAGGGAATGTCCATGTGGCTTTGCATATTGTAATTCTGAAAGTTTATAATTTCACATTTGTGGAGATAATAAGAAGCCAATTTTCTGTTCTTGCATATTATTGTTGTTGTTTCTCTATTTATGTTATGTGTTTGTGGTACTAAAGGGAGCACCCTTCATCAAGTGGTATCAAAGTAGGTTTTCCTGAGTGTGTAAATAGATCACTGACTGTGAGGCAGTTTGCACCAGGATCATGGTTAGGGTTTTAGTGCGCATCGCGAAAATGCCTCCACGAAGAGAACGTGGCGGAAGAGCTGGTGCAGTGACACCTGAGGTTAGAGAGCTACAGAGACAAGTGCGAGCATTGCAAAAAGAGATTCGCAGAGTAATGAATCTTAATGTCAGAGATGAAAGCGAGGATGAAGGCGAAGAAGAATATCAAGAAGGAGAAGCAGAAGTTGTGAATCAGGAAGAAGAAAGACTTTTTCAAGCAATTTTCAAAATTGGGAAAAGACCTAAGATTGAGGTTCCTACATTTTTTAGAAATCTTAACCTAGAGGAATTGATCGACTGGATCAATGAATGTGAGGAATATTTTGAGTATGAAGATGTTGAGGATCCTGATAGGGTCAAATTTACGAAGGCTAAACTGAAAGGTCATGCGAAGATCTGGTGGAAAGATATTCAATTGGAGTGAAATAGAAGAGGGAAAGATAAAATCACAAGATGGGATCAGATGGTGGATAAATTGAAGTGACAGTTCATTCCTATTGATTATGAGCTTGACCTACTAAAGAAAATGCAAAGTTTGAAGCAAGCAGGAAGATCTGATCAGGAGTATACAGAGGAGTTCTATCGACTCCTCATCAGAACAGGCCATGCGGAAGCTGATAAGGAGAAAGTTGCCCGATACCTTAATGGGTTAAGGCCAAGTATTCAGGAGGAGTTGAATCTGGTTCGAATGAACAGTATTGAGGAGGCATACCAGTTTGCCCTAAAAGTAGAGGAAAAGCTGAACAAGAAGTTTGAGAGCAGACAAAATGGAAGAGGTCGTGGTGGAAGATCTAGTGGACGGTCATATGGTGGCCGAAATGAAGATCCAAAAAAGAAGGATGAGGCCAGTAGTAGCCAGAATCAGAGAGGAAACAATTCTAATCATTTCCAAGATTAGAATAATAGAGATCAGAGAGTAAGAGGAAGAGGACAAGGATCTAGAAGAGGAGGCTTCCGTGGAACATGTTTTCACTGTGGAGAAGAAGGTCATAGGGCATTTGAATGTCCTCGGCGCCAAGGTTGAATAGACAGGAGAAATGAAGGCCAGGCCAGAGTTGCACATGTAGACGAAGATGCCAGATCATCAAATTCTGAAGATGTTGAAAGAGGAGAAACGCTAATTAATATAAGAGTCTTGCTGAGTGGTGAGAATGAACCTGAACAAAGGAGGAGCTTGTTTCGCACTAGATGCAAGTGTGAAGGTAAATGTTGTGATGTGATTATCGATAGTGGAAGCACTAACAATTTGGTGTCAGAAGAGATGGTGACAAAGTTGAAGCTTGAGAGACAGAAACACCCACATCCATATCGGATTTCCTGGGTGCAGGATGACCACAAGGTCATGGTCAGTGAATAGTGCGTGGTAAAGTTTAAGATCAGCGGGTACCAAGATGAGGTACTATGTGATATAATATATATGGATGCATGTCATATGTTGTTGGGTAGACCGTGACAGTTTGACAGATGTGTTGTACATGATGGTCGTGCAAATACCTATTCCCTGACAAAGGATGGAGTGTGACATAAGCTAAAGCCATTGAAGGAGACCGAAGAAAAGGTATGTGGTAATGCAGGAATAACTTTTGTTGATGAAAGAAAATTCATAGATGGTATGAGGCATGAGCATGTGTGTTTTGCTTTAATTTCAAAAGCTGGTAAAGAGGAAGTAGAGGATGTACCTGTAGAGGTTGCAGATTTGTTGAATGAGTTTCAGGATATTGTATCTGATAATGTACCTGATGGATTACCACTGGTAAGGAAGATCAGTCATCAGATGGATTTGATTCCAGGATCCAGTTTGCCAAACAAGATAGCACACAGAATGACACTTGTAGAAAGTGAAGAGTTGAATAGACAAGTACACGAGTTATTGCAGAAGGGGTTGATTCGAGAGAGTTTGAGTCCCTGTGCTATACTAGCGGTATTAGTACCAAAGAAGAATGGAGAATGGAGGATGTGTACAGATTCCAGAGCAATAAACAAGATCACAATCAAGTATAAGTTTCCATTGCCATGAATGGATGATATTATGGACTGTTTGAGTGGAGTTGTGTATTTCTCAAAGATAGATCTGAAGAGTGGATATCACCAGATTCAGATTAGAGAAGGAGATGAATGGAAGACTACCTTCAAAACAAAGGAAGGACTGTATGAGTGGTTAGTCATGCCTTTTAGGTTAACCAATGCACCGAGCACTTTCATGCGGCTTATGAATGAGGTTCTGAAAAAAATTTTGAGTAAAGTTTGTCATTGTTTACCTAGATGATATTTTGATCTTTAGCAAGACATTGGAGGAGCATATGATGCATATTCATATGGTGTTTGGAAAACTAAGAGATGAGAAATTATTAATTAACTTGAAGAAGTGCAGTTTTGTGAAGAAAGAGTTAGTGTATTTGGGATTTGTAGTTTCAGCAAAAGGTCTAAAAATTGACTCAGAGAAGGTACAGGCTATCCTTGAATGGCCTACTCCAAGGAGTGCTACTGAGGTAAGATCTTTTCATAGTTTGGCTAGCTTTTACAAAAAATTTATCAGAAATTTTAGCAGTGTTTGTGGTCCCTTGACTGAAACAATGAGAGGAGATAGAAAAGATTTTAAGTGGACTGATGGGGCATAAAAGAGTTTTCAATTGTTGAAACAAAAAGTTACAGAACAACCTGTTTTAGCACTTCCAAATTTTAATAAGGTGTTTCAAGTAGATTGTGATGCTAGTGCTACCGCAATAAGAGTTGTTATGAGCCAAGAAGGTAAACCGGTTGCTTATTTCAGTGAGAAGTTAAATGATGCCAAGAGGAAGTATTCTGTTTATGATTAAGAATTTTATGCTATAGTTCAGGCATTGAAGAAGTGGAGACACTATCTGCTTCCCAAGGAGTTTATTTTATATACTGATCATCAAGCTTTGCAATATTTGAATAGTCAAAGAAAGTTGAATTAGAGCCATTTGAAATTGGTTGAGTTTTTGCAGAGTTATACATTTGTTTTGAAACACAGAAGTGGAAAGTCTAACAAGGTTGCAGATGCTCTTAGCAGAAGGCAACTATTGCTGACAGAAATTCAGATTGAGGTGGTTGGGTTCAAGGAACTCAAGAATTTGTATCCAGAAGATCTTGATTTTGGTGGAGCTTGGAAAGCTTGTAAAGAACCTGTTACTCTAAACAGGATGAAATGGCTGGATTTCATCATCCAGGATGATATGCTATTTAGAAGGAGTCAGTTGTGCATTCCAAGAAGTTCTATGAGGGAGAATCTCATCAAAGAGAAGCACAGTGGAAGATTGGCTGGACATTTTGGTCATGATAAAACCCTTGCTTTGGTTGGTGAGAATTATTACTGGCCACAGTTGCAGCAAGATGTGAAGAAGTTTGTACAGAGTTGTAGAGTATGTTAGATGGCGAAGGGAGTGAAGCAGAATACAGGGTTATATCAACCATTACCTGTACTAGAGAAGCCTTGGGAGGATATCAGTATGGACTTTATTCTTGGTTTACCAAGGACTCAGTGGGGACATGATTCAATTTTTGTAGTAGTTGACAGATTTTCAAAGATGGCACATTTCATTCCCTGCAAGAAGACTAATGATATTGTTCATGTAGCAGAATTGTTTTTCAGAGAAGTGGTGAGACTACATGGTTTGCCAAAGACCATAGTTTCAGATCGAGATACTAAATTTGTTGGATATTTTTGGCGGACATTGTGGAAAAAGTTGAAGATAGATTTGAAGATTAGTTCATCACATCATCCACAGACTGATGAACAAACAGAGGTGGTGAATAGAAGTTTGGAAAATCTACTGAGATGTTTGGTTGAAGATAAGCCAACAGGATGAGATTTGATTTTACTAGAGACAGAATTTGCATACAATAATTCTGTCAATAGGAGCACTAGTAAATCACCATTCCTAATTGTATATGGAAGTAGTCCAAGAAATGCATCTGAGTTGAGAAAGATATATAAAGGAGAAATAAGTAGTGTTGAAGCTGAGGATTTTGCAAAACACTTGAAGAACATCCATGAGGAGGTGAGGAAGCATATTACCAAGATGAATGCGCAGTATAAGACTAAGGCAGATGAGAAAAGGAGGCATAAGGAATTTCACGTTGGGGATGAAGTCATGGTTCATTTGCCGAAGGAGCGATTTCTGGTTGGTACATATAACAAGTTGAAAATGAATAAGTTTGGGCCATGTAAGATACTGAAGAAGCATGATTCAGAAAATGCATATGAGGTAGAATTGCCTACTGAGATGAATATTTCACCAGTGTTTAACATTTCAGATTTGACAGAGTATCATGAAGGAGGTGTTGAAGATGAGGTTGCAGCAGCACAGTGGAGTATTCCAGCAACCAGTTCAGATATCAAGGAGATTGAAGACATACTGGACAGTCGTGTTGGCAGAAGCACAAGGAACAAGACATATGAAGAGTATTTGGTCAAATGGAAAGGATGACCTGTAGAAGATTCATCATGGCTAACAAAGGAGGAGGTTAACCATCTTGGTTTTCCTCTGCACACCTGTGTCATGACAGGGTCAATTCTCAAATTACCCCGGGTATTTGATGTAGGAGCATCCTGGGTGTAAGGGCAATCTTGCATCACCCAAAAACATTTCTATTTTTTGTATTCAATAAGGGCTATCTTGTGCAGAGCTGCTATTTATGTAAACTTGCTATTTTCAGTAAGTTGGTCTTATGATCTCAGAATGTCTGATTTTACATATGGAGGTTCATCTCAATCATATCAGCCTACCAGCAAAGTTTCATGGCTAGATCAGGTGTAGTTTTGAAGATATTAAAGATTTTTGGTATTGGCAGCAGGGTATAGAAACTTCAAACTCAGTTTTGAAGGCTTTAGAGGCCCCGGATGAGGTTGAAAATTTGGGTGATAGACGCATTGCGCCAATCAAGCTTGTAGAGCGCTTTGTGGCATTTTCAGAATGGGGTTATAATAGCCAATCGGGTCAACGGGCGATGACTTATGGTCTTCGGAAGTTGGGTCACCTAAAATGGCGAAAAATAATTTTTCTTCAAAATTTTTATTCGTGTTTCAAAACTTATTTTGAGCCGACTTTGATGTAATACATTGTAAAATAAAATAATTCTAAGTTTGGTCGGCCCTAAGGGCTAAATTTTTAGAACCTTCTCGGGCGGTGGAAATTGCCTATATAAAGAAGGCCCGTAGTGTTGTCTAGGGCAATTCTGGGTAGTAGATCTGGGTATTGATTCGAGAATTTCTCCTATAGAATATTGTGAGGGAATGCCCATGTGGCTTTGCATATTGTAATTCTGAAAGTTTGTAATTCCACATTTGTGGAGATAATAAAAAGCCAATTTTCTATTCTTGCATATTATTGTTGTTGTTTCTCTATTTCTGTTATGTATTTGTGGTACTAAGGGGAGCACCCTTCATCAAGTGGTATCAGAGCAAGTTTGCCTGAGTGCGTAAATAGATCGCTGACTGTGAGGCAGTTTGCACCAGGATCATGGTTAGGGTTTCAGTGCGCATTGCGAAAATGCCTCCATGAAGAGAACATGGCAGAAGAGCTGGTGCTATGACACCTGAGGTTAGAGAGCTGCAGAGATAAGTGTGAGCATTGCAAAAAGAGATTCACAAAAGAATGAATCTTAATGTCAGAGACGAAAGCGAGGATGAAGCCGAAGAAGAATATCGAGAAGGAGAAGTTGAAGTTGTGAATCAGGAGGAAGAAAGACTTTTCGAGCGATTTCCAAGATTGGGAAAAGACCTAAGATTGAGGTTCCTACATTTTCTAGAAATCTTAACTTAGAAGAATTGATCGACTGGATCAATGAATGTGAGAAATATTTTGAGTATGAAGATGTTGAGGATCCTGATAGGGTCAAATTTGCGAAGGCCAGACTGAAAGGTCATGCGAAGATCTGGTGACAAGAGATTCAATTAGAGCGAAATAGAAGAGGGAAAGATAAAATCACAAGATGGGATTGGATGGTGGATAAATTAAAGTGACAGTTCATTCCTGTTGATTATTAGCTTGACCTACTAAAGAAAATGCAAAGTTTGAAGTAAGTAGGAAGATCTGTTCAGAAGTATACAGAGGAGTTCTATCAACTCCTCATCAGAACAGGCCATGCGGAAGCTGATAAGGAGAAAGTTGCCCAATACCTTAATGGGTTAAGGCCAAGTATTCAGGAGGAGTTGAATCTGGTTCGAATGAACAGTATTGAGGAGGCATACCAGTTTTCCCTAAAAGTAGAGGAAAAGATGAACAAGAAGTTTGAGAGCAAACAAAATGGAAGAGGTCGTGGTGGAAGATCTGGTGGACGGTCATATGGTGGCCGAAATGAAAATCCAAAAAAGAAGGATGAGGCCAGTAGCAGCCAGAATCAGAGAGGAAACAATTCCAATCATTTCCAAGATCAGAATAATAGAGATCAGAGAGGAAGAGGAAGAGGACAAGGATCTAGAAGAGGAGGCTTCTGTGGAACATGTTTTCACTATGGAGAAGAAGGTCATAGGGCATTTGAATGTCCTCGGCACCAAGGCAGAACAAACAGGAGAAATGAAGGCCAGGCCAGAGTTACACATGTAGATGAAAATGCCAGATCATCAAATTTTGAAGATGCTAAAAGAGGAGAAATGCTAATTAATAGAAGAGTCCTGCTGAGTGGTGAGAATGAACCTGAACAAAGGAGGAGCTTGTTTCGCACTAGATGCAAGTGTGAAGGTAAATGTTGTGATGTGATTATCGAGAGTGGAAGTACTGACAATTTGGTGTCAGAAGAGATGGTGACAAAGTTGAAGCTTGAGAGACAAAAACACCCACATTCATATCGGATTGCCCAGGTGCAGGATGACCACAAGGTCATGGTCAGTGAACAGTGCCTGGTAAAGTTCAAGATCGGTGGGTACCAAGATGAGGTACTATGTGATATAATATCTATGGATGCATGTCATATGTTGTTGGGTAGACCGTGGTAGTTTGATAGATGTGCTATACACGATGGTCGTGCGAATACATAAGCTAAAGCCATTGAAGGAGACCGAAGAAAAGGTATGTGGTAATGTAGGAATAACTTTTGTTGATGAAAAAAAATTCGTAGGTGGTATGAGGCATGAGCATGTGTGTTTTGCTTTAATTCCAAAAGCTGGTAAAGAGGAAGTAGAGGATGTACCTGTAGAGGTTGCAGATTTGTTGAATGAGTTTCAGGATATTGTATCTGATAATGTACCTGATGGATTACCACTGGTAAGGAAGATCAGTCATCAGATGGATTTGATTCCAAGGGCCAGTTTGCCAAACAAGGCAGCACACAGAATGACACCAGCAGAAAGTGAAGAGTTGAACAGACAAGTACATGAGTTATTGCAGAAGGAGTTGATTCGAGAGAGTCTGAGTCCCTATGCTATACCAGCGGTATTAGCACCAAAGAAGAATGGAGGATGTGTATAGATTCCAGAGCAATAAACAAGATCACAATCAAGTATAGGTTTCCATTGCCACGAATGGATGATATTATGGACTGTTTGAGTGGAGCTGTGTATTTCTCAAATATAGATCTGAAGAGTGGATATCACCAGATTCGGATCAGAGAAGGAGATGAATGGAAGACTACCTTCAAAACAAAGGAAGGACTGTATGAGTGGTTAGTCATGCTTTTTGGGTTAACCAATGCACCGAGCACTTTCATGCGGCTCATGAACGAGGTTCTGAAATAATTTCTGAGTAAGTTTGTCATTGTTTACCTAGATGATATTTTGATCTTTAGCAAGACATTGGAGGAGCATATGATGCATATTCGTATGGTGTTTGGGAAACTGAGAGATGAGAAATTATTAATTAACTTGAAGAAGTGCAGTTTTGTGAAGAAAGAGTTAGTGTATTTGGGATTTGTAGTTTCAGTAGAAGGTCTAAAAATGAACCCAGAGAAGGTACAGGCTATCCTTGAATGGCCTACTCCAAGGAATGCTACCGAGGTAAGAGTTTTTCATGGTTTGGCTAGCTTTTACATAAATTTTATCAAAAATTTTAGCAGTATTTGTGGTCCCTTAACTGAAACAATGAGAGGAGATAGAAAAGAGTTTAAGTAGACTAATGGGGCAGAAAAGAGTTTTCAATTGTTGAAACAAAAAGTTACAGAACAGCCTATTTTAGCACTTCCATATTTTAATAAGGTGTTTCAAGTAGATTGTGATACTAGTGCTACCGCAATAGGAGCTGTTATGAGCCAAGAAGGTAAACCGGTTGCTTATTTCAGTGAGAAGTTAAATGATGCCAAGAGGAAGTATTCTGTTTATGATCAGAAATTTTATGCTATAGTTCAGGCATTGAAGAAGTGGAGACACTATCTACTTCTCAAGGAGTTTGTTTTGTATACAGATCATCAAGCTTTGAAATATTTGAATAGTCAAGGAAAGTTGAATCAAAGACATTTGAAATGGGTTGAGTTTTTGTAGAGTTATACATTTGTTTTGAAATACAGAAGTGGAAAGTCTAACACGGTTGTAGATGCTCTTAGTAGAAGGCAACTATTGCTGACAGAGATGCAGATTGAGGTGGTTGGGTTCAAGGAACTCAAGAATTTGTATCCAGAGGATCCTGATTTTGGTGGAGCTTGGAAAGCTTGTAAAGAACCTGTTACTTTAGATAGGACGAAATGGCTGGATTTCATCATCTAGGATGACATGTTATTTAGAGGGAGTCAGTTGTGCATTCCAAGAAGTTTTATGAGGAAGAATCTCATCAAAGAGAAGCATAGTGGAGGATTGGCTGGACATTTTGGTCGTGATAAAACCCTTGCTTTGGTTGGTGAGAATTATTATTGGCCACAGTTGCAGCAAGATGTGAAGAAGTTTGTACAGGGTTGCAAGGTATGTCAGATGGCGAAGGGAGTGAAGCAGAATACAGGGTTGTATCAACCATTACATATACCAGAGAAGTCTTGGGATGATATCAGTATGGACTTTGTTCTTGGTTTACCGAGGACTCAGTGGGGACACGATTCAATTTTTGTAGTAGTTGACAGATTTTTGAAGATGGGACATTTCATTCCCTACAAGAAGACTAATGATGATGTTCATGTAGCAGAACTATTTTTCAGAGAAGTGGTGAGACTACATAGTTTTCCAAAGACCATAGTTTCAAATCGAGATACTAAATTTGTTGGATATTTCTGGCGGACATTGTGGAAAAAGTTGAAGACAGATTTGAAGTTTAGTTCATCACATCATCCATAGATTGATGAACAGACAGAGGTGGTGAATAAAAGTTTGAGAAATCTGCTGAGATGTTTGGTTGGAGATAAGCCAACAGGATGGGATTTGATTTTACCACAGGTAGAATTTACATACAATAATTCTGTCAACAGGAGCACTGGTAAATCACCATTCCAGATTGTATATGGAAGTAGTCCAAGAAATGCATCTGAGTTGAGAAAGATAGATAAAGGAGAAATAAGTAGTGCTGAAGCTGAGGATTTTGCAGAACACTTGAAGAACATCCATGAGGAGGGGAGGAAGCATATTACCAAGATGAATGCGCAGTATAAGACTAAGGCAGATGAGAAAAGGAGGCATAAGAAATTTCAGGTTGGGGATGAAGTCATGGTTCATTTGCCGAAGGAGCAATTTCTGGTTGGTACATATAACAAGTTGAAAATGAATAAGTTTGGGCCATGTAAGATACTGAAGAAGCATGATTCAGAAAATGCATATGAGGTAGAATTGCCTACTGAGATGAATATTTCACCAGTGTGTAACATTTCAGATTTGACAGAGTATCATGAAGGAGGTGTTGAAGATGAGGTTGCAGCAGCACAGTGGAGTATTCCAGCAACCAGTTCAGATATCAAGGAGATTGAAGACATACTGGACAGTCGTGTTGGTAGAAGCACAAGGAACAAGACATATGAAGAGTATTTGGTCAAATGGAAAGGATGACCTGTAGAAGATTCATCATGGCTAACAAAGGAGGAGGTTAACCGTCTTGGTTTTCCTCTGCACACCTGAGTCGTGACAGGGTCACTTCTCAAATTACCCCAAGTGTCTGATGCAGGAGCATCCTGGGTGTAAGGGCAATCTTGCATCACCCAAAAATATTTCTATTTTTTGTATTCAACAAGGGCTATCTTGTGCAGAGCTGCTATTTATGGAAACTTGCTATTTTTAGTAAGTTGGTCTTATGATCTTGGAATGTCTGATTTTACATATGGAGGTTCATCTCAGTCATATCAGCCTGCCAACAAAGTTTCATGGCTAGATCAGGTGTAGTTTTGAAGATATTGAAGATTTTTGGTATTGGCAGCAGGGTACAGAAACTTTGAACTCAGTTTTGAAGGCTTTAGAGGCCCCGAATGAGGTTGAAAATTTGCATGACGCATGCATTGTGTTAATTAAGCCTTTAGAGCGCTTTGTGGCGTTTCCAGAATGGGGTTATAATAGCCAATCGGGTCAACGGGCGATGACTTATGGTCTTCAGAAGTTGGGTCACCTGAAATGGCAAAAAATAATTTTTCTTCAAAATTTATGTTCGGGTTTCAAAACTTATTTTGAGCTGACTTTGATGTAATAAATTGTAAAATAAAATAATTCTAAGTTTGGTCAACCCTAAGGGCTAAATTTCTAGAACCTTCTCGGGTAGTGGAAATTGCTTATATAAAGAAGGCCTGTAGTGTTGTCTAGGGTAGTTCTGGGTAGTAGATCTGGGTATTGATTCAAGGATTTTTCCTACAGAATATTGTGAGGGAATGCCCATGTGGCTTTGCATATTGTAATTCTGAAAGTTTGTAATTCCACATTTGTGGGGATAATAAGAAGCGAATTTTCTATTCTTGCATATTATTGTTGTTGTTTCTCTATTTCTGTTATGTGTTTGTGGTACTAAGGGGAGCTCCCTTCATCATCGTTAATGTCATACCTGCCTCACAATGTTTTTCTAATGCCTTGCTTCTCCAAACTTTGCCATCTCCTCAAAAGTACTCAAATGCTCTAAAAATGAGTAAAAAGCTCTCTTCTCTCCAATTTTTCAAGGCCTAGGGTGAAAATGAATAGTGAATGGACCCATTTTTTCTTATATGGGACCCTTCTAGGGCCTCATTTTCACTTCCTGATCCCTATGGGGCCGTTTCTCTCACCAATGCCTCCCAGGGTCTCATTTCTGAGTCTTGTATGCATTGTTGGACTCTATTTCCATAACCCTCTTTCCTTCTACTGGAGAAATATTTCTTTCAAGACATCGCCTAAGGTCCTTTTTCTTTCTTGTTCGCCTTCTTTAGGGGGCATCACCTTGTCTAACTAACACCATTTCCGATAGTCTGGGGCAACCTTGTTCCCCCTACTTCTTCGTGTCATTGAGACTTTAATCTACTTCAAAATAATGTTATTCTAACTTCATTTCAAAGAGGGGAAAAATGTAGACACCTAAATTTGATTAACCTCTTCTAATTAAATTTAGTTATCTCCTACACATTATTAATTAAATATTTACATATTATTTAATTAGTTATAAACCTTCTAGCTAAATTAATTTAATTAATTAAGCTATAGTCCAATTAACTAAATGGTAACACATAACCATTTAAATTAATTAATCCCCTTTCCTCTATTAATTTAAATAAATACACTTATCTATTTAAATTAATTCATTTTATGCCAAGTCTCCCACTTGGAATTAAATAACCTATTTAATTTTATTTGAACACATGGCTCCTAACTTTAACCCTCACCTGACCTTATTCTAGTAACCTAACTCATTCTTCTAAACCCAACCAAACACTTGCATACACTAATCCTTATTTAATTAAGTGAATACACCCATTTGCTTATTACACACTAATCATCATTGTGATTATCCTTGCTACTACATGTTATGATTTATTTATCACACCTTGATATGGGTAATGATTTGTAGACTTGATATGCTTTGGGCTTCATTTTAGATTCTATATTACCCGTGCAATGTGAGTTCCTAGATATGCATGTACTTAATTGATAGGTTTTGATACAAGGATCTTGATTGCAGTTTATGGGTTGATATGATATTGACATGATTTTATTGATGTTGGTTATATATAGGAAGTTAGGATGATTGGATGTATTTCCACTTTTTGTGGATATCATTTCAATCATGTGGATTTTTTCCTTACAATAGCAGCTTGGAGATTTTTTATCATGTTGAATTTGGGTTCTTGTGTTCATAGATTTGTTAGGATTAACAGGGCAGAAATAACAATTATGTGCAAATATAACTAATATTAGAAAAATAATAAACCACACAGAATAGAACACAAGACACACAGATTTAACGTGGTTCACCCAATCCCTGGACTACGTCCACCAACAGCGAGTCCAATATTATTATTATCCAGTGATTACAACCTGATTACAATCCGTAATCCCTTACAGCCCAATTCTGCCACAAGTACTAAAATCATACATCATGAAAATCCCTAACCCTAAGCCATATTATACAATATTTTTTCGCTTTAGGGTTAGAATGAGTTATAAGTAGTCGGCCCAAATAATCGAAAAAGTAGTCGGCCTCAAAAAAAATTTCCTTGGGGGCTGCGCCCCCGAACCCCTGCTCTTGGGGGCTGCCGCCCCCAAACCCCCGCTCGGGGCCTGGCCCGGCCCCAAACCCCGGCGAGGTCGGGAGGAAAAGTGTACAGTACTTTCCTGATTAGTCACCACAAGCTAACAAGATTGGTGTATCTTCACTTTGGTTTATTTTGTTCCTTCCATAGGTGGAAATTTGGAAGATAAGAGGAGTTCTTTCTTGAGATGGTGGTCATTTGGTTGTATTGCAAGTATCTTGATAGAGCATGAGAACATGTTGGAGATTCATGTAGTTTCATGTGTGGCTATGATGATGTATTTCGTTGATGTATATAACAAGTGGGATAATGTTGGGATAAGGTGTTGTACACCTCGTATCATTTTTTAAATATTATATTATTTTTTATGTGTGTTGCATCTAGGGGAACCTAGATGGACTTGCACCACTAGACGTGAACATTCTTGGGGTCATTTTATGTGTTGCATTATAAAATTGAGAATTATAAGTAATAATGTAATATTATATTACACTTATTTAATAATGGGCAAAGATAAGTGGGTTGTTATTAATGAGTCTTTCTAAGAATTTAATTTGTGAAGCATGACATGGTATGTGTAGACACCTAAATTTGATTAACCAATTCTAATTAAATTTAGTTCTCTCCTACATATTATTAATTAAATAATTACATATTATTTAATCATTTTATGTTAGTCTTCTAGCTAAATTAATTTAATTAATTAAACTATAGTCTAATTAATTTAATTAATTAAACTATAGTCTAATTAATTAAATGGCAACCGGTAACCATTTAAATTAATTAATCCCCTTGCCTCTATTAATTTAAATAAATATAGTTATCTATTTAAATTATTTTATTTTATCCAGATTCCCCCCTTGGAATTAAATTAATTTATTTTATGACTCCTAAGTTTAACCCTCACCTGACCTTACTCTATTAACCTAACCCATTCTTCTAAACCCAACCAAACCCATTTGTAAACACTAATCCTTGTTTCATTTTTTAAATATCCCCATTTTCTTTATTAACCCTTCTACTAATTCTCTCTCCTCCCATAACTTCCTCCTAATAAATCCACTTTTTCACTAATTAAGCCTAATCTCCCCCTTAATCATTTGTGCATTCTAATCCAAAAATTGGCTTCCAAAGTCAACCCATGTCCCTTGTCAACCTTAAATGCTCTTACACCCTCACACACTTGTCCCCTCCAAAGTAATTATTTATTCCTTCTTCACATCCCCCAACCCTCTTCACATTCTCTAACATTCCCTCCACAATCACCAAAATGGTCACAATCCCCAATTTTGGCCTTTTTGGGTGTGAGACAAGATATTGTTTTTATGGAAAATCTACTCCAATGCCCAATGTCCTCTCAAATCCTCTCATGGTGACACTTGTCACCATCCTATGGATTTGAGAAAGCACAATCTATGTGCTTCCTCACAATGCATCTTTGCCCTTCGTCAACATTCAATCTCAACCGTCCACTTCACCCTCCTTAAGCATATAAATTGAATCCTCATTCTCTCATAAATCATGCACTTTTCATGTATTGTGATCATGTCATTTTCATCTCAAAATCTATTGCAACCATATCATCCTAATGCTAAAATCAATTCACACCTTGAAGCTTGAGCACTCATTGATACTCCTAAGAGTTAATTTTGTTGTGATTAGTTATAAGGAAGTCATTATGTTTGTCAAAGTCATTCGGTAAGGAAGAAAAGATGAGTCGGTAAGGAAGAGAAAGCATTTGGTAAAAGGATTAAGTTAATAGTGATTTTTGGTAAAGAGAAAGTAAGTATAGACACTGAACGAGGTAGAACTAAGCACCGATAAGCATGTTCTATTGAGCACCTAACCGAGAAGAGAACTTAGTTACTAAGTTAAAGAAAAAAATTCTTACCAAGAAGAACAGACCAACACCAAATGAGATCTAAGTACATTGAACCTAAACATCGATTAGAAAATAGTTTACAAATCTTGAGGAGATCATATAACATAATATTGGAGATTGAAATCTAATGATTACACTTGATTACAAGGTGAGTTCAGCCAATGAGAATTAAGGATGAAATATGCATTGGAAGTGTACCCAATGCTAGCACTACTTGAAGATGAAGATTCTAGAAGTTCTAGCACCGCCTAAATTTTCTATATAAGAATATCAGAGTATGAAGATCAAAGAGAGAGAGAGAGAAGGTGGAATATGTGTATGTGAAGAGAAATTGGAGATTGCATATCAGAGTAGAAGGTGAATGAATAGTGAAGCTACATAGTATCAGAATATTGAGGAACAGATTTAGAATTAAGCTATCGAGAACATAATTGATTAGTGTAATGGATACACAGTATGAGGTAATGAATTGATGGGCATATATAGTTTGAATAGCATTTGTGGATGCATGTTTGAGAGATTTAGTATTTTTGATTAAAATTTAATTAGAATTGTATAAGTCTCTTAACTGAGCAAATCTTAACAGATCTTAATTGTAAATCCTTTAACCATGTACAATTCTTAAATTAGAGTTGTGAAATCTCTTAACAAAGTAGACTTAGCAGTCTTTGAACTCTTAACTAGGTTAATACCTTTAACAGGGAAAGCTATCATAAATAGCTAAGCATTGTAGCTCCAATTGAGCAACTTTATTTCTACAGTAGTGAAGTGTTGTGGGTGTCATCACCACCGCAGTTTTTATCCTCTAACAAGGATTTCTGTGATACCAAAATCATTGTGTTATGTGTTGATATTTATTATATGTTTTGTTTATTTTCATGTGATGCATGCAAATGATAAGTAATCAATAAATGTATGTGAAGGAAGTTCAAAAAAAATTAAAAGTGATTTGAAGTACTGATTCACCACTCCCCTCTCAGTACTTACCTTTCCACACCTGAATCCAACAATCCAAGTATTTGGACAAATCCACACATCAAGGAGGCTATTGGGTTTGTACTAAGGTTTGTAATCCTATTTTGATATCAGTTATTCTTTTGTCTTATCTTATATGTTGTTAGTTTAGTGTTAGTTTGAATGGTATTTGACTATTTCATTCTCTACTTGACTCACTTTCTTTGCATACAGTATGTGCGGATACATGCTTAGACACATAGAGAATACATTGGAGGACTTAATATTTCAAGAGTATTCATTGTAATAGTACAAGTTCTTTGTATTTATTTATGGATGAATAATATAATGGAGTATGGATGCTTTTGGAGGTTTTTTTCCTTCATGAGGGTTTTCTCAAGGTATAGCTTGTGTCATCTTATGGCTTGTCTATTTGACCTTTTTATAATAGTGATTTTGTAAGCTTATATGTATGCTTGTCTCTCATGGATTATATAGGAAATGAATTAAATGTAACTAGGCATGAAGAATTATTTCCAATGCATAATTTGCACAGTAATACTTTATACTAGGAAAAAAAGTAGAAAGAATCCCAAATTTTGGGAATTTGTGCAAATAGTGAGGTGTTTTAAGAACTATAGGTCATGAAAATAGATTACAAACACTTGTGCAGCATCAAAATAACCAATATATGGATTCATTTCATTTAGAACCACTTACTAAATATATTTACAATAGCTCATTTTCTATTGGGGCCTTCCAACAATCTATTTAACAAATAAAATATTCTAACCTTGAATCTTCTTTGATCATCACAAAAATGGATTTGGAGGCTAGTGATGAAAAATAAACACTTGGGTAGTCACTAGAACAAATAAATTCTCTATTTTAATGAGACCTTATAGGAAGCCTTCAAACATTGACACATTAAAATGTAAGAGCATGCATATATGTTGTGTCATACATATGTTTGTCGCATCATGGACATTTGTGTATTGTTGCATTATATAATTGTGCACATGCTTATGCATATTAACCTGGACAATTGAACACATGTTTGCACAAGCATGCTTAGCTTAATTTTACTTAGGGGAGGTTTAGTTGAACCTAATTTAGTTCATTTGAGCTCTATTTGAGCTTTAGTTTGTGTTTTATCTTTTTACTATTATTAGGGTTATTGCTTTCTATAAAAATAGTTCATATATGCATTGTAATTTATCTCATTGAATCCAATATCATTTTTTGCAATCAATATAGAATTGTCAAATTGTGTTGAGTGAATTATATTGCTTGATTTATCTTTGCAATAGGTTACGTGCTTGCAAATGATTCTTTGCTTGTGGGTTGAAATCATCATCAACTTCTTCATGGTATTAGATTAGATTTTCTAAGTTCCTATCCATTTTTTGGAGGGATCTAGCCTTGAAGAGAATTTGCCAAATTCTAGGTAGTTGGGAAAAAACATCATTTTTGGTAATGTGGTTCTTGCATTGGGATATACACCATTTTTCTAAAAAATTCCAGATCTACATGCAAGTAAAACTATTTTTATTACTAGGTTTTCAATTTTTCCTCAAAATCAAAAAATATATCTCGTTTGTAGCCTTTATTTTTTCCAAAAATTAAAAATAAGACCCCATTAAGGTTGAAAAAGCAAAAGGCAAAAAATAAATCTCTAGTGTTTTTATTTTCTCTAGAAAAATAGATTTTTCAAAAATCTAAAATTATTCTCTCTCTCTCTCTCTCTCTCTCTCTCTCTCACACACACACACACACACACACACACACACACACACACACACACACACACACACACACACACACACTCACACACACACACACACACATTATATATGTACATATGTATACATATATTAAATTAACATATATATGTCCATATATGTGTATATGGCTTTATGTTTTTAATGTTTAAAACCATGATTGAGTTTTAAACATTAAAAACATGTCATATTTTGAAACATTAAAAACATGTCATCTTTTGAAATATTAAAAACACAATCATGTTTTTAAACATTCAAAACATGATCATGTTTTTAATGTTTAAAATTTTAAAAAATGATCGGATTATTTGAATCTAGGCTTGATAATTATTGAACCATAACCCGATTGGGTTATTTGAATTATAAGAAACTTGATCAGGTTATTGGCGTTTTGGGTTTTTTTTTAGTGGGTGGGCTCTTTTTTGTACACCATCTTGGTGCACTTACCCATCCGCATGGGGTTGCTCCCAATGAAGAGACCTAAGCCTTCATGGGATGGTGTTAAGTTGTATCATAACAACATGTTAATTATCAACAAACATGTTAGATTAAAACTAAAAATTTAGACACAATAATGATTAAAATATTAACAATCAAATGTAGATTGCAAGATAGTGATCATTGATATAAAATATTGTTATATTGCATTGGTATGGGTAGCAAAGTTGTGTTATGCTCTAGATAATCATATGATAGGGAAGCATGTGGCTACTACAAATTTTATTGTAGGATGACCACACAAGAGATAAATTGTTGATTTGGAAAATAGTTTTGACCTTATAGAGGCAATTGATAAAATAAGATGTTTGAGATAAATATGATAGCCCCTCCTAGAATGAGATGTGTTACACAAAGGGAAACATAATTCATTCTAATAAAAGAGATGGTGTATCATTTTATTATAATGAGATGCTTCCTTGGAATACCACTTTGCAATAGATGAAACATGATACCTACAACATCAACAAAACACATAAAGATACAAGGAGATTTGATTATTCAATGTTAGAAGAACTCATAATAATGAAATTAGATAATGTATGTTGTAATGCCCCACCAGGGAATCCAAGAGAAATTAACCTAAACATGCAACTAAGTTTACAGAATAATTTTTTTTCTTAAGTGTTTACAAACCGCAACAACAAAGTTTTATAATGTGGAAGCAATACATTATAATTTACAACTCACATATGAATACAACTCAATATAGATTACAAATCTCAAGGGTTCCTTATCGTAGATTACGTAAATATTAATTACTTACTTTAGATTAGATATAATTACAAATTTTATGTACACAAATGAATGATAAAATACAACATCATATACAGGAAAAACATAAATACAATTGGTACCATAATGTATCCATCATAATCCACATCCACTGCACATGTTGCAGGGTATGTGATACAAAAACCAAAATAAAGTACAACATGATATCACTTGAATAACTGATACAAGGATACAAGGAAACATAGAATAAGACAAATAAGAACATGTCTCCATTAATGAAGAACAAGAAGGAACAACTGCTACAAGGATCATCTAGCACTGGTGCGCGAACGTTGAAATCTCAAATGGTAAAATAATCACTACCACTCGACCTCATGGAACCTAAATGGTCCACTCCCACTGTGCTGAGGAAATAACAACAAATCTCAATCGAATAACAAACATCACCAACCAACACAATACAAGCTAAGGAAGAGATCCTGAAAGCTTTCTAACTTAAAGGTACAATAGGATAACAAGGTATGGAATACTCAACTAGAGGAAACCAACACACATAGGAAACCTAAGCATGCTGAAAATTAGGGGTCTAGTTCCCACCAAAAAATTATACATAAATATACATTTTTCCCCTAATTTCAAAATATGTCATAGATGACATATATAGCTAGTGCATGAAGAAATAAAAATTGGTTTGTGTCCTATATTTTCTCTTTTATAACAATTCAAATTCCAACTCTTTGAAATCAACAGTTTTCATCTCGCAACATATTTTTCATAACAAATCTATCCCAATCAAAAAAATAAATATATATTCTTGAAGAGGACTCTCTCTTCTAGTGTACCATCTATTTTTCAAATCTATTTAATATGATTTACTATTTTTTTCTTTCTCTGAATCAACATCTCCTTGACTATTAAAATACCTACTTGAAATATTTTTTAATTACAATAAACTATGTCTAATTAAAACACTATAAAATCTATATGAGGATATTCTTAACTCTGATCTATACAAAAGGGTATTTTTTTATTTTTTAAAAAATATCATTAAAAAGATTAGGAGTTATTGAAACGCCACTTTTCTGAAATAATTTTATTTTTATGGTAATTGGACCCAAAGTGGTATAAAACATGCTTTTAATAGATATTTGCAATTGGAAAAGTTAAAGCACTTATCTAGCTTAGCTATAATGAATCTAGCTAGACCATATGTTTGACCAAAATTAATTTTTAGTTAGAAATACTAAAATTCAGCTGTGCTAATAAGTTAGCCTAAACGGTGACACCTGATTGTGCTTTTACCCTCAATTAGGAACTTAGGCATGGGAGAGGCACATAATACCTTATTAATTCATTTTAAACTCTCAATGACATTTAATTATCACTTGTTAAGCCACTTTTAATAGGATATCTTAGCAGCCACTTGCGGGCTCCAACACCAATTACAAGCCACTTCCCACCTATACACTTAGTTAAACTACCTAGGTTCACAAACTGAATAACATCCAAAGATCTCAATAAAGTCCTCACAATGGTTCCACAAAATCATAAGGGACATGCACTGATCACAAATCATAATACCACAAGACCATTCCCAAGCCTTCATATAAACCATAACAATTATTGAATAACAAGACCGGGCTAAAAAATATCACACAATTACACATCCCGAGCCTTTGGTATCCATTTTCTATAAAAAGTCAACTAAATCCCCCAATAAACAAATTAAAATAAATTGTCCAACAATAATTAAAGTCTCATCAACAATCCATGTCTCATATATGAAAGCATCACTCATTAACAGAAGAAACAATTAATCAATAATAACAATAAAACTTAATTCTCCATTAATAATATAATCAATTATCATTAATTATAAATACAACTAATATTATAAATCAAAGTAATCTAAATATAAAATAGTCTAATTAAAAATTAAATTACATTAAAATTAAATTAGTTAATTTATAAATAAACTAATTTAAACAAAATACATATTATTTAAACTAATAAACAATTAATAAATAGACCTTAAAAAAATTTAACATTTTAAATAAAACAACTTTACAAAAAAAATAAATTAATTTTAAATTAAATAAATAATTAACTGGTGTGGGGGGGCTCACTATACCCCTCCCCCACATCTGCCTCGGGCATACCCCAATTTATTGTCATGGCAGTCCGTCATGGGGGGCTACGCATGACAGTACTCCTTGTGATGTGAGTGTTCCAAGGCTTGCTTGCACATCTACTAAGAGACCTAGCTTGTCTCTACCAATTATCCTATTCTTCACTAGGACCTTCCAAAGGCTTAGATGATTAACTAAGGCCTTATCTATCTCCTTTGCAAGAGCCTATCACCTTGTGCTTCACCTTGAAAGACCAACACCATGTAGATACTTCACTTCTTCTCCTACACCTAGAAAGATCTAAGTGCCAACTTCTCACAAACATCCAATTTCATTGTAGGGGTGTCTATCATCTTGAAAAAATTCCATTTTCTCTCATTTGGATCCATTTAGAAGGATCTTCAAGTCTTTCCTTATCGGGTTCAAGGTTTCACCATGAGGAGGCCTAATTAGGCCTATTTCCTTGTAGCCTTTTGCAAAGACCTTTTGTCACTTCTCGACCAAACTTCTCAAAACACTTACCAAACCAATTATGGATTTGGATACCCTTTTGGATTTTACAAAGGATTCTGCAAATTTTAGACTCCTAGGTCATCCGTACACATGATTCCTATATATTAGGGCTAATAGGGCTAAAAGGCCTATTTACTAGGAACTCACTATTTTCTCACTCAAAACTCAGTCTAATGGATTGGTATGACCTCAATCCTCATAGCATGTTAGGATATGACTAAACCCTACCTAGAACTATACTTTTTTCATACATTACTTCTCTCCCCTGCAAATACTCTTCAAAAGATCATTGTCTAACCTCTAACTGGGCTCTCCTAGCTTGCCTATGGCTTGACATTTAAAATAGAAACCTTACTTCTCCCGACTCCTACTTATATATACATTATGTACAATGGCTCCACTCTAAGATTCATCCACTTTCTTGAAGTTTCAAGGGTTTAATCTCAAGTGGGAGCCATGAAACCAAAAATAGACTAACAAAGACCAGCACATTGTCTAAATCTAACCTATTTTCTCACAACTAGTAACCTAACTCAAAACAACTATCACTCTAAATGAAAAAGTCTTAAAACATGCTACACTACTAAAATCCAATGCTAACTTTCAAGTCTCAGACCATATTATGTCACTGTCACAATGAAATGCTTGGGTTCTTCTCTAAACAGAGTTGTAGAGCTAAATTCTTATTACTCAAACTTCTTACAATACAGACTAATCTCGAGATTCAAGCCTTCCATTACATTAGATGTCATTTCCCATATTTCTAGGGAATGTTGGTTGATCTCCCACTTCCTATCTTCTAAGGGATCTTATGTAACCGAGTTGCATGCAACATTTACCATTATTGCAAATGTTGTCATGACAACTTTGTAACAACATTTGGCATCTTTTCTTTATGCCTTCATCCTACTTCTTAGGACCTCTACCTTCTATATCTCAAGGATCCAACATCATTTAATGGTCTCAAGGCATCTTCCTAACATCATTCATGTGTTTAAGACACGTTGAAGACTCTAATCCAACCTTTAAGCTCTTAACACTAAGAATTTAAAAACTACTAACAATGACTATGTTGGTAACCTTAGTCCTAATGACTAACTCACCTAGTCCACAATGCAATGACCTTCTAAGGTCTAAAACAAAGTCAAACCTCTCTGACTTGGCCAATGTCAAATACAAGCCAAAATACCTAAACAATGGAGGTTAGCCTAGGTGTGCTCCTGCACCATCCTCCCCAAAACAAAAAGGTTCAATCCACCCTTGGATTGAGTATAGTAGGATCAATCCCCATCTTCTTAAACTCTGATTCCTTCACCCATACTGCATCTACATCTGTTTGGCCATGCTTCTTTATCATATGTTCTATGTACTCCTTGGTTCTAGTCTTCTTATAGACTCTAGTATCTAGTATACTGTCAGCTCCTTTGACTCTGGTAGTAGGTAGGTTGAGATCTTTCACATCTCTAATCACTTTACTAAGGCTTTGATCTAGCTTTGGTTGTGGTCCTTTGTAATGGACCAGATCTGCAATGTTGAAGACACGGGACAATCCACTATCTTTCGATAGCTCCACTCTAAAAGCATTATTACCATACTTGGCCAAGATAGGACAAGGACCTATCCTTCTCATCTACAACTTGTGAGGGACTCCCTTTTGAAGTCTAGACTTATTGAGATGCACCATAACCAAGTCTCCCACATTAAACTGAACTTGTCTTCTACTCTCATCCACCTTGGTCTTATGTTTAATGGTGTTCTCTATCACAGTCTTCCTCACTGTATCATGTATCTCCTGCATTGCATAAGCAAAGTCATTAGCATATCCACTTCCCTTCACTCCATCCTTCAAGTCTCTTAACTCATAGACTCCTCTAGGATGTAAACCATAGACTATTTCAAAGGGACTCTTCCCTGTTGATCTGTTTATAGTATCATTATATGCATACTCAGCTTGGCCAATCAATTGATCCCATTGTTGACCATACTCCTTGGTCAAGTACCTTAATATATTTTCAAGGCTTCTATTGACAACCTCGGTCTGACCATCTGTTTGGGGATGGTAGGCAGATCCAAAGGATAGATTAGTGCCTAGCCTTTACCAAGGAGTCTTCCAAAAGTGACTCATGAATTTAGTGTCTCTATCTAACACAATTATGTTGATAGGTAACTCATGAATTCTTACTATCTCCTTGAAGAAGAGAGAGGCTATTTGACTAGCATCATTAGTTGTCTTGCATGGCACAAAGTGAGCCATCTTGCTAAATCTATCCATAACTACATAAACACTATCCATACCTTGTCTTGTCTTGGGTAACCCAACTACAAAATCCATACTCAAGCATTCCCATGGCCTAGTAGGAATAGGTAGTGGTTGATATAGGCCTGCATTTGAAGAAGTTCCCTTGGCCTTTTGGCACACTATGCAACTTTCCACATACTTCCTAACATCAAGATTCATCCTTGGCCAATAATAGAACCTTTGAACAAATTATTGAGTCTTAGTGATCCCAAAGTGACCACTCAAAGCACCATTATGATTTTCTTGAATCAAATTCTCTCTAATAGAGCCTCTAGGGACACATAATTTATTCCCCTTAAACAAAAGATCACTTTGCAAAGTGTATTAAACATATTGACTATGAAAATGATTCTTTTATTCAGCACATACCTTATAAATATCTGCAAAATCTTCATCATTTGCATATAGATCCTTGAAATGATCTATCCTCGTGATCTTCAACTAAATCTCTTGGATAGTGAGAGCTCTTCTAGACAAGGCATCTACCACCTTGTTGAGGACTCCTTTCTTGTGCTTGATATTGAAAGTATAAGCTTGCAAGTATTCAACCCACTTCATATGCTTGTGACTCAACTTCTCTTGTGAATTCAGGAAACTTAGTGCTTGGTTGTTTGAATACACTATGAATTCCTTGGGAAGCAAGTAGTGCCTCCATTTCCTCAAAGCATGAACCAATGCATACATCTCAAGTTCATAAGAAGAGTACTTCTTCTTGGCTTCACTTAACTTTTCCGAATGAAAAGCCATCGGTCTACCCTCTTGGCTTAAAACAACTCCAATAGCCACATTGCTAGCATCACACTCAATGGTGAAAAGCTTCTCAAAGCTTTGCAAGACTAAAATAGGTTTGGGTAGCTATCTTTTCCTTCAACAAATCAAAGCTCTTGTTAGCATGCTCATTCCATACAAATTTAGTCTTCATGCCTCCTTTAATGGCGTCCAACATAGGAGCACAAATTGCACTAAATTACCTTATGAATTTCCTATAGTATTGAGCAAGGCCATGAAAACTTCTTACCTCTGTTGATGTCCTTAGAGTAGGCCATTTTATAATGGCTTCCAATTTACTCTTGTCCATTTTTGGATTTCCATGTGATAGGAAAAATCCAAGGTACACTAGCTCTATCTTGATGAACTCACACTTCTCCAAGTTGATCATCAACTTCTCATCATGCAGCTTCTTGAAAAAATTCTCCAGATTTTCTAGATGCTCACCTCTTGTTTTTCTATAAATAATTATATCATCTAGATATACTACTAAAAATTTTCCAATGTAGTCTTTGAGGACTTCATTCATGAGCCTCATGAATGTGGAGGGGGAATTAGATAATCCAAATGGCATGACAAGCCATTCATACAAACCTTCATTGGTTTTGAAGGTTGTTTTCCACTCATCTCCTTCATGTATTCTTATTTTGTGATAACCACTCTTCAATTCTATCTTGCTATAGTACTTGGCTTCACCTAGACAATCCATTAGGTCTTCAATCCTTGGGACAGGGAACCTATACCTAATGGTTATCCTATTAATTTCCCTTGAATCAGTACAAAGCCTCCAAGTTCCTCCTTTCTTAGGTGCAAGGATAGTGGGTATGACACATGGACTAATGCTCTTTCTAATGAGACCTTGGTTTAGGAGTTCTTGTATTTGTCTAGCAATTTCCTCATTTTGTTGAGGGGTCATCTTGTAGGCTGCTTTATTGGGAAGGGTAGCTCCTAGAATAAAGTCTATCCTATGACTTATGACTCTTTTAGGGGGTAAGGTTGATGGTTGTCCATCACTTACTATACCTTGGTAAGTCTACAATATGCTTTGCAACTCCTTAGGTAACTCTGACTTCTTAGCTCCCTTATCTTCATCTACCTCACTTGGTCTTAACACCAATGCATAGCCAACACCTTCACCTTCTTCCATGGCCTCTGTAGACACGAAAAATTGGCAAAAGGCTTAAATCAATCAAAAGGTGCAATCAAATCATCAAAATAGCACTAAAAATCGATAAATGGAACAAAGGCAATTCAAATCAAAGGAAAATTCAATTAAATGATTAAATAAAGCTTGAAAAGGGGAAAAACACTAAGAAATGGATTAAATTCAATTAATGACATAGTTGTTGAAAGCAAAAATCAAAATGAACATCTTACCCTTCATGGCTAAATTTAATTACTTTAATTAATTAATAAATACTAATTTCCCTCAACAAAGCAAAAAAGGAGACAAAATGGACACAAATCACTCACTTTTGTTGAAATGGTCCAGCCTTTTGAAACCATTTAAATGTTTGTCCCCCAATTTAGGGACAAAGCAAAGCCAATTGACCTTACCCAAGCATAACCATGGTTATCTCACTCTACCCCCTATCCTTGGGAAAATCCTATAAATAGAAGGCGTTTTGAGGCATTAATCATCCACTCCATATCTTTGAATTGCATCAAAGTTCTTGCAATTTGCATCCACATCACTCACTTAGCAATTTTCATTGATAATTAGCTTCAATTGTTGATCATTTTGTAGATTTCTTATCAAATAGAGCTAGAATTTGATAGAATAGATCTAAATTTGCATATCATATAGCTTAAATTATCATCTTTAGAGTGTCACTAGTGAGGATCATAGCTAAGAGCCTCATTTACCACTTTATTTTAGAGATCCATGAGATGTTGATAGATTAATTGTGCATTTGTTAGATTATTTTGCTCTAATTCTAGTTGTTCTTAGTTAATCTTGTTATTTCATGAAGGTGTAAATCACTCACACACAGCCTCTAAGAACTCTTTTTCACCAACCATGAGCACATTAGGACCTATTGTCTTCACCTCTGCATCCTCTAACAATGACTGAATTTTAGAAGTCACATTGTCTTTCTTAAAGGTATAGGAGTTCTTTCCTCCATCATGCATAACTTGGTGGTCAAATTTCCATGGTCTACCTAGAAGCAAGTGACATGCATCTATAGGCAACACATCACACAAAACTTTATCCTTGTACCTTCCAATTGAGAACTCCACCCATGCTTGTTCATTTACCAACACATGTTGGCCTTTATTGAGCCATGTGACCTTGTAGGGATTGGTGTGGCGTATCCTTGTCAACTTTAGCTTATTTACTACTTCCTCTGACATAATTTTGTCAGTAGACCCTGAGTCAATGATGAATCTACATACTTTCCCCATCATCTTGCATTTTATCCTAAACAGGGACCTCCTTTGCCTTGGCTCTTCTTTCACTAACTCCTTGATCAAAGTTCTCCTCATCATGAGGTTCTCACCTTCCTCTGAATTCAATGGTTCTTCAGCATGCTTCTCTGTTGTATTTGTCTCATCATGAGCTAAATTAGTTCTCTTGTCACCTCCTTGAGAAGAGCTACCCTTCTCTGGACACCTATAGGTAGGGTGTCCCATTTGGTTGCAATGGTAACATTTCATATTAGCAAAGTAGTTTCCTCTTCCTCCTTGTCCACCACTTCTTCCTCTAAAGCTAGAGATCCTTCCTCTACCACCTCTACTAGAGCTTCCTTCTTGCTGCTCACTAAATTTGATGTCTCCTTGAGTCCTTGATTCAATACTCCTTCCACCATAGCCACCTCTTTGTCCTCTACTATCTTTTCCTTTATCTCTACCTTTGGAGGTTTATTCTTGCTTCCTTTTTCTTTTCTCCTCTATCTTCAAAGCCATTTGATAGCATTGGCAGATAGTTTTGAAGTTCACAAGATTCATTTCTTCTTGAATAGACCATTTGAGGCCATTCAAGTACCTAGCTAGTCTGATACTTTCATCCTCAACCACTTGTGACCTTAAACACAACTTTTGGAACTCCTCGGTGTATGCTTGGACATTCAAATCTTTTTGTCTAAGATCATGCCTCCTTCTATGTAGCTAAACTTCATAATCATTAGGCAGGTAGGTCTGCTTTATCTTAGTCAACATGCCCTTCCATGAAACTATAGGACTCTTTCCCTCTTTCTCTCTTTCAATTTGAACATACTTCCACTAGGTGAGGGCTGAACCTCTTAACCTAGACTTGGCCACCATTACTTTCTTTGCCTCATTGACACCATCACATTCAAAGTGATTTTCTATGCTGTTAATCCAGTCCATGACTAAATTTGGATCCATTTGTCCACTAAATAGTGATACACCTTCCAAAGCATTGTCAGTTAAGGCCTTGAGTGCCTTCAAGAAGGGTTCTTTAGTAAGAACATGGTTAGGGATTGGAGCTTCCTCCTCCAATTCCAATTCCAATTCCAATTCATTTTCCTTTGCTTCTTTCTCTTCTTTCTAATCTATCTTATCTTTCACTTTATCAGCTTTATCTTGGACTTCACCCAAGAGTTGTTCCAATTGAGCTAATCTTTGTCTTAGCAACTTATTATCCTCCTCTTGTTCCTCAACCTTCTTGGCTAACTCAACGTTAGTCACCATGGTTTTATCTTCTACTGATCCCACTAATGTATTATCTCCTACTAATTCAGTAGGCTGTAACATCAACCACAAGCCTGATCAATTCAAGGTCTGATACCAATATGATGTGAGTGTTCCAAGGCTTGCTTTCACATCTACTAAGAGACTTAGCTTGTCTCTACCAATGATCCTATTCTTCACTAGGACCTTCCAAAGGCTTAGATGATTAACTAAGGCCTCATCTAGCTCCTTTGCAAGAGCCTATCACCTTGTGCTTCACCTTGAAAGACCAACACCATGTAGATACTTCACTTCTTCTCCTACACCTAGAAAGCTGTAAGTGCCAACTTCTCACAAACATCCAATTTCATTGCAAGGGTGTCTATCATCTTGAAAACATTTCATTTTCTCTTGTTTGGATCCATTTAGAAGGATCTTCAAGCCTTTCCTTATCGGGTTCAAGGTTTCACCATGAGGAGGCCTAATTAGGCCTATTTCCTTGTAGCCTTTTGCAAAGACCTTTTGTCAATTCTCAACCAAACTTATCAAAAAAATTACCAAACCAATTAGAGATTTGGATACCCTTTTGGATTTTACAAAGGATTCTACAAATTTTAGACTCCTAGGTCATCCGTACACATGATTCCTATATACTAGGGCTAATAGGGCTAAAAGGCCTATTTACTAGGAACTCACTATTTTCTCACTCAAAACTCAGTCTAATGGATTGGTATGACCTCAATCCTCATATAATGTTATGATATGACTAAACCCTACCTAGAAATATACTTTTTTTGTATAGTACTTCTCTCCCCTACATATACTCTTCAAAAGATCATTGTCTAACCTCTAACCAGGCTCTCCTAGCTCGCGCAGGGCTTGACATTTAAAATAGAAACCTTACTTCTTTGGACTCCTACCTATATATACATTATGTAAAATGGATCCACTCTAAGATTCATCCACCTTCTTGAAGTTTCAAGGGTTGAATCTCAAGTGGGAGCCATGAAACTGAAAACAGACTAATAGAGACTAGCACACTATCTAAATCTAACTTATTTTCTCACAACTAGTAACCTAACTCAAAACAACTATCTCTCTGAATGAAAAAGTCTTAAAACATGCTACACTACTCAAATCCAATGCTAACTTTCAAGTCTCAGACCATATTATGTCACTGCCACAATGAAATGTTGGTTCTTCTCTAAATAGAGTTGTAGAGCTAAATTCTTATTACTCAAACTTCTTACAATACACATTGATCTCGAGATTCAAGCCTTCCATTACATTAGATGTCATTTCCCATGTTTTTAGGGTCTATTGGTTGATCTCCCACTTCCTATCTTCTAGGGGATCCTATGTAACCGCGTTGCATGCAACATTTACCATTATTGCAAATGTTGTCATGACAACTTTGTAACAACATTTGGCATCTTTTCTTTATGCTTTCATCCTACTTCTAAGGACCTGTACCTCCTATATCTCAAGGAACCAACATCATTTAATGGCCCCAAGGCATCTTCCTAACATCATTCATGTGTTTAAGACACATTGAAGACTCTGATCCAACCTTTAAGCTCTTAACACTAAGAATTTAAAAACTACTAACAATGACTATTTTGGTGACCTTAGTCCTAATGACTAACTCACCTAGTCCACAATGCAATGACCTTCTAAGGTCTAAAATAAATTCAAACCTCTCTGACTTGGCCAATGTCAGATACAAGCCAAAATACCTAAACAATGGAGGTTAGCCTAGGTGTGCTCCTGCACCACCTTGGGGCTGTCGTGGCAGTCCCTCATGGGCTGCACACGACAGTATCCCTTGGGGTTGTTGTGATAGTCCCCATGGGGGGCTACGCATGACAGTACCCCTTGGGGTTGTCATGACAGTCCCCATGGGGGCTACGCATGATAGTACCCCTTGGGACTGTCGTGTCAGTCCCCATGGGGGGCTGCACATGACATGCCTCAAGGGTTGTGCGGCCTATGGGTGGGTTGGGCTATGCCCGCCTCCCAAAACAATTTTTTTTTAAAATAAAAGTTTCTAAAAAACAAATTTCATTTATTCCATATTCATTGTTTCATGATTTTTTTTAAAAGATATTTATTTTGTAACAACAAAAATAAATATATATTCAACCATAAAAATAATCTTCACCAGAATTAATTTTCTGACTATAAAACAAGGTAGGCTTTTTCTCTTTTTTTTTAATATTTAAAATAACAATTCAGTTTTCTCATAATCAAACCCATCATTTCTAAATCTAGGGTTTTCAGACAACTAATATTAATTCCAACTTAAATTAATTCTTACCATAATTTCCCATCTTCAAACCCTAATGAAATTTAATCAAAAGTTCATAAACAAGAAATGGAAGCAACAAGGATATCTTAAGACTGATTCCAGAATTCCAAAAGGAGAAAAGTCATGAAAGAAAATTCTAGACATGTAAATCTGATAGGCACAAAGAATACAGTTCTTTTAGAATTGCAACCCACAATCACAAGGATAAACGATTCCTACCTCAAACACCAAATAATAAGCTACCAGAGAATTGCTCCAAATTGAAAGCCTTCAACCAAAATTCTCCAAAACCTGTGTTATGAAAAATGACTAAAAGAATCTCTAATAAAGAAAATTCCCCCCCACAAAACCCTACATGCAACTCCAAACAGGAAACAGAACTGGACATGCAACTCCAAATTAGAAAATAGAACTCAACTCTCAACTCTTGCTTTTTATCAAGTAATAACACACGCTTAATTTTAATTACCATAATAAAAGAATGCACTTTTCTAAATTTAATTCCTAACTCATCTTTAACTTTAAATTCTAATTTATTTTTCACTAAACCAAATGTGCAACTTAAATTTATATTTTAATTATTTAATCACTCAATAAATACTTTAGCATAAATTTAACTATGCAAACTAATAAATTACAATATTAAATAAATCAACTATGCCTTTTAATTTACATTAGGATTTAATAATTAATAAACCGTTTAATTCCCAAATTTAAATCTTTTAATTTAATCATTTAATTAACAAACGTATTTGATCAACCTTAATAATTAAATGTTCTCTATATCAAATATTTCCACATCATAAAATATAACTTACTCCAATACCATAATTACTCCTAATTAATTATTTAAATCAAATAATTCACACAAGCAAAAACAATTGACTCCCAAAAACTGAAAATTAACTAACTCCATAGCACACAAATACCAAGGAAGGGTTCACGAATTCATGTCATCTTGACAAATTCGAATAGGGAACTCAATCATAAACTTGTTCCCTAATTTAGGACAATATTGGCTTGGGTTTGGGGTTTGGACCCGTGTGTTATCTCCCCTCTCTTACCATTTGAGATATTGCAATAGGGCACATTCACCCTGACAATTCAGGGAATTCAATGCCTGATACCTAAAATCTTGCATAAAAGACAAGTATGTACATACATGTGTGTGTGTGTGTGTGTGTGTGTGTGTGTGTGTGTGTGTCTATATATATATATATATATATATATATATATATAAAACAGATAATGGCAGGGATCGACTGATCGTGTGGATCTCGCAAGCAAGTAACTATGACTCAGTCCCTCAATCACATCAAGCACATCAAATAGAAATATAAAACACGCACACCAACCATACACATGCAAGTATGGGGTTAGTAACACCATAAATGTAAATAATATCCTAACATATAAATTATCATCAAAATATAACCATAACAAATACATCATCATAAGCATTTAAATTGACAAGAAAATAACCATATTCATCTAATTGAAAATACATGATATAACATATAATCCAAGGTTCATATTTGATCAAATTAATACTCTGAGTATCACTATTTAATAACCAACACACACATAAAAGTGGCCTAAAATAATTTGGCAAAGATAACTGAAAAAAAACAACTATGGACGAGCACTACATATGTAGCTGCATATGAGTTACTCGTCATGTTCCTAAAGTTTTCAAATGTGATAAAGAGCACGTGAAGACAAAGACAAAATAAAAATTGAGGTCAACATACAAGAAGGCCTAAATTCCCCCATTTCTTTGCATCATCCCTGAATATTAAAAAGAAAGATATGATAGATAGAAGAAAGATGAAACAAAAAGAGGAAGTGTACAATAGATATCATCCTTTGTATCCAAGTACCTATGGATTAGCTTACATCCTTCAAGAGATCATGGCAACACTTAAAAACCACACACCGAGGAACAAATTAAGCCTAGAAAACATTAGTCAATGCTAACTATTTAAAACTTTTAGCCTAGGATTCAACCATTAGTGTGTTATGTTTAAGCCATTTGAGAGATCATAACAAATAAAGATAAGTACAAGGGAACACAAATAGGCACACTCTAATATAAAGATAAGAAGGGAGATTGCCTCAATGATCCTCCATGATTTGATAATCATCCTCCCAATCTTGATCATAGGGGGAGGGATGACAATTTTGAAGAGGAAGGACCACCAAAGACCCTCTAGGTGTCTCACAAAAAATAAGAGCTAAGGGTGAAGCTACCTTGACATTTTTATCCAATAAATCTTGTGAGGCAAGAGTCAACAATCTTGTAAAGATAGTTGAGCATGTCAAGTTTTCCTCAAGAGAGTCAAACATACATGCATCAAACCAAGTAGGTTATTCAACCAAAGGTTACAAAACAAGATCTACTTCACTAACCTTTGGGTGATAGGTGATGAACTACAATTGATTTAGAACCTGAATGAAGAATCTGTGATTAAAGATCACTGAGGAGTTGCTAATTAGATATGTAAGATGATTAAATCAGTATTATGTTGTCATTGATGTCAACTAGCTTGACAATACTTATCTTGTAAGTTACTATATTGAAACATCTGAAGAAAGGTGAAAGAGATGAAGAATAGAAGTATCTACATGAGGAAGATGTATATGTTAGATGAGGATAAGGAATACACTAAGTAACTTGTTGATGAGTCTATGACTTTATGATATTGACTTTATTATGTTGCATTCATCTATGATGAAGAATAGAGCTGAAAGACACAAAGTAGTGTTGTCGGTAAATGAAGCATTCCAGTATACACTGACAAAGTGTAGTGTATACCGAGCATAGTGTTAACTGAGCTTGTGTTCACCGATGCATTTCTTTGTTAACCAAGCAGAACAAAAAGGAATTAAATGACTAGTTTAGCCGATAAATTGATGAGCTGGAAAGTGTATGAAATCTAGGTAACAAATAAGGTTTGTTATCAAGATCAACGACTAACATAATTCAAGGAAGATCTAATGGAGCAGATTGAAACATGTTACTAATGCATCAGCTGAAGAAGGTTAAAGCGGCAAAATCAATGAATGAGATTAAGTAGCAAAATTTGATGGACAAAAAGAAAATGATTTACTCATCTCTATAAGAGACATTGGTTTCATTGTTGAAACTATGTTGGAGGAAGAAGATACTGCATAATTATCACGTGAACAAGTTTTCATGCATTCTGATCATATTGGTTAGTGAAAAAAAAACTACAGAACAATTACCGAGCTACAAAGAGTAATTACCAACAAACAGTAAGTTGATATAGTGTTGAATTTGAAGTGATATATAGATCAAAAAGATTTGTATGAGCTGAATATTGATATGTAAATTGCAATTGAAGTTGTATCAAGGCAGATCATCTACTGTTACATATTTAACCATTATATATAGTCAAATCTCTTAACCAAGTGGACTAAGAAAGTCTTTTTATGTTTCATTCATAGAGTGAACATCGTTATCCTGTCAACCCCAGAGTGACTGCTGATTGGACAATAACTACTAGTTTAAAATCCTCTAACAAGGTCACACCTAATAGTGTGTTTGTAACCTTTAACAGGGTTGGGTCTTCACCAACCTCACTTTAGAAGAGTGAACATTTTTGGGTTGCTGGTCCCAGGTGGTTTTTCCCTTCATAGGGTTTCCAAATCAAATCTCTTGTGTTATGTGTTGATTGTGATATTTGTTTGTTATCATACTTTGCATATTGCATGTTAGATTTGATCGGTAACTACAGTAAGTTTTAGACTGATAATCAGTAAAAGCACAAACAGTGAAAGTATTTTATGTTTACCGAGTAGCAGAAGTTGAAAAATTTATTTTGGATTATACATTTTGTTTTGGGACACTGGATAACTGATTCACCCCCCTCTCAGTTATTCTAACAATTGGTATCATAGTTGTGGTTGCTTAGAATAGAGTTTTAAGGACTCCATCACAAAGATCTCAAGATGTATAAGAGGGAAGTGCCAAGATTGAACAAAGAGAACTTCGCAGTATGGCAAAGTTGGATGAAGTTGCACATATCTAGAATTGGGAATTCTACACTAGAACTGATGGAGAATGGCTACATTGAACCAACACCTGGTCCCCTGACACTTGATCAACTAAAAGACAAGCATGAACACAATATTACTATGATGGAACTTGTTGCTGCCTGTACCGATGCTGAATTTGAAGACATTAAGGGATGCACTAATGCCAAAGCCATGTGGGATAATTTGACTCTAATATACAGTGGAGATTTAAATGTTAAAAGAGTCAGAGCAGAAAGCCTAAGAGGTTGATTTGATGATATGAAGATGAAAGAAGGTGAGAACATTGTGCAATATTAAAATAGACTAAAAGAGGTAGTACATGCTATTAGAGAATCAGATGGAATTATTGATGATGAAACAATGATAAGCAAGATTCTCAAAATTTTACTGCCAGTTTATGCAATCAGGATCTCTGCAATTCATGAAACAAGAGCTACATCCAACCTTACTCTTGACACACTGATTGGTAAGCTTAAAACCTTTGAATTGAATAACTTTGAAAATAGTGTTGTACCTTCTGTTGAATCCACTTTCATGTCTTCTCTGAAGATTGGTAAGTCTAGTAGCAGGAATAATAAGAATAATGATAGTGATAGTAATACCGATGATGAACTTGATGAGCTTGAAGCTCTTATGCCAGAAGGTTACCCAAAGGTAAAGGAAGGTATAGAGGTAAGCTACCTTTGGTATGCTTTAATTGTAAAGAAGTTGGCCACATCGCTACTAGATGTCTAAATAAGAAAGATGATGATAGATCCAAAGATAGATCTGAAGGAAGCTATGGGAGAAGAGTCAATAGAGGCTACCGACACAACAACAGAGATAACTAAGATAGCTATGACAAAGGGAAAAATGTATGTTACATAGCCAAAGATGTTGAATCTGAATTTGATACTGATGATGATGTAGAAGTAGTATTTGTTGCTATGAAAGATGACTCAAAGGAAGAAGAGAAACATGAAGAAACAACACTGATCTCTAAAGTAAGGAGAAATGATACATGGATCATAGATAGTGGCTGTACACATCATATGACTGGTGATGTAGAGAAATTTGATCTACTTGATGAATACGATGGAGGATCTGTTAGGATGGGAAATGATGCACCCTGTATGGTAAGAGGTAAAGGTTCATTGATGATTAATGATAGAATAAAATGTGAAAATGCATATTGGGTAGATGGACTGAACTATAATTTGTTAAGTGTGGCACAGCTGAATAATTCAGGCCACCGACTTGATTTTGAGAGAAAAAAGGTAAAAATCTATGATGATGGAGGAAGACTTGTCGGAACCGGTACACAATCCAGAGGTAATCTATTTTATCTTGATATTGATTAGTCTTCTTGTTTATTAATGAAGGATGAAGATGCATGGTTGTGGCATAAAAGGTTATGCCATGTGAACTTTGATAACATGATCAAGATTAGTAAGAAGAAAAGAGTTAGAGGGTTGCCTAACTTGTCAAAACCTGATCATGCTATGTGTCATGAATGTCAGAAAGGTAAGATGACTAAGTCTAGTTTTAAAAGCAAAGACTACTCAACAAAGAAGATACTTGAGTTGGTTCATATCGACCTATGTGGTCCTATGAGAACTCAGAGTTATTATGGTGATAGATACTTTATTCTTTTTGTTGATGACAATACTAGATTGATGACAGTTATGTTCTTAAAAGAAAAATTTGAAGCATTTAAGATGTTTAAAGTGGTATAAGGCAAAGGTAGAAAAAGAGTCTGGAAAATAATTAAAATTCTTAAGATCTGATAGAGGAGGTGAATTTATCTCTGATGAATTTACTAATTTTTGTAATGAGCATGGTATCAAAAGACAGGTGTCTGCACCAAGAACACCTCAGTAGAATGGGATTGCTGAAAGAAGGAACAGGTCAATAATTAACTGTGCAAGAACACTAATGCTGCAAAAGAATATTTCTTAGACATATTGGAGGGAAGCTGTCAGTACAAATGTATATGTGCTTAATTGAGTACAACTGAAGGACACCAACCAGACACCCTATGAGCTATGGTTTGGACACAAACCTACTGTAAGTTATTTCAAGATTTTTGGAAGCAAATGTTTTATTCTGAAAGATGAGAGAAATGAGAAATTTGATTCTAAAGGTGATGAAGGAATATTCTTAGGATATTCTACTAAGAGTAAAGCATATAAATGTCTGAATAAGGTTACAAATAAGATAATTGAAAGTACTAATGTCTGTGTTGATGAGTTTGATGACAAGAACACAGAGGAAAGTAGAAAGGAACTAGAAGACTATGGTAGATTCACTTACATTGAACATCATGAGTATCTACCTAAGTCGCAACCTGTGATAACCGGTCAGCAGGAAAATAACCCCGAGGAATAGGAAAGGGAAACCGATGAACAAGATGGAGCTACCGAGCAAGCACATGAACTTGAACAGGATGAACAAGAAAGAAGAAACTGAGCATTGGCTAGTTTTGTCAGGAGACATCATCTCGAGACACAAATTATTGGAGATAGACAAGCTGGCATGCAAACAAGAAGCAAAGCAAGACAAGGTACATGTCTAGTTTGTGAATTTGAACCAAAAAATGTGAAAGTTGCATTAGAGAATGAAGAATGGGTTAATGCAATGAAAGAAGAAATAGAACAAATAGAGAAGAACAAAACCTAGTCCTTAGTACCCCAACCTAAAGATAAGAATATTATTGGTACTAAGTGGATATTCAGGAACAAACTGAATGAAAATGGTGAGGTGACAAGAAATAAAGCTAGATTGGTATGCAAAGGATATGCACAAGAAGAAGGCATTGATTAAGGTGAGACATTTGCACCTATTGCTAGATTGGAAGGAGTTAGAATGCTACTTGCATATGCTGCACACAAGAAATTTAAAGTTTATCAAATGGATGTGAAGTCAACATTTCTGAATGGTATACTTAAAGAAGAGGTCTACATAAAACAACCTGAAGGATTCGTTGATCTAGAAAATAAATACATGGTATGTAGATTACATAAAGATTTATATGGTTTGAAGAAAGCACTAAGAGCTTGGTATGAAAGGCTGCATACTTACTTGTTAAGTATTGGATTTGTTAGAACTAGTGAGAACAACAATTTGTACATGAAAGGTGATACTGATGACACTATTATTATTGCTGAGATATTTGTTGATGATATTATTTTTGGAGGTCAAGATCATGTATGTAAATATTTTGTTGATGAGATGAGAAAAGAGTTTGAGATGTCTATGTTCAGAGAGATTAAATTCTTTCTAGGACTACAAGTGATTCAGCAGAGTGATGGGATATTCATCACACAATCTAAATACATAAAGGAAGTCTTGAAGACATTTGGTATGGAAGATGCTAAACCTATGGGAACATTGATGGCTACTAGATGTAAATTGACAAAGGAAGATGAAACTATAGAGGTAAACCATACACTTTACCGATCCATGATTGGTAAGCTAATGTATGTAGTTCACAGTAGACCAGATATAGCACATGTTGTGGGAATTGTTGCTAGATTTTCTGCTAACCCTAGAGAATCACACATGATTGCTACTAAAAGAATCTTAAGATACTTGAAAAATATAGAGGATTATGGATTATGGTATCCTAAGAAAGGTAAGTTTGAACTGAAGGTCTGTACCGATGCTGATTGGATTGGAAATGTGGATGACAGAAAAAGCATCACCGGAGGAGCATTCTTCTTTGGTGAAAGACTTGTAACCTGGACAAGTAAAAAGCAAGCTTGTATTTCTCAGTCTACAACTGAAGCAAAGTATGTTGTTGCTGCTACTAATTGCTCAAACATTGCATATATTAAGCAAGTGTTGGAAGGAATGAATGAGGTAATCACTGACCCAGTGATTATATACTGTGACAACACCAGTGCTATTAATATTTCAAAGAATCCAGTGATGCACTCTAAGACAAAGCATATATCAATTAAGTATCACTACTTAAGAGAACAAGTGTAAGAGAAGCAAGTGAAGTTAGAATTTGTTACATCTAAAGAAAAACTTGCAGATATCTTTACAAAGCCTCTACCAAAGGACACATTTGAATACTTGAGGACTAGACTTGGGGTCCGTCCCCTGTCTACCGGTCACTAATGTGATTTGGATGTTGCATCAGCTTAATCTTATCAGAATATCACACATGTTGATGCAGCATAGTTCACACTTTGGATAATGTTCAAGGTTGTGATTAAGTTTGAAGAATTGAAACAAATTGGGATATCAATATACAGAGATACAGAGACTGTATTGGACAACAAAGAGTTACTTAGCTACTACAAAGATGATTATTTATTTGTTTCTTTGGCATTGTTGTCAAAGGGAGAGATAATTTGAAAGAAACAGAACATTGAAGATCAGTTACAGAGAACAGAAGCAGGAACTTGAGAGCTGAAAAGATCATATCTATAGAATGACAAAGCTATATTTTATAATGTTGTTTAATAATGTAGTGATTAAACATATCAAGCTAGGGAGAGCTTGCACAACATTTGTTCACAGAGTTGTAGAATACATGTTTGGTATGTGTATGGTACACTTCATATTACTTGAGTTGCCATCAATGCCAAAGGGAGAGATTGATGAACTACAACTGATTTAGAACCTGAATGAAGAATATGTGATTAAAGATCACTGAGGAGTTGCTGATTAAATATGTAAGATGATTAAATCAATATTATGTTGTCATTGATGTCAACTAGCTTGACAGTACTTATCTTGTAAGTTACTATACTGAAACATTTGAAGAAAGGTGAAAGAGATGAAGAACAAAAGTATCTACATGAGGAAGATGTATATGTCAGATGAGGATAAGGAATACACTGAGTAACTTGTTGATGAGTCTATGAATTTATGATATTGACTTTATTATGTTGCATTCATCTATGATGAAGAATAGAGATGAAAGACACAAAGCATTGTTGTCGGTAAATGAAGCATTCTAGTATACACAGATAGAGTGTAGTGTATACCAAGCACAATGTTAACCGAGCTTGTGTTCACCGACGCATTTCTTTGTTAACCAAGAAGAACAGAAAGGAATTAAATGACTAGTTTAGCCAATAAATTGATGAGCTGGAAAGTGTATGAAATCTAGGTAACAAATAAGGTTTGTTATGAAGATCGACGACTAACATAATTCAAGGAAGATCTAATGGAGCAGATTGAAACGTGTTACTAACACATCAGCCGAAGAAGGTTAAAGCGGAAAAATCAATGAATGAGATTAAGCAACAAAATCTGATGGACAAAAAGAAAATGATTTACTCATCTATATAAGAGACATTGGTTTCATTGTTGAAACTATGCCAGAGGAAGAAGATATTGCAGAATTATGGCATGAACAAGTTTTCATGCATTTTGATCATACTAGTTAGTGAGAACCGAACTGCAGAACAATTACCGAGCTACAGAGAGTAATTATCGATGGACAATAAGTTGATATAGTGTTGAATCTGAAGTGATATATTGATTAGAAAGATTTGTATGAGCTGAATATTGATCTGTAAACTGCAATTTAAGTTGTATCAAGGTAGATCATCTACTGTTACATATTTAAGCATTGTATACAGTCAAATCTCTTAACCGAGTGGACTAAGAAATTCTTTTTATGTTTCATTCATATAGTGAACATCGTTATCATGTCAACCCTAGAGTGACTACTGGTTGGATGATAACTGTTGGTTTAAAATCCTTTAACAAGGTCACACCTAACAGTGTGTTTGTAACCTTTAACAGGGTTGGGTCTTCACCGACCTCACTTTAGAAGAGTGAACATTTTTGGGTTGCCAGTCCCAGGTGGTTTTTCCCTTCACAGGGTTTCCATGTTAAATCTCTTGTGTTATGTGTTGATTGTGATATTTGTTTGTTATCATACTTTGCATATTGCATGTTAGATTTGATTGGTAACTACAATAAGTTTTAGACTAATAATCGGTAAAAGCACAGACAATGAAAGTATTTTATGTATATCGAGTAGCAGAAGTTGAAGAATTTGTTTTGGATTATAAATTTTGTTTTGGGACACTGGATAACTGATTCACCCCCCTCTCAGTTATTCTAACAATAGGAAATGACAAACTCTAGAGAAGGAGAAGCTTTCTCAATGTCAAGCACGAATGCAAACAAAGAGGTCACGAGAATTGATTTTTGATGATGAAACTCAAGAATGTGGCCTTTCTTGTACTTAAGGTCAAATGGTGGAGGCAAAGGCTTCACATCAAATGTAGTATTCCTTAGGACCCCAAGAAATTTGCAATTAAGATGTAGAGATGAAACAAACAGAGCATACAAAACTGCACTTCACACAACCTATGTATGCAACATATTAATGAGATGGGAAAACTAAGAGATATTTGGAAGTGAGGTGATGAGGGGTGGCTCTAAGGATGAAGATATAAAGACTTGTAACCATCTAGGGAAAGGCTCATCAATAACCCCCATGACGATAAGAGGAAATATGAAAGATTGTGGTGAAAGAGATGTAGAGAAAACATGAGAGGGGAAAAAACAAGCACATATATAGATGGAGTAGATGTGAGAATTGATGACTCACCCTTAGCCTTCAATACAACTTCACATTACCAAGCCATCACCCATCATCAATGCTTATTCTCCCATGTGAGTAGGTTCTAGCATATATGGGGACTAAGAATAGAAGCATGAGAAGATTTAGTAACATCCCACTCCATAAGGGAGGATGTTGGTTCTATCACTGAAAAATAATAAGGACCAACCAATAGAGTGGGAGGTCATATTGTTGCAATAACTATAGGCTTGACCATGTGTACATGTCCTCATTTTAATCTAGAAGTAGTTAGAGGAACATGAGGTACCCTCCAAGGCTAAGAAACAAGCACCAGAGGAGAAGAGCGAACAAATAGTGAACACTTACCCTTGGCATACAAAATAGGGTGAGGAATTTTTGAAAGTTAGACAAGTCAAAAAGAGGGTGAGCCTTTGATTTTAGCTCGTCGGTGCCATTCCCATGTTTGTGCTAGGTGCAAATACAAGAATAGAAGACATCACCAAAGATTGTGCGGTCCTTACTAGACGGGGAGGTCTACCCCAAGGAATGCACTTGCCCTTAACTCCTAATGAAGAAGAAGCAAAAGACACAACATGATGCAATACAAGATTAGAAAAAGATGAAGGAGAGAAATTTATGCAAGAGGAACCAAAGATATAGGAGGTTTGATCAACTAGCTCCTCAAATTTATATTTATCACCATAGGGATGCATAGGCCCCACCAAAGTATACAAAAAATGATCAAATAGAAAGTCCCCACATGATATAAAGGATTTTTAACTAATATCCTACATAACGTGTATGGTATTGTCATGGAGAAACTTAAGACATTTGTGTACCACCAAGGGGACCACATATCATTAGTGAATACCTAGCTTTACCCAAAATAGATTTGACTTGGAGATAACAAAAATCATGCTATATATCTCCTTGGTTTTAATGAGGTCCTTTAAGTGTTGCACCTCATAGGTGGAACATACAACCCATCACGTGCTTACATGGTAGCACAAAATTCATCATACTTCACTTGATGAATGCTATTGATAAAGAAGGCCTCTTCTATAATTACATATGCATTGCACAATGAATCAACCATGACACCTATAATACTATTAGTGTTGATTTTTGAAAGGATGTAGATATACACAAGCTTCCTATAATATGAAGCATCTAGAGGTGTGGAAGACATATTAGAGCATTTCTTCTTCTAGCTCGAGGTGAAATTAGATTCATGATGACCATATTTACATGAGGAAAATAACATGATGGACAAGAAGATGATGTAAAAGTTAAGTTTGATGACCGCAGTAGAAATGAATAGGTATAGATTTAAAGTTTAATGTACCTTATCCATAGACTTAATAGATTTGTGCTTCTTATGTCCAACCGGATGACACTACTATCTATATGGCTCTATATGATGTGTCACAAACACATACAATGTTCAATGCCATGGCTAGGCACACAATGGTATTGGAAGAACTTTGAACCATCATACTGGGAAGGGTATGATCTATTATCCTAAAGAGGTTTGATCTTAGGGAGGGTCACTGGAAGTTGCATTTCAATAATTTTTGTAACATACTCAAATAATTAGGATAACTTAGTGAATACTTGATTTTTTTAAGACTTGAAAGTATTTTTATATGTGGTCTAATGAACTATAATTATATTAACCACAACCTTTTTCTTTTGGGACCCACTCGAAGAAGACACACCTCCAAAGACATCCACATAAGAATTTAGAGTAGAATCTTCTAACCGAGTCATTGTATGCTGGTAATAAGTGAGAGTGGTACAAAAATTGGTGAAATTTAGATATATATTTAAGGAGAGCTCTCCCTCAATGGAAACTACAAATTACTAATAAATTTTCTTTAAAGATCACCATCTGACAATGCATTGGGGACTTTTGTAGATATAGACTTATATCTTGAAATAAAATTTATTATTTTCTCATTCAAATTTGTTTTGTAATGAACAAGGTCAACAATGGTAACCATGTTGCCAATGTTAGCTTGGAAAAGCTTGATAGATTCGTCCATCAATTGATCAAATATTTGAATAGAGTAATTTGATAAAGAGTTGTACCATTCTAGCATGGTCCCCTTAAGAGATAATAATACTAATTTGAGAAAGACATAGTCTGGATTATGATATTCACTACATAAAATAAGAAAATAATCAATGTGCAAAAGTGGATCCCCCTCACCATTGTATTGATTGAACTTAAAAGATTTAGCCCCTTGGGGAAGGCTAGTGTTAATGATGTGCAAAGAAAGTGGACTTTATTGATGATACTATAATAAAATAACAGAGAGAGAGAGAGAGAGAGAGAGAGAGAGAGAGAGAGAGAGAGAGAGAGAGAGAGAGAGAGAGAGAGAGAGAGAGAGAGAGAGAGAGAGAGAGAGAGTAATGTCTCCAACCAATACTACTCCATTTTTCTTAAAATATGTACAAAATACAAGCAAGGATAAAAATATTAGGGCTATGATTTAGAGGTTTGCCACAATTAGACCCTCATTTCAATGTTTCCACCTCCATAAATAGTCAATGTGGAAAAACTAGAAGCAAAAGCACAAGAATGGAGCCCTAGAGCTCAAGATTGCAAGAAGAGGCAAAAGAACAACTAAGAAATAGCTAGAAGAAGGAAAACAAAACAAAAAGGCAAGATAGAGGGAACCCAAAAGTGTCCTAATATATGTGGGTGCAAAATGAGGCATTATACTGCTAGAGTAGCAAGTGTAATGTCTCAATGAACACATTCATACTAAATATTCATGAAATGAATGCACATTGCATAGACGTCTTTGCAATGCACACACATCCAAGAATAAAGCAATCTCCATAATTATAGAATCAAACAAAAAGGATGACAAAGCAGACTTAATGGATGGATAATGTGGAAATTTAAGTGACAACTTTAATTCAACTAAAATGAAGGCCCCATGCAACATGGAATTACATGAAATATATTTACGATGCTACACATTATTATAAAATTTCACTTCATTCCATTCTCTAAGGCTAGGGTCCCATGGAGGGGGGGTTCCAAAAAATAGAGCCAAGCTCGTTGAGATTTTTTAGGAACATTTTTAAAGCTTTGCGGTCTCATGAATTTTGTAATGTATTTTAGCTTAAAAAATTATGCCCCTAAATTTAAGGAAGTTGGATTTCATAGTGATTGGAAATGAGTCAAACAAATTTTCTTTCTAAATATTTGACTTCAATCTCCCTCTAAATTTTTTGGAGGGAATCTTTTATTTTTTATGGAAACTAAAGAGAAATGATTAACATCTGGCAAAAAAAACTCCTAAGCTGGTGGGGCAATTTGTAGCCCCAACACATTTTTACCTATTTAGGCAGGGGTCCCATGACAGGGGGTTAAACTCTATTTTTGAGGAAGATGGTGGTCCCATGAACACAATTTTGTTTTGCTACACGATTATTTGAAATCGTCTCCTTCAAAACAGGAGCTCCTACTTTTTAGTGTTGCATATTTAAGTAGATGAAAAAGAGATAGGGCTAGAAATTGCTCCACTGACTTAGGAATGACTTTTGCCACTTGTCAAACATTTTAATTTTAAATTTTTCTTGAAAAATAATTTTGGAGGAAAATTGATTTATTTACTTTTTTTTTTATGCACAAAATATAGAAGATAAAGTTATTGTTTTCATGAGATCACCAACTTCCTTAAATTTTGAAATTACATTTTTTAAATTGAACTAGACTATGAAATTCATGAGACCACAAGCTTTAAAATATTCCTATAAAACAACAAACGACTCCAACTCTATTTTTTAGAAAGTCCCTTTCCATAAGACCTAGCCTTAAATTCAAAAATCTAAAAAATTAGGAGCTCTTATTTTTTAACAAAAGATTCTAAATAAACCCGCTAGCCATAAAATAAAATGCTGGCCTTCTTTCACAAATAGAACTCAAACCAAACCCCCTCCATAGAATCTGCCTAAACGTTTAATCAAGGTGGGAAATTTTCAATACCCGTAAAATATAAAAGCCCACTTTAGCTCCTCTTCGGGTTCTTTAATGTGACCAAGTTCAAGGGAAAAACTGGGTCCGTTCACCATACAAGCCTATTCGCATCTTTATCTTCTGGTTTCCCCGATTCATCATCTGACGAGGCCTTATTTGGTGCAATTAAACAATTAAACATCAAACGAAGACAATTTTTTGCGCTTACAATACGAGATCTGTGGCATCTTCCCGTTGCGATTACAGATAGGCGTGGAATTGAGCAATACAGAATGGGTTTTTTCGTCACAACGCTCATCTTCCTCCTCAGTGGAATACTGGCCTCGCTGTTGGTGAGGCTTTGTTACAACAAGGGCCCCTCCGCCAACCTGTACGTTGCATCCATTTTCTTACACCATTTTTTAATTCAGATCTCATATACTTGGATCCTTCATCATAGTTTATGTTAAATTTGATTTGTCCTTATCGAGTTTAATAAAATTTTGAATTGGGTTTTTTTTCTCTTCAATTTACTCAGTGACATAACAATGAAGGATCTGAAATTTTTACTTAAATGTAGAATATGGATCTCGTGCACATAGCTTAATACCTAATTGGCTATCCATCAAGTTTTTAAGCTCTTGATTTTTTTCCGGTTTGGGCGCTTTTCTATTTTTGTAGTGGATTGGAATACATTTATAACCCGTTAGTTAAACTTCATTTAAAGCACTTTCCTGAATGTTCTATGATTTCAAGCCGTCTTCTGTAGGTTCTATTTTGTAATGCGATGTGAATCGTGATATAATAGCCAGGTGTTTGAAGCAGACAAAGTTCCCCTAGTTTTTTAAGGATAGATTAACAAGGGTTTTGTGCGCGGTCCTTGCCCTTTAAAACAAAATAACTGATAAGGATGGAAAGTATCAGCACGAGAATGTAAGCTCAAACTTTGGAAACCCACTAATGGCCAGACAAAACGACCTAATGTTTTGGGATTTTACATATCTTTTTCATCCTGATAAGTTAAGTTCGATGCTTTTGAGCAGATTAAGACGACTGGAAACCAAGAATTTGAAAGTATGTTGGCAAATCTGCATAATTTTCTTCAGATGGTGCACTTTTGATAAGTGAAGGTACTCCTAAAGTTACATGGCCATTGACAAGCATGCTTTCATATGCTGCGACAGGACTATAAACTCCTTCAACGATCTAGGAATCAATGCCAAGTAAAAGGTACATAGATGCTACGTCAAGAGATTAGTTCTTAACATCACATTCAAACCAACGAGTTGCTCTATTTGTTCACAAAGCTGCTAAAGTGGACTCCAAAAACAGGCCTCAAGGCATTGACATTTGATAATAGGTTGGTTGTTTGGGTGATTGTTCGCCTCCCAGCTCACGAGCATGGTAGGACCTCCAATCGATCCATCTTGGGGTGGCATGCTTGATAAGATGTAGGAAGTCTGCCTTCCTCAAAAGCATGGCAGCACCTCCAATCCATCCATCTTGGGGTGGTATACTTGATGAAGGATGGCCAATACTCCAAGTCTCGTGAACTTGGAAGGCCGACCGTCCTTCCTATTTGCAAGACCTTTCTATAAATTCAAAATAGACTGCTAAAGGAATTTTCTATATCATTGCTAACAGAATCTTGATGGATTAGTAGATTTTTTCTCAATTGCAATGACTTAAATCTCTCTCACACACACATATATGTACATATACACATATATGTGTGTATACACACACATATGTATGTATGCATGTATTTATATACATATGTGTGTGTGTACATATACATATGTATTTATATTTCCAAATTGATGCCTTCAATGATTGATTGAATAATTCCTTTGATTTGATGATTTGAGTGAATGATGATTGAATGAATGTTGATTTAATAGACTAATGCTTGATTGTTGAATTGTTTGTTTTCTTTATCCCATGATGAAGTGATGATTGATGCGTATTTGATGATTGTTTGCTTGATCTTGTTGATTGATTGTCTGCTTGAATTCTTGGGGGATTGATGATTGATGGATGAGAAGTGTTTGATTTGATGGACTCACGAGTGATTATTGAATAGTGATCCTTGAATGCTTGGAATGATTTCTCCTTTAAACATTATTGGTGAAAGGGTCACCAATTTTCATAAGAATTGAGTTAGCACCCTCCATTGTTGGTATTTGATAATAATAACTTATTTCCAGTTTGATCTCCTCTTGCATGTTTTCCTCAAATGAAACCTTCTTCTCTTTATATCTTACATTGTGAGGGAGAAGTCACACCTTTCCATCATGTCCGCCCTCTACAAGAGTCACAACCTTTCACAATCACCACCTGTTGGTGTAATTAAGGCATTTTACCTTGGTTAATTCACACCTAGGTACTAATTACAGTTTACTTAAGCTTTCTTAGGGGCCACATGTGAGCTTTTAGGAGCATTTTCACTTTAGGTGGTGTTATCATGTTATCACATTCCACTTTATGTGTTGACTCCACCTTTAGTGCACTTATCACTTTATCACTCTCCACCTTTTTGCACATGTTGCACATACTTTATTATATAGTGGAGGATGATCCACCTCTAGTGGACATGTGATTTTGCTTTTAGATGGGTGATAAGTTGTCTCTTGATTATCATGTAATTAGACAACAACATTTTTCATTGTCTCATTCACTCCTTTGTACTCAACCTTGGCTATATAATCAAAGGGTCTCCTATGTAATATTGATTCAGGTTGATTCCAATCGAGTCAATCCATTGTATTGCATTCTCGAGTAGAATACAGTTTATTCATGTTATATTCATTCTCGTTTGTTATTGTGCTTTCCATTGCCTCTAGATCTTGGGTGGCTACCTCCATAGCCAAATGTTATATGGTGATTTGTGCAATTTGGGGTTTTGCATTTTGTGACTTTCTATTGCAGGGCAAAATTGGAGCTTGCTGGTGAAAATCAGAGGTTGGCATCACATTGAGGAGGTCCAAAAATCCCAAGATCGGCTTTTGTTTCATCCAAATCGAACATTGAAGGCCGAATCTATAGCCATTTGAAGTTTGGAGGTGCGATGATGATTTAGGCATCATAATTATGTAGACGATTTTTAAACAACAGTATTTCAGTCATTCTTTTTTGTTGAGCAGTTGTTTTTGATTTGGGGTAGAATTTCGTGATCTACACATTGACGTAGGTGGTTTCTGATTTCTGTGTTTAAATTTTTTAGAAAATCACATAATCCCATTTTTGCAACTTCCAAGGCCTCGTTCGGGTTCATACAAACTCCTTTTAAGGTGCAATTTATTTCGAAAGTGCATGATTTTTTGTGTATTTTATAGTGGTGCTATCAATTTATATCGATTGTAATAAAAAATTGTACTTCTAGAATTTGGCTTATATTTGCAATTACAATGCATAGACTTTACTTTGGTCTTTTGCATAGTGATCTCAGTCTATAATAGCTTGATTGTGTTAATTGTAATCACTGAAATGGAAAGTCCAAGGAAGGAAAAAATGATTTTTTTTTTAATTATTTAATAAATTTGTTAGTAATACAATGTTTTTAAAAACAAATTTCAAAAAAATAAAAAAATATGGGAAATAATTTTTTTGTCCACCTAATGCTTGTTGAAGTGATCTGTCTTCCAACTGGCAGCTAGGGGGGCCAATTGTACTCCTATGACAAATCAGTCCAATTGGATGGGATCATCAACCATAGATGGAAACTCGGACTCAGCAAAAACTCGCCAAGCCCCCCCCAAAAAAATGGGGAAAAATTTGGCTAGTTTTTGAAAAAACTTGGGGAAAAACCCGGGAACTTAAAAATGTTTAAATTTAATTGGAAATGCATTTATTTTGCAAATTTCAATGAGAAGATGCATCCAATGAGTTAATTAATGAGAACAAAAAAGAAACAAGCAAAGTCTAGATATATATAAACGCAAAGTGGGTGCAAAATTGCATTCTCATGCGGAATGTTGATGGCTGGAAGCAAAATAGTAAATAGTTTCTATAAAACTAAAAGTAAATACATCATTACAATTACATCTTCCTCTCCCCAGCTCTACTAACAAATAAGGGAGAGGAACTACAAGGTCTAGTCTTAGAAGTAGAACGTTGCGCTGGGCATGACTGTGCCTCCGCTCGAATCCACCTCCAATACTTTGCAATCACCTAGCAAGGGCTTGGAAGCCTCTTTTTCTCCTTCACTCACAAACCAAATCACTGCAAACAAAAAACAATGCCCAAAAATGCCATTTTTTGCGTTTTAACACAGGAGGACAGGTGCAGGAGAGTTTTAAAAAAAAAAATCAGAGTTTTTTTGGAAAAACTCTATTTTTTTCCTCTGGAAAACTCGCCTAGTTGAAAAACTCAGCAAATACTCAAGACAGTGATTAATCGGCGATTAGTCCAACTATGTCATCAACGATCATTTGCAACACATCCTTTGGTGGCATCATTATCAATTTCTAGCTTTGGATCTTTGTCATGTGATGTTTTATTATTTTGTATGAGCTATGTTGTACACACACTAATATAAAGTGCCATCCTTCTTTGTACTTTGTCATTGATGACATATTTGATGTAATCCTTTTCTACTTAGTAGATTAAGAAGTGTCTTGTGAGACTTGGTGCATGGCTCTAGTCGAGACTTAGAATGTACTAGTTTTCCATTGGCGAGTATCCAGTTTGATGCTCAAGCAGGTGTTTCCATGCGTGATCTATCATTTTGCAATGAGTGATTCATCATCAACATTGGTACTTGGTTTTGTCACACTAAGATATTCTTGGTGCAACGTTGGCTCTACTTCTTATGGAGGAGTATGGGTCATCATCTTGGACCATCTTTACAAGAGATTTGACATTAGCATGTGGGGGGGGGGTTCATGGTCTTTCCACTTCTCTCTTATGGGTGGAAATTTTTCCTCATATGAGATTTTATTCTCTCCTTGAGAGCATTGTGTGTTTTCATCTCTCTTTTGGAGGGGAGTTTTCTCCCATGTGGTTTTCTCCCTTTCTCCGCTTGTGAGAGATTGCATTTGCATTGTACATGGGTAGCTAACATGTCCTAGTAGTCAGGAGCCATCTTGCATTGTTAGCTTTTGTACATTCTTCCTAAGTTCCACTTAAGGGAGGGTGTTGGTGTAATTAAGACATTTTACCTTGTTTAATTCACACCTAGGTACTAATTACGCCGAAGGCGTTTACTTTATGAGAAAGAGGAGCTGATTAGAATGATCAACGGTTAAGGATATGCTAGAGGCTAGGACAACCATGTAAAGCATAACAATTGTCCATCAGGTTCTGTCTACTTCTTGCTGTCATCAATTTTTACATTGCCGCTTTACATTGTTTCATTTTGTTTTTTTTCCATGTCACAGCAGAATCATCTTCTTCAAGATGCTATATAAAGTGGTCCATGTTGCACTATTTTCATGTTGCAATTTCTTCTCCGGATCCTCTGGGCAACAAGAATTTTTGTCAACCTCTATACACTATGGAGCTTGATTTTTTTTGCGTCTTAGCTAGACATTGAATTAAACAAGTATTGCAGAGGATATCCCAAACACCTACAAGGGAGACACCGCTATCCAGCATCAGTCAATGAGTATCAATCATGAGATCTCTCTACAACTGATATTACAACTGTGGTGATGGATGCACTCTATTCCAAATGCCATCCTATCCATGGCCTACTCAGAGGTTTGGTTCACCTTTCACCCCTGGAACGTCAGAACTTGGCACATTTTATTCAAAGTACGACTTTCTCTCCTTATGTCAGTAATCAAATCTACCAGGAGATCTATTGACTTCTTGAATGCTAGATTCTGAACTCTCCACCTTGAGTTAGCTTCCTCATTACGTCCATATTTGTGGGCTCATCTGGACATCTCTTCACATGCCAGAGCTATTGGTTGTCAAGTTGATTGCGTGAATAGACAAAAGAAGAAATTTTGCACCTTGCAACACAAATGCTACACCATAACGAATGACGATTTGTTGCGTTCTTTGGGCAATCGAGTGCTCCCTTCCATGGTTGAATTCCCATCCTCTCATTCTTCTCCTCCCCTTCCAAATGCCCGTACATCCTCATCTCGCTTTGCTATCCTCAATGTTCAGGGTTGGGAGTCCCCTGATGTGCTATTGAAGGAGGGTGCAACTCTCCATCCTCCATGCGATGCAACTCACTCACCACAATCAGAGGCTGTAATGATCAAGGGTGCGATGCTATTGAGTAGGAATGCAATGCAATGCACTCACCTCAAGCAGAGGCTATAATTGTGTTGGTCGTCACTAACAGAGATGTTTTGCCTTCCACCATTGCTTCAAACTCTTCAAACTGTCTTAGGACAAGTTTTTCAAATTTAGAAGAATTTACAAAAGGGGAAAAAATCCATGCTCTTGAAACATCAGGTAACAGTAAGTTTTTCACTAGAATTTGGGACAATTTTAAATGTAAAAAAATATGCAGCACATCAGCAATATAATAGCTTTGTCATGCAACAGTGAAGAAATTATCCCTTGAACGTTTTTCTTGCAGAAATGGAAGGAAGAGTATGTTGGATTTCTTGCTTGGTTTGTAATGTAGATTAATAACACAACATTTCAATGGTGAAATTTGAGGAATTTGTGCGGTTTGTGTGTGTAGAAATACAGATTCCTTAGCAACGTTATCAAATGGAGCTGGCAGAATGGTTTAGTTGTAAATGGGAAAAGGATGATATTTAATGTATCAAGATTATAAATAGTTTGATTATAGGTGTCCTTTTTTTATGCCCCTTTTCTCAAATTTAAACATTTATTTTCAATTTTATTATGTGTTTACTTTGTAAAGCTGTTATTGATGATTTTACTTTATAAACAGTTAGATTATTTGTTTCATTTTATTTGTCATATTTCTTAGTTAAATTTTTTTTATTTTCAATAATATTGTAGCGACTTCACACCATTAATTGTACACCAACTATCTTGGGTGGGTCTGGATACGTGTAATATCCATCTTTTATGAGGTATTTGTTATAGATACAACTCACCTCAAATCAAATACTATGTAATTTAAGTTTGTTTCTATTATTTATAACTTTTTCTCCTTCTCCATCTCCATTTCTATCCGAGTTTCCATCTTCTTGCTCTTTCAAATTATCTATCTAATTCAGCAGTTCTATTTAACCATGTTTAGATCCTTGTAAAGAGATGTTAAGTTGATTTGAAGCTATCACTTATCCATTGAGACCTTTCCTGCACAAACAAAATCATCCACTAAATTTCATATCAATTGACCTCATGTACTGCACAAATATACGTAGAGAAAAGACCAAAAATTTCCCTAATTGACCTCCCACACCTCTTTGGCATACCCATTGCACACTAAGGTGCGATTGCTAGTTACACTTTGCTTAAGCTTACTTAGGGACCTCATTGGAGCTTTTAGGAGCATTTCTGCTTTAGGTGGTGCTATCATATTATCACATTTCACTTTATGGTTGACTCCACCTTTAATGCACTTATCACTTTATCACTCTCCATCTTTTTTTTGCACATGTTGCACATACTTTATTACATATTGGAGGTTGATCCACCTTTGGTGGACGTGTGATTCCACCTTAGATGGCTGATAAGTCGTCTCTTGATTATCATGTAATAAGACACCAACACTTGTCATTGTCTCATTCACTCCTTTGTACTCACCTTGGCTATATAACCAAGGGGTCTCCTATTTAATATTAATTCAAGCTGGTTCCAATTGAGTCAATCCCTTGTATTGCATTCTTGGTGAGGATACAATTTATTCTTCTCATAGTCATTTTTTCTTGTTATCGTGCTTTCCATTTGGCTTCTAGATCTTGGGTGGCTACCTTCATAGCCAAATCTTACACTACCGTTTGAAAGAGTACAACCTTTTATAATTTCTGCCCTTTGAAACAGTTATTTATTTTCTTCACATTTCTTTTCATTAATCCTTCCTTGATTCATATGCTCCATTCTTTCTTCCTTGACTATTGTTGGATGAATCATCCTTGGATGTTCCTTTCAAATAAAATGATCTCCTCTTATATCTCATGTTTGAGGGAGTCACAACTCTTCATTTCATACCTTTTGACTTTCTTTGAACTTAATTATATTATATATATGTATTTACTATAAAATCCCATTTCAAAAAGGGGACATCACAATAAACCCTCCTAGATTGGTGCCTTTTTACAGTACAGAGTCAAATTGCACGCTGCAAATGCCTCTTTTTGACATCCAAACTTCAAATTTAGAAGGTATACTGTACGCCAATGACACTTCCAAGAAAGATTATCTCCTGCGATTCTACTTACAAATCCCTAAGAGGATGCACAGTCCTTATTCCACTTAGAGCATTTTAATTTGTTTTTTGAATGAGACAATTCAAAGAGACAATTGCAGAGAGCACACACTGAAAGTGTTATTCATATATTGCAATCTGAGCTAAACATATGTCATACAGAGATTTATACACTACAGACAAGATTATCTCCTGTTAAGGATACACTTCTGGGTAAATACACACTTATTGACAGTTAAAAAAATGCCATTAACCATGCACATTAATTTTAAAATCCAAAACTCTTCTCTGTATATCGATTTTGGCATTTTAAAAATTTACTTGTGACCATATGCTTTCATTATTACATTTACCCATGTTTACATTCTGATCATTATAACATTCCCATTGTCTGGCCCCAATTACTCCATTTGGTGAGTCACCCCAACTACTGCGTCTATCGTTACTGCATCCTACTGCTTTTATCATTACTGCATCTTGACTATTAAGAAGGTTGGAAGAGATCTCTTTTCTCACAATGATGATCCAACTGTTGTCATTGGTGGAAGAGCTTCAAATGCATTAAACTCCTAGCATGGATCAAGTTACCATAAAATTTCCCCAAGTTTACCTTTTAAAATAAACTTATATTAAATCTGTTTGCCAACAGAAACACCCATTTATGCTATCCATACATCTTCCTCTGACATTTCAAGAGGAAGAGCTTCCTTTGGGTTCCACGTTCCAAAGTGTGGGTAATTTCCAACTACAGCACACTATAGGTCAAACTTGCTTTTCTGTTATAAAACAAACTTCACTTTAACCAAAAGTTGCCCATGTTTGCATTCTGATCTATTTAAAGTTAAACCATCTGCAATGATGTTTTATATGTTTAGTGAAAATGTGTTTGGAATTGATTGTGTGATAAGTTGAGCGTCCTGGTATCTTTTCAGGAATGATGTTTTATATGTTGCCAATGTTTGCATTCTGATCTATTTAAAACATCTGCAGTGATATTTTATATGTTGCCAAGCATATAAAATTCATATTGAAGGACTAAAATGATTGCAGATCATTTCTGATGATGCATGGGCTTTTTTGTTAATTGTGCGCAGCTGACAATGCTTGAAAAATCATTAAAATTACAGTATGGAGGATTTTTTGCTTGTGCAGGTCTCTTTTTATCACTTTAGGTAGTTAACAAATGCTTAGAACTTTGCTCAAATGGCTGACTGGGCGTGATAATTGCCAGTGCTAAGTTTTGGGACGTTAAAACTTCATGTTATGCTACTCATTAAGTGAAAACCTCCTCCCAAAACCTTAGCATGCGACCAAAGATTCTTACCAGCACTTGCCTGATATTTATTGCATGTTTCAGCAAAAAATGCTGGTCCAAAAAATAGCTTCCAGTCAATGTGAAGAGGACGGCAAACAGTGGCATATGCTTTTGCATGTAGAAAACAAAGGAATAGTGCCATCTACCTTCAGCATAGCATGTGAAACCATGTTCTACGCAGCCCCCAGTACCGAGTCAGTAAACAGGCAACAACTGAAAGTCATATCGTAGGCTCTTAAGCATTTCACAACCTGGCCTCTTTGTTTTGCCCATGACTTTGCAACCTTTTAGGATTCTTCCACGTGGAGGGACAAGATTTAAGCATGGCAAAATAGTATAGCACAAGTCTTGGAAGAGGAAAGTCCCCTACAATGGGCTGCTGTGCTTTGTGGCCAGATAGCCTTCTCTTTAAAAATAAAATTTGTAATATTTTCAAAAGCCATAGACTTAAAATACAAAAGGGGAGGATAAATCATAAAACATATTGTAAACAATTAATAGTTTAAGTCATTAAAATACATTTAAGTCATTAAAATGATATAAATAGTTTCAAATTTGGCGAGATAATGAATTTGGGATTTTAATTATCTGACAGGCTAAATGTTGAAAACTTAACCACTCAGCACAAATGGACTCTGAAAGCCACAAATGTTTGCAAAGGACCATAACTAATTGTATAATCCTTTTTTATTTAGTTTCTATTCTCTTAGCAAATTGAAGTTAATGATCTCCTTTGTAAACAGGTCCCCTTGAAGGCCCAGTTAAAAAGTTTATTCGTTCTTTGCACAAAAACTTATTCAGTCGCTACAAAAATGGAGCTGGAGGCTTTTGAAGGCAAATGAACAATTGGGTTGTTGCTAGAACTGACAAATTTGAAACTTTTTACAAGACCCCTTGTGTTGTGGAAACAGAAGCATAAAACCTAGAATAATAAAAAAGTTGCAGCACAAATTAGTTGCAAATAATTAATGAAGAAAGTAAAATAGAAGAACAAAATAACATTGGAGGCACAGATTTACGTGGTAAAATCTTGACAATGTGCCAAGGAAACATCAACAAGGCAAGGTGTTGGTATTCTTCTTCCTCAAAGAAAACAATTACAATCTTCATATCTGTTGGTATTACAATTACGATACAATTACTTTTCCTTCAAGGTAGCAAAGATATATAGAATATCTTCAAGATAACAACCACCATCAAACTTAAAAAAAACCAGACTTATTCCTTTAAGAAATTAAGAATTTTCTCTCAAGAAAAACATTGTTTTTCTAAAAGATAAGATTAGGTCTGATTTGTTTTATTGTTCTCATTGTTTTTATTATCCGTCAATCTCTACCTGGACAACAATTTACTTGATGCTTGCCCATGCCCATTCATTACCTTTTCTGCAAGCCAAACTCCACCTTAACTTCCCTAATAGTACTGGTTTAGTAAACATATCTGCACAGTCTTACATAATGGTACTTAATTTCAATGTTTTTGGTCCTGCTGTGATAAGCTAGAATTTTAGCCAAATGGATAGCACTTTAACTATTACAAAATACAATCACTTAGTTCCACACTTTTCCAAACTCACCCAAAAGACCCACCAAATTGCCTCTTTACATGCATGTGAGACAGCTATATATTCTGCCTTATTTGTGGATAAAGCAACTGTTTCTTGAAGCTTTGACATCTAACAAATAGGTCCTCCGACAAGAGTAAAGATACAACCTGAACTAGATCTCCATTTTTCCAAATCACCTGCAAAATCTGACTCAACATAACCACACATCTAATGACAGCAACCATTATAGGTGATACAATAATTACCTGTGCTTCTAATATACTGAAGCAGCCATTTCATTGATACCGAATGCTCTTTACTTGGATTTGCCATGTATCTACTGACAACACCAACTGCACGTGAAATATCCAATCTTGTACATGCCATCGCATACATTAAACTTTTAACTGCATTAGTATGTGGTATACGAGACATATAATCCTTTTCTTCTTTATTACTAGGACATTAACTTGAAGAAAATCTTAAAATGGGAAGCTAAAGGGATATTTATTGATTTCACATTTTGCAAACTGAATCTTATGAAGATCTTTTCCACATACTTTTTTGTGATCACGAAAGCTTACCATGTTCCTTGTCTCTATGTATTTCTATGCCCAAAATCTGTTTTGCTACTCCTGATCCTTCATATGAAATGTCCTGACTCCTAGCCATCTGCGCGATAAGTTAACTAATTTCAGCCATTCTTTTGTTTGTTACAAGCATATCATCAAGATACAACACCAAGATAATGAATAAGCCTTTTTTCAAACTGTAAAGTAAACACAATGGTCATACTCGCTTATTGTAAAGCTTCGGCTCACCATGAAGGAATCAAACCTGTACCATCGCATGGATTGCTGCTTTAGGCAATACAATGACTTCTTGAGTTTGCAAACAAATTTTCTTTTGCGATCTTGAACAAACCCTTATATATATATATATGTATATATACATACAATGTACATACATACACATATATATCTGTACATATATTTATATCTATGTATGTATCATTAAAATGTCCATGTAAAAATGCCTTTTTAACATCTAGCTGCTCTAATTCAAGATCAAGTAATGCAACTAATGCTAACACAACTCAAATAGAAACAAGTTTAACAACTGGTGAAATTTTTTGATGGAAGTCAATACCTTCAGTGTGAGAATATCCTTTTGCTACTAGTCTTGCCTTGTACCTTTCAATTTTAATATTTATCATTAACACCCTTCTTTAATTTATAGACTTGTTTGTAACCAACAACTTTCCTCCACTTAGGAAGTTCTATGAAGTTCCATATTTGATTCTTCTTCAAGGCATCCATAGGACCATATCTTCTTTCATTGATATTTTCCATTTAGCATTTTTAGTGTCATCCATTGCTTCCTGATAACAACTTGGTTCCCATCATTAGAAATCAAAGCAACAAACAAAACAAAATCATCATTCATTTTAGGATAGATCTCCTTAGAGATGGTTGTGGTATTTCGCTTATTCATCTTCAAAAGCTTCTTCTTGCTTCCTATTATCTGTAGATGGATGAGTTTCCAATTGAACTTGTTGATATTGCGGTACTTGTTCCTGTTTCAAATAAACTTTACAATGTCTGATTTTATGAGAGAAGACTCAGCAAATGCTACATCTCTGCAAATGATGATTTTGTGGTTAGTAAGATCCCACAATCTATATTCCTTAATTTCATCACCATTACCAACAAAAATGTATATTTTCAATTTCGGGTCTAATATAGAGCGTTGATCTTTGATATAAGAGTATATCCATCGCAACCAAAAATTTTCAAATTTGAATACTCAAAAGAATGACCTGTCCATAACTCTTCAAGAATCTTACAATCTATTGTGAGTGATGGTGACCAATTTAGTAGGTAGCATGCTTTATTAATTGCTTTTGCCCACAACTCTTGGTCAAACTTGGCATTATTGAGCATGCTCCTTGCTCTCTCTCGAAGTGTCTTGTTAATGTGCTCGTCAATACCATTTTGTTGAGGAGTGTAAAATGTGGTTTTATGCCTTTTGATCCCAGCTTCCTCACAATAATTCTAAAATTCCAAAGATGTGAACTCATCTCCATTATCTGTTATTAAACACTTGATTGATCAGCATGTAATCTTCTCATTCAAAACTCTAAACTTCTGGAATACACTAAAAACATGAGCTTTACTTTTAAGAAAATATATCCATACCTATATATAGTAACTTTCTATAAATGTCATAAAATATGATGCCCCTGCAAAAGAAATTGTGGGGGATGGTCTCCAAACATTTGAATGAATATAGTCAAGGACACCCTTACTTGTATGACTACTGTGTTTAAACTTCTGTCTACACTCCTTCCCAAAGACACAATGCTTGCAAAAGTTCAAATTCAAAGATTTTAAATCTAGAACTAGTTGACGGTTTACGACTCCTTTAGCCCTTTCTCACTCATATGAGGCAATTGTTGATGTCATAAACAAGTACATTCATTTGTTTCATTAGATACCACCACTGCTTCATTTATCTCACTACTCCTTTCTAGCATGTAAAGGTTTCCAACCTTTATAGCCTTCATGAACACCAAAATGCCCTTGCACTTTCAGCTCTCACCTTGACAAGAAAATTTATAACTACCAAAATCCAAAACTCTCAAGTAAATTAAATTCTTTTATAGTCTTGGTACATGTCTTACCTTTGTTAATACCTTTACAGTACCATCAAACATTTTTATCTTAATGCTTCCAATCTCAACAGTCTTACATGAAACATTGTTTACCATAAGAACAACACTACCATCAATAGCTTGGTAAGTAGAAAACCAACTCCTATGTGGACATGTGATTAGAAGCGTCAAAATATAATAACTATTCCTTATGATGTAAGATATTACAAATGGATAATACTTCACCAACCATACCTTACTTGTCTCAATCGGATTTGCTTCCTTTTTGGAGTCTTAATTTTGTTATTTCTTCTTCCAACAATCTTTCTTGAGATGCCCTAATTTATTGCACTACCAACAGTTTCCCTTACCCCTCTTTGCCTTTTGACTTAGATCTAAATGTAGCGCTCGGACCCTCCCCCTTTTCTGTGGATCGACTTCAAGCCACCATTGCTTTTGGTGTGGAGGTTTATGTATTACACTCATGTTACACCTCTTCAGACAACAAAGCTCCTACAATAGAATCGAATTCAAGGGTGTCAGTTGTGCTAAATCTATAGAAGTGACGTGATTCCAAAATTCAAGCAATGAACATATCAATGTAATTGTCTTGTCTTCATCTTTGAATTTTACACCCATACTAGCTAATTGACAAATAGGAGTATTGAAAACATATAAATGACTAGCAATTTTTGTACCTTTATTTGCGACCTATACAATTGCCTCTTTAGGTAGATTTCGTTTGTCAAGGATATTGTCATGTAAAGACTCTCCATTCTGCTCCATAAGCTTGCTGCTGTTTCCTCTTTGACTATTGAAAAGAACCTCGTTTGCCAAACACAACTGAATTGTTCTTAGAAGCTCTCATATTTAGATCTTCTTGGTCCCTATCAGTCATATTTGTAGGTTTTTTGACTTTCCTACCAATGCCTTGTACAATTCTTGTTGCACTAACAAATCATTATCTTAAGCTTCCACAAGTCAAAGTTATTCTTCCCATTAAATTTTTCAACCTCAAACCTTGCATTCGAAACCTTCGTCATTTGATGCTGGAGAATCAACATCAAATCCTAACATGGTTGTTATAAAAATAACTTGTTTGATACCACTTGTTGTGGAAGTGGAAGCATAAAACCCAAAATATTTTAAAAGTTGTAACTTAAATTAGTTGCTAACAATCATTGAAGAAAGTAAAATAGAAGAACATAATAATCCAAAAGACACAAATTTATGTGGTAGAACCTTGACAATATACCAATATCCTCGATTCCTTGAAAGTTGCTTTTTGTCTTTCAAACTTCTTCATCGTTCCATTCGTATTGGACTTGTCATCTCAATCATGCTATCCTCGGAAGTCCAATTTTGAAATTTCCCTCAATCCTCTTAAAGTTTCCTCCTAGTTTTTTAGAATTTCTTGGTTTCCCATCTCATTATACCTTCCCTTTCAATCTCGATATTGAGGGTTTGCCTTTCCTTTGAAGACATCATCATCTTGTTGGATTGTCAAAATATCTCATCCCCCACCTCATTAGCAGGTTGTGCGATAGAGGTTTGTTGATGTGAGTTTTATTCCACTTCAACATGCAGAATCAAATACTTAGTATTCCATGATGAAACACCAAATCTCCAACTCTCTCTTGAATAAGAAAGCTCATATGCTAAACAATGTATATGGATTGTGTGATCAAATGAGACAACCCTAAGGTTCCTTCTTTATTGTGGACCTAATTTAGTGTATAATGATGTGATTTGCTCGTATCACAAAGGGGCTTACGCTATTCAATCATTGGATATCAACTTGACTTTAACTTCTTCTAACCAAACAAAATACAGAGGGAACGAGTTTAGGAAATTCTAATCTAGTTCTAACAATGCAAGATAATGTTGATGATGGGGTGAGCCTCTAACCAGTCCTTGCTTTGCCGTGTCAACTAGGCATAGGAGGGTGTTATCCTCTAAGAATGCGAGAATGGTTTTCACATTGTCAATACTCATTCAAATACCCTATGAAGGCTCAATCTAAATGAATATTTCCAATAGAAGTTAAACACTTGCAATTTAAGCCAAGACTAACCTTGCACTGTTACTTACAATCAACAAGTATCAAAAGGTATGGACACTAGCTCCACCGTCAATCACCGTTCAACAATATCTTCCATTCATCTACTTCTACTACTTAACATGAAATAAAATCCTAATCTAAGTGAGGAAATGTAGAAACTATGCAATACTCCAAAATGATACAAACAATTCACCATGAAGACCAACAATGAATTAAGAACAATTTGGCAGTATCATAGCAACAATTTCAACAAGTATCTTTCTTAGCTAATCTAATCTAATTCTCATCTAATCTCATTTCTAATGACTAATGAGTTACAAATGAGAAGGCCTTGACCTATTATAGTTCAATTACAGTGAAGGGCCAAGATCGATTCAAGATCAAGGGCTAAGATTTAACCAACAAAGCCCTAATCTCCCTAACAGCTACAAATATTAAATGCTGGCCCAATTACATAAAAGCATCACCATGTGGGCCAATTTGAAAATTACATCGCTTTCATGAGCCAATGAGAAAATTACATGGCCTTTATTAACCAATCAGAAAAGAGTGTAGGTAGAAGCTTGTAGAAGAAGGAAACTTGTAGAAGAAGACACTATTTAATAAACCAATAAGATGGTGCCACTTGTATTTACACCTAGTCTCCCTTAAGAATATTCTTTCCTTTATCCTTTTTTTCTTTGACATATTCAATGAATCTAGACATGATATGATGAAGCTCTTCCTTTGGGACACTTGGCACGTTCCAATTGGTTAAAGGTCAATGGGTGCCAACTTAGCATGTTCATTGCATAGCCTTGATAAATACCCTTTGTCCTCTTCATAAACTTCTTCTACTCTTGGAGATCTTCTCATTGCCTTGGCTTGTAGACTTGATTCTTTCTTTTTCACAGCTTGTTCTTTGAATTCTTGCACCTTGCTGGCATAAAGAAATCCTTGAACATCTCCGTCTTGTACTTCACCTCAAACCTTGGCTCCATATTCAGCCTCTATTTCAGCTTGCAAAACAATATTGTTTCATTAAACACTTGAATTTTAAATTTTCTCAAATCAAAAGTGCAGTTAGTGAAAGCAAGCCAAACTCATGATAACATCTATCTCCTATGCATGATCAAACTTTCTATACTTAAAGACTTCATTATGCTCGAATAAAACGAAGGGTTCAGATTCACATAATTTGATCATTACCTGATTTTCATTTGAATTCCTCATCTAATATAGATTTGCAGGCTTCTATCAATCATGAAACACCATAAAAAGTCCTGATAAGTAGGAGATATTTTCCATAGCAAGTCAAATTGTGATATTGCTATCAGGATTCAAGTGTGTAGTTTTTTGAGTCAAACTCATTGACCCATGTTTCATGAGTAGTGGTTCACAAGACTCATTGCTTCTAGGTGATGCTCATAGAGGCGAAGCACCGGGACTTCCCGGGAGGTCACCCATCCCAGTACTACTCCAGCTCGAGTGCGCTTAACTATGGAGTTTCCTCCATGGTTAAGCCCACTCTGCTCACAATAAATGGTCCTATTTACCTGGCTGTGTGATAAAAATCTGAGCCTAAAACTCAGATGTGGAAGTGGTTTCCTCTTAAAAAGGTTTGATTTTCTCTTCCTAGTTCGATTATTTTTGAAATTCTGATTTCAAATAACGGGATCTCGACCTGTCTTTGATGTTTTCTTCAATCTTTTGATGTCTCTGAGTCTGCAATTAAAGTTCATTGCCTGTCTAACCACCTCGATTTGTCTAAAATGGCTTGATGCTGGTCTGAATTTGATATGATATACTATGCAATATTCTTCAAACCACCACTATTTTCATTCAATTAGCCATCCTGATTTGGAGAATTCGATCTACATTTCCTCAATCTTGATCTGCAATTGATATTTGACTTGAATTGGGTGTTGAAGTGGCTTCAACACCCAATTATATATAGACCATCATGTTTAAGGGGTGTGTTTCCTCAATGTAGGCCGACCTGGCCTTTGGAAACAAAATTAAATCAATACACACATTGTTACTTCAACACCCAATTATATATAGGTCAACCTGGCCTTTGGAAACAAAATTAAATCAATACACACCTCATCTAATCTAAATCGTGGCTTTTCATTTAAGCTAATGAGGCCTTGCATTAAATTTGTGAGGTCTTGTATTAATTTCATGTAGCCTTTCATTGGATTTAGACCCATATGTTTTTGATTTGAGGCCCCTACTCTTTAAATTTAGCTCACAAGTTATTAATTATAGGCCTATACATTTTAGATCTGGGCCTTAGCAATTGAATTTAATGGGCCATATGTTCGAATTCAAGCCCAGTTTTAAGCTCACATCCACATGTTTCCTTTTATTGGCTTTGGTTTATTGAGTTTTGTGCCACATGTTTCATGTTTAGGCCCACATTTGAGGTTCTACGACCTTGCTGATTGGTCAAGAGCCCATATGTTTGTTTATAGGGCCTGCCCCTTTACATATACGCCCAGATTTGGGGCTGTACTTATTGAGTTCATGCCCAGACTTAATGAATTAAAGTCCCACACATTACTGATTTAGGTCCACATACTTGATTTGAAGCCATACATTGGGCTATAGGGCCTGACTTAGGGCCTACATGCTGAGATTTAGCCTTCACCATTAGTTATAGGCCCACACGTTTGAAATATACCTGGTTTATTGGAAATTGATGGGCCATATGCTTCGAATTTAAGGCCTGATTTAGGACTTAAGTCCACACATTTCATTATAGGGCCCATGCATTTGAAAATTAGAGCCACACGTCATCACTTAAGGTTTATATGTTTCAGATTTGGGGCCATGTCATTGATTTTAGGGCCTGTATGTTTCATCATAGGGCCTGATTTAGCAAACTTAAGCCCACACGTTAGTGATTTAGAGGCTTCTCTCACTGAATCCAAGGTCTGATTTAGGACTCAGGCTCATACATTTGCATTGTAGGCCTGATTTAGGACTTATCATCATCGAATTTAGGCTCAGATTTGATGCTTAGGCCCACACGTTTCCTTAATAGGGCTGCATGCTTAGAGTTTTGAGCTCATACGTTTCCTTAATTGGTCCTTAGTAACTTAAATCAAGGCTAGTCAAATAGCCTTAAGGACTTCATGATTGGCCCAAATTCTTCCTTTGAATTGCTTCTTTCCCTCATGATCTCCATGCTCCATTGTCCAATAAATATAGTTCATTTTCTTGCCACTTAAGAAGGTGGATTCCACTTCTTTATTTGTTAATCGCCACTTAAGAAGGTGGATTCCACTTCTTTATTTGTCAATTGCCACTTAAGAAGGTGGATTCCACTTCTTTATTTGTCAATTGTGACTTATGAAGGTGGATTCTATTGAATTGTTGGCATTGTTGTCATTGATGTCAAAACCCCTGTACCAGTTGGTTGTGCTCTGGTGATGTACAAATTTGATCTATTCTATGCAGTATATTATAGCAATGAACTATGTGGTTGGATCCTTGCTTTGGTAGTGATGAAATGTCCTATTGATACGTTTGTGGCATTCGGTGAATGCAAAAATGTGAAGTTTTGGATGGATACCTTTAGGTGCAGTGTTTTAGAGCTCTTCTGGGTATCTCTACTACTTGAACATTCATGTAGTGTATCAAAAGTTTTTGGGATGACAATTGCATTCAATTTTGCACAAGTCCTATCTTGTGATATCTTTTGGTTGGTCCAAAATTTTTGTAGATCAAGGCATGGTCTTGGTTGTCGCGTTCCCATGGGCCCAGAATATACTTATCTTTCGATGTTCATGATATGTAACGTGCTTATCTTATGTGTGACATATCCTTGGGTCCTATGGTAGTGTGGTATGAAGTTCACATGTATATGACCTATCTTTTAGGTTTGGTGCTAGCGTGTTGTACCATATTGAAATATCTTGTTGTAATTCAAGCCGACATGTTTTGTGCTAGGCCGTCATATCTTTTTGATTCTAACAGATATATAATGAACATCTATTTGGATTCATGGTATGAGTGTGAGAATAAGAATGTTGAAGGTGATGCAAGCATGGTTGTGTGATTGAATACTCGACAGCGAAGTAAGTGAGCAATATAAGAAGTGTGAAGACTCTCAGAGAAGGCAAAAGGCTTGTGACAGAGACGAGTATTCATGTTAGCAGAGAGATTGGTGAAGGTTGGTATAAGATCTCTAATCAGATCTTTTGTTGTCAGTTGCTATTTGTGCTTTCAATTGGAACTGTTTCATGCATGTGCAGATGCAATAGTATCAGTTCACATTTTGTCTGTAAGACCTTTTTGTAATCAAATAATTTGTATTAGGGTGGTTAGCCCAACCAATAGTAAGCCTTATTTGTAGTGAGCAAACCGATAGTGAGCCTTTGTAAAAAATCACCTTAATCGGTGTCACCTTAATCGATGTTTTATTCATGAGAATTAGTTTCTCCATGGTTTTTCCCATCTTGGGTTTCCACGTTAATTCTGGTGTTATGATGTTTGCGGATTGTGTACTTTCAAGTTCTTATCTGCTTTAAATTATCTGAATGGTTTAAGTTTGTGTCAAATTAATTAACTTTTAGAAAGTGTTTTGGAATAACTGATTCACCCCCCCTCTCAGTTATTCGGCCTGTTCAATAGATTCCACTTCTATATTTGTCAATTGCCACTTAAGAAGGTGGATTCCACTTCTTTATTTGTCAATTGCCACTTAAAGAATTAAATAGCATTTTGACCTTCATTTTCCCTTAGGGTGATTTAACAATTTTACAAGGCTAAATTATACGTTGGTTTTGATATTTGAAAGTTTCCACATAAGGTGGTGGATCCCACTTCCTTATTTGGCAGGTTGCCACTTAAGGTGGTGGATTCCACTTTCTTATTTGGTAGGTTGCACTTAAGGTGGTGGATTCCACTTTCTTATCTGGTAGGGTGGAATAACCTTCCTATCTAACCAAGTGATTTTAAACAAAGCCTTGCTATCTTTCAACGCCTTTGACTAGCTCAACTCAACACTTGACTCTTGCTCTCTTGCCCTCATACTTAGCCAATTTTTTTGCCATTTCCCAAATTTTTAACACTCCAATTTCAAGAGGCTCTCGAATTGTTGCCAACATACGCTACCAACTAAACCTATCAACATAAAAAGCGAAAAGAAGGGGTCCCCATTTGCAATGGGGCGATGGTGTGAAAACCTCACAACAAGGCTCGATGTTTGATGGATTAACGATTTGTCGGGACATTGCAGGTGCATGTGCCCATGTCTGAGGTTTGAATAGGTATGCAAATCAAGAGGAGCCGATGGTCTGATTCTTTGACAAATCATGACTTTTAAAATGTTTATGTGGGAACATCATAGGATTTTATGCTCTTCTCCAATGAGCATGAAGGTAAGGTTTGGCCTGATGGTCCAATGGCTTGACAAGCAAAGATAGTAAGGAGACTCATTGTTTATCAAAGGTTCCAAATTATAATTGCTTGATCATCCAAAGGTTTGATATGGTATAAGGTGATTGTGGTAGAGGTTGAAAGGGCCGTTTGGCATCTAGAACATGTTTTTTCAAAATTCAAAAATCGATTTGGGTGCCAAGTTTATTCATCTAGGGTTTGTTCCCATTTGCCATGATTAATGCAGAGGGTCTCTCAATTACCAAAAATATGCTCACCTAGTCATTTGATTTGAAGCACCCATTTTCGGTGGGATTCATTCTTAGCGGCATATTTTGTGGGTACTACAATGGCACAAATTAGGGTTATTTCCTACTATTGTTATAGGGACTTTCTTGATCATCTTGAAGAGGTTTGTTCGATTGTAGTCTCTAGATGCCAGAAAGTTGCAAGGCAGCCATGGATGCCACATCCAGTTTGTTGAGGGATTTCAGACCTGTGGAATTGAAGAAGGGTAATATTGTAGGTGGATTTTGTTGTAGAATGTCTTAATGGCATTACCTATGTATTCATGTGATCAACATTGAAACTCACAGTGCTGACCTCTAGGGCATGCTGCCAACCTCCAAAAGATGGCAGTGCCCTTTTGTCCACAATATTGGAACTGTTCATTTAGGTTTGCCTAATTTTTGTGATTGTTGTGCCATTTGCAGATTCTATATCTTTGATCTTTTTGTGTTGAGTTATTTGTTATTGAACCTATGAGCAAGGGGAAAAATGGGTTAAATGGTTTTGGGAGGCTTCCTTTATCTCTTAGATGGTTTGTTTCGGCTTCAAACTAGATAGCAATTTTAGAATTGTGTGATACTTGAAGGGTAGGTGTAATGGCGGTGGGTGCAAGAGGTGTGAAGGAGAACCCTAGCAAGCTTGATGAAGGGTGTGCAATGCTTCACAATGAAGGAAGGAGATGGACTAAAGCATATGGCTTGGGAGAGATGTAAGGAGTTGTTGGCAATCAAAATTTGAAGGGATTTTGTAAGGGTTGCTCAAAAGTATCAAAGTGGGAGAAGTTTGAGAAGACTCAAAAAGAGAGCCAAAAGAGAGAAATTAGTTTTAGGATTGTTTTATAAAGTTGAGTGGTGAAGTCGTTATAAAAATGTTGTAAGGCCATAAAGGTACCATTTTTGTTGATTTTTGATGGGAGATACTAGTGTGCCTATGCTAGTGCCTAGGGTTGCTAGTGCACTAGTGTCCACGAGGTCTGAGCATTAGAAATGACAAGGGATGGTTTGATAACAGCCAAGGGATGATGGTTTGACTTGCATGGCAAATCAGTGATGGGATTTAGTCCTGAAAATGGGAAAAGATGGGACCTGAAACATGACTATGGAAGGACAACCTAGAGTGAAAAGTGCTGTCTACATAATTATAAACTCTATGCTAGGCATTTGATGTAATCTGATAATTTCCTTTTGAAAATAAATCTGCCACTTTGATGCATCAAGTGTCTTCTTCCAAAGACGAGAATGGGCCATATTAGAAAGTCTGTCCTAGCATCATAGCTAGAATAAAACCCTCTCCTCATCCTTAGGAGTTCCAATACAAAATTCATAGGGATGCCCTCCCATGCTCTATTTGGCACTCAAAGATGAACCCTGTATTTTTGATACCTTCCTTTGCTAGTTGGCATAACCTACATGAGTCCAAAAATTGAGCAATATCTCTTGTTAGTGAAAGCCAATAACTCCCCTCATCTACCCATGCTATAGGCTTATAAATACTAAAACGGAAACCACTGCCATACAAGTGTTTCTTACACTTTGACACAACTCCCAAACAGAGGATTTCTACATGCATCCATCGATCATTTCTTAGTTGAAAGATGTTTATTCAGAATAAAGCACAATGAACGGCCAATGCATTGGTGGGTTGCTAAACCATAGCTCTCAGCAATAATCAGTGGATTGCAGAGCAAGAGTTGACTCATCAGTCAGCATGCAAGTTGATCACAAAGTAGCAAATTATAAAATAGTCAGAATATTCAAGATTCAAATACATTATCTTTTAATACTGCAGATTATTGCCTAGTTTTAGCTGGATCTTTCTGGTTTTAGCTTTTCGGAATTTCAGCTTGGAGTAAGATAAGATAATATATGCTCGAGGGAAGACTGTAAAAGTGTCAATTCTTTGTTCTATTAGGGTGGATCTTTGAGTGCTTTGTTTTAAAATCTGCAGACAGGGAATCAATTGATCTCTGTGGCATTTAGAAGAGGAAAGTACAAACATATGACTGTCAAATAAGAGAACTGAGACTTGAATTTGGACTTATCATGTGTTCACCCAAATCTTTACTCAATGTAGTTTACACTGTAAACAATGGATGATAGATAGTGTGCAAGTCCATTGATCAGAACAGTTTATATGCATATTGCAACAGAGTTTATGCACTGTATGGAAATTATTCCCGAATCACTTTATCCTGTTATGTTGCATCTGCTGTACAATTCAAGCCATCGTTTTTGCATTTTTTTCAGTATGTTTTTATTGCCATGTCAGTTATTTTATGCAGATCTATTACATGAAGTGAGCTATCCCTGTTAATTATCCCTTGAAGAAAACATCCGCCAATATTTTATTTTTTGCATGTTGGCTTCCTGCTTGCTCAAATAGTAGTGAATTGCAGAACTATGATAGAAAATCCTGTTATAGAAACTTGGTTTGAACATTTTTTGATCACATTAAGTATGTAGAATACTGCTGTTATTAAAATAGTTGTTTACACAAATACTCTACCAAGGTCTTCAATTGAGGAAGTGGGCTATCGTTGTTGATCATTCCTTGAAGAAAACATTTGACACTATTTTATGTCGTATTATTTGCATGTTGGCTTTGTTGCTTGCTCAAAATGCAGTAGAAAATTATAGAAGCAAGATAGAATCCTGTTATGTGAACTCAGTTTGAACATTTCTTAATCATATAAGTTATATGGAACTCTGTTGTTATTAAGATAGTTGTTTAAACAAATAATCCACCAGGGTCTTCAATTGAGCGGTTTTTATTTCTCTTACGGCACAGATGGTTTTTATTTCTCTTATGCAACAGATGTTTTTGATTAACAGAGCTGGAAGAACATCTCTGATATAAAAAAGTTGTTTACGTTTCTGCAGGTTGCATTTTACTTTGGTCACTACTGCTACAGTGTGCTGTTGGATGATGTAAGTAGTCTTCCCTGTTATGTACCATTACATATTCCCAACTATTGTGTTGGAAATGCAAGTTCACAGTTACATATCATAGGATTATCTTCACTATTTTACATAAAAAATAGATGACGCAGTTACAATTTTTTAGGAAAGAGCAGTATTATTTTTCTTGAATAATATAAAATCATCCCGGAATAAAATATTAATGCTTCACCATGTTTATATTATGATATTATCCATGTTCCAATGAGATGATACTTAGTTCTACTTCTGACATTCACTTTTTGTTTATTGCAGGTGGGCAATTGTCTATTTAGCACAACTAAAACCTCTGATTGTACCTATATTGAGTGACACTGAATGAGAAAATTGGAAGACATAAATACGGAGGCAGCACTTTTCAAGTTCGATACATTTGACTGTCTGAGTGGATGCACTGTCATCATATTCAAGTTTACACTGCAGTAGGTAAATTCACAAGTTCAACAAGTGCTGAAGACTGCCAGGCTCTTCTTGTGGACAGTCAATTTATTGTGTTTAATTTTAGTTTTATTCCCGAGTATATTTGTAGTTCTATAGCTCAAAGATTTCCTTTGCTTAATTGATAGGAGAAAACACATAACAAATTTATGTTCAAGTGTGTAGTGATCTTAATGTATTAATTATTCATGGCTCAACATTATTTTTGATATCGTCTCATTTAGTAATATTTGTTTACCTATTCTTGGTCACTCATGGATCTTAAAATCTTATCTTTGGAGTGCATATTTTCTTTTTGGTTTATTTTGGGATTTTGAAAAGCAAGGTATTTTTTTGGGCTGTGTTTTCCAGTTGACTAATTTTTTACAAACATTCCAAAAAATAGATTTACTAACAGACAAAGTTTCCAACATAATTTTTGTCATTTATTTAAAGGTACAAAGTTATTTTATTTGCCAGAAAATAGTAGCGTTTCATGGGGATGTGCCGGTGTTTTCAGAAATGGGAGACTTGGGGATGGTTGGCAAATCTCTCTCCTCCATCTGCCTACCACCACTAGGTAGGAGACGTCCTTGGGATGTCTTCCTTAATGAGGAGATGTCTATGATACGTCTCTCTTGTTGGGGACCAAGGATGTCTCTCTCAAAGAGATGTATCCCCTGTTAGGGTTGTTGGAAAAACTTCCAAATGTCCTTGAGACTATAGGGAAACTCCCATACATCTCATGTGCTTTTGAGATTGTCAATTGTCCCTTGTGCCAAACACCTTCAAAACACAATATAAAAATAAAATAAAATGTTTTTCTTGATGTTTTGACCCCAACCCGTATCGTAAAGTTTATGTGCTTTACACCGAAAGTAGCCCACAAGAACTATAAATACATCTAATGCTCACTCCAAGTCACTATCGAAGTTTACAAGTATCGAGCAAGATTGAAAGTCGCATAGCAAGTGAGAGCAAGCAAATCATAGTGTTCTAAGAAATGAAGTTGCAAGAAACTAGTTGTGTTCCATGGGCAAGTGTTACCCTAGAAAAATGGTGTTTTAGGAAACAAGGACATCCCTAAGGCTTGGTGATGACTAGTAAAGTCTTGCCACCACTAGCGAGGAGACATCCTCACCTATGTCTTTGAGATGTCTCTCCTATTTGGGATGTTGAGGGGACTTGTAGGCTTCCCCAAGGCTTTAGGGAAACTCCTAGATGTTTCATGTGGTTGTCCCTTGTGCTAGATGGTTGTGCTTGAATCCTAACCCTAAAAGTTTATAGGCTCCACCCACACTCTATGTTCTCCATGAAAACTATAAATACACCTCACACTTTAACTTCAAATCACTATCAAAACTTGAAATCATTGAGCAAGGCTGCAAGTTGCATATTAAGAGAGAGCATTAGTAGGAGGGGAAGCAATAGTTAGAGGAAGAGCAAGTACCAAGCATTTCAATGCGATAAGTCAGAAGTTGTCAATCCTTCAAGGTAAGCCACAGCCCTTCATCTTTTGGGATTTCTATTGCACATTTCTAAATGGCTAAATCTGAAATCAATGATTCTATGCTATTTTTTTGGTCAATGTAAATATACACTAAATTGTTCATAGAATTGTATATGGTTATAAAATGCAGTTCTGTAGATTTGTTGAACTTAGAGAACCCTTAAAACAACATTAAGGGGTTTAAGTATTAACTTTAAATTCATAACAGCAGTATTCAAGGTTTTTTAAAATTTAAATTTATTAAAATTTGAAATATTTATGTGCAATATTGTGTAAATTAATAAGTAGCTGATTAAAATTTAAATTTTAATGCTGGTCAAATTATGATTTGTTTTTTTTGTATTTTCTTTTGCATTTTATTCAACTTGAGTTAAGATCAACAAAAATGGTATCCTCGTTTGATGAAGGTTGAAGAACAAATGTTTCTATTTTTGTGTATCCTTCACTTTTGCACTGTGACTTGGAATAAGAAAAACAAAAACAAAATTCTTCTAAATTGAGCTTGTGTGTAATTATTAATGACATTGTGACGTATGTATGGTATAAAATTTAAATTGTAGATTCCATTTCTTTTTGTGTCATAAGTTCTACATTCACAACATGAATTATGAAGAGGGTTAGTAGGGGTCCATGAAATTGGGAATTCGAGCCTCTTAGTATAGATGTCAGAGGTGAGGGCACGAGAGTAGTTTTTATTAAAAAAAATATAACACACACTATGATGACCAAGATATTTGATATTAAACTAAGAAGACAATCTCCTTAAATAAGAGCTACACAAGTTTATCCATAAAGGAATAAAAGCAACAAGTAATAAAGAGAAGGATAAAATCTTAACAAAAGGAATTCAGAAATGATAAAAAGACGTAACAATCTAGCACGGAAAGTAAAAAAAAATATATCTGCTTTGTTGTTCTTGCATATTGAAGTGCTCTCTGTTAATGTTATTGTAGCTATGGTTGGATTTTGATTTTGTTCATCCTTTAGAGTCATTCAAGATTTGTTTGATTGATTTCAAGCACTAAAATGAAATGTTTTATTGCATTGATTTTCTTTTATCCCTTAGGCATTCAAGACTTGGTTGTTGTTCATTTTAAGAACCTAACCTATTCGGAACAGGCATAGACATTCAAACATTAGTTAATCAAAGTCTAACAACATATTCCTAAATATATAGCAAAATCTATTCGCAAGGACATTCAGATAGAACTTAAATGGGAGCACCTTGTTACTGTTTGATTCGTTCTTGATTTAGGCATGTGGGTGTGCTCTCAAAACACTTGGATAAATTTCCTAATGCAGATGAAATACAAACTAGACTACAAATGATTAATCTAGAGTTGATTTTAATCCAAATGAAACATGATATGATGTTGAAATGATTAGAAAAGATTAACAAAGAACTAGATTCAATCCATTAAGCTATTCTAGGATGATCTATGAAAGCACAAAATTGATTTAATCTAGCAAATATGCTAAAAGCTAAGATCTAGGAGTAAACTATCATTATAACACTATTATGGAATGATTATGTGAATTGGTAAATTTCTCTACGAAGTGAGGGTATTTATAGGATTTGAGGAAGGGCTTGGGTTAGGTAGTGGAGTTAGGGTCAGAGTCAAGGTTTGGGGTAGAGTTTGGGGTATAGTTAGGGGTAAGGTTAGATGGATAAGGGTTAAGGTTGCTCACACGTGTGATCAACACTGGAGAAGTGTGCATAGGGAACCAAGTGGAAAGAAGAGTCATGGTCCTCATTTATGAGCTTGCAAGAGCCTTAAAGAGTGTGTAAGAGGCCATTAATGAGTCTTTAAGGCTCATTAATGAAGGGTTTTGACCAAAAGTCAAAGAAGATTGGTTTAGGCTAAGAAATGTAGGAATCACCTCCTAAGTTGGTTTAGGAAGGGTATAGGAAAGTCTAGGAAAGTCCAGAAGATTCTAGGGTTTTGAGGGATTAAATAAATATAAAATTTATTTAAAGAATGTGACATCATTTATTAAATAATGATTCAATGAATGGGGGAAAATTACTCAAATTTGATTTAAGTGGTTTGGGGAGGGATTTTTTAATTAAATGTGTCTAATTAAAATAGGAGGAATTAATGGCATAAAAATAAATAAATAAATTAAATAATTAATTAATTAACAAATGATGATGTCATTAGGGGTTTTACAAAATAAAATATTTTTATTTTGGTAAAGGCTTTTTAGGTGTCTACAACTTTATTGTCATCTAAAGGGTTATTTATGTTTTGTAGTTGGATTAGATTAGCTATAATCATATGGGATGGTGTCTGTTTCTATTGAATTGTTATAATATATTGGCCAAGTACATTATAGTTTGTGTCTACATGATCGAAATGCAATATCTATACAATAACAATAGTGATGTAGAACTAAGCATCTTCATATATTTCCATTCACAACATACTCATATTCAATATTAGATGGAGACCTATAAAAGTTGTATATCTTAAGAGGATGGAGTAATTGATTAATAGTAATGCATAACTAAGAATCTTCATACATCACCCTTCACAACATACTCATACTCAATATCAGATGGAGGTCCAAGAGTTGTATGCCTTAAGAGGATGGAGTAGTTGATTAGACATGATGAGGTGGACTAGACAATAGAGTATCTTATCATGTAAGGTTTTTGGGAGTCTTCCACTTGGAGTGTCATCTTAAAAAGGGATAGAGCTGGAGGGTGGTGTTAATCCAATAGTTACTACACCCTATAAATGTCCTAAGAAGCATAAGGATGAGATATATAAAGATATTAAGGGGTATATGCACAAAGATGGGGGACCAAAATGATGCCACTTTTCTTTTTGGTCCCAAATCACACATAGTGTGTATGCACTAAAGGGTGTGCACCCTATAGCGTGCACGCCCTATGGCTTGGGTTGCCCAAGTCTTAGGCTTCAACAATCCAAAACAAAACATGTGCGCCAAATAGCACGCACGCGCTTTGTAAAACCCCAAAATTTCCACCCCCGTGTGCCCTATGCAAAGCCACAAAAGTGTAATCCATATTCTTACATAGTGCGTGCGCGCTATGAAAAACTAAAAAGAGAGAGAGATAAGGGATAGAGAGGGGGTGATAAGGAGAGAGAGAGAGAGAGAGAGAGAGAGAGAGAGATAATTATATTGATAATATAATTATTATAATATTATATAATTAATTAAAATATATAATTAATTATATGAGACATTTATATAATTAACGGGGCCAACTTGAAAGAGTGGCATCCCTTGGTGAAGGGGCACCACCAATAGGTATAAAGGAAGATTAAATCTTCCTTTGTTGGATATGGAACACACACAATTTGCTCTATTTAGAAGAGAAGTGCTCAGAGGAGAGTTGGATATTGTCTATGGTTGGGAGGGCAACAATGATCTATGCCATTGCCCCTGGTTAATCGAGCACACCAAAAAAAAAGCAACATGGTATCAGAGGAAACGATCATGAGTTGCGCTTTGAAGAATGTATCTGCCGTTGTGCATCTAAATAATTACTTGAGTGGATATTCTATGGCTGACACATGAAGCGCTTGTTGCATGCATATTTGGAAAATTTTGCTTCATTTGTTAACAACTCGTGTATCCTTCTAGTGATGAAGGTTTTCGTTGGCTTGTTCCAAACGGTTCATCCATTCGAGGGAGTAGTTCCTTGACTGAGTCATCCCATGTGTGGCATATCTGGCCATTGACATTGCCTCAACTTGTGTATAATTGGGAAACTAGATGTGTTATCATCATTGCATGTTCATCTATACCTTACATTATTGGAGATCGAATATGCAATTCCCGCACTTAGAGTGGACCAGCGCCGCCTCATCTTCAACGTTGTGTGATTCAGGCTGATCTGCAAATGTCAACAAAGTAACTACAGATCAGGCAATACTTTTACGGTAAATTGAGGCGAACATTAATCTGCATTTTTATTAAGTAGAAATTTGAATGAGAAGAACAAGGTTTCTAGCTTGTGCGCATTGCATTGCCGATTAGACATGTTGCATCAGATCGAGCTATCTTGTGTAATTTGATTGGAGCATCATCCTCAATCACAAATTGTACCAATCTTTCAAAAGTTTGTTGCTCCATGTAGGTGTGTTTGAAGAAAAATGGATGCAATATATATTGCCATGTGAATATTATCTGCTACAACATAAATACATATCGCGATATATTTACAATATATACATAAGCATTCTACTGTGAGCAAACATAAATATTGCTTATACCTATATAATACCTGCCAAGATTTTGGTGTACATATATACATTGACTGTATAGATATTGTCGTGCACACTTGCTTCATCTGTGAGGAGTTGACATACTCAGAGCATGTCGAAGGATACCATATTTAAAGGCGAGGATGAGCCATCTTCAATGACCACAAAAGGGCTTATAAGGAGAGCTCGACTTCTTGATATCGAGAATTGTATTTTGAAGGATGAGGTGCAGAGAACAACATTGGAATTAGATGGAACCAAACTGAAAATAAAGGCTAAAATACTAAGAGAGATAAAGACATCTCTAGGCCACCCTCTTGATTCAAAGCTGCAAGTCCCCCCCGCCATATCACTTGTTATTGTCATCAGTGGAGTAGGAAATGATGCTCTCATTAAGAGACTGCATCAAATTTAGAAAGGACAGTTCATCCTTGAGCTACGTATTTGTATATCCTTGTTGTCAAGCGTAAAGTTGGAAAGACTGGATTTAATGAATTATTATATGATAGTCCCAGATCATGCTATGCGATATGATCATGTGACCATGCTATGACAAATGTAGTGATAAATAATCCATTCTGAATGTGCAGTAGTATCATGAGACTGAGTTGAGACATCTCTTGAAGAGGAAGAGCCTATACAGATTGTAATCCATTTTCTCGAAGAGGAGGAATTAACATTCATAGTGAGTCTGACAAACCATTAGAGACAACCTTGAACGGGGAGATCAGGAGGTTAATGCAAGAGCTTGAGCTTTAGAGGGAGCCACATCAATATTAAGTTTGTTAATGCATTCTTCTTTGTGAGGGAGAAGTTTGAGGTGCAAGCCTTTGTTAATGCATTCTTCTCTATGAGAGAGAAGTTTGAGGCGAAATCCCTTGTTCCACCCTCTGGGAGTAGCCATCGTGCATCCACCCTCTGGGAGTAGCCAAGGTGGATGTCATATGAGAGACTTGATGACTTAACACTTGCGTTTATTCATCCTCTAGGAGTAGCCATGGTGAATGTCATGATGAGATGATGACATCACATTGAGTGATTATGTGATGAGCACTTGTGTTCATTTGCATTTCCATTGATGGGAGTAGCCATGGTGGACCCACCCTCTAGGAGTAGCCATGGTGGATATCACTACATAACTCAAATATCGAGAAGGATTCCTCCCTAGCTAAGAGGGAGCATTAATGTTATTGTAGCTATGGTCAGATTCCTTCAAGCTGACATAGATAACATAAATGTTGTGATAATATAATTATATTGCTAATATAATTATTGATAATATTATATAATTAATTAATATATAGTTAATTATATGAGACATTTATATAATTAATGGGGCCAACTTGGAAGAGTGGCGTCCCTTGGTGAAGGGGCACCACTGATAGGTATAAGGGAAGATTAAATCTTCCTCTCTTGGATATGGAACACACACAATCTACTCTATTTAGAAGAGAAGTTCTTAGGGGAGATAATAGTTGTATATCATCTATGGTTGGGAGGGAAATAATGATATGTATCATTATCTGTGGTTAATCGAGCACACAAAAAAATAACACTCCCTACCGTTGCTTCCTGCCCAAATTGCTTGATGGGGCTCGGGTTTTCTGTGATGCTACTTGGGCCCGCGTCTGGGCTCTCTGGTGTGTTTGGAAAGACTACTACCGAAGTTGCAGTAAATGCTACTACTGAGACTGTATCTCTCCCATTGCGGGTTTCAAATTTGCCTAGGCCTTCTGTGGCCATTGGGTTGGAGAATGTTGTGGGGGCCTCTAAGTTGGCTTCAAAATCGCTAGTCCTGGATTGGGGGGGTTATCTTCTTGGTTCAAGTGGGGGTGAGTGTTCCAATATTGGGGTTGGGAGGGTTAGGGCCCTTGCCTCTAACGCTACTGTTGTTGGTGGGAGGAGCTATGTTCATGCTGCCATATTTGCTAGTCCAAAGGTGAAAGCTCGTCCCATTACCTGTGCCAAGACTTCTCATGTATTGGTGTGTGGCTCATAGGTGGTGGAAAATGTTGAGTTCTATCAATGTTGTGGATTGATATGTCAATTTATTGGTTATTGGTCCTTTCTTCCTAATCTGCATCAATGGGTGTCAAATATTTGGAGAGCATTAATTATTGGTAACATCAAGCTCTTCCCTTGTGCAAGAGGTTTTTTATTGCTGCTTTTACTTCTGAAGAGGAACATGATTTGATATTGATCAAACCATGGACGTGGGGGAATTACTCTCTTGGCTAAACCTTGGTCAATTTCCTTTAACCCTCTTATTGAATTGTTTAGTGTGCATCCAGTGTGGGTTTGTTCCCCAAATCTTCTACTCCATTTGAGGCCATAGGAAACTCTATTGGCCATTTCTTAAAGGTGGATAAGTCTATTGTTGCAGTGAGTCGTTCTACCTTTTCTCATATTTTGGTGGACATTAACATCTCTACTCCTCTCTTGGGGGATGTGGTTCTCATGGTTGGGTAGGTCTTGGACCCAATTACTCGATTTTGAGGGCCTTCCCTTTTGATGTAGGTGGTGCTTCTCTATTGGCCATTTGGCCACCAATTGTTCTCTCTTGCATTGTAAGGGTCTTGCCACTTGGTGGAAGTATGCAAATGATGATTCATTTGACTGTCATGGCCTCTGACTCTTCCTCTGATGACTATGTTGACGATGTCCCCCTCCTAGATGACGCTTATGTTCCAACATATTCTGTTCCAATGGATCTACCCCTTGTTGCTGAGTCATCCCCCTCTGGCGGCGTGGACTCTCTTCCTACTGTTGCTGCCTTTGATACGCTCCAGATCAGGGTTGCTGAGGTTGGTCAAAAATCTATTCCTGTTTAAGGTGCTGGTTCTCTTGCTCCGAGGGTCCAACAATGTTAACACTATGCTCCTGGTGATATTGTGGACTCCACCCTTTGTGGTGGGGACACCTCTTATAGTATTGCCTGGATAGTTGTACACCGACAAAGGAAGAATCACTTTGTAGCCTCTTCTCCATCATCCAATGTTGTAGGTGTGTTGTCTACCCAAACTTGACGTGGGTTACTAGTTGTGTGGCTAGTTTGTGGTCAATGATCCTTTTGTGACTTTTTTATTTTTGTTTCTGTTAGCACCTCTGTTGTTGTGTTGTGGTTTTTGTAAGAGCCAAACCCCTTTTTACGATGCTTTAATAATAAAAAATAAAATGAATTAAGAATATTCTTAAAGTATTTGACCATAAAATACTAAATATTATAGTAATACGTTAATACAATCTACAGATTACACCAAGTTTATTTCAAAACTTCACAAATTTGTTAGGGCTCAAAGATCTGGTAATAATGTGTATAATTTGATCATCATTTGGACAATATTGCAACATCACTAATCCATCTTCTACAAGTTGTCTTATGAAAAGATAACAAAACTCCACAGGTTTGGTACGATCGTGGAAGATAGGATTGTTCACAAGCTTTAACACTCCTTGATTGTCATAGAAAAAGGGTGAAGGCCACGCTTGAGGCATTTCATGTTTGAAAACATCTTTTTGAGCCACACCACCTCACATTTCACTTTTACCATTCCTTAGTATTTTACTTTTGTCAAGGAAATATTCTCCATCCGTTGCTTCTTGTTGGTTCATGAGACTGTATTTGTACCAAGATTGCAAACATATCTAAAAGCTGATTTTTTGTCATCAACAAAACCTACCTTGTTTGAATTTGTGAAACCAACCGGCCTAAGATATTCACTTCTATTGTATAGAAGGCAAAGTCAATTGTCTATGTCACATATCTAAACGCCCACTTTTCTGCAATCCACCGTTTTGACTTTTAAGTTGTTATCAATTTGGAAATGAAACTCAACATAGCTCAAATTAGGTCTAGTGGTTGTAAGATAGATGAGGTTGCTCACTAGTTCTCTAAATTTTGACTAATGCATTACCTTTTAGTCTGGTTTGTCTAAAAGCTTTCAACCCTTTCTCCATAGGCGTAGAAGAGATTTTAGGATATGTCATTACGAATTTGTTAGACAAATCTTTGACATATTTAGTTTGAGAAATAAAAATATTACCACTTGTTTGCCTAACATCTACACCTAGGCAATAATGTAGGAGGCCTAAATCAATCATTTCAAAAGCTATACTTGTTTAATCAAACATGCCTCACTACCTACAAGGATAATATCATCTACATAAATAATCAATAGATTATCGTGCCTAAGCTTTTGACATCCAAATTTGGATTTGAATAACTCCTCTCGTATCCTTGTTAAATAAAACACTTATCAATTTGTATGTACCATGCCTTGGGTGCCTTCTTTGGGCCATATAGAGCTTTTCTCAATACACATACCTTATGCTCATTTAGTGCAACCTAAAAAGGTCGAGGTTGAGAGATGTACACTTCTTCATCCAAGTTGCCTTTGAGGAAGACACTTTTTATGTCCATTTGATGGGATTTCCAGCCAAACTGAGCTATTATGGTTAGAACTAAATGAATGTTGCATATCTTTGTTGTAAGAACAAATGTCTCCTCATAGTCAATTACCTTCTCTCTGTGAGAACCTTTTTGTGATCAATTGTGCTTTGTACTTTTCAAGTGTACCATTAGTTTTGTACTTGACTTTGTACACCCATTTGCAACCAATGGGTTTTTCTTTGTTGGTGATAGATTTGAAAGAACTTAAGTTCTATTTTTCAAAAGTCTCTTATGTTCAAATTTTGTGGTCTTTTACTATTCAAGTTTTGTTTTGCTTAATTCTTGGGGCTCATAAACTCCCTAAAAAAGATTGGCCACATGAGCAAAGGTAGTGCGTTTTCTCTCTTTCTTTTGAGTGATCTACCCTCAATCATTTCATCATCCTAACCATAACCAATGCTACTTTCCTACTACTTCAGTCTCTTTTTAGGAGCATCTTTAGGAAAATCTTTATTTTTACCATGACTAGTGCTTCCTATTCCTATGTCACTTGGATGATGATCTTAGTTATCACCAAGAAATTCTTCTGGTATTGTTACATGTTTGGAAGACTCCTCATCCTCATATTGCTCACCCTTCAAGTGGAGCCAATGAAAGATGAATACTTGAATCCTTAGCTTGAATAGATTGATCTTTAGTAAACTTCATCTCCAAAGAGAGTTGAAAAGGCCTAAATTCTTCATCGATCACAACATCCTTGCCAAAAGTCAACTGGCCAATGTCAACATCAATGAGATTGTAGGCCTTATGATTTTTATTGTATTGTGTAGGCACAAACTTCTTAATTTTAGGATTCAACTTGGTTATTTTGGCGTATGTATTCTAGACAAATACATTACAATTGAAGAGCTTAAGATGAATCACGTTCGGTTTTCTCCTAGACCAAGCTTCCTTTGAGGTCTTCTCCTTCACTTTCTATGTTAGAGACCCACTGAGATGATAAATAACAATATAAATAGCCTCAACCCAAAATTTCTTGGGAACTCTCATTCTCCAACATACATTGACCCACCTCTATAATTGTAGGATTCCTTCTCTCAACTACTCCATTTTGTTGTGGAACATATTGTACCGTGTATTTTCTTTTAGTACCATGTTTAGCCCAAAAGTCATTGAATCCATTTGAACATAATTCATTTCCATTTTCAGGTCTAAGAGTTATGATGTCACTTCTTGACTCTTTCTCTACTAATAATTTGAACTTTTGAAATTCTTAAACTTACCTAATATTGAATAAGAACACCTATATTTTCTGACTAGAATCATGAACAAACAAAAGAATGTACTTGGCACTAGTGACCAATGTTGTATTTGATGTAAGTCTCTCGAGGCTCTCCAAGCCTGTTCATTTGAAAAAAGAGAGTTTTGTGCTACTTCCCTACTTGGAAAGCTCTATAAAGACCCTGTATTTTTTCTTGGATTGTCAGGTAATCCCTCTACCAAATTGTCTCATGCCAACTAAGAGAGGTAGGTTAAATTGAGGTATCCACATCATTGAATGCCATAGTGTTATTGATATCAAATGCACTCTTGGTTGCGAATGCATGCTTCTGAACTTGTGTAGTATCAACAAGTCTATACAAACCATGATGTTATATACCAACAACTATGGTTTTCTTTGATTCTCTGTCAACTATATAACATTTTTGTTTTCTAAATATTCATCTAAATTGGGATGATCCATAAATTGATTTAGAAAGAGAGAATTGAGTTCTATTCTTGAAAGTTAGTACACATTGAGAAAGATTAGATTTCTCCCACCAGAAGATATCTACACATGTTCTTTCCCAACAATTGTGCACTCCTCGCTACCATTGAAGATCACAAGAAATCTATGTTCTCTGTCAATCAATATCTCCTCTTGTTGAAATGTCAAGATGCTTCAGAATCAGTGCAACATGTGAAAAAATTGATTGATCTATTGGTTATTTGTCCATGAAAGCATAGAAGGGTGGCTTCTTAGAATGCTTGGAGCATGAGCCTTTGATGGTTTCCCTCTATGGTTGAATTATTTCTTAGCCAATATTTTTCTATAGTGCTTCTTTATATGACCAAGTTTACCACAATAGTGATGTGATATTTTTCAAATTCTTTGAAGTATCTTCATTATTCCCTTGACCTTTTTTCTATGGCTATTTGCTTTTTCCTTTGTCCCTAGCTACAAACACATGTTCCACACCCTTAGTATTTACTACTGGTTCCAAATTATTTTTTCCATTTGTCTTGTTGCAACAACTTGTTGCACAACTCTTTGATCTTTAGGTCAACATTGGTTGATGTGATATTGATTATCTCAATAAAACATTTATAGGCTCATGGTAAGATTTTCAATGCAATGACCGTGATATCTTCTTTTTCCATGCTACAACCTACGACTTACAATTGATTGCAAATATCTTTAATCTTTATGAATGCTCTTGCAAAGACATCTTCTCATCCATCATGATAAAGAAAGACATATTTTTCAAGAAGGCCCTTCTTTTATCTAATGCATCTTGTAGATCTTTCAGGTGCTTCCAAATGTTCATAGAGGTTCTACTTGTTTGAACCTCTATAAGCATTTCATTTGTCATTGGTGACTTTATTAGCATGATGGTTTCTCAATCGCACTAGTCAAACTTGTCTTGATCTTTACTCACAATTGTCGATCGAGTGTAAGTACCAAGGATGATCATGTTGAGGCTTTTGTACTTTAAGATTGTGAGCATGTATTGCTTCCATGTGTTGTTCTTTTTAGTGAAGTGTTGACTTCCTTCTTACATGATGTGTAATGAAACCATCCCTACCACAATTTATAATTATGACAAAAAACCCTTGTTGATGCAATAACTTACAAATTTTGCAATCTTTTAAAATTATTAATCAAACTTGAGTCAACAAAGTTAAACCCACAATTCTGTAAAAAAATCATCAAAAACTTGTAGAATTTTTAAAAACCGCATATGTTGTGGTTTGCAGAAAATACTCACGATTTTTCATTCAAAAAATCATCAAAAAACACTAGAAGTCCCTAGGTAGGTCCAGAAACACGCCAATACCCTAAGATTTTTTTATTTTTTTTAATAAATTACATGTGTTTTTTATAGAAAAAAGTGTTTAAAGAACTCCATTACTTGATGAAAAATCATTCAAAAGAATTGAAGACCTATGTTACCCCACATTTTGGGGATAGGGTAGAACGGGGACAAAGACAAGAGGGAGCTATTTTTTTGGGATAAAATTTCAGATATGCATATGATAGCATTCATAAGACAATCATCATATTCATCATATAACTTTAACCCATAATATTGGAGTTCAATTGATTTTTTCGTTGCATTCATTGACAAAAGTCACAATGGAAAAATGGTAAACACGTGACATATTAAACAAAAAATACATCAACATAGTTTTGTATCTATTTTATTTTGTTTTCCCCCTTTTAGTCATTCATGGGCAATAATGTAATTTCTTTCTTTCATTCTTTTTGAGACTATAATATAATTTTGAGTCTATTTTATTTTGTTCTTCACCTTTTGGTCATCTATGGACATTAATGTAATTTCTTTCACACGTTCATTCTAAAATTCTAAAATGAAAAAAAACACTTATTGGAGTTAAAAAGTTGAAATTTACAGCCTTGATGTCGTTGTAAACTCAATTGCAAAAATGCAATTGCTCCATAACTCCAAAAATTGAAAACTAATATTGGAAAAACAAAATCTGAAATAGGAGTAAAATCCAATACCTTAAATGCCATGTAAATTTTAAATTTAAGACAAATCTGGCTTTAAATATGATACCTGTATTTTTTTCTTTTAGATATTGTTGGGTATAAAATCTGAAATAAATTGCAATATTTGGATGACAAAAGAAATCAATCAAATTTAAACCTCAAGCCAAGGAGAATAACATTGTATATTAAATAGTATTATAAAAAGAATATAAATATAGGGAACTTTCAAAAAATGATATGGATGCCAACTTAGACAGAGAGAGAGAGACATACTTGTCCCAGGGACAACTAACCATCCTTGAACATTTCAAGGTGTTTTGCAAACATACCAGAAATGTCCCCAAATGTTTTTTCAATTTTGGGGATGACCATGGAGTGTGTGGCTTGATTCTAAGTGAAATAAGAAGACGGTTAAGGTGGTGGTGAATAGTGACACTTTTTGGATTGATGTGAGATATTGTAGTGTCATTTCTAAGATATTTTTGAATTTTGCCACAAAAACAATAATCCTTACTCATGATAATGGCTTCATCAAAAGTATGAATTTTTTATATTATACAGATCCATGATTCATGATATTTCAATTTTGGGGATGACCATGGAGTGAGTGACTTGATTAGAAGTCAAATAAGAAGAGGGTTAAGGTGGTGGTGAATCGTGACACTTTTTGGATTGATGTGAGATATTGTAGTGTCATTTCTAGAATATTTTTGAATTTTGCCACAAAACAATAATCCTTACTCATGATAATGGCTTCATCAAAAGCATGATTTTTTTATAATATACAGATCCATGATTCATGATATCTTGAAATCTTTGGAAATACTTTCAAATTTACTGAACCATGAGTTTTTGTCCCTAACTAGTAGTGATAAGATATAATTATTTTTGTCCTTATCTTTCTGAAAGAGTACTTAAGGGTTTTCATCCTTAACACTCTTAGTTGACCTTTGATGGGTTTTTGTCCTCCAAGGCTTACCAAGATTTGATTTTCTGTCTTTATGTCTCCTTATGAACTTGGGATGGGTTTGTCCTCCTTATTTGCAAGTGAATTCCTTAAATTCAAGATTGTTTGCTTGATGGATTGATTTTTAATTGCTTTATTTATCTTTGATGATTTATTGCTTTCTTGATTTCTTGTTGAGTGATGTTGACGTCAAGATTTCTTCCCAAAGCTTATTTTTGAGGGAGTTAGAACCTTTCACATTTATTGCCCTTTGAAAAAGATAAAATCCGCCATCCTTAACCACCACCCTTTTTATTACGAGCAATAATGATAAGCTTTAATTTAATTATTATTTAATGCACTTATATACATATAGTACTTGAAAAATTAGTTATAAAAATATGTATAAGAATGCAATTTTAAATGAACTTTGGTAAATTAGTAAAATAACAAAATTGCAAATACTAAAGTACGTGGATAATACTAAAATTTTCCAAATGAAAATGTCAAACTAAATATTTCTATTATATCCAATATCGTAAAGATGATTACAATGAGTAGGATGATATCAAAATAACAAATGTAATGAAGGGACGCCTCTAATCATCTCCAAACTCCCCATCACTAGAATTACTAAACACCACATGCTCACAGTCTACCAAACTAATACCAACTAGCCCTTTCTCTAGAATTGTAGCATCCTCTTCAAGCTAGTTGATGAAATGAAATTATGAGTGAGCATGAGGACTTTTGAGATTTTAATAGAGTCTAGAGGGCATGGAGGGGGCCCTCTTTCCATTAGGGTTCAACCATTGGCTCAATAATTAGAAAAAGGATCTTTCCAAATTTTAAGTGTGTTTATCCACCTATGGAAGATGATTGGGTGTCCCTACAATGTCTCAACATATTTTCCTTACTTGGGCCATCCTTGACAAACTGACAGTTGTGACAAGTTGGTAGGGGATGTCCTTGCCTTGTCACTTTCAACAAAATAGTATCTCGACCTTGCAATAATTTAAGGTTACTGTTGAGAAATGAGTGTGAGGGGTTGCATGGGGTAGCCCCCTTGTAGGGTCTACATGATGAGGGGATGGGGGAGGGGTTTCAAAGGCAACACCCTCAAAGCCACATTTTGTATATACTTTATCATCGTAAATTATGACCATTTATCATTAGGTCACATATCTAACTGTGGATATTTTGTGTGCTTTGCTTTCCCTATGAGGGAATTATATTACAATGTGTATTTTGATCTATTTAGAGAATTTGGTAACTATTGAGTTGCCTCTAGATATCTATTGGTGATACTTCTGTAAGAAGCTTTCTTTGAAAGTATATTGTAATCTATTGTTTATTTTTGAACAATATATATGCTAGCTTTTGGATTGTGGCATTTTTCTCCCAAAAGTGTTTTTCCCACGTAAATTAGTGTTTTGTTGTATTCATGTTTTTTTTTAATCAAAATCAACAACCTAACAAGGGGGATGACCCTTACATAATCACAGTTCAAAGGCGTTGAAGAGAACAACACATAGGTAGGGGTGCTATATTTTACAAGTAGAGGCCTTCAACGACTTACTAATAGAATGATAATAGTAAGGGTGTTGGCAAAAACAACATAAAAAAATATAAACAATACACTAGCATAAAGGCTAGTAGCCCTCCTCAAGAGTGGGAGGGAAACTCACTCACCACTTGTGGAGAAGAATGTGAGTTTGAAAAACTATTTTTTATGTGTTTTTAGAAAATTGTCCAAAAGATGTTGTCCTTAGGATCCCCACCACAAGAGGGAGTAACTAATGAAACTCTATTTGGACAATTGTCAACAAATAGGTTGAAGTGCTAAGAAAGGTGTACATTGTCAACTAGAGATTGGAGAAGAGTAGGAGAAATAGGCAAAGAAGGGTCTTCATGGCCAGGGGGAGCCAAAATAGTAGGAGTAGGAGTGGTATTATCATGGTTTATAGTAGGAGCATCGCATAGATTTACAACAAGAACTTCATCCTCATTATCAACCCGCGACTCTTTGTTAGAGGAATAATCACAAGGTGGGAAAGTTAAATGTTCTTTTCCAACATCTTTCCATCAAGTGGCTACACCTTTATGCCACAAGAGAGAACAATCAATTTCCAATTGACCAGTAGAGAAACACTAGTGACATCAAAATGGGATGCCCTCATAATCCACTAATTGAGTCTGTGTCATATCCCCCAAGATGAGAACCACATCAGAGGTGTGGAGACATCAATGTCTACAAAAATACATGTAAAGGTAGAGAGACCCATAACCTTCGTATTCTAATCAACCTTTATGAAACGATCAATGAAGTCGCTAGTGGCCTCACAACAAGAGTTCTCCCAAATGCGAAGGATAATATTAGGGATGTGAACTCATACTAGACACACACTAAGAGGATTAAAGGAATTTGTCCATGGTTTGGCTGAGAGATAATGATTCCCCAAAATCCATAGCTTTCTTAGCACAAAATCTCATTCTTTACAAGAAGCAAAAAGAGAAACAAAAAACCCCTTTTGCGTATGGGAAAAGATCAATATTAACAAGGACAAAGGGTTTCCATGAATTTGGCACCCAATAATGAATAATTGGAAGAGAAGAATAGAAGCCAAATAATCTACAAACAAACTTGTAGCATTGGTAGAAATCCACATTTTCCATCAAATATGGACCACACAGCACCATAGGAGATGTCTTGGAACATAGACTAGATTAAGATTTCTCATTTTAAGGTGCAAATTTTGAAACATGAGTAAAACTCCATCCACCAACAATAGTAATCCCAGAATTAGGTCTTTGAGAGGGGTTCCTATTAGACACCATTATAACAAAAACCCTCCCCCAAGCATTTCTAGGAATACCCTATGCCAAAAAATGGGTAACACCCACAACACCCAACCAAGAAGCCTCAAGGAATGAAGAGTTGAAATAGAAATATGTAAACTAGGGGAAACAATAGAGATCCCAACCTCCATCGTAGCACTAGGGGTGATTGTCACCACATCATCCTCCATCACAAGAAGGAGGAGATACACTGTAGGGTTTGGGGTAGTAGCTGAAATAGAGGGAGATGTTTGTGCATGAGTATAAGATGTTGTTGGAGCCTTGCACACACTTCATTTTGAAAATTTAACATTGGAGATTGGTTTGCATGTTATTTATGTTTATTTATATTAATTTTTTGTAACTATTTTGAGATCTAAAATTGTTTTGCATAACCATCCTCTCAAGGTTAATGTAGGACATTGTTTGGCTTCCTTAACTTCCTTATAGTCCTTATGCATCAGGGACGTCTCCATCCATGAAATGACGAGAAAAGGAGAGATGCATCCCCATGTTTTCATGTATTTTAAAAAGGTCACGACTTTGTAGGGGCATGACAATACACCCTTCCTAATATTTCTTATCCTCAAGTAATTTTGCATTGGGATGACAAATGTTTTCTCCTTCCCAAGTGACGTCTTCCATAAGAAGATTCTTCTATTTAACCAAATATTTCAGAATAAACTTATTTCTTAACTTCTCACATGTCAATGATGGCCTTGTGTCCCAAAATTAATTTTCCCTCATCATCAAGAAGGCAAAAATTTAGACATGGTGTAATATGTTTCCTAATACCTTCTTGAAGCAAGGTGGATGAAAGACATTTTTAATTTTATTGTTCACTAGTAACTCCAATTCATAAGAAACTTCACCATTCCTTCTTATAATCTTATAAGGTCCATAGAATCATGGCTTTAGTTTTTTCGCACCACTTCGCTTAAGGTAGGCTAGTGTACAAAGTTGCAACGAGATGAAAACTAAGTCTCCAACTTGAAATTTTATTTTAGATCTACGATAATTAGCATACATTTTTTATTTTTTTGGGGGCGTGTTGCAAGTTTTCTTTAAGCGTGATTAAATTATCCACACTTTTTTGCACAAGTCTCTTGATATAGGGACTCTTCTATTCTAAGAATCAAATACCTAAATGATATTTCCTTAACCATATAGTGCCTTGAAGAAAGTCATTCTTATTATCACATGATGGGTAGAATTATAGAAAAATTATCTTAGATGTAACCTTTAGCAATGCTATTATTTCCTTGTGACATAATTCCACAAATGCCCTTCAATCTACTTATTTAAAATTCTAGTTTGACCATTTTTTTGTGGGTGGTAGCTAGTTCTTGGGTAAGTTCTATTCTACCCAATTTAAAGATTTCCTACCAAAATATTTTGAGGGATTTATTATCCTTGTCACTTATGGTATTTTTGGGTAGTCCGTGTAGTTTTAATCTTTCTTTGAAGAAGTGATCAAATACTTATGGTGCTCAATATTTAGAAGACATGGCTTGAAAATGAGTCTACATAGTCTATGCAGTGCCACAAATATATAATTTTTTTTTACAAGTACTTTTGGAAACCTTATAATGAAGTCCATTGAAACACTCTTCCTTTTTTATTCAACATTGATCACGATTATAACAAATTGACTGAATTTTTTTCTCTATCTCTTTTCTTTAAAAAACCATACACTCCTTGATATGCTTCAAAGGGAACGCCCTCAAAGTCACATTTTGTATATAATTAATCATCTTAAATCCCGATCATTTGTCATTAGGTCACATATCTAACAATGGATATTTTGTGAGCTTTTCTTTCTGTATAAGGGCATTGTATTACAGTGTGTATTGTGATCTATTCATAGAATTTGGTAAATGTTGAGTTGCCTCTAGATCTTTGTTTGTGATACTTCTGTAACAAGCTTTCTTTGCAAGTACATTGTAATCTATTGTTTATTTTTGAGTAATATATAGGATAGATTTTGGATTGTGGGATTTTTACCCCAAAAGTTTTTTCCCCATGTAAATTAGTGTTTTGTGGTATTCATGTTTTTTATTAAAATAAATAGCCTAACAAGGGGGATGACCCTTACATAATTGCAACCCAAAGGTGTCAAAGAGAAAAATGTCACATAAATAGGGATGTTGTCTTTTACAAGTAGAGGTCATCAACGACTTACTAATAACACACTAATAGTAAGAGTGTTGGAAAAAAACAAAATAAAAAATATAAACAACACACTAGCATAAATGCTAGTAGCGCTCCTAAGGGTGGGAGGGAAAATCACTCACCACCGTTGGAGAAGAATGTGAGTTTGAAGAACTATTTCCCTTGTGCCGTCACACAACTGTCCAAAAGATGTTTTCTTAGGATTCCCACCATAAGGGGAAGAAATTGATGAAAATCCATTTAGACAATTGTTAGCACAAGGGTCGAAGTGCTAATAAAGTTGTACATTGACAGTTAGAGATTAGAGAAGAGTAGGAGAAATAGGTAAAGAAGGGCCCTCAAGGCCAGAGGGGGCCACACTAATAGGAGTAGGAGTAGTATTATTATGGTTTATAGTAGGAGCATCACCAAGATGTACAAAAAGAACTTCATCCTCATCATCAACATGTGACTCTTTGTTAGAGGAAGAATCAACAGGTGGGACAATCAAATTTTATTGCTAACATCTTTCCATCAAGTGACCACACCTTTACACCATAGGAGAGAACAATCAATTCCCAGGTGACTAGTAGAGAAACACCAACGACATCAAAATAGGATGCCCTCATAATCCACTACTTGAGTCCATGACCTATCCCCCACCATAAGAACCACATCTGAGGTGTGGAGAAATAAATGTCCACCAATATACATGAAAAGGTAAAGAGACCCATAGCCTTTGTAGTCTCATCAACATTTATGAAACGATCAACAGAGTTGCTAGTGGCCTCACAACAAGATTTCCCTCAAAAGTGAAGGGGAATATTGGGGATGCGAACCCACACTACATGCACACTAAGAGGATTAAAGGAAATTGTCTAGGGTTTAGCTAAGAGAGAATTATTCCCCCAAATCCATATGTTTCTTAGCACCAAATATTGTTCTTCACAAGAAGTAAAAAGAGAAACAAAAATCCCCTTTGTGTAGGGGAAAAGATCAATATTACTAGGGAGCAAGGGTCTCCATGAATTCATCACCCACTGATGAATATTTGTAAGAGAAGACCAAAAACTAGTGAATTTATACAAACCAACTTGCAATAGTGGTAGAAATCTACATTTTACACCACATCTCTACCACACACCACCATAGGGGATGTCTTGGTACATGGACTAGGTTAAGATTTCTCCTTTGGAGGTGCATATTTGGTAACATGAGTAAAATTCCATCCACAAAAAATAGTAATCCCATAACTAGGTCTTTGAGAGGGGTTCCTAGTAGACACTATTATTAAAATAACTATCCCCCAAGCATTGATAGGAATACCTTATGAAAAGAGTGGGGTAACACCCACAACACCCAACCCAAGAATCCTTGAGGCATGAAGATTTGAACTAGCATTTTGTAAACTAGGGGAAACAACAGAGATCCCAACCTCCATCATAGCACCAGGGGAGAATATCACCACATTGACCTCAACTGTAGGAAGGATGACTAGCATAGTAGGGTTTGAGGCAATATCCAGAATATAGGGAGTTTTTGGTACAGGAGTAGAGGAAGTTGTTGGAGCCTCCCACACACTTCATTTTGAAAATTAACATAAGAGAGTGGTTTGCATGTTATTGATGTTTATTTTAATTAATTTATTGTAACTATTATTGAGATCTAATTTTTTTTCATAACCATCCTCTCAAGGTAAGTGTAAGAAGTTGTTTGGCTTCCTTAACTTCCTTCAAGTCCTTGTGTCTTAGGGACATCCCCATTCATGAAACACAGAGAAAAGGAGAGATGCATCCCCATGTTTTCATGTATTTTATGAAGGTTGTGACATTTTGTAGGGGCATGAAAATCCGCCCTTCCTAAGATTGTTTGTTCTCAAGGAATTTTAAATTGGGATGATAAATTTTTTCTCCTTCCCAAGTGACATCTTCCATAGGAAAATTCTTCTATTTAGCCAAATATTTTAGAATAAACTTATTTCTTAACTTATTCTCTCATGTCAATTATGGCCTTGGATCCCAATTAATTTTACCTCATCATCAAGAAGGTGTAAATTTAGACTGTTAGATAACTGAGAGGGGGGGTGAATCAATTAAATCAGTTATCCTATAGTCCCAAACTCCCAGATGTACTTTTTCAAACTTAATCAACAATTCAAACAACTTGATAAGATAAAATAACTATCTTTTTGATCATTTACTAAATACCAGTAATTATCCAAACTGTGATTGCTGATTAATCAAATATGCAACATGTAAAGTATGATAGAAAAATAATAATAACAAATAATAGATAACACAATGATTTAACGTGGAAACCCAGGGAAAAACCACTTGGTACCGGTAACCCAAAAATATTTCACTCTTCTGAAAAGAGCTTGGTTAGGAGCCAACCCTATTAAAGGTTACAATGCACACTGTTAGGTGTGACCTGGTTAGAGGATTTATCACTAATAGTTAACTTTTGACCAGAATTCACTATGGGGTCAAAAAGATAACAATTAACATTCCTTGAATGTCATATGGAAATACAAAAGACTTTTAAGTCCACTCAGTTAAGAGATTTTGTTGTAACAATGGTTAAATTGATACAATACTGATCTGATTCAAATACAACTCTATTTACAAATATTCAGATCTATGCTAAGCTCATAAAACTCTTCTGATCAATAACCAATTCAGTTCCTCATATCCTTCAACTTACTTCACTTGGTGTATATAAATCTGACGCTTGGTTATGCCTACAACTCGGTTCTGTTTGTAACTAGTTTGATAAGGAATGCATGAAAAATATCTTCACACGAAATCTTCTGCAGTCTATATTTTATCCAGCATGTTTCAACAATGAAACTCATGTCTCTTAAATAGACAAGTAAATCATTTTCATATCAGCCATTAGATTTTGCCTCTTAATTCTTATCATCCATTTTTCCACTTTAACCTTCCTCGATAGATGTGTCAATAACACGTTTCAATCTCTTCCCTTAGATCATCTCTTAATTTTGTCAGTCGTGTATCTTATAACAAACTTCATCTGTTACCTCAGAATCATAAGCAATTTCCAGCTCATCAATTTATGTTGACTGTTATAGCATTTAATGTTTTCATCCATACTTAGTTAATACTGAATGCGTCAGTGATAACTAACTCGGTTATTACTATCACTCAGTATACACAAGACTAACTTGGTGTATACAGAGATATTCAATTACCAACCACACTAACTTGTTCAATTCTGATCTCATCTTCATAATGGAATAATGTAACATGCTCAAGTCAACAATATAAAGCCATAGAATCATCAATAAGTTACCAAATGTATACATTATCCTTATTTGTCATATCCATCTTTTCCTTATGTAGATGTCTCATTTTTTCACCATTTCTTCCTTCTACATATATTCAGATGTTTGTAACTATCTTGATAAGTATAGTCAAAACTAGTTGACATCAATGACAACATATTGATTGATTTAATCATCTTACATATCACTTTAATAGCTCGGTGATCTCTAATCACTATCTCTTCAGCTCATCAAGATATTCAATCAATTGTAGGTCATCAATCTCTCCCTTTGGCATTGATGGCAACACAAATAATATGAAATATGCCACACACATACCAAACATCTGTTCTACAACTATACAAATAAATGTTGTAGCTTGGTAAGCTCTTCCTAGCTTGATATTTAATATGTTTAATCACTACAAACAACATTCCATGTAGACTCTCCCTGCGGATTTGATCTTTTTCAGTTCTCTGATTCTTTCTCATGTTCCCATCAACAAATATTTCATATAAATCTCACTCCCTTTGACAACAATGCCAAAGAAAATAAACATATTCAGTAGCCAATTTTTTCTCTGTTGTTCGGTCTAGATCAAGTACCTTCATGTACTGATAAACAATTCTCTGTTCCAGCTTCTACAATCTTTCACAACCTTAGGAATCCCAAAGTGTGAGCTATGTGCATCAACATGAATGATTTTCTAATAAAGTATAGGTTGATGCAACCTCCTGATCACCTTAGTGACCGATAGACAAGGGATGGACCCCTAGTCTAGTCCTCAAGTACTCAAAATATTCCTTTAGTAAGGGCTTGGTAAAAATATCAGCAAGTTGTTCCTTAGATTTCACAAATTTCAGTTTCACCTGATTTTCTTGTACTTGTTCCCTCAAATAGTGATACTTAATAGATATGTGCTTTTTTTTTTAATGCATTACCAGATTCTTGGAGATTTTTATAGCACTAGTGTTGTCACAATATATAATCATTGGATCAGTGATCACCTCATTCATTCCTTCCAACACTTGTTTTATCCAAGCAATAGTTGAACAATTTGTAGCAGCATCAACATACTATGCTTCAACAGTAGAATGAGAAATGCATGCTTGTTTCTTGCTTATCCATGTCACAAGCCTTTCTCCCAAAAAGAATGCTCCACCGGTTGTGCTCTTCCAGTCATTAATATTTCCAGCGCAATCTGCATCAGTGTAAACTTGGAGTTCAAATTTTCCTTCCTTTGTGTACCATAAACCATAGTCTTCAGTCTTCTTCAAATATCTCAGAATCCTTTTAACAACAACCATATGTGAATATTTAGGATTAGCAAAAAATATTGCTACAATCCCAACTGCATGTGCTATATTAGGCCTACTGTGTACCACATACATCTATTTTCCAATCGTTGATCTGTATAGTGTTTGATTTACCTCAGTTGATTCATCATCCTTTGTTAATTTACATCCTATCACCATTGGTGTTCCTACAGGTTTTGAATCTTCTATGCCAAAAGTCTTTAACACTTCCTTAATGTATTTTGATTGAGTGATGAAAATACCATCATTCTGTTGAATACTCTGCAAACCTAAAAATAATTTAATCTCTCCAAATATTGACATTTCAAATTCCTTTATCATTTCATCAGCAAAAGATTTTCAAATCAGATCATGTCCTCCAAAGATTATGTCATCAACAAAAATTTTAGCAATCAAAATATTATCATCAGATTCTCCTTTCATGTACAAATTACTATTGTCACTTGCCCTTACAAAGCCAATACTGATAAGATAAGCATATAATCTTTCATACCATGCTCTCGGTGCTTGCTTTAGTCTATACAATGCTTTGTGTAATCTACATACCATGTTCTTCTGATTCGGATCAAAAAAATTTCAAGTTGTTCTATGTAGACCTCGTCCTCAAGAATTCCATTTAGAAATGTGTACTTTGAATCCCTTATGTGCAACATATGCAAGTAATATTCAGACTCCTTCAAGTCTTGCTACTGGTGCAAAGGTTTCACCATAGTCAATTCCTTCTTCTTGTGCATATCCCTTGCATACAAGTCTTGCTTTGTTCCTAGTGACCTCACCATTCTCATTTAACTTATTTCTAAAAATCCACTTAGTACCAATTATATTTTTATCACTCAATCTTAGTACCAATGTCCATGTCTTGTTTTTCTCAATCTATTTAATTTCTTCATTCATAGCCTTAATCCATTCCTCATTTTCTAGTGCATCTCTAACATTCTTAGGCTCAAATTCACAAACTAAGCATGTGTTTTGTCTTAACTTACTTCGTGTCATCATGCCAGCTTGCTTGTCTCCAATGATTTGGTTCTATAGATGGTGTCTTCTAAGAAATCTTGCTAGCACTTGTTCTCTTATTTTCTCATCATTCGGTTTAGGTTCATTTTCTCCCTCGGTAGCTTCTTCTCGATTCTCGATTTGCATTTGTTGATTCTCGGTAGCATTTTCCTATTGCTCAATAGACTCAGCCTGTAGCTTGGGTAGATAGTCTGGATGCTCAACATATGTAAACCTACCATAGTCTTTTGGTTCCTTCCTGCTTTCTTCATCATTCTTTCCAACAAACTCATCAATATTTACATTAGCACTTTCAACCATTTTATTAGTAGCCTTATTTAAACATTTGTAAGCTTTACTCTTAGTAGAATATCCTAGAAATATTCCTTCATCACCTTTAGAGTCAAATTTACCATTTCTATCATCTTTCATAATGTAGCATCTACTTCCAAAAATTTTCAAATAACTTACATTCGGTGTATAGCCAAACCATAACTTATAAGGTGTCTTATTTGTGTCTTTCTTCAGTTGAACTTGGTTCAAGGTGTATACAACAATGCTAACAACTTCTCTCCAGTACATTTGTGCAACATCTTTCTCAATCATCAATGTTTTGGCACAATCAACTATAGGTCAGTTCCTTCTTTTAGCAATTCTATTAAGTTGTGGTGTCCTCAGTGCAGAAACTTATCTTTTAATTCCATGCTCATTATAGAAGTTAGTGAATTCATTAGAAATAAACTCACCTCCTCTATCAGATCTTAAGAATTTTAAGTCTTTCCCGATTTCCCTTTCAACTTTAGCCTTATACCACTTAAACAATTTGAAAGCTTAAAATTTCTCTCTTAAGAACATAACTGTCATCATTCTAGAGTAGTCATCAACAAATAAAATGAAATATTTGTCACCATAATAACTTTGAGTTCTCATAGGACCACATAAGTCAGTCTGTACCAACTCCAAAATACCCTTAGATGAATAGTCTTTGCTTTTAAAACTAGATTTGGCCATCTTTCCTTTCTGACTTTGATTGCACATAACATGATTAGGTTTAGTTAGACTCGGTAAACCTATAACTCTTCTCTTTTTACTGATCTTAACCATGTTATCCAAGTTCACATGACATAGTCTCTTATGTCACAACCATACATCTTCATTTTTTTCCAATAAACAAGAAGTTTCAACATTGTCAAGATAGAATAGATTACCTTTTGATTGTCCACCAGTACTGACCAGCTTTCTAGTTTCATCATAGATTTTCACCTTCTTACATTCAAAAGCAACTCGGTGACCTGGATTATTCAGTTGTGCTACACTCAAAAGATTATAGTTAAGTCCTTTCACCCAATATGTATTATCACATTTAATCTTATCATTCAACAAGATAGATCCTTTTCCTTTCACTTTACAAGGTGTATCATTTCCCATTTTAACTGATCCTCCATTTTAGTGTTCAAGGTATTCAAATTTATCTTCATCACCAGTCATGTGATGTGTACAACCACTATCAATAATCCAAGTGTCATTTGTGCTAACTTTAGATATAAGGGTTGTTTCTACATACCTTTCCTCTTCTTCTGAATCATCTTTCATTGCAACAAATACCACTTCAATTTCATCATCAGTATCGGTGTCAGTGTCATTATCATCTTCTCCAACAAGGTAACATGCCTTCTTGCCTTTGTCTTTGTAGTCTCAATTGTTTCTTCTATCATAGTGTCAGTTTCCTCTGTTATCTCTTTTGCCAAACTTTCCATCACCAGATAGGTCATTGTCTTTATCTTCTTCTTTCCTGTTAGGACATCTAGCAACAATATGGTCAATTTATTTACAATTAAAACAAGCTTAAGGTAACTTTCCTTTATACCTTCCTTTACCTTTCTGATGTCTCCTGGCCATAAGTGCTTCAAGCTCATCAAGCTCATATTCACTGTCACTTCCACTTTCATTCTTTATATTATGCTTACTGCTAGATTTACCAATCTTCAGGGATGACATAAAAGAAGACTCAACACTTGGTACAATACTATTGTCATAGTTATTCAACTCAAAAGTAGTCATCTTGCCAATCAAACTATCAAGTGTAAGAGTACTACCAGGTGGAGATCTCATTTCATGAATAACATAGATTCTAATAGCATAGATAGGCAACATGGTTCTCAGTATCTTACTTACAACAATGTCTTTAGAAATAATACCTCCCGCTCCTTAGATAGCATTGACCACCTCTTTGATTTGATTAGAGTATTGTGTGATGTTCTCACCTTCTTTCATCTTCATATCATCAAATTTTCCTCTTAGGATTTTAGCTCTGGCTCTCATTACATTTACATCACCACCATGGACTAGTGCAAGTTTGTCCCACATTGCTTTCGCTATAGTGCATGCTTTGACATCTTCAAATTCAACATCAATTGGAGCAACAACAATCTCTATCATAGTTATATTGTGCTCATGTCTGTCTCTCAACTGATCAACTGTCAAAGGTCCAACAGTCGGTTGTATGTAGCCATTGTCTAGCAGTGCGATAGAATATTCTCCAATTCTAGATATGTGCAGCCTCATCCCGCTTTTCCATGTGGTAAAGTTTTCTTTGTTCAGCTTAGGCACTTCCCTCTTATACATCTTGTGATCTTTTTCTCAAGTCCTTGAAACTTTCCTCCAAGCAACCAATATGCTTTGATACCAATTATTAGATAACTGAGAAGGGGGGTGAATCAGTAAAATCAGTTATACTATAGTTTCAAACTCCCAGATGTACTTTTTCAAACTTAATCAACAATTCAAATAACTCGGTAAGATAAAATAACCATCTTTTTGATCATTTACCGAATACCAGTAATTATCCAAACTGTGATTATTGGTTAATCAAGTATGCAACATGTAAAGTATGATAGAAAAACAATTATAACAAATAACACATAACACAATGATTTAACATGGAAACCTTGCTAAGGGAAAAACCACTCGGGACCGGTAACCCAAAAATATTTCACTCTTCTGAAGTGAGCTCGGTTAGGAGCCAACCCTATTAAAGGTTATAATGCACACTATCAGGTGTGACCTGGTTAGAGGATTTATCACTAACAGTTAAATTTTGACCAGCATTCACTATGGGGTCAACAAGATAGCAATTAACATTCCTTGAATGTCAAATGAAAATACAAAAGACTGTTAAGTCCACTCGGTTAAGAGATTTTTTTGTAACAATGGTTAAACTGATATAGTACTGATTTGATTCAAATAAAACTATATTTGCAAATATTTAGATCTATACTAAGCTCATAAAACTCTTCTGATCAATAACCAATTCAGTTCCTCATATCCTTCAACTTACTTCACTCGGTGTATATATTGTTAGGAATGAATGCTGAATGTTTGGCAGCCATTCTGTAGTAGTTGTTGTTACATTCATGACTATGATTGTCATTGATGTCAACGCAGTGATCTTTTGGAGATTTGTAGAGGAGCAGACAGTGTTTGGATTAGCGCACGTGGGATATTGTAGATAGAGCTATGCGATGTTGAGGATTTACTCTTTGATATGTTATATGTTTATGGTTAAGAGTGCAGATAGTAATTTATTTATTCATGGAAGTTATGAGGATTTTGGTAGAAGCAGTATTTAGGTAGTATTCCTGAGTAGTGGTTTGTGGAAATCGGATGATATCTCCTAATCGGGATGGAATCTGGTTTTGCAAAGTTAACGAGAAGTTGAAGACACATTGATAGTGACGTGGATGACAGTGCAAACTTTGAGGTCGCACGGATGGAGAATTATTATATTTGGAAGCTGATAGTTTTGTGTAATTTTGATGTAGCGTGTGGAAACTTTTATTTTGTAATTGGATGCCGACTCATTTGTAATTACTTGAGTGTGGTATAAAGGAAGGAATGTTTTTCCTTGTTTTAATATGGTTTAATTTTGATGTATACATGAAGTGAAGAAAAGAGCTAATGCAGTTGTGAAAGTGAATTTGTGAAGGAAGACATGCGAGGTACAAAGATATGAAATTGAGATCTGGTGAAGTAGTGAGTACGGTTTGGCACAGTCAGAGAAGAGGTAACATATTTTTGAGATTAGTAATCTTTTGGTATTATTTTGTTGAGTAATACAAAGATCATTTGGACAGTGTGTTTAGTGATCTTACCCTGAAGCTGTTTGGGCAGTGGGTCCTTCTATCTTCCATAACTCTTAATAGGGTTAGAATCTTTAAGCAGGGACTCAAAATCTCCTAATAGGGATTCATATGTACTGAATGTATTTCATAAGACTCCTAAAAGAGTCCATCCTTTCACAAGAAATATTCATATTAGTGCATCTTTTGTGGGCATCATTCCCACTGGGGTTTACTCTTTGATCAAGAGGATCCCTAGTCAACATATCTTGTGTCATTGTGTTATTATGTATGAATATATTTCTATGGTTGGTAATTATATTGCTTACATGGTTAAATGTTGTTGAAGTTGATAAAATTTATAATTATCAGATAACTGATTCACCCCCCCTCTTAGTTATCTTGGTGGACTTTAATTTCTAACAATTGGTATCAGAGCAACAGGTCCTTGAAAGAGAAGTTTAATAGCTTAAGGAGATCCATGATGAATTTCAGGAAAGAAAGCCCTAAGTTTGATGGAGTGAATTTTGACAGCTGGAAAGAAAAGATGAAGACACATCTACTGTGTTTAGGACCAAGTTATTGGTTGATTACAAAGAATGAGAAGAATATCATTGAAGAGGATGATATTGAAACATGTTTTGGTGATAAGAGAGATCTATTCATGTGTAACATACTTTCCAGAGAATCACTTTTGATAGCCCTTCCAGAGAATGAGTATAGTCAGGTAAAATGTTTGAAAACATCTCATGAAATTTGGAAAGCTTTACACTCTACTTTTGAAGGTGATGAACATGAAAAGAAAGTTAGATTACATAATTGGATATGTGAATTTGAAGATATAAGAATGATGGAAGATGAATCTGTTAGAAGCTATATTGGTAGAATGTTAGAAATTGTTGCAGGCATAAAATCTTGTGGAGGAACAAAGATAGAGAATGAAGTGATATGGAAAATTTTGAGGACATTGACTCCTATGTTTAAGTAGACAACACAGATGATTGAACAAGTTATACCTTGTACTTCAAACTTTACAAGAGAGACTCTTCTTGGAAGATTGGAAGCAACAAAAATGAACCTAAGGTTATCAGGAGACTTGCCTAGAATGGAGACAACATTCAGTGCTCTTAGTGTTCGCCCTACTTTGTCAAGAAGCATCAGTGTGAGCAGAGATTATGCTAGCGATAGTAGATCTAGAAATGAAGAAGACAAGAAGATTGAAGAAGGTATTGCCTTGCTTGTGAAGAGAGAACCAGATGGTAAGAAAAATTTTAAATGTTGGACTTGTCAAGAATATGGTCATTTTGCATCTAAATGTCCTAAGAGAGTTAAAAAGTACAGAAACAATTTCAAGCCTAGAAGATATAAGGAATGTTATTATGCTAATGATGAAGATCTTGAAGCTAGTATAGAGAGAACTCTAAGTGAAAGTGATACTGAGAATAATGATGACATAGGATTCGTAGCAATTAAAGAAGAAAATCCTGAAACAGATGTTAAGGAAGAAAAAGCCCTAGTTTCTCAAGTTGAAAAGAAAGCTGATTGGATTATAGATAGTGGTTGTTCACATCATATGACTGGAGACATGAAAAAATTCATAAAGTTTAACAATTATGATGGAGGAGTTGTTAGAGTTGGAAACAATGCACCTTGTTTGATTAAAGGTATATGATCTATTACTCTTGATGGAAAGACTAATACTGATGATGTTTAGTTTGTGGATGGTTTGAAACATAATCTCTTAAGTGTTGGATAGTTAGTTGATAAGGGATATCAAGTTTGGTTTATTGAGAAAACTTGTGTGATAAAGGATAAAGATGGAAATCTGATTGGAACTGGATCTAGAACCAGAGGTAATGTATTTCAGTTGAATCCTACTGAGATGACATGTTTGATTACTAAGATTGATAACATTTGGTTATGACACAGAAGGTTTCATCATATAAATTTTGATAACATTGTGAAAGTAAGTACTACACTTGCAGTAAGGGATTTGCCTAAAATTATGAAGCCTACTAACATGAATTGCAAGGAATGTGTGATGGCTAAACATAAGAGAAGTTCTTTTCCTAGTAAGAAGTTTACATCTGTAAAGAAGTTGGAGATTGTTCATACAGATTTGAGCGGTCCTACTAGGACTAGAGGGTTCTATGGAGAAAGGTATTTTATGATTCTTGTTGATGATTTTACAAGAATGATGTGGATTGCATTTCTTAAAGAAAAATCTGAAGCATTTGATAAGTTTAACATCATTAAGAATAAAGTTGAGAATAAATCTTGAATGAAGATTAAATGTTTGAGATCTGATATAGGTGGAGAATTTACTTCTAGAGAGTTTAATACCTTTTGTGAAGTGAATGGTATTAAGAGATAGTTTTCAGCCCCTAGAACACCTGGACAAAATGGCATTGCAGAAAGAAGAAATAGATCAGTGATTGAAGCAGAAAGAGCTATGTTATTTGATAATGATTTGGCGAAGATATTCTAGAGAGAAGCAGTGAAAACAATAGTGTATACAATGAATAGAGTACAAATCAAAGGAGACACAGACTAGACACCCTATGAATTATGGTTTGGACATGCACCCTCAGATGCTGATTGGAGAGGTAGTGTTGATGATAAATAGAGCACCAGTGGTGGAGCCTTTTTCCTTGGAGGAAGATTGGTTTCTTGGCTAAGAAAGAAGTAGAATTGCATTTCACAAAGTACAATAGAAGCTGAATATGTAGCAGCAAACAATTGTAACCAGATAATTTGGATGAAGCAAATGTTGAAGGATATTGAAATAATTTTTTTTGAGCCTATTGTTATACATTGTGACAACACCAGCACAGTTAGTATGTCTAAGAACCCTGTATTACATTCTAAGACAAAGCATATAGAGATTAAGTATCATGTAGTAAGAGAGAAAGTTGCTGAGAAAGAAGTCAGACTGGAGTACATAAGCACAAATGAGCAGATAGCAGACATTTTTACAAAGCCTTTGCCTAAGGATGCATTTGAGTATCTAAGAGGTATGCTTGGGGTTATGCCCCAGCCTACTCTTGAGAAGTGATGTAGTTGGTTGCATCTTTCCAGTGGTATATGAGCCTTATCTTTCTTCTGGATTGGATGTTGGTACTTCCTCTATGGGGGAGTATGTGTATCTGAGCTGAGTCATGAGGACTCTAGTGAATGTATTTTATGAATAGTGTCTTTTGACATTGGAGTTATTGTTGACATAATGATGAAATTTTCTATCATTAATGTCAATGGGGGAGAAGTGTACATGAAAAATCATTTGTACCATCTTTTGGAGAGAACTGAATAGGAAAACGAAGCAAGATTTTATTGATGAAGAGAATTTGAAAGCATTTTCAGAGTATTGGATTATTGGAACATTGGATGTTTCTCATCTATGTTTCCATCAATGCCAATGGGGAAGACTGTTAGGAATGAATGGTGAATGTTTGGGAGCCATTCTATAGTAGTTGTTGTTGCATTCATGACTATGATTGTCATTGATGTCAACGTAGTGATCTTCTGGAGATTTGCAGAGGAGCAGACAATGTTTGGATTAGCGCACATGGGATATTGTAGATAGAGCTATGCGATGTTGAGGATTTAATCTTTGATATATTATATGTTTATGGTTAAGAGCGCATACAGTAATTCATTTATTCATGGAAGTTATGAGCATTTTGGTAGAAGCAGTATTCATGCAGTATTCCTGAGTAGTGATTTGTGGAAATCGGATGATATCTCCTAATCAAGATGGAATCTGGTTTTGCACAGTTAAAGGGAAGTTGAAGACACATTGATAGTGACGTGGATGACAACATAAAATTTGAGGTCACATGGATGGAGAATTATTGTATTTGGAAGCCGATAGTTTTGTGTAATTTTGATGTAGCATGTGAAAACTTTTATTTTGTAATTGGATGCCGACTCATTTGTAATTACTTGAGTGTGGTATAAAGGAATGAATGCTTTTCCTTGTTGTAATATGGTTGAATGTTGATGTATGCATGAAGTGAAGAAAAGAGCTAATGCAGTTGTGAAAGAAAATTTGTGAAGGAAGACATGCGAGGTACAAAGATCTGAAATTGAGATCTAGTGAAGCAGTGAGTATGGTTTGGCATAGTCAAAGAAGAGGCAACATATTGTTGAGATCAGTAATATTTTGGTATTATTCTATTGAGTAATACAAAGATCATTTGGAGAGTGTGTTCAGTGATCTTACCCTGAAGCTTTTTGGGCAGTGGGTCCTTCTGTCTTCCATAACTCTTAACAGGGTTAGAATCTTTTAGCAAGGATTCAAAATCTCCTAACATGGATTCATATGTACTAAATGTATTTCATAAGACTCCTAACAGAGTCCATCCTTTCACAAGGAATATTCATATTAGTGCATCTTTTATGGGCATCATTCCCACCGGGGTTTACTCTTTGATCAAGAGGTTCCCTAGTCAACATATCTTGTGTCATTGTGTTATTGTGTATGAATATCTTTCTATGGTTGGTAATTATATTGCTTACATGGTTAAATGTTGTTGAAGTTGATAAAAGTTATAATTATCAGATAAATGATTCACCCCCTCTCTTAGTTATCTTGGTGGACTTTACTTTCTAACATATATCTATGACGCTTGGTTATGCCTGCAACTCGGTTATGTCTGTAATCAATTTGATCAGGAATGCATGAAAAATATCTTCACGCAAAATCTTCTGCTGTTTATATTTTATCCGGCATGTTTCAACAATGAAACTCATGTCTCTTAAATAGACAAGTAAATCATTTTCATATCAGCCATTAGATTTTGCCTCTTAATCCTCATCATCCATTTTGTTGCTTTAACCTTCCTCGGTAGATGTGTCAATAACACATTTCAATATCTTCCCTTAGATCATCTCTTAATTTTTTCAGTCGTGGATCTTATAACAAACTTCATCTGTTACCTCAAAATCATAAGCAATTTCTAGCTCATCAATTTCTATCGGCTGTTATAACATTTAATGTTTTCATCCATACTCGATTAATACTGAATGTGTCGGTGATAACTAACTCGGTTATTACTGTCACTCGGTATACATAAGACTGACTCGATGTATATAGAGATCTTCAATTATGGACCACATTAAATTGTTTAATTTTGATCTCATCTTCATAATAGAATAATGTAACATCCTCAAGCCAATAATATAAAGCCATAGACTCATTAACAAGTTACCCAATGTATACCTTATCCTTATCTATCATATCCATCTTTTCATTATGTAGATGTTTCATTTCTTCACCATTTCTTCCTTCTATAGATATTCAGATGTTTGTAACTATCATGATAAGTATATTCAAAACTAGTTGACATCAATGACAACATATTGACTAATTTAACCATCTTACATATCACTTTAATATTTCGGTGATCTCTAATCACTATCTTTTTAGTTCATCAAGATATTCAATTAGTTGTAGGTCATCATAGACATGGTGCAATATGTTGAACTAACACCTTCTTGAAGTGAGATGCATGAAATACGTTATGAATTTGATTGTTTGCTAGTAACTCCAATTCATAAGAAACTTCACCGATCCTTCTTATAATATTATAAGGTTCATTGAATCATGGCTTTAGTTTTTCCATGTCATTTTTTGGATATTGCTAATGCATGGGGTGGTGATTGATACATTTTATATGTTTAATCACTATGTTACTAAATGGACATTCATACTGTTGTCATTTGTAGTGTTTCACTGATGTCAACATATGTTTCTGTGAAAAGAACAGGCTGGTTATTACAGTGTATGGACACTATACAAATGTTTTAGGTCATGCAAAGTTAGATGAGAGTTCAAGAAGATGTTGTGATCTTATATACAAGATCACATCATGTAATGGCGCATATTGGATGAGTTATAGATGGTTTGGTGAAGACTGGTTACTGGATTATGACAGTGGAAGTTGACAGAGATAATCTCTGTGATTCTGGTGTATCTTACAAAAGGTTTGGATTCAGTATATGTGAGCTTGAGGGATGAAATAAAAGGCCCTAGATAATGATCATTGGTCAGTGCAAGGTACGAGATGTTGGATGATGTCAGCTATGGTGTGTGTTCTGGAGAAGACCTATTTGGGAGTTGACTTTAGAGATGTAGCGTGCATTTTTTTGGAGAATGTGAATTAAGGATGTTGGTCCTTAATTGTTGTAATGTAATCATTGTATACTTGTTTTAGATAGCATGTGTATCTTAGGAAGGGTCTATGCAATTTTTTGTATATTAGGAAAGTCTAATCGGCTGACCTGATCATGTAGAATGTAATAGGGTATATATGTTGATGAAATACAATTGATTGAATACCTTAATGACTTGAAGATCAGTGATTAAAGATCATTGACTACTAAAATGATATGTAAGATAATTAAATTAGTCATTATGTTGTCATTGATGTCAACTAGTTTTGACTGTACTTATCATGTTAGTTGTAAACATCTAAACATCTGTAAAGAGGAGAGAAAAGATGAAGAACTAAGATATTTACATGGAGAAAGATGGATATGACAGATGAGGATAAGGAATACTCTGGGTAACTTATTGATGAGTCTATGACCTTATATTGTTGACTTGATTATGTTGCATTAATCTATTATGAAGGAGGAAGCAAAATGTACAAGGCAATGTGATCGGTAAAAAAAATCACTTCAGTATACACTGAGCTAGTGTAGTGTATACTGAGCGACATTATTAACCGAGCTTGTGTTCACTGATGCATTTCTTTGTTAATCAAGTATGTATGAAAGTATTAAATGCTTAAGTTTAGCCGACATAAATTGATGAGCTATAAATTGTTATGATTTCAAGATTGAGGATAAAATTTGTTATGAGATCCACAACTCACAAAATTCAGAGAAGATCTAAAGGATGGAATTGAAACTTGTTATTGACACATCTACCGAGGAAGGTTTAGGAGGCAAAATCATCAAAGGAGAATAAGTGGAAAAATCTCATGGTTGATATGAAAATGGTTTATCTGTCTATATAAGAGATATGAGTTTCTTTATTGAAACTATGTCAGAAGAAAGGAGACTGCAAAGATTTCATGTGAATACAATTTTATGCATGCCTGATCAGACTAGTTGAAGGAGAATCGAACTGCAGAACAGTACCGAGCGTCAAAGAGCTATTACCGAGTAAAAGTAAGTTGAGGAAGTGAATTGATATATTGATTAGAGGATTTTTATGGGCTTAGAATAGATTTAAACATCTGCAAATTGAGTTGTATTGTAATCAGATCAACTACTGTTTCAGTTTAACCATTGATACATAAAAATATCTTAACCAAGTGGACTTAACCATCTTATGTTATGCCCCTATGTCATTCAATAAATGTACATTGTTATCCTATCAACCCCATAGTGAATGTTGGTTGAACAATAAATGTTAGTTTTAAATCCTCTAACAAGGTCACACCTAATAGTGTGTTTGTAACCTTTAACAGGGTTTGCTCTTCACCAAGCTCACTTTAGAAGAGTGAAAATTATTTTGGGTTACTGGTCCCAGGTGGGTTTTCCCTTAATAGGGTTTCCACATTAAATCATTGTGTTATGTGTTTCTGTGATGATTGTTTTATTATCATACTTTACATACTGCATATTTGATTTGGTCAGTAATTATAGTGAGCTAGTTAATTGGTAATCGGTAAAAGACATAGACAGTCTAATAGTTTATGTTATCAAGTTGTAGAATTTGTTGAAATTGTTTAAAGTGTTACATCTTTGTATTTGGGATTGTAGAATAACTGATCCAACTGATTCAACCCCCTCTTAGTTATTCTAACAATTGGCATCAGAGCTGTGTTGCTTGGAACAAAGTTTTAAGGACTTCAACAGAAAGATTATAAGATGTATAAGAGGGAGGTGCCAAAGTTAAATAAGGACAACTTTACAATATGGAAAGGTTGAATGAAACTTCATATATCTGGAATCAGAGATTCTGTCTTACATCTACTTGAAAATGGCTACTTGCAACCAACGACTGGACCTTTGAATCTTGATCAACTGAAAGATCGACAAGAACACAACTATACTATGATAGAGATTGTTTCTACTCTATTCGATGCTAAATTTGAGGATGTTAAGAATTGTACTACTGTAAAGGAAATGTAGGATAAGCTTGCCCTAGTCTATGGTGCAGATGTTGATGTCAAGTGATCCAGAGCTAAAAGCCTAAGAGGCAGGTTTGACGATATGAAAATGAAGGAAGGAGAAAACATAGTACAATACACAAACCAAATAAAGGAGGTAGTCAATGCTATCAGAGGATCTGGTGGTGTCATTGATGAAGATACAATGGTAAGTAAAATTCTAAGAACCTTGTTGCCTACTTATGTAATCAGAATATCTTCTATACATGAAATGAGGTTTGCACCTGGCAATACTCTTACTCTTGATAGTCTGATTGGTAAGCTAACAAATTTTGAGTTGAACAATTTGATAATAGTGTTGTACCATCTGTTGAGTTTGCTTTCATTTGTTCTCTGAAGATCGGTAAGTCTAGTAGTAGACATAATATAAGGAATGATAGTGATAGTAATACTGATTATGAGCTTGATGAACTTGAAGCTCTTATGGCGCAGAGATTACCTAAAGGTAAAGGTAGATATAAGGGTAAATTAACTTTAGCATGTTTTAACTATAAAGAAGTTGGCCATATTGCTGCTAGATGCTCGAACAAGAAAGAAGAAGATAAAAAAAAATATCAATTTGGTGAAGGAAGCTATGGAAGGAGAAAAAATAGAAGTTACCAACACTACAACAGAGACAACCAAGATCACAAAGATAAGGGAAAAAATGTGTGTTACATTGTTGAAGAGAATGATACTAATACCGACATAGATGATGATGTTGAATTAGTATTTGTTGTGATGAAGGATGATTCCAAGGAAGAAGAAAGGTATGTAGAAACATCACTCATTTCTAAAGTTAGTAAAAATGATACATGGATCATTGATAGTGGCTGTACACATCACATGACTGGTGATGAAGAAAAGTTTAATCATCTTGATAATTATAATGGAGGATTAGTAAAAATGGGTAATGATACACAACATATGGTTAGAGGAAAAGGATCTTTATTGATAAATGATAAAAACAAATGTGATAATGCTTATTGGGTACAAGGACTAAATTACAATTTGCTAAGTGTGGCACAAATCAACAACTCAGGTCACCGAGTAGCTTTTGAAAGTAAGAAGGTAAATATATTTGATGAAAGTGGAAAGCTTGTTGGAACAGGAGCACAATCTAAAGGTAACTTATTTTATCTTGAAAATGCTGAGAATTCTTGTTTACTGATGAAAAATGAGGATGCATGGTTATGACATAAAAGGTTATGTCATGTAAATTTTGATAACATGATTAAGATTAGTAGAAAGAAAAAAGTTATAGGACTGCCTAGCCTAACAAAGTTTGATCATGTTATGTGTCATGAATGTCAAAAGGGGAAAATGACAAAATCTAGTTTTAAGAGTAAAGACCATTCAACAAAAAGAATCTTGGAGTTAGTTCACACCGACCTATTCATGACTGTCATGTTTATAAAGGAGAAATCTGAGGCATTTAAAATGTTTAAATAGTACAAAGAAAAAGTAGAAAAAGAAACCAGTAAAGAACTGAAATGCTTGAGGTTTGATAGAGGTGGTGAGTTTATTTCTGATGAATTCACTAACTATTGTAATGAGCATGGCATAAAAAGACATATTTTTGCACCTAGAACACCACAATAGAATGGGATTGCTGAAAGGAGAAACATATCAATTGTTGATTGTGCAAGGACACTGATGATATAAAATAATGTTGCACAAGTATACTAGAGAGAGGTAGTTAGCACAATTATATATGTTCTAAACCAAGTACAATTGAAGAAAGACACAAAGAAAACACCCTACGAGTTATGGTTTGGTTACGCTAGAATTTTTGGTAGTAAATATTTTATTCTGAAAGATGATAGGAATGGGAAATTTGAATCTAAAGGGGATGAGAGAATATTTCTTGGATATTCTACTAAAATTAAAGCTTACAAGTGTTTGAATAAGGTTTCTAATAAGATGATTGAAAGTGCTAATGTCAGAGTTGATGAATTTGCTGATAAAAATGATGAAGAAAGCAATAAGGAGCTAGAAGACTATGGTAGATTTGTTTATGTTGAACATACAGAGTACCTACCGAAGCCATAGGCTAAGTTGACTGAGCATCAGGAAAATAACACCAAGGAACAACAAAGAGAAATTGAGGAACAAAAAAGGGAAACCGAGGAATAGATAGAAGCTACCAAGCAAGGAAATGAACCTGAACAAAGTGAAGAAAAAAGAAGAGATCAAGTGCTAGCAATATTTTTCAGAAGGCATCATCCTAAGAACCAAATCATTGGAGACAAGCAAGCTGGGATACTGACAGGAAGTAAGTTAAGAAAAAATGTGTGCTTAGTTTGTGATTTTGAACCGAAGAATGTTAAGGTTGCATTCGAGAATGATGAATAGATAAATGCTATGAATGAAGAGATAGAACAAATTGAGAAAAAAAAGACATGAACTTTAGTACCTAGACTGAAAGATAAAAATGTTATTGATACTAAATGGATTTTCATAAATAAGTTGAATGAGAATGGAGAGGTCACAAGAAACAAAGCTAGACTTGTTTGTAAGGGATATGCACAAGAAGAAGGTATTAATTATGGTGAAACTTTTGCACCTATTGCTAGACTAGAAGGAGTCCGCATTTTACTTGCATATGCTGCACATAAGAAGTTTAAAGTCTATCAAATGGATGTTAAGTCTTCTTTTCTGAATGGAATACTAGAAGAGGAGGTCTACATAGAACAACTAGAAGGGTTTGTTGATCTGAATCAGAAAGACATGGTATGTAGACTACAAAAAGCTTTATATGGTTTAAAGCAAGCACCAAGAGCTTGGTATGAAAGGTTGCATACTTATCTTTTAACTATTGGTTTTGTAAGAACTAGTGAAAACAACAATTTATACATGAAAGGAGGATCTGATGATACTATCTTGATTAATGAAATATTTGTGGATGATATAATCTTTGGAGGACAAGATCATATTTGTAAATCATTTGGTGATGAGATGAGAAAATAATTTGAAATGTCTATGTTTGGAGAGATTAAGTTCTTTCTAGGCTTGTAGGTTATTCAACAAAATAATAGAATTTTCATCACACAATCAAAGTACATAAAGGAAGTATTGTGAACATTTGGCATGGAAGATGCTAAACCAGTTGGAACATCGATGGTCACAAGCTACAAATTAACAAAAGATGATGAATCTAAAGAGGTAAACCATACATTGTACCGATCTATGATTGGTAAATTGATGTATGTAGTACATAGTAGGCCAGATATTGCACATGAAGTGGGGATTGTTGCTAGATTTTTTGCCATTCCAAAGGATTCACATATGGTTGCAGTAAAAAGAATCTTGAGATACCTGAAGAAAATAGAGGAATATGGTTTATGGTATCCTAAGGAAGGAAAATTTGAACTAAGAGTCTACACCGACGTAGAGTGGGCTGGAAATATAGATGATATAAAGAGCACAACTAGAGGAGCATTTTTCTTTGGTGAAAGACTTGTTACTTGGACAAGTAAGAAACAACCTTGTATTTCTTAGTCTACTACCAAAGCATAGTATGTTTCTATTGCTACAAACTGTTCAAACATTGCTTATATCAAACAAGTGTTGGAAGGGATGAATGAGGTAATCACTAAGCCGATGATTATATATTGTGACAACACTAGTGAAATAAATATTTCTAGGAATCCTGTAATGCATTTGAAGACAAAGCATATTTCTATTAAGTATCACTACTTAAGAGAACAAGTATAGGAGAAGAAAGTCAAACTAGAATATGTTACATCAAAGGACAAACTTGTTGATATTTTTACTAAGCCTCTACCGAAGGAAACTTTTGAATACTTGAGGACTAGACTTGGGGTCCGTCCCCTGTCTACTAGTCACTAATGTGATTTGGAGGTTGCATCAGCCTATTCTTATCAGAAGATCATTCATGTTGATGCAACATAGCTCACACTTTGGATAATGTCTAAGGTTGTGAAAGATTTGAGGAACTAGAACATAGATTTGCATAATAGTATACAGAGATACATTGTCTGCACTGAACAACAGAGTTATTTGGCTATTGTAGAGCTGTATGTTTTATGTTTTTCTTTGGCATTGTTGTCAAAGGGAGAGATAAATAGAAATATTAATGGAATATCTATCTAAGAGAGAGATAATCTGAGAAATTCAGGGAGAGTTTTGAAGATTTGTTGCTGAGAATAGAAGGAATTTGAGAGCTGAAAAGATCAAATGTGCAGATGAGATTCCGCACTTGTAATGTTGTCATGTAACGTAGTGATTAAACATATTAAATATCAAGCTAGGGAGAGCTTACCAAGCTACAAAATTTACTTACATAGTTGTAGAATACGTGTTTGGTATGTGCATGGCATATTTCATATTGCTTGTGTTGCCATCAATGCCAAAGGGAGAGATTGATGAACTAAAATTGATTGAATACCTGAATCACTTGAAGATCAGTGATTAGAGATTACCGAGTACTGAAATGATATGTAAGATAATTAAATCAGTCATTATGTTGTCATTGATGTCAACTAGTTTTGACAGTACTTATCATGTTAGTTGCAAACATCTAAACATTTGTAAAGAGGAGAGAAAAGATGAAGAACTATGATATATACATGGATAAAGATGGATATGACAGATGAGGATAAGGAATACTTTGGGTAACTTATTGATGAGTCTACGACCTTATATTTTTGACTTGATTATGTTGCATTAATCTATTATGAAGGAGGAAGCAAAATGTACAAGGAAATGTGGTGGGTAAATGAAGCACTTTAGTATACACTAAGCCAGTGTAGTGTATACCGAGCGATAGTATTAACTGAGCTTGTGTTCACTGACACATTTCTTTGTTAACTGAGTATGGATGAAAGTATTAAATTCTTAAGTTTAGCTGACAAAAAATTGATGAGCTGGAAATTGTTATGATTTCGAGATTAAGGATAAAGTTTGTTATGAGATCCATGACTGACAAAATTTGGAGAAGATCTGAAGGATGGAATTGAAACTTTTTATTGACACATCTGCCGAGGAAGGTTTAGGAGGAAAAATCAATAAAGGAGAATAAGTGGAAAAATTGATGGTTGATATGAAAATGGTTTATCTGTCTATATAAGAGATATGAGTTTCTTTATTGAAACTATGTTGAAAGAAAGAAGACTGTAGATATTTTGTGTGAATACAGTTTCATGCATGCCTGATCAGACTGGTTGAAGGAGAACCAAACTACAGAACAATACCGAGCGTCAAAGAGCTATTACCGAGTAAGAAGTGAATTGATATATTGATCAGAGGATTTTTATGGGCTTAGAATAGATCTAAACATCTACAAATTGAGTTGTATTGTAATTAGATCAACTACTATTTTAGTTTAACCATTGATATAGAAAAATCTCTTAACCGAGTGGACTTAACCGTCTTATGTTATGCCCCTATGTTATTCAATGAATGTACATTGTTATCCTATCAACCCCATAGTGAATGTTGGTTAAACGATAACTGTTAGTCTTAAATCCTCTAACAAGGTCACACCTAATAGTGTGTTTGTAATCTTTAATAGGGTTGGCTCTTCACCGATCTCACTTAAGAAGAGTGAAAATTATTTTGGGTTACCGGTCCTAGGTGGTTTTTCCCTTAATAGGGTTTCCATGTTAAATCACCATGTTATGTGTTTATGTGATGATTGTTTTATTGTCATACTTTACATACTGCATATTTGATTTGGTCGGTAATTACAGTGAGTTAGTTAACTGCTAATCAGTAAAAGGCACATACAGTTTAATAGTTTATGTTACTGAGTTGCAGAATTTGTTGAAATTGTTTAAAGTGTTACATCTTTGTATTTGGGACTATAGGATAACTGATCCAACTGATTCACCCCCTCTTAGTTATTCTAACATATGTAGGGTCTTTTCTTTGGAAAAGATATGGTGAGAATGTATGTGATGAAAAGAGGATTGTCAAAGCTACGAGCTTGTGTCTACTGGATGTAGAGTAGAGAATTACTGGTGTACTTCATTGGAACTGATCAATTAAAGATAGTTGCTATTAGACAGTTCTAAATATTGTGTATTTTTTCATATACACTTGTGTTGCGAATAGTGACTTCTAAAGGTGGATTTAACCTTCTTTGGGTAGTGAGCCCACCCTTATTTCTTGACTCCGAACAGGGTCTGTCCTCTAACAAGGACTATGTACTATAATGTTTCAATACACTCCTAACATGGCTAGATCTTCTAACAAGGATACTATACTCTCAGTACATCATTTGTGGGTGCTAATTCCCATTGGGGTTTTTACCTTTAATAGGGTTTCCCCGACATCAAAATATTGTGTTATTGTGTTAACATTCATTGTGCTCATTGGATTTGATATAGCTGCTATTCAAAGTTTAAAGTTTAATATTATGTCATACAAGTGATTCACCCCCCCACTCAGTTGTATTGTGGACTGTTATTCCTAACACCATTTTCCTTAAGTTAGGATAGTTTTCAAAGTTGCAACTATAGGAAAATTAAGTCTCCAACTTGAAATGTTATTTTAGATATATGACGACTAGCATACCTTTTTTTTTTTTTTTTTTTTTCTGATTTTGGGTGTGTTGCAAGTTTTCTCTAAGTGTTCTTAAAATATCCACACTTTGTTACACAAGTCTCTTGATCTAGGGACTCTTCTATTTGTAAGAATAAAATACATAAATGATCTTGCCTCAACCATATAGTACCTTGAAGTAAGTCATTCATATTGTCACTTGATGGGTAGAATTATAGAAAAATTATCTGAGATGTAACCTTTACCTTGATATTTGTTTCCCTGTGACATAATTCCAAAAATGCCCTTAAATCTACTTATTTAAAATTCTAGTTTGACCATTTGTTTGTGGGTGGTAGCTAGTGCTTGGGTAAGTTATATTCTAGTCATTTTAAAGACTTCCCACCAAAATAATTTGATGAATTTATTATCCTTGTCACTTATGGTATTTTTGGGTAGTCCATGTAGTTTTAATCTTTCTTTGAAGAAGTGACCAGCTACTTATGGTGCTCCATATGTAGAAGATATGGCATGAAAATGATCATATGTAGTCTATCTAGTGCCACAAATATATAATTTTTTATTTGCACTTTTTGAAACCTTATTATGAAGTCCATTGAAATACTCTTCGATTTCTTATTTGACATTGATCATGATTATAAAAAACTAACTACAATTTTGTTCTCTATCTCTTTTCTTTAACAAACCATACACTCCTTGATATTCTTCATAGGCAACACCCTCAAAGCCACATTTTGTATATAATTTTTCATCTTAAAACCTAGCCATTTATCATTAGGTCACAAATCTAACATTGGATATTTTGTGATCTTTTCTTTCCTTATATGGGCATGATATTACAGTGTCTACTGTGATGTATTTAGAGAATCTGGTAACTATTAAGTTTCCTCTAGATCTCTATTGGTGATACTTGTGCAAGAAGATTTATTTTCAAATATATTATAATCTATTGTTGATTTTTGAGTAATATATATGCCAAATTTTGGATTGCGGGATTTTTCTCCCAAAAGTGGTTTCCCCACATAAATTAGTGTTTTGTGGTATTCATGTTTGTGATTAAAATCAACATCCTAACAAGGGCGCTGAACCTTACACAATCGCAACCCAAAGGCGTCATAGAGAACACCAACACATAAATAGTGGTGCTAGCTTTTAAGAGTAGATGCCTTCAATGAGTTACTAATAACACACTAATAGTAAGAGTGTTGGTAAAAATAAAGTAAAAAATATAAACAACACACTAGCATAAAGGCTAGTATGCCTCCTAAAGAGTACGAGGGAAACTCACTCACCACTTGTGGAGAAGAATGTGAGTTGAAGAACTATTTTTCTTATGCTTTCAGACAACTTTCCAAAAGATGTTGTCCTTGGGATCCAAACCACAAGGGGGGACAACTAATGAAACTCCATTTGGACAATTGTCAACACAAGGGCCAAAGTGCTAAGAAAGATGTACATCGTTGGCTAGAGATTGGAGAAGAGTAGCAACAATAGAAAAATAAGGGTCCTAATTGACAAAGGGGGCCACACTACTAGGAGTAGGAGTGGTATTCTCATGGTTTACAGTAGGAGCATCACCAAGATTTAAAATAAGAACTTCATCTCATCATCAACCTGCAACTCTTTGTTAGAGGAAGAATCAAAAGGTGGTATATTCAAGTGTTCTTTTCCAACAACTTTCCATCAGGTGGCCACACCTTTATGTCACAAGAGAGAGCGATCAATTGCCAAGTGACTAGTAGAGAACCACCAATGACATTAAAATAGGATGCCCTCATAATCCACTGCTTGAGTCCATGGCCTATCCCCCACCATGAGATCCACATTTGAGGTGTGGAGACATAAATGCCCATAAAAAATGTGCAAAGGTAGTGAGACACATAGACGTCATAGTCTCATACCCCTTTATGAAATTTTTAATTGATGCAGGAGAATCTCGGGTCCTTGGAAATCCTGTGTCACCAAAAAGATGTTTGTAGTTTTTTGTGTTTCTTGGTTCCTTCTTTGACCAAGTTGGTTTGGTGTTGCTCAGTTTCCTTTGTTTGCCAGTGTTGGTAGGTTATCTCTTTGGCACTCGGTGAATTTCCCTGGCGCTCGGTGATGCTTGTCTGGTGTTCAGTTTCCTTTCTTACCGAGTTATTTATTTTTGGTTTTCTGTTGAGGCTGATTTGTGCATTAAATTTGGGTCACATATTTAATGTTGATATCTATCATTGGGAAGCATGTGGACCTAGATCTGGTTGTTCCTTCTGTTGATGGTGGATCTGAAGGCCAACTTGTTCGGTAGCCTCTTGTATAAATGTAGTTGTTTGGTTAGAGTTTAGGGAGGAAGTTAGGAGAAAATTAGAGATTGTTGGTAGATCCTCACATGTTTGAGGACTTCTATACTTGATTGTAATATCTGGCTTGAACCAGGAAGGCCTTACAGCCTGACATGTATGAATCAAATTGAAGATAATATATGAAAGATCCATGCATTCTCTCTCTCACTTATTGTGTTGTTGCTTCTACGTGTGATCTCTACAAGGTGGACCTAGCTAGGGCATGCCTTTGGCCCCTCTCCCTATCCTCCCTTGTGTTAGGTGGTATCAGAGCGAGGTGAGATATGGATCTAGGTTTGTGAATTTAGGTTTGAAGGTTCCTTCTTGTGAAGCCCTAGTTGAATTGTTGTAGGGTAGAAGATTGTCATCTGGCCTACAATTATAGAGGGTTTTCAAGATGGTTTGTGGGAGGCGAGATGTAGATCTAGGATTGGCAGACATGTTGAGACAACTTGCTGCTAGATTAGAAGCTGTTGAAATAGCCCAAAGAAGAGGAAGACATCTTGAAGATGTTAGTGATGATGAAATTGAGGTAGAACAAGGTGATGTAGAACCTGCACTTGTGATGGATCAAGGTGAGGAAAGATTCTTGAAGGCTTTGACAAGTTTGAAGTCTACACCACACTTTAATCATCTAGAGTATAGTGGAAAATTGGATTCTGATGAATTGGTGGATTGGATCACTGAGATGGAAAAGTATTTTGAATATGAAAATGTACCTAAGGAAAAGAAGGTGAAAATTGCAAGCACAAAGTTGAAGAGTCATGCATCCTTATGGTGGGAACATCTGTAGCTGGACAAAAAGAGGAAAGGAAAAGACAAAATCAAGGTATGGAATAAAATGGTGAATAAATTGAATGGGAAGTTCTTACCTTGTGATTATCAGATTAACCTAGTTTTGAGGTAGAAAGATAGCTTAGTAAAAGAATATACTAAGGAATTCTATAGACTATATATCAGATCTAGACATGATGAACATGATGTGGAAATAATTGCTAGATACCTAAATGGTTTGAGAGTTTCCATCAAAGAAGAAATTAGTTTGGTCAAATTGGAGATAATTGAAGAGGCTTATCAATTTGCATTGAAAGTTGAGGAGAAATTGAATAAGAGACATGAGAAAAGTCAAAGAGGTAGAGGTGGTTGCTTCCATAGAGGAAGAGGTAGATCTTATGGTAAAAAAAGTAGATATGAACCTGAAAAGACAACTCTGGATAAAGGAAAGACTGAGTGGAAAGGTGAAAGTTCATCTAGAGGCAAAGGCAGTAACTACCGAGGTGGTTATAACAAAGGTAGTTTCTAAGGAACTTGTTACAATTGTGGAGAGGAAGGACATATATCATTTGAATGTACACATGCAAGTAAGAAGGCTGGTAGTAGTAGAAATGCTTTGGTGCAAGAAGAGTCACCGAATGAACCTGAGAAGGAAAATAGCTTGATGGTAAGGAGAGCACTTTGGAGTGAAAGTAATAAGGAAGATCCAGTAAGGAAAAGTTTGTTCAAGATCAGACATAGATTTTTTGATGAAGTTTGGAAGGTAATTATTAACAGTGGTAGCTCAGAGAATCTGGCATCTAAGGAAATGGTCATAAAGTTGTAGTGGAAAAGGTTGGAACATCCGAAGCCCTATCTGATTTCATGGATCAAAGATGAGCATACACTCTTGGTAAGTAAACAATGTTATGTGAATTTGAAAATTGGAAAGTACTATGATAAGGTGTTATGTGATATCATGCCTATGGATTATTGTCATATTTTATTGGGTAGACCTTGGCAATATGATAGACATGCTATATATGATGGGAGATTGCATAAATATACTATTTGGGTTGATGGGAGAAGACAAATCTTGTTATCTTTGATTGAAGAACCTGTTAGTAATGTTTGCACATTTGTGAAAGTTTTCTTAGTGGAAGGAAGAAAGTTTGTTAAGGATTTGAAGAAGAATGATGTATGTTTTGCTTTGATTCCTAAAAACCAATTAAGAAAATAGAGGATAGTATCCCTAAGGAGATTGATAAGTTACTCACTGAGTACAGTGAAATCATTTTTGATAATGTACCTGATGGTTTTCCACCAAAGAGAAGCATTGATCATTGTATGGATCTTATCCCTGGAGCTAGTTTACTGAATAAGGCACCACATCGGTTGACACCTACCAAGAATTAAGAATTGAATTGACAGATTCAAGAATTGTTGCAGAAAGGTTTGATCAGAGAAAGTTTGAGTCCTTGTGTAGCACCTTCTATATTGGCACCAAAGAATAATGGAGAATGGCGAATGTGTACTGATTCCAGAGAAATCAATAAGATAAAAGTGAAATATTGGTTTCCTATACTGAGACTGGATGACATAATGGACAGTTTGACTGGAGAAAAGTATTTTACCAAAATTGATTTTAAAAGTGGATATCATTAGATTAGAATAAGATAAGGTGATCACTGGAAGACTACTTTCAAGACAAAAGAAGGTTTGTATGAGTGGTTCGTTATGCCTTTTGGTTTAACTAATGCACTGAGTACTTTTATGAGATTGATGAATGAAGTTTTGAAGAAATTCTTGGGTAAGTTTGTGATTGTATATCTTGATGATATTCTGATATTCAGCAAGACCAAAGAAGAAAATTTGTTGCATGTTAGACAAGTTTTACAGAGGTTGAAAGAAGAAAAGTTAATGATAAATCTGAAAAAGTGTTCATTCATGAAAGAGGAGACTGTGTATTTGGGATTTGTGATTTCAGCTAATGGTTTGAAAATGGATCTTGAGAAGGTTGAACCTATTTTGAATTGGCCTACATCTGAGAATGCTAGTGAGGTAAGATCATTTCATGGTTTGGCAAGTTTTTATCGAAAGTTCATTAGGAATTTTAGTTCAATATGTAATGCTATGACTAAGACTATGAGAGGAGATAAAAGAGAATTCAAGTGGTCACATGGATCTGATAAAAGTTTTGAGACTTTGAAGAAGAAGGTTGTTGAATTGCCTGATTTCAATAAGGTATTTCAAGTGGAATGTGATGCAAGTGGAAGTGCAATTGGAGTTGTATTGAGTCAAGAAGGTAAACCTATTGCTTTCTTTAGTAAAAATTTGAATGATGCAAAAAGAAATATTCTGTGTATGATCAAGAATTCTATGCTATTGTACAAGCACTGAAGAAATGGAGACATTATTTGATACTGAGTGAATTTGTGTTGTATACTGATCATAAGGCTTTACAGTATTTGGGTAGTTAGAATAAGTTGAATCAGAGACATGAAATGGGTTGAGTATTTGCAGAGTTATACATTTGTGATAAAGCATAAGAGTGGAGTCACTAACCAAGTTGCTGATGCATTGAGTAGAAGGAGATCTTTGATGACTGAGATGAAAATTGAAGTTCTTGGCTTTGATGACATGAGAGATTCTTATGAATTTGATCTTGATTTTTCTGAGCCATGGAGAAAGTGTAGAGCACCTATTCAAGATCAAACGAGTACTAAATGGGACAAATATTTTATGCAAGGAGGTATGTTGTTTAAGGGTATTTAGTTGTGTATACCGAGAGGAGAAATGAGAACTAATTTGATAAAGGAGAAACATAGTAGTGATTTGGCTGGACATTTTGGAGTTGATAAGAAATTGAATTTTCTTAAGGAGAAATACTTTTGGCCATAGTTGTATAAAGATGTTCAGAAATTTGTGAAAAGTTGTGGAATTTGTCAAGTTACAAAAGGAGTAAGTCAGAATACTGGATTGTATATACTGATTTTTGTTCTTGAGAAACCTTGGATTGACATAAGTATGGATTTTTTTGTTGGCTTACCGAAGACAGTAAGAGGTAATGATTCTATATTTGTTGTTGTGGATAGATTTTCTAAAATGGCATATTTTCTACCTTGTAGAAAGACATCAGATGCAATACATATAGCACCTCTTTTCTTTAAGGAAATTGTTAGATTGCATGGATTACTGAGGAGTATTATCTCTGACCGGGATAGTAAATTTTTTGGATACTTTTGGAAGACTCTTTGGAGAAGTTTTGGCACCGAGTTGAAATATAGTTTTACATTTCACCCACAAACCGATGGACAGATAGAAGTGGTGAATAGAAGTTTGGGAAATCTTTTGAGATTCTTAGTTGGAGACACACTGAGTAATTGAGACTCTATGTTGGCACAAGTAGAGTTTGCATACAATAATTCAGTGAATAGGAGTACTGGAAAAACACCTTTTGAGATTGTAAATGGCATACAACTGAGAGGTATATCTGATTTGAGGGATATTGCTGATGAAAGAAAGAGGAGTGCTGAAGGAGTGAAGTTTGATGAATACATGAAGACATTGCATGAAGATGTGAAATATAAGCTGGAGAAAAGTAATCAGAAATGCAAAGACAAAGATGATAGATCAAGAAGACATAAGACTTTTGCAGTCGATGATGAAGTAATGGTTCATTTGAAGAAAGGCCAATTTCCTATTGGAGCATATGGGAAGCTGAAAATGAAGAAGTTTGGCCCTTGCAAGATTCTGAAGAAATTTGACAGTGGAAATGCATATGAGATTGAGTTACCTAATGACATGGATATATCACCTATTTTCAACATTGGTGATTTGTATGAGTATCACGAGTCAGATGAAGAAATGATATTATCAATGGATTATCCTAAGATGCAGGTAGAAGAAGTTGAACACATTTTGGAACAAAGAATTGGTAGAAGTACAAGAGGAAAACAATATATGGAATATCTTGTAAAGTGGAAGAATATACCAATTGAAGATAGTGCATGGATTTTAAAATTAGAGTTGGATGCAGGTTGGATCGTACCTGCTAAATGATTCAGAGAATCATTTCAAATAACCCCAGGTGTCTGCTGCAGGATCATCTCGGGTCCTTGGCAATCCTATGTCACCAAAAAGATGTTTGTAGTTTTCTGTGTTGCTCAGTTCCTTCTTTGACTAAGTTGGTTCAATGTTTCTCAGTTTCCTTTGTTCACTGATGTTGGTCAGTTATCTCTTTGGTGCTCGGTGAATTTCCCTGGCACTTGGTTTCCTTGCTTACCGAGTTGTTTATTTTTGGTTTTCTGTTGAAGCTGACTTATGCATTTAATTTGGGTCATGGATTTAATGTTGGTATCTATCATTGGGAAGCATGTGGACCTAGATCTAGTTTTTCCTTCTGTTGATGGTGGATTGAAGGCTGACTTGTTCAGTAGCCTCTTGTATAAATGTAGTTGTTTGGTTAGAGTTTAGGGAGGAAGTTAGGAGAAAGTTTTTGGATAGAAGATAAAAGATAGAAAATTAGAGATTGTTGGTAGATCTTCGCATGTTTGAGAACTTCTGTACTTGATTGTAATATTTGGCTAAAACTGAGAAGACCTTATAGCCCGACATGTATGAATCAATTTGAAGATAATATATGAAAGCTCCTTGCATTCTCTCTCTCACTTGTTGTGTTGTTTCTTATGTGTGTGATCTCTACAAGGTGGACCCAGTTAGGGTGTGCCTTTGGCCCCTCTCCTTGTCCTCCCTTGCATCATTAATAGAGTTTCTAGTGGCCTCAAAACAAGAGTTCTCCCAAAAGTGAAGTGGGATATTGGGGATGAAAACCCACACTAGATGCACACTAAGAGGATTAAAGGAAAATGTCTAGGGTTTAGATGATAGGGAATGATTCCCCCAAATCTATAGCTTTCTTAGCACCAAATCTCATTTTTACATGAAGTAAAAATAGCAACAAAAACTTCCTTTATGTAGGGGAAAATATCAATATTACCAAGGACCAAGGGTATCCATGAATTCATCACCCAATGATGAAGATTTGGAAGAGAAGATAAGAAATCAGTGAATTTGCAAATGATCCCACAACGTTGGTAGAAATCCACATTTCCACCACATCTGGACCACACACCACCATAAGGGATTTCTTGGCACAAGGACTAGGTCAATATTTCTCTTTTGAAGGTACAAATTTGGTAACATGAGTAAAATTATGTCCACCAATAACAACAATCCCATAACTAGGTCTTTGAGAGGGGTTCCTAGGAGGCACTATTCTAATAAAAACCCTCCCCCAAGGACTTCTCGGAACACTCTATGCTAAAAGTGGGGTGCACAACACCCAACCCAAAAATCCTCTAGGCATGAAGAATTTAACTATAAATCTACAAACTAGGGGTGACAACAGAGATCCCAACCTCCATCGCAGCCCCATAGATGATTGTCAGCACATCAAACTCTACCACAGGAAGGAGGAGAGACATAGTAGTGTTTGGGACAATAGTCATAATAGGAGTTGTTGGTGTAGGAGAAGAGGAAGTTGTTGGAGCCTCACACACACTTAATTTTTAAAATTTAACATTATAGATTGTTTTTCATGTTATTTATGTTTATTTTTATTAATTTTTTGTAACTATTGTTGAGACTTGGAATTTTTTTGCATAACCATCATCTCAAGGTTAGTGTAGGAAGTTATCTGGCTTCCTTATCTTCCTTATAGTCCTTGTGTCTTGGGGACATCCCCATCCATGAAACACAAAGAAAGGAGAGATGCATCCCTATGTTTTCATGTATTTTATAAAGTTTGTGACTTTGTAGGGGCATTAAAATCCACCCTTCCTAAGATTGCTTGTCTTGAAGAAATTTTAAATTGGAATGATAAATTTTTGCTCCATCTTAAGTGGAATCTTCCATAGGAAGATTCTTCTATTTAACCAAAAATTTTAGAATAAACTTATTTCTTAACTTATTCTCTCATGTCAATGATGGCCTTGGGTCCCAAAATTATTTTTCCCTCATCATAAAGAAGGTGTAACTTGAGACATGGTGCAATATGTTGACCTAACACCTTCTTGAAGTGAGATACATGAAAGACATTATGAATTTGATTGTTTGCTAGTAATTCCAATTCATAAGAAACTTCTTTGATCCTTCTTATAATCTTATAAGGTACATATAATCATGGCTTTAGTTTCTCTACACCACTTTGATTAAGGTAGGATAGTGTACAAAGTTGCAACTATAGGAAAACTAGGTCTCCAACTTGAAATTTTATTTTAGATCTATGTCGGTTAGCATACATTTTTATGATTTTGGGCATGTTCTAAGTTTTCTTTGAGCATGTTTAAAATATCCATGCTTTTTTACACAAGTCCCTTGATCTAGGGGCTCTTCTATTTGTAAGAATCAAATACCTAAATGATATTGCCTCAACCATATAGTTCTTAATATGATTTAGAACAACAGAGAGGGGGGGTGAATCAGTTATTCTCAGGTCCTGATGTATAAAATAACTTCAAAAACTTTTCCTTAAATTCGATCAAGCAACCAAAACAAACTCAATCATCATTGATTCAATAATAGAAACATATAACTCAGCAGTCCACTACCCAGCTGTATCTAACTTTGTAAAACACAAAAATGTTCAAATCAAAACATTCACACAAGTATGACACCAGGATTTATAGTGGAAAACCAATATGGGAAAAACCACTTTGTAACATGCTAATATTATTTTCACTCTTCTAAAGTGAGCTCGATTAAAAGCCAACCCTATCAAAGGTTACAATACACACTATCAAGTGTGACCCAGTTAAAGGATTTCAATCACCCTGTTAGAAGTGAGCTTGGTCAAAGGACTTACATACACTCCATTAGAATGCAACCTTATTCAAAGGATTTAACATATGACTGTTAGGTCAACCTCTGTTAAAAGAATTTTGACTGTTACAATGGTTAGAAAGTAGCAGTAGTATTGATCTGAAAACATACAACTCACTTTGCAAATATCAAATCCAATTCCGTACACAAATGTTGGTTTACTGACTTTGAAACTTTTCCATCTCCACTTCTGATCTTCTCAGAACTTTCCTTCAAGCAATCACTACATTTTTCTTTTAGGCTTTTCACTTATACAGTCAATAAAACTTTATTGTTCTTCCAGCATCTCCTTCACCCATGCATTTTCATACCTAATGCTTTGGTTCCCTTAATACTTTCCTTTGTTAGGTTAACTTATCTTTTACCGCTTAATCTCCTTTGTAGATCTTAGGGTTAGGTCAAATACATTGAATCTACCCACTTCATGTTCTTCATCTCCTCTTCTAGAATCATCTCAAATCTCATAAAGATTTACAATAAAATGTTTTACAAAGCATTAAATGCTTCCATACAATCAATAAATAAGTCAACACATTTTACATAATCCAAGAATTCAACAATGTCAGTTCCAAATCTGAATTCTCTTCAAATATAAAATTGCTGATGCTCAGTCAATACTGTGATCATCCACTCGGTCTCCATGTAAAATGCTCGGTCACTACTAAAACTATTTGCTCGACAAATACTGTCTTCCTCGACAATTTACTGATACTCGGTCAACACTAGATTTTTGCTCGGCATCCACTAATGCGGTTGACTCTGTCATAACTCAGCTTAAACATGATTTCTTCATTTTTTCTCAGTTTAACCTACCAGTTTAGTCTTCAATCTTACTAAGATAAATAATACATTGTCTCATCATTGTGCAACATAATCAAGTACACTTTGTAGTATCAAGATAACTCAACCTTTCCCTAGGTGCTATTGTTACCAACCTTTCTTTCCCTTCTCATCATAGATATAGTACTTTCCTAAGTAGCAACAGTCTTACCAGTTAAGGTTTGACATTAATGACAATACAAAAATTGTTTCAATTGTAGTTTCCAACAATCTCCCTCTTTGGCATTGATGGCAACACCATATGATATCACTTGAATAACACATGGATTACCAACCAATCCAAAAAAAACCTTATCTGTCCATCAAAGAAAATTTATAATATCCTTAGCTTCATTCTGATTCAGAATCAGTAAATCTCACTTATGTGACTGTCATAAGTATTCAGATCTCCCTCTATCCTGATCCTTCATTTTAGTTCATCTCCTCAGTTCATCTCTCTTACCTTTAGTTCATCAATTCATCTCTCTCTTTCTTTTAGGTTGATGTGTTATAGTATCATTTTAGTTCAATCTCCCTCTTTGACAAAAATGCCAAAGAAACAACTCAAACATACATCCAATAGATGTAGATATATCTGTTCAACATAGTGTTTTCCCTTTGTCATCTTACTTATGACTAATTTGTTATCTTCATTTCTTCTTCACAGCTCTAGGACAGTCCTAAAGTGTGACAATCTTCTGCATCAATGTGTCAAATGTTCTATTGTAGCATGTTTGATGCAGTGCTCCTAGCTTGGCTAGGCAGCCTCAGTTAGGGGAAGGACCCCTAATTGACTTCTCAAATACTCATGAGCTTCTTTAGGTAAAGCTTTAGTGAATATGTCTGCCAATTGTTCTTTTGTATTCACATATTCCATTCGGATTTTCTTGTCTTGTACCAATTCTCTCAAATAGTGATACTTGATTGCTATGTGCTTGGTCTTAGTGTGCATTATTGGATTCTTAGAAATATTGATAGCACTTGTGTTGTCACAGAAAATAACAACAGGTGCAGTGATTTCTTCTTTCATGCTTATCAACAACTATTTTATGCATATCAAATTTGAACAGTTTACTGCAGCAACAACATACTCGGCTTCAGTAGTAGATTGGGAAATGCAATATTGTTTCTTGCTTGTCCAGGAGACTAATCTCTATCCAAGAAAGAAAGCTCCTCCACCAGTGCTCTTTCTGTCATCTACATTTCCTGCCCAATCAGCATCAATATATACTCTAAGTTCAAATTTGTCACTCTTCTTGTAGTATAACCCATAGTCAGTAGTTCCTTTCAAGTATCTCATGATTCTTTTCACTGCCATCATGTGTGTTTCCTTAGGATTGGTAGAGAATCTTGCCACAATCCTAACAGCTAATGCAATATCAGGTCTATTATGTACAACATACTACAATTTTCTAATCATGGATCTGTATAAAGTCTGGTTAACTTCTGCAGCATCATCATTCTTAGATAACTTTTGTCCAGTAACCATAGGAGTTCCTACTGGTCTAGCATCTTCCATTCCAAAAATTTTCAGTATTTCATTAACATACTTAGACTGTGTAATGAAAATACCTTTCTTCATCTGATATACTTGTAAACCAACAAAGAATTTGATCTCACCAAACATACTCATCTCAAATTCAGTTTGCATTTCTTTTGAAAAAATTTTACACAATGCATCTTGTCCACAAAAAATAATGTCATCAACAAAAATTTTGGCCAACAAAATACCTCTACCTTCTTCATCTTTCATATACAGATTGCTTGTGTCATTTGTCCTGGAAAATCCAATCTGTATCAGATAATTATGCAACCGCTCATACCATGATTTGGGAGCTTGTTTCAATCCATATAAAGCTTTGTTTAGTTTGCATACCATATGTCTTTTGTTTGGATCAATAAAACCTTCTGGCTGTTCTATGTAAACTTCTTCTTCCAATATACCATTTAAAAATGTAGACTTGACATCCATTTGATATACCTTGAAATTTTTATAAGCAGCATATGCAAGTTCTTACTCCTTCCAATCTAGCTACAGGGGAAAATCTCTCCCCATAATCTATTCCTTCTTCTTGTGCATAGCCTGTACATACTAGTCTAGCTTTGTTCCTAGTGATTTCACCTTTTTTATTCAACTTGTTTCGAAATACCCACTTTGTTCCTATAAAATTCTTATCTGCAGGTCTTGGCACCAGAGTCCAGGTTTCATTTTTCTCAATCTGGTCAATTTCTTTATTCATTACTTGTATCCAGTCTTCATTTTCTAATGTGTCTTTAGTTGTCTTAGGTTCAAATTCACATAGTAAGCATGTTGGATCTTTTCTCTTGCTTCTGGTCTAAATTTCAGTGTCTCTATCTCCAATTATTTGTTCAGGCTTGTGATATCTTCTTACATATTTTTCCAAAATAGGTTCAACATTTTTCTCTTCTATTTCATTAGGTTCCCCAACAAGATTGTCAGATTCAGCTTCTGAATGCTCGACAACCTCTTCCTGATCCTCGACAACATTATCTTGTAGCTTGGCATGTTCTTGTTCTCTCTCGGTACTATTTTCCTAACGCTCAGCATCATCTATCTGTCGCTCGACATTGCTTGCCCGAGACTCGGCATCAAGTGCAGGTCTATTACCTGCCTCTTCTATTTCCTTAATGTACACAAAAGATCTATAATCTTCTGGTTCTCTTTTTCTATCAGCCTCATTTCTTTCTGCATAATCATCAATTTTTACATTCACACTTTCCACAATTTTTTTAGTGTTAGAGTTCAAACACTTATAAGCTTTACTTTTTGTGGAGTAGCCTAGGAATATTCCTTCATCACTCTTAGCATCAAACTTTCCATTCCTATTGTCTTTCAATATGTAACACTTGCTTCCAAAGATTCTAAAGTATTTAACACTTAGTGCATGCCCATACCATAATTCATAGGGTGTCAGATTTGTACCTTTCTTGATATGTACCCAGTTAAGAGTGTAAACAACTGTACTTATGGCTTCTTTCTAGTATTTCCGTGCCACATTCTTTTCAATCAATAATGTCCTTGCACAGTCCAAAATAGATCTGTTTCTTCTTTCTACTATACCATTCCGTGGAGGTGTCCTAGGTGCAGACATCTGTCTTTTGATTCCTCTATCATTGCGAAATAGATTAAATTCATTTGATGTAAATTCTCCACCATGGTTAGATCTAAGACATTTTAGGTTCCTACCTATCTCCTTCTCAACTTTTTCCAAATACCACTTAAAAAATTGAAAAGCATCAGATTTTTCTTTTAGAAACATTACATGCATCATCCTGGTATGATCATCAACAAACAAGATAAAATATCTAGCACCATAGTAACTTTGTGTACCCATAGGTCCATAAAGGTCAGTATAAACCAAATCTAAAATGTGTTTAGAAGTAAAGGATTTGCTCTTGAAACTTGACTTAGTCATTTTTCCTAACTGGCATTCTTTGCACATCACATTCTCAGGTTTCTTCAATCTAGGTAGGCCTCTTACTTTCTTCTTCTTACTTATCTCTACCGGATTGTCAAAGTTAACATGACATATCCTCTTATGCCATAACTAGATGTCATCAAGTTGTGCAAACATATATATTTCTTCAGATAGGTCAAGATAGAACAAATTACCTCTAGTCTGCTCGCCACTTCTAATCAGTTCACTAGTAGCATCAAATATCTTAGCTTTCTTGTGATGAAATTCCACTTGGTAACCAGTTCTGTTGAACTGAGAAACACTTAACAAATTATAATTCAATCCTTCAACCCAATAAGCATTTTCACAAGAGATCTTATCAGTTAATTTAATCAATCCTTTTCCCCTAACAGGACATGGTGCATCATTACCAAATGTTACACTTTTACCTTTATAATAATGTAGGGTCTCAAACTTACTTTTGTCACCAGTCATGTGATGTGAACAACCACTGTCAATAATCCATTTATCATTCTTGTTCACATAGGAAATCAATGCAGTTTTCTCATCCTCATTAGATTCATCTTTCATTGCAACATAGACTACCTGAATTTCAAAATCATCACTATCAGTGTCAGTCTCTTCTTCAGCAATGTAACAGGATTTCTTACCCTTTTCTTTGTAGTCTTTGTACCTTTGGTAGCCTTTGTCATCTCTTTTGTCTTTGTGTCTCCTGTTTCTTTCTTCATCTGTATCCTTCCTGTCAGGACATTTAGCAGCTATATGACTGACCTTGTTACATGCAAAACATATAATAGGGAGTTTACCTTTATATTTTCCTTTTCCTCTTCTCATTCTTCTAGCCATAAGAGCTTCTAGATCTTCAAGATCTTCATCAGAAGTGTCACTATCATCTTCACTTTCACTTTCACTTTCACCGATGCATCTTTCTTTTTCCTTCCTAGGCTTGTTCAAGACTAACTATGACTTAAAAGTAGATTCAACATTTCCAATACTACCAACAGTGAAATTATCATAGTTAGATAGTTCAAAAGCAGTCAGCTTGCCAATCAAACCTTCCAAAGTAAGCACATTTGCAAAGTTACATCTAGATTCTTGAATAGCTGAGATCTTAATAGCATATATAGGTCACAGAGTTCTTAACACTTTTCCAATTATAGTCTCATCATCAATAGCTCCATTTTCTCCTCTAATAGCATTCACAACTTCTTTTATTCTACCACAATATTGTGAAATGTTTTCATCTTCATTCATTCTCATTTCATCAAACTTACCTCTAAGACTCTCAGCTTTGGCTTTCAGTACATTTAGATCACCACCATAGATCTTTGCAAGAGTGTCCCACATATCTCTAGCAATTGTGCAGTCCTTAATGTCCTCAAATTTTTGATAGCTTAGGGCAGATGCAATTTCCAGCATTGCCTGATTGTGTTCTTTCTTAGCTCTCATTTCCTCGGTAGTCAAAGGTACAATAGGTGTGACATAGTCATGTTCAATGTAGTACTTTGCAAAATCACCAATACCAACCAAATGCAGCTTCATCAAGCTTTTCCATGCAGGGAAGTTTTCCTTATTCAGCTTCGGTACCTCCTTCTTATACATCTTGATCATTTGCTTCAAGTCCCTTTAAAATTGCTTTTTGTAAACACCAATAAGCAACACAGCTCTAATACCAATTGTTAATATGATTTAGAACAATAGAGAGGGGGAATGAATCAGTTGTTCTTAGGTCCTGATGTATAAAATAACTTCAAAAACTTTTCCTTAAATCAAATCAAGCAACCAAAACAAACTCGGTCATCACTGATTCAATAATAGAAATATATAACTCAGTAGTCTGCTACCCAGCTGTATCTAACTTTGTAAAACACAGAAATGTTCAACTAAAAACATTCACACAAGTATGACACCAAGATTTATAGTGGAAACCCAATATGGGAAAAACCACTTTGTAACATGCTACTATTATTTTCACTCTTCTGAAGTGAGCTCGGTTAAAAGCCAACCCTATCAAAGGTTAAAATACACACTGTCAAGTGTGACCTGGTTAAAGGATTTCAATCACCCTGTTAAAAGTGAGCCTGGTCAAAGGACTTACATACACTCCATTAGAATGCAACCTTGTTCAAAGGATTTAACATATGACTATTAGGTCAACCTCTATTAAAAGGATTTTGACTGTTACAATGGTTAGAAAGTAGCAGTAGTATTGATCTGAAAACATACAACTCACTTTGCAAATATCAGATCCAATTTCGTACACAAATGCTGGTTTACTGACTTTGAAACTTTGCCATCTCCACTTCTAATCTGCTTGGAACTTTCCTTCAAGAAATCACCACATTTTTCTTTCAGCCTTTTCGCTTATATAGTCAATAAAACTTTACTATTCTTCTAGCATCTCCTTCACCCATGCATTTTCATACCTAATGCTTCGGTTCCCTTAATACTTTCCTCTATTAGGTTAACTTATCTTTTGCTGCTTAATCTCCTTCGTAGATCTTAGGGTTAGGTCAAATACATTGAATCTACCCGCTTCATGTTCTTCATCTCCTCTTCTAGAATCATCTCAAATCTCATAAAGATTTACAATAAAATGTTTTACAAAGCATTAAATGCTTCTATATAATCAATAAATAAAGTCAACAAATTTTACAGAATCCAAGAATTCAACAATGTCGGCTCCAAATCTGAATTCTCTTCAAATATAAAATTGTTGATGCTTGGTCAATATTGTGATCATCCACTCAGTCTCCATGTAAAATGCTCGGTCACTACTAAAACTATTTCCTCGGCAAATACTGTCTTCCTCGACAATTTACTGATACTCGGTCGACACTAGATTTTTGCTCAGCATCCACTAACTCGGTCGACTCTATCATAACTCAGCTTAAACATGATTTCTTCATTTTTTCTCACTTAAGCCTACCAGTTTAGTCTTCAATCTTACTAAGATAAACAATACATTGTCTCATCATTGTGCAACATAATCAAGTACACTTTGTAGTATCAAGATAACTCAACCTTTCCCTAGGTGCTATTGTTACCAACCTTTCTTTCCCTTCTCATCATAGATATAGTACTTTCCTAAGTAGCAATAGTCTTACCAGTTAAGGTTTGACATCAATGACAATACAACAATTGTTTCAATTGCAGTTTCCAATAATAGTTCCTTGAAGAAAGTCATTCTTATTATCACATGATTGGTAGAATTATAGAAAAAGTATCTTAGATGCAACTTTTACCTATTATACTTGTTTCCTTGTGACATAATTCCATAAATGCCCTTAAATATACTTATTTAAAATTCTAGTTTGACCATTTGTTTGTGGGTGGTAGCTAGTTCTTGGATAAGTTCTATTCTAGCCAATTTAAAGAGTTCCTACCAAAATAATTTGAGGAATTTATTATCCTTGTCACTTATTGTATTTGTGGGTAGTCCATGTAATTTTAATCTTTCTCTGAAAAAGTGATCAACTACTTATGGTGCTCCATATTTAGAAGTTATGGCATGAAAATGAGCATATATAGTCTATCTAGTGCCACAAATATATAAATTTTTCTTTGTAATTTTGAAAACCTTATAATAATGGTCATTGAAATACTCTTCCATTGTTTTTTCTACATTGATCATGATTATAAAAAGTGATTAAATTTATTTTCTCTATCTCTTTTGTTTAACAAACCATAAACTCCCTGATATGCTTCAAAAGATTCCCTCTGAGACATTTCCATGAGAATCTTGCTTACTTCTTTGTATGTTTAAGAATAATCTTGATGACTTGCTAATGGACTATCTTGGTATGCCCTCAAAATGCTTTCTTCCATTTTTGATGTGATTTGTGTAGGTGACTTTCCTTATGCCCATGCTGACTTGATGGCTTGTGTCTTTATGTGTGTCAATTACTATTAAAACACCTGACATCTTAAATTTAGGTGGGTAAAAATCAATGAACATTGCATGTGGTTAGGATGAATCAATGGACTCAAAAAGGAAAATTGTATGAATATGTAGGCTCATGATGAAATAGTTGATCCTTGGGTCTATAAATGAAAGCATCTCAATCTATCCATCACCATCCATACTTGATCAGGATAATATACACAAAGGATCTAGATCACTTCTTCTTGAGGTAGATTATATATAGAATACAACTAGAAATGATGATTAAATGACATTTAGATTATCAATATATGTTATGTTGTTGAAAAACTTATAGAGTACATGATTGAAATAAATGAAATGGTATATTTTTATGAAATTGTTGATTGTATCATGAATGAAAGAATATTATAGAGATAAATAAATCATCAAAAGACATAAAGATGTACATGAACAAAAATTTAAAAGATTTCAAATGTTCCATATATTCTTACTTGCAAGGTTACGTTGGCAAAATGCATGTTTCATACATGCTTTCATTCCATTGTGCTCTCCCTTTCTATGTCTACTTTAAAAAATCTCTATAAAATTTGTATGTTTTGATTAAGTAAAAGCAAGTTTTGAAAGGACCCAAAACCTTTTACATAGTGCTCAAAGATAAACCACTAAAAGCTTCACAAAGTATGTGCCACAACACCCTAGAACAAAAGCAGCAAAAAAACACACAAAAACTTCATAAAAATTGTATGTTACATTCAACATGTTGTTGTGATAATTAATGAAATTATTTTATAGAAAAAATTTCTTGTGAAGTTATATACAAATTCTTTTGAAAACTATATTAGTTTAAAAAATTACACATTTAAAGTTTTAATACAAGTTAATTAAAATTAAAAATTGAAATCAATTTGAACTTAAAAACACATCCATTAGACCAAATCCAACGTTGTGAAACATTTATTTCATGTAGTTTTGTATCTTCAAAAACACTCTAAACTAATGGATTATAAGCTCCTATCATGACTAGTATCATAACCGATATAAAAATGAACTTCCTTGATGATAATTTGTTTACCTTCATTACTTTCTACACCAGCTTTGCTACTTTTTACACCATCTGCATACTATCAATATGTTTATAGAAAAAATGTACAAATATTGCAACTTTCTCAAAATCATGATATTAACTTTGAATCCTAGTTTCAGGACTAAATACATATTTCTCATAGAAGTATACAATCGAGAAAATATAACCTAGTGGAATGTAATATTTTGAGTCACAAAATTGCTTAGCTTTCTATCTTGTACCATGACAATGTCAGATATGTGGATATATATGATATTACAAAATTTATTCATAAACTGATTGTAAGGAAATTCTCTCATTCAAGACAATTGATTTGGCCTCAAATCTTGATTTTGTTTGACATTTATCATATTCAAATATCTTTAACACGATTTGCATTGAATGATCAATATTCTCAAATTGTATAAGTTTCTTCAAATTTCCACAATAATTGCATGCATATTTATAAAATGTACATTAAACTCATCCAAATCTTGTAATGTCTTTCATACAATAAACTTCAAAAATTATGTTGTACTTCTAGGGATGAGTACTTTTGGATTAGTTATTGCCATAGCTTTTTTATGATTGTATGTGTAGATGAAAGTCAACACTATTTAATTAGTAAGAAGATTCATGTACTTTATTTGTATATTTAAAACATGATTACAATCTCTCAAACATCCTTTGAAAAATCTCCATCTTTGAAAATTCTCACTTGAATGCTTCAAAAAGTTCACTTTGTGTTGTATCTATTAAATGTTCTAGATGAATTATTTTTTATCATCTTCAACATTCATTTGTAGTCTCCTTTCTATTGGAAGAAACATGAGAGTGGTTGGTCCAATATTAAAAACCTATTTATATTATGGAAGAAACAACTAAGAGGGGAAGGGGGTGAATTATTTGTTACCAATATATTAAACTTCAAACCCTTAAAACCAAATTTTTTTTAACTTGTGTACTCTTAAATCCAATCTGAATAAAAGCAATGTAAAAAATACATGCATAAACAAATTAGAAACACAACCACACAAGTTGCCACAAGATTCTTATTGTGGAAACCCTATTAGCGGAAGAACCACAATGGGGCTGATTACCCACAATAATAAAATACCTTGTTAGAAGTATAAACTTATTACAATAATGGGGAATGCACCTGCATTTAGGCTCATTGCCTAGATCTCACTACTCAAATAAAAAACCTTGAGCTACAACCCTGAGGAAGACTCACAGTCTTATAAACTGATCACTAATGATCTCAAACTTTTGTGAACTATGCAAATGACATCCACCTCATGTTTGATAGAACTCAATCTAGCACAATGCATATCACTATTCAAACTCTTATCAAACCCCTTCTCCTCATCTCTTAGACATACTCTTCCTCTGCTAGCACCTTCTAACATTGGCATCCATGATTCAAAATTGGATTTTTTGTAATTCATCTCCTTATATCAAGAATTAGGTCTACAAACCCTAACTCATCATCCTTTCAAATCACCATCCCAAATCTCTTTCTTAAACTCATCTTTGATAGTAAACTCCAAATAATAACACTTAGCAATCACCTATAGATCATAAATCTCTTATATTTCATGGTTTAACGATTGCACAACATGATTTACCAACCTAGTCGACCAAGAACAAGAACAATAATAAAAAATATTGTTTTTGACAAAAAAATCCACCAATCTGGTGTGTCCAATCCATGAATATCAAAAATTCACCAAGAACATACTTCAAGAACATCCCATAGCATCATTAAAAACACCCATAGATATACAAATCGACTACAACCATTTGATTTGCTAGCCCATTTTCACCTATTGCTCAAGAACACTCACTCCAACATTTGAGACAATAGAATTATGACATGCACACATCTGAAGTATTAACCCTTTGAGTTTAGGACACCTAATCATGTCCCAAACACACTTCTAAGTGAACTTTAATATATTTAATCTTGATTCAACACACCAAACCCATTTATGTCTTCTTGTCAACACTGTCTGACACTATATCTGTTAGTCACCAATCTGACCTTGAAACATACTCAAATCTTCATATCATTCTCTGAAACTTGGAGTGAAAAAAGTATTTGTTGGAAATATTCAGGAATTAACCGAGTTACTGAGAGGGGAGGGGTGAATCAGTAACTCCAAATTTTCTTTCAATTATAGAAGTATTAACATGTAATTCACTTTAACCTTTTGCATACAGAAAGCATGAAACTTAAAAGCATTCACAATAATGACACATAGATTTGGTTACCCAGAAACCTTCCAAAAGAAAGTAAAACTGGGGTGGGGATGAAACCCACAAAGCTTTAATACTGCAGAATAAAGTTGGCCGGTTAAGGCTTACAATTTGATCACTTCTGATGATCTGCCCTGTTAGGAGCAATAAGGATTGCTAAATCCACCCTGTTAAAGGATTTACAAAACATACAATGAAGTATGCACTCGGTAAAGAGATTTTACAAAAGACTGTTAAGTCTACCTGGTTAAAGGATTTAGTACTGATTCACCTGTTAGGATGAAACAGTAGATCTCTTGCTTTGCAACTGGATTGCTGATTGAGATTCGCTGATGTACTGATCACCTTCTGTGATGAATTTGTCTTTGCTGTTCCTTATACTGCTGAAGCTTTCTGTAATTCGCTTATCTCTGCCTTTCTTTCTCTTTCACATATATTCTTCTTTTTACATACATCTTGACATTTTTACAACATTGTTTATATACAAGTCTTAAACAATTAATTACAATTACAATTACACAGTCGGCTTGACAAATAAATATAAGTGCTACTAAGTCAGCCCAAGTATGGTTACACGGTTCCTGCAAATTGACTCGGTGACTTTCTGATACTCGGCATCCACTACATTACTTGGCATCGTCATGCACTCGGTAGAAGTGAAGGCACGGTTCATACTGATCACTCGGTAGGTTTTGAACTCGGTAAATACTGGTGACTCGGTAGACATGATGTTACTCGGTTTACATTGTCCTGTTCGGTTTGTACTAACTTCCTCGGTTTGCACTGTCTGCTCGGTTTGCACTGTCTGCTCGGTTTGCATTGTCTGCTCGATTTGCACTGTCTGCTCGATTTGCACTGTTTGCTCGGTTTGTACTGTCTGCTCAGTTTGTACTATCTACTCGGTTTGCACTGTCTACTCGGTTTGCACTGTCTGCTCGGTTTGCACTGTCTGCTCAGTTTGCACTGTCTGCTCGGTTTGCACTGTTTGCTCGGTTTGCACTGTTTGCTCGGTTTGCACTATTTGCTTGGTTTGCACTGTTTGCTCGGTTTGTACTGTCTGCTCGGTTTGCACCCAGAATGCAAATAAGTGTTGTCACTAGTGGCAATTCTGCTTAATGCCAACAATCTCCCCCTTTGGCATTAGTGACAAAAACACTTATTGGCCAAAATTTATATACACGAATCATGCTGAGTTTTATTTTGATTTTTCAAAATTTGTCTTTGTTATAGGGCTTTATACATTGTCTCCCCCTTTCAATGTGCTAACTGTTTCTTATACAAATCTTCTTCTATACATATCTCTCCTTCTATACATATCTCCCCCTTTTTGACGATAATGCCAAAGGTGCATATACAAGTTATTTACAAAGAGAATCCAAAATTTGATAGAAAATCAGAATGTACCTTCATTATTAGTGCCAGGGTTCTGTCCCAACTTTCTTGCAGGATCTTACATGTTTGTATAGCAATTTGGACTTCTGCAGAGAGTTCAATCATGTGATCTGCTATAGAGAACTGATTGTCATGAATCAATGTTTTGGAATGTTCAATGTGCTTATACATTGTATTCATGATGGGAAGGATCATGTGTTGGATGTCTAGCAGTGTGGACCGGATCCTTGTGTCTTCTTTCAGTAGATCAGACTGCATATTTGATAGGTGTGAGATTTTCATGTGATGAGCAGAGCTTGAACTTGGTTCAAGTTGCAGGTTCTGTATGCTAATCTTCATATCCTCATCCATTTTATTCATTTTATCCTTAACATCCTTTGTGAACTCGGCAATATTGCACAATCTGGCGAAAAGAGAGGTAGCATTCGAATAGATAGATTCAATGTTAGACAAAACTGAAGACAATTCTACTTGGTTAATAGCTATGTGCTGAGCAATGTGCTCAAGCACTTTATTGTTGAATCTCTTCTCGGCTCTTTCAATTAACTTTTCTGTCCCGGATGAATCCTCATTGTATTTCTCAACTGCTTCTGCTAATTGTAACAAAACTGTTAGAGTAGTCTTATGTTAGCTAATAATTAAATCATTTAATTATTAGTTTATCATACTCTAGGCTTAAGTTTCACTTAGGCGCTTTATAATTCTTTAGGGTTTTAGCCTTTAGGGTTTGGTGTTTCCTTTTATAAGGATTCACTTCTTTCATTTCAATGAGGAGATTGTATTGTAATTTCATTTGGTTAATAGAAGCTTTTTTCTATCACAATGATTTTCCTGTCTCTGGCCTTTTGGCCGCCATAGCTTTCTGTCTTTTTGCTTCTTCTTTGTGACAGTCTTGCATGCAGGTGTTCTTGGGATGATTTGCGTTTGTCAAATCTAACATGGTATCAGAGCTCTCCTGTTGTTCGCTGTTCGAGTTTCATTGAAGCGTGCCAGAAGCAGAAGGTTTTCAAGGGTTTCAGAAGTTTTTTTGTGGATCTGGGGGGGAGCTGAAATTTGGCTCACCTTGGGCAAAAACGGACACCACCATTGTGTCCGGAAGGCCCAAGAACCCCTAAATCCATATAAAACTTGTCCATTTTGGACACAGTGGCATCTGAGGCAAAATTTTTTTGCATACCAGGGCCGTACGGCCCTGGCACGCACTCCGAGGTAGGTACACACGGCGATTTTTTTTTTTTAAAAAAAAAAATATATATTTTGGAGCGCCGCCCAGCGGCCACCCCCGCGCCGCCCAGCAGCAACCGCAGCCGCGGCCACCGCCCGAGCGGCCACCGCAGCCGCGGCCCCCGCCACTGCAGCAGCCACGGCCCCCGCCACCGCGCCACCCGCCAGCTGCCGCCCACCCCGGCTCCGCGGCCCCCGCTCCTCTGCGGCTCCTCCCGGCTCCGCCGCCCTCAGTGGCCGGTCATATGACCGACCGGGAGCTCCAGCTCCAGCCCCCTGCGTGCGCCATGCGCCCAGGGGCTTTGTAATTCCAGCCCCCGGGGCTTAAAAATATATTTTTTTTGTCCTTTTAGAGCTTTTTCTAGGGGTAGCTGGGTTTTTTGGCCGTATCTGGAGCATACGGGGGCCTTTTTCTGACTTCTTTATATCGTCAGAAAGCTCTTTCCGAGCTCTTTCCGATGATGGAGGTTAGGGTTTTTGGTTCCACCGTTTCAATAGTGTTTTTTGCTGTTGAAGTCTGATGTCTCTTTTTGCCTTCCGGGAGTCATATCTGGCTCATCCAGACTCCTTTTTCGGCAAACGAGATATCGTCGGAAAGCTGGTTCTGTGTACTATTCAGTGGCAGAGGTATTTTTTCTAGATTCTGCTCCAGGTTTTCACTCCTCCGAGTTATGCAGTTTATGCCCTCTGGTGGTGTGCTTGGTTCTACAGGTCCGGGGATCTCTTCTTCTGGTTTCTTAGTGCACTCTTCTTTCTGACTTCTGAGCTTGCATGCTCTTTCTGATGTATCTTTGTTCTGTAAACGCACTGAGATAAAGTGCCCTCTTCTGCATTTCTGGGATCTTTTTCACCTGGTTCAGTTTTAGTATTCGCACTCAGTTATAAAGTGCCATGGGGGGATTTTGATGCATTTGCCACTATAGGCGCATCCACTCTTGTCAAGTGAGCGTACCTTCCACGACATTAGCCCATGTAGACTGTGTCTATGACACCGCCCTTTATCCTGTGTGTGTGCTTCTGTTGCACTGTTGGTGTTCCTGGTTCTTCTTCTGCAGCTGTTTCTGGCATCGCATTTCAGTGTTCCTGTCACCTCTCCCAGTTCAGCATTATGGGGGGGTTCACCTGTTGGTTCTATTGCTTCCTGGTTTGATTGATCAGCTCTTCAGACACTTGTCTTCTCTACCTGGTCATGCACTTCAGTGGGGGTTCCAGCAGTATCTTCTGACAGAGTTTTCAGACATGCTTCAGAGGAGTTTCTTGCTCTCTTCTTGTTCCTTTCTCTGGGACATCTTTTGCTTTATGTTTGCGTACCTGATCAGGCCTAGTTGCCGGGACCCATCTTTCCTGCTTTCTGCAGTAGTTTAGCTTTTTTTGCTTCTCCCTAAGTTACACTTAAGGGGGGGTGTTAGAGTAGTCTTATGTTAGCTAATAATTAAATCATTTAATTATTAGTTTATCATACTCTAGGCTTAAGTTTCACTTAGGCGCTTTATAATTCTTTAGGGTTTTAGCCTTTAGGGTTTGGTGTTTCCTTTTATAAGGATTCACTTCTTTCATTTCAATGAGGAGATTGTATTGTAATTTCATTTGGTTAATAGAAGCTTTTTTCTATCACAATGATTTTCCTGTCTCTGGCCTTTTGGCCGCCATAGCTTTCTGTCTTTTTGCTTCTTCTTTGTGACAGTCTTGCATGCAGGTGTTCTTGGGATGATTTGCGTTTGTCAAATCTAACATGTTGGGAGGAGTCTACTTTAATGCCTAATGCATCAGACAAAATGTCCTTAGCATCTTTGATGATTTGATACTCCTTGTCTCTCTCCTCTTTAAGTTTCTTTTGTTTTGCTTTCCTTTGGAGGATCTCACCTATATTTTGCATTTGGTCCGCTGATAGATTTGCAAAATCTAATGTAGGAATTTCTATCTCTTCATCTAGGTCTATATCCTCTACTATATTCTTACCCAAAAATTTTATACTCGGTAGAGCCTTAGGCTTATCTGTACTTAATGCTTTGGTAGTAGTGACAGTAGATAAAGTAGGGCTGGCTATAGAGACTAGCATACTTTCTACTGGAGAACTTAAGATATTTACACTTGAAGATTCAAAAACTGGAAAACTTACTGCTGGAAAACTTGATGATGCGGGAGACTGCAACTCGGTAGAAGAAATGATAGCTGCTTCTGTTGTTGCTAGGGATGATTGGACAAATGTGGAAGTTGTCACAACCATGCTTGAAGGTGTCTCTGAGCTAGATGTAGAAACTTTTACTGGAGAGGTAGGAAGGGATGCAATGACTTCTGCTGCTATCCTCACAGTATCATCTACCTCAGTGTCTTCTTCTTGTTCATCACTGTCATCTTCAATATCTTTTATTATCACTGTTTCAATACTCAGTTGGTGAAGGTGGTATATGTTCTTCCATGTAGCATTTGCAGCCTTCACAACCGATTCAATATTGTTGATCAAAATCAAACAAGTATTGAACTTCAATGTCATCTTACTTTCATTTTCTTTTAATGCCTTCTTTACTTCATCATTATTCAAGCTCGGCATCAACTGTCTCAGGTTTTGATCAAATATGTCTATCACCATTTGCTTTGCATTGCTCCATCTCATTTTTATTGGATTCAATAGAACTGCTGGAACCTGTGGGGCTATTTCTTCAGGAGAGTATTTCCACTGTCCCATCTTCTCAATAACAACATCTTCTATTTCCTTCTGTTCTGTTTCCGATCTGGTTTCATATCTTAAGGATTTTATGTTACTTACTCCAGATCCTGATCCATCTCTAAAGAGTTTGAACTTTTCTTGAAGGTTTAGAGGAGGCCTTTTGAATACTATGTCTTTATCTGCCTTGTCTGCCTTGTCTGTCTTGCCTCTTGTATTTCTTCTTGTAAATACAACAGTAGGAGGCTTAGGTGCCTTAGTGATAAATACCTTTCCTTTCTTCTTTGCAGGTTCTGGTTCCTCTGTTTTCTCATCCTTTTCCTCTTCTTCTTCATCTTTTTCCTCTTTGTCCTCGGTTATCATTTGCATTTTGGCTATCCTCTTCTTTCCTTTGTTTATCGCCTGTGGAAGCTTTATGATTAGTTCAATTCTCACCTTAGCTTCGTCATATGTTCCAAAATATGGAGCTTTGGGATTGACAGGCTGATTAAGAAGAGCTTCAATGATATCCTTGGTTTCATCAATATTTACCTCATAAGGAAGAGGTTTTACATATACAGTCCTTGGTTTAACTGCTTGAATATATACATTATCACAATCCACCATAAAACAAATGTCGTCTTTGTAATCTTCCACCAACTTCTGTGGAATCCAGAATCTGTCATTCATTTTCTCTTTGAAAGACTCAAAATAATTGTCCATGATGCTTTCAAAATTTTCACCCATTTTTGAGATGTATTCATTTATTTCATAGAGGACTGGCACATCTTTTCTCCATACAACTTTTCCTTTAGAAGGGAAGAATTTTAGAACATAGAAGAATAAACAGACCAATAAGGATCCAAACTTACATGGATTGTTTTTGGAATTTTTAATGCTTTCCATGTTTTTGTTAAACTGCTTTAACAATAAGTCTGCTAGGTCAAAAGTTAAGTTATTCTTGGCCACTTTGTATGCTAGGTCAATAGCTTCACAGGAGACACTGTTCTGTCGACTAGAACTGTAAATCTTATGGGCAATAATGTGTGTACCAAACTTCAATTCAGCGTAGGTAATGCTGCTAACTTTCATGCCTCTACCGTCCCACTCAGCTAGGGTTTTCTTCTCTAGTTCCGTCCGACCTAGGGTTTTGGTAGTTTTAGCTTTGTTCAACATGGGAAGACCAGTGATTTGATGAATCATCTTCTTTGTGATCTCAATAGGTTGCTCAAGCCAAATCTTGCCATCATGTACACGGCTGAGAATATATCTAACCCATTTATCTCAAAAGTTTCGAGGTAGATGTACAATGTGAACTAAACCTTTATCTTCCAGATGTTTGTGCTCGGGTTTCAGAATACCATCCACACAGTTCTTCACGCACAATATCTAGTCCTAGGTTCCCCATTTCATGAATTGAATAGTTGAAATGATTGCGGATATCGTTAATAAGTAGTACCTTAGGAGGAATCTGAGATTGAGCTTCGTTCGGATCTAGGGCTGCTACAATTATGAGCACGATCTTGAAATCTGGTGCTTTCCACTCCCCTTGGACTAACATATCAGATCCTTTCTTTGCTGAAGTTATGGATGATGCCATGGTAGCTCACAGAAAATTCCTTTCGCAAAAGTATTGAATCACTGGGTTGCTCTTGAAATTTTCTGCTCTCAAAGTGCTAAAGGTTCGCGGTGAAGAATGAGTTCGATTACTTGCTTTTTGTTTACAACTCTGTCATTAATGCTCATTTCAAATTAGGGTATGAATTCTGACAGACTGTCACCCACTAAGAATTAATTGCTCGGTAAAGACTTCGCAACTCGGTGAACTTGAGAATTCATAATGCTCCGACCTTGCTCGGTAAAGACGGGTACCGACCTTGCTCGGTGAAGACTGATACCGACCTCCCTGTGATCTTACTGCATCTTGCATGCTGATTTAGATCTTTCTTTTAATTCGGTTCTGGAATTGCTTGAGATTGGTCTATGAGAATACTGTTCCAGTGCTTTCTTGGAAATTTAGTTTGAGTCGGTAGAGCCATCCATTCCATTACTTGGACTGGATTGCTCGGTAGCTTTAGGAATCCATTTTTGTCTTACCTATTTCCTGACCTTAGTTGCTTCATTCTTCTTTCCATCTTCAACTTCACTAGCATTCATGGAGTTTCTGGCTATGTGACTGAGTTTAGTGCATTTGAAGCATCTTACGGTAGTATCTCTTTTCCTTAGATGATGTTTTATGCAATTCATGCCAATGTGTCCATATTCTCCACAATAATGACATCTACACCAGGTTTTGTAGTCCCATCCAAACATTTCTTTCATAATTTTTTCTACTGGATTAAATGTCTTGGATCTGCACTCGGATGCCTTGTGACCCTGTTTGTTGCACTTGTGACAATTACCTCTGAATCTAGGTTTTTCCCTGCATTCATTTGCTTTGTGACCAGGTTGATTGCAGTTGTAACATTTTCCATTGAATTCTGCTTTTTCATTATTCCAACATTTATTTGAAGTATGTCCTATTTTACCACAATGATTACAAGTAGGTTTTTGATTTCTTTGAGTACCTTGCTTAGAAGATTCGCCTTCTCCTTTGTATCCAAGTCCTGCTTTTCCTTTTTGCCTATGAAGATTTCACTCATACAGCTGATTCAAGTCTTCTTGACTTTTCAGCATTCCTTCATTGATTTGTTTTTCAGCGTTTAGGTCATCCACCAATCTTAGATTGATTTCCTTTTCAGATCTTAGTTCTTCTCTTGTGCTTTCTATTTCTGATCTTAGATTCAGAATTTCCTCATTTGTATGAGAGATCTAATCAATTAGGTTTTCTAGCTGAAGGGTTTTATTTTGGACTTCAATATTTCTTCCATCTAATTCATCTTTCAACTTGTTTCTTTGTTCCAAGATCTCACAGAATCTTGTAGAGTGTAGTTCTTGTTCTCTTTTTAATTTTCTCACTTCTTCCTGCAGAGACCCATTCTTTTCTAGGAGTTCTTTGATAGCATTGTTTGCTTCATCTGAGTTATTTGAGGGAAAAAGATCTTCAATCTTTTCTTCAATGTAATTCTGATCATTCATTTGATTTGCAAGTTCCTTCCTTCTTCTTAGGGATTGGGAAAGATGTTCTTTTGCTTCTTTGAGTTTAGCTATGGCCATTTCCAGATCTAGCTTTTCATTTTCAATCACCTTGTTCAGTTTGAATACCTCCATTGTCCTGGATCTTTGCTCAAGCTAGTTAAGCTTTGTCTTGAGAACCAATGCTGCTCTAATACCAATTGTTGGAAATATTCAAGAATTAACCGAGTTACTGACAGGGGAGGGGTGAATCAGTAACTCCAAATTTTCTTTCAATTACAGAAGTATTAACATGTAATTCACTTTAACCTTTTGCATACAGAAAGCATGAAACTTAAAAGCATTCACAATAATGACACATAGATTTGGTTACCCAGAAACCTTCCAAAAGAAAGTAAAACTGGGGTGGGGATGAAACCCACAAAGCTTTAATACTGCAGAATAAAGTTGGCCGGTTAAGGCTTACAATTTGATCACTTCTGATGATCTGCCCTGTTAGGAGCAATAAGGATTGCTAAATCCACCCTGTTAAAGGATTTACAAAATATACAATGAAGTATGCACTCGATAAAGAGATTTTACAAAAGACTGTTAAGTCTACCCGGTTAAAGGATTTAGTACTGATTCACCTGTTAGGATGAAACAGTAGATCTCTTGCTTTGCAACTGGATTGCTGATTGAGATTCGCTGATGTACTAATCACCTTCTGTGATGAATTTGTCTTTGCTGTTCCTTATACTGCTGAAGCTTTCTGTAATTCGCTTATCTCTGCCTTTCTTTCTCTTTCACATATATTCTTCTTTTTACATACATCTTGACATTTTTACAACATTGTTTATATACAAGTCTTAAACAATTAATTACAATTACAATTACACAGTCGGCTTGACAAATAAACATAAGTGCTACTAAGTCAGCCCAAGTATGGTTACACGGTTCCTGCAAACTGACTCGGTGACTTTCTGATACTCGGCGTCCACTGCATTACTCGGCATCGTCATGCACTCGGTAGAAGTGAAGGCACGGTTCATACTGATCACTCGGTAGGTTTTGAACTCGGTAAATACTGGTGACTCGGTAGACATGATGTTACTCGGTTTACATTGTCCTGTTCGATTTGTACTAACTTCCTTTGTTTGCACTGTCTGCTCGGTTTGCACTATCTGCTCGGTTTGCATTGTCTGCTCGGTTTGCACTGTCTGCTCAGTTTGCACTGTTTGCTCGGTTTGCACTGTCTGCTCGGTTTGCACTGTCTGCTTGGTTTGCACTGTCTGCTCGGTTTGCAGTGTCTACTCGGTTTGCACTGTTTGCTCGGTTTGCACTGTTTGCTCAGTTTGCACTGTTTGCTTGGTTTGCACTGTTTGCTTGGTTTGCACTGTTTGCTCAGTTTGTACTGTCTGCTCGGTTTGCACCCAGAATGCAAATAAGTGTTGTCACTAGTGGCAATTCTGCTTAATGCCAACAGTATTGACCTTTTTGAACCATCTTTGACATGCATAACTCCATATCTTCAATATAAAAACCTCACCAGACCTCTAAACAACTTTTTCTTATGGCTATCCTTCAACAGTTCAATTAACATTCAAAAAATAGATCTTCTAATAAATTATTCTAAACTTTTCTACCATGTTGACATCCCTATGATTTATATGAATTGTTGACATCAATGAAAACACATCCAACATGCCATTTGGAAATAATCTCTCCCTTTAGCATTAATGGAAACATGTGATATAAAAAACATATAATAATACAATCAAAAGCCAACAATCTCCCCCTAATACCAACCAATCATATTATTTTCTAGAGTCCATTTGACTCAACCTCTTCACCAATCAGCTCCCCCTAGAATCCAACTTCCTTTGGTTCCAATCTGATTACACATTCCTCTCTCCATCAATTTCTCCCCCTAGGGTGTATGCAACTCAACTTCTTCTTTCTTATGTGTAAGTATATGAACTTCCTTCATTCTTCCTAATCTTCTCTCCTCATATGATCTCTTCTTTACTAGACCTAGTACTCTTATCTTGTTTTTCACATCTGCTTCTCTCCCCTTTTGAAATCAATGACAAAGGTGTACCATCTAATTTCATCCACATGCTTTGCCATATCAAAATCTAGCTCACTATCTTTATCAGACTCATGAATCTATTATACATCTAATTCATTTCAAAAACTAATCAGACTTACCTTACCATGCTTGCCACTTCCCCTGAGTAGTATCCTCCTTACATCAATCTAGTTTGAATAGTACTTTAATAAGATCTTCTAGATTGATGCATTCTTTTTCATCTTAGTTTTGAATAGGAGGGGTAAGTTTCTTGTACCCATCCTTGGATCTTATTAAGGTAGATCCTTCATCTGATATTTCTTTTTTATTCTTCCTTCCTATCCTCTTCTTATTTTCCTTCTCTTTTCCTAACGATTTCATCATGCTTGTCTACCTTGTCATTTCCTTGTATGTGTCTATCACCTTGCATACCCCTATTTAATTCCTTAGTGATAGTACCTTGTATGTTCCTACAGTTCTCTGTAGCTTGTATGGCTTTATTTCATTTGAGATATATACTCACATGCCTTGTGATAGTACCTTCTATTCTTCTCACAACTTTGGGTATGTTAGGAACATGATTGTGTCTTTTAACCGTAAGAGAATGATCCTTACTCTTGCACTATGAGGCTCTATGTCCATACATGCCATGATCATAGAAATTACCACTTGATCTTTTAGATTTAGAATTTCTTACCACATATTTCTTTCTCATGTGCCTAGACTTCATCTAACTTATTTTCTTTTTTATTTACCCCATCCTTCTTCTTCATTCCTTTATTGTTCTGATTGACCTTATTCTTTTATTCTTCAACTTTGTTATGTTTCTTTGCCTCATTCTTTTGTTCTTTTAATTCAGGCTTATCTTTACCTAATTTGGAACATTCTCCCTTTTATTTCATCTATGATTTGTGTACCAAAATTTATTTGATGCTGACAACTTCTCCTTCTTCATTGGAGTTGTTTTCAGATATCTATTTGGTGCCATTTAAAAAAAATTTAGGTCTCAAGACAAAAATCCATTTGTCATTTAACTCAATCTTTGATATCCACTGTTCAATTCCTTTATTCCAAAAATCATCTTGGTAGGATTATATTACATTCTCATGCTCTATTTATGACATTAGGCATATTTGATTCAACATAGTTCTTCTTTTTGTTTGAGATCTTTTATTTTTGTTACTATTCATTTGTTCTTTTCTATGGTTTATCCTTATACATCTTGGTATCATTAATTATGACAAAAACCTTGGATCTTCTCCAATATCTTATAACTTGTAGTCATTAATAATCCTAAGCTTGGGCTTGAATCAATTTTCCTTTTCTTTTGCTATCATAAAGATACAAAAGGTTGTAGCGATGAATAAGTACCTAGAATCTTTTGTATCTTTAAGGGAATCAATTCTTCATCGCTCACCAACAATGTGGCCTACAACATTACCGTACTAGAAATATGGGAAGATCTAAGAAATGATGGTATGTTATCACCAATAGTTTCCTCTGGCACATCCATATGTGCATCTCCTGCTACAAAAAATGAACCCACTATGAAATGCCCCCAAGAAAGAACACTTCAAGGGAGATAAACACATAACAAAAGAGAGAAAAAGAAGGATCTACCAATATGATGTGCAATAGAGGATGTTTGCATGTTGCATGTTTTTGACATTGCAATCGGCAATACAAGTGAGGTTGACCTGGAATGAGGCGGCATTTGCATAGGATCATTGACATGATCTGAAGAATAATACATTAAATATATTAACAATAATGGTGTAGGAGAAGTAATACATTAAACAACAGTAAGCTCTAACACGCATCAATAATTACCTCTACGATGGATCCATTAGTAGAACCTTGCACACTCAATTCTTGTAGCCTTTCTGGAAGCCAATTCTCCTGTCATATTCTATGAGCAGTCTATTGAACTCAGAGCCCTACATTTTTGCATGGTATCATGAATTTTTCTTGCATTGTTTCATCAAAACAAAATTGTTTGCAATTTATAAATATTTTGGTACAATTTTTCATTTACTAATACTTACAACTCATGTGGAAAGTTTCAAATAATGCAGGGGGGATGCTCATACTTCAAGTTATTCTCTAATGTTGTCCTATACTAACCCCTCATATAATTCATATAGATTACCCATGAGTATTTACCACTACACACATACTATTTATTGCTGCCTTGAATCCACATAAAAGATAAAATACTATACCCACTACCTCATGAAGTATTTGTTATTCTAACCAGTTTGTTCCATTTTCTTTTGACTATTGTATACTATAATTTATGCTTATTTCATAATCTTTATGATATTACTTGTATGCATAGTTTTTTTTTAATTCTTATGTCTCATGTTTATCTCTATTTCCCTATATTTTTTTCTTCTTACGTGTCATGTTAAGCTCAAGTGTGCTTATTGCCTATTTTAAGCTTTCATGATTTCTTGCATGCCTTGTTTAATTTCATGTATTTCTATTCATGTTTCATATTATCTTCCCATGCTACATAGTTTTATGATGGTAGATATTTTATCAAGTTTCTATGTTCCATCTTGTTATCTATGTGCCATGATATGTATGCTTTCATTGCCTGTGTCATGACTCTAATACTCTAAATGTTTCCTTTTCATGCATAAGATTTTATGTTTATGATCCTTTCATATCCATGATTCCAATGTTATTATCCTTATCATCACATTTCCACCCTAGGAATCTTATCATGCTTAGGTCTAACAATTACATGTAACACTTGTCAAGCTCCAACATTTTTCATCCTAATTTTGTCTTTGTAATCTCTATGTAGAATTTAGGTACATGTGCCTTCATGTTTATCTCCTATTTTTGTGTTCTTACAAAATATTATCTATTTATAATGCTACAAGATTGATATGTTTGCACAATCTTATCAATTACTTTATCACTTTTCTATTTTATCATTATCATATACCCTTTTCATCTCCTCCAATTCCTCACATCCATTGAATATGACCAATTGGATGGGTCATATATTGTCAATAGTTTTTTTTATGGTGGAGGATTCAAATGACATATTGTGACATTTGTATGCTATCAACATATTCAAATAGAAATATATCATTTGCAAAGACACATTTATCACACAAAGTTCTATCTGATGTGGATTTTCATCGTATTGCATGGAGTCTTATCACAATACATCACCACACTCTTTGGAGTTCTATCACATTACCACATTGTGTGTACCTTTATTGCATGTTATCATTGAAAGAATGGTCATTACATTTATGCATAAAAGGGATCTTTTCATACCACTTACAAAATAGGAGAAATCTCATCTTTTTGTTGGTGGTAACAAAAACTCACCTATTAATATACAACAAAAAATATAAGTTGTTAATATTACCAATATTTATGGTACATGTTCCACCCTTTATTGACAATAATGACATATATGAAATACCTTATCATACATGACATTGTTATGTTGGATAAACCATTCATAACCTTCAAGTTCACCAACAACAATACAATAGAGAGAAGAGTTGTTTGGAAGCCTTCATAAACGGCCGTGTCTACCTTCTCAAATATGAGTATATCATGGATGACATCAAAATCATCTTGATCATCATCATCAGCTGTGCTAGTACCAAATGTGTCATAGATCAATGTATTAGTACCATCATCTTCAAATGTGTTATTTGGTGCATGATCATCATCTTCCATGAGATCATAATCTTTAACTTCAATATTCGCACCTCCATGATCCTCCACTTCCAAAACCATATTCTCCATATTCACACCTTGATGGTCCATATCACGTGCTTCCCTGGAGAGGTTATAAAAATGATGAACACAAATAAACCATGATAATGATCTCATCATCAAGTGTATTTCATATGTATATTAATTGCTAAAAAAATATAATGAAAAACTTACCAATAGATGATAATCAAACCCCCCTTCAATGTGACCATTCTCCCTACATGTATCTTAGATATTTTGATTAGCAGTCTTCTAGTATTTAAGCCCTTACAAATTTTGTAGGGACAATAACATTTTCCATCACCTTTTATTTTGAAGTTAGACCATAATCTAGCCATTGTCTCCCCATTTTTTTCTTCACTTAGATTATCTTTCATAATCCTTCTTCATAGGTAAAAAAAATTGGGCTATGGAAACTGCGGTCTATAACCTTCACAAACTAAGAAAAATGATGCCAAAAGTACATAAATCTTATTAGACCTAATTATATATAGAAATTGAAAAGTTAGTTATGAAATGATGTTTTAGTAGTATACATAATTGAAATACTTCAGCTATTGTAGTCTTCCACCTTAAACTCAGTCTTATTGTGGCAAGAAAGAAAGATATTCAGATAATACACTAGTTTGTAAATTAAAATAAAATATCATATATATTATACACACAATATATCATAAGTGCATCAGGGGTTAACCAAACTATTGGTTCTTTTCTCAATGCCTTCCAACCCAAATTCCTTCACAAAAGTAAATATTCACCAAATTCCTTAATTTGATATCCTAACTTGAGGTTAATCTTAGTGAAGTATTGTACATTGTGTAGCTGATCCAAGAGGTCATTGATGTGCTAAGGGGGGTGCCTGTATTTTTTATTTCACCATGATCTAGTTGAGTATGTGATAGTCAATGCAGAGGCACCATATGCCATCTTTCTTTGGCATAAGGACTACTGGGCTGCAACATGAAGAAGGGTTGGGTGGTCACAATCAACTTTCTATAGTCAATACAGTGAGACATTTTTGCTGCATGACAAGTTTTTAGACATGAATTTTTTCCACATCAAACCCAAACATGATTTTACCCAACAAAGTGTTCAATTTATTTGCAATGAATAGTTCCTTTTGGATTTCCTAGGTGCCTTGGAGAAGATATGCATGTGAATATTTTCCATGTAATCTCATTGATAACCCTTTTTTTTTACTGTGGCACCAATGCTATTTTGTAGCATATTTACCCTTTTCATGAGTTCTTAATATTCTACATGAAGGTCATGAAGGAATGTCTGGCAGACACACAATAACTGAGAACATGGCTTGCTGCATAATGATATAAGGTTATGGTGGTCCACTCTATTGATAGATATGGATCAATATAAATTGGTTCACTTGGAAGGTAAATCAATGCACCCCATCACAAAATTGATTTCAAATCAAAATACATCATTCACTAGCAATGGCACGTGACTGTTATCAATTTTTGTAGGGAAATCACCATGAAAATGTAATGTCTTTTATTGAAATTTCATCCAAAACTTCCAATCTGTCTTGATCCTGATCCAAAGGGGATATTGAAACATTAAAAGGTGGTTCCCAACTTTTCCAACCATATTTTGGATTATTTCAACATTGGTTTCCACATTAGACAACTTATTTTGCAAATGTTGCAAATGTTTTCATGCAATTTTTGCAACATTGTTGCAATTTTGACACTTTTACATCAACCTCCTATAACTTTACAAACATGAATAGTATAACCTGGATGAACTAAAAACAACATTTTTATACCATCTCCACCTAGTTTGATAGGTTTGACCCACCCTTGACCAATAGGGCTTAATAAGCCAAATGGGTACATTATGGCTCAAATGGCCTTACATTTGAAAACTAAAGCATAAAATTGTTAGATAACTAAGAGGGGGGCAGGGGGTGAATCAGTTAAGTTCAATTATCCTACAGTCCCAAATACTCCCAGATGTATATAAAAAAACTTTCAAATCAATTAATCAACTCAGTAAAATATCAATTGTGCCTTTCTCTTCATATATCGATTACCAATAAATTAAATATTGTGTTTACTGATCAATCCAGTTATAATAATGTGTAAAGTAAAATAAAAATTCAACACATTCATACACATATAACACTTATCTTTTAAACGTGAAAACCCTATTAGGGGAAAAACCACCTAGGACCAATAACCCAAATAATTCACTCTTCTGAAGTGAGCTCAGTTAGGAACCAACCCTGTTAAAGGTTACAAAATACATTGTGAGGTGTGACTTGGTTAGAGGATTTATCACTAACAGTTCTCCCTCGACTAAACATTCACTATGGGGTCATCAAGAAAATAATCAACATTCATTGAATGTCATATTGAAATATAAAAACTATTAAGTCCCACTCAGTTAAGAGATTTATCTATAGAAATGGTTAAACTGATACAATAATGATCTGATTCAAATACAAATTGATTTGCAAATTTTTAGATCTATGCTAAGCTCAAAATAATCTTTGATCAATAACCAATTCAATCTCTTTACTTCCTCCAAATCTATTCTGCTCGGTAATTGCTTTCTCTGTCACTTGGTGTTGTTTGCAGAATTGCTTGATTTTGTCTTCAACCATCTTGATCAACTTTGTATGAAATCAATCTTTTCACGTGAATTCACCTGCAATAGACTCAATAATGAATCTCTTGTCTCTTTATTTAGATATCATAAACTATTTTATTTCCATCCATAGATTTTTCTTCTTAATCTTCATCATTGATTTTTTAAACTCTTCCTCAAGATATTAAATCAGTTGTAGTTTATCAATCTCTCCCTTTGACATTGATGGAAACACATTATGAAACATGTCATAGAATACCAAACATTTTTTCTACAACTCTATATGAAAATGATGTAACTCGGTAAGCTCTCCCTAGCTTGTACATTTAATATGTTTAATCACTACATTACACAACATCAATACTTTTCATGTAGTCTCTCTCCCTGCAAAATTTTCCTAAATATTTTATGTACATTTCTCTCCCTTTGAAAACAATGGGAAAAAAGAAAATAAAAAACTCTTCAGTAGCAAAATCAATATATCTATTCTTCATTTTAGATCAAGTACCTTGCACGTACTGATATATAGTTCCAGTTTGTCTTCCATCTTTCAATTTTCACAACCCCAAGAAACCCAAAGTGTGAATATAATGCATCAACATAGGTTGATGCAACCTTCTAATCACCGTAGTGTCCGATAGATAGGGGATGGACCCCTAGCCTACTCCTTAAGTACTCAAATGTGTCCTTAGATAATGGTGTAGTAAATATATCATCAAGTTGTTCTTATGATTTCACATACTCCAGTCTTACTTTCTTTTCTTGTACTTGTTCTCTCAAGTAGTGATACTTTATAGATATATTCTTTATCTTTTCATGCATCACCAGATTCTTATAAATGTTTATTGCACTAGTGTTATCACAATATACTATCACTGGGTCAAAGATCTCTTCATTCATACCTTCCAAAAGTTGTTTTAACCATGCAATGTTCAAACAATTAGCAACAACAACACATTCTGCTTCTACAGTGGACTGAGAAATGCATCCTTGTTTCTTACTGATCCAAGTAACTAATATTTCTCCCAAAAAGAATACTCTGCTAGTAGTGCTCTTTCTATCATCAATGTTTCCATCCCAATCTGCATCTGTGTAAACTTTCAGTTCAAAATTGTATTCTTTCTTGTACCATAAACCATAGTTTTCAGCATTCTTCAAGTATTTCAGAATTCTTTTTACAACAGTCATATGTGATTGTTTAGGATTAGTAGAGAATCTTGCTACAATTTCAACTGCATGTGCAATATGTGGTCTAATATGCACAACATACATCAATTTACCAATCATTGATCTATACAATGTCTGATTTACCTCGGTTGACTTGTCATCCTTTGTCAATTTGCATCCAGTGATCATAGGTGTACCAACTAGTTTTGAATCCTCCATATCGAATGTCTTTACTACTTATTTTATGTACTTTGATTAAGTAATGTATATGCCTTCATTTTGTTGTAAAATTTGCAAGCCAAGAAAAAATTTAATCTCTCCAAACATTGACATTTCAAATTCTTTTCTCATTTCATCAGCAAATGATTTGCATAGGTTATCATGTCCTCCGAATATGATATCATCAACAAAAATTTCAGCAATAAGAATCTTTTCATCAGTTTCACCTTTCAAATACAAATTGTTGTTGTCACTTGTTCTAACAAATCCAATATTGATAAGATAGGAATGTAGTCTTTCATACCAAGCTCTCGGTGCTTGTTCCAGTCCATATAGTGCTTTGTGCAACTTACATACCATATTATTCTAATTAGGATCAACAAAACCTTCAGGTTGTTCAATGTATACCTCTTTTTCAAGTATTCCATTCAGAAATGCAGATTTAACATCCATCTAATAAAATTTAAATCCTTTGTAAGAAACATATGCAAGCAATATTCTAACTCCTTCAAGTCTAGCAATGGGTGCAAAAGTCTCACAATAGTCAATACCTTCTTCTTGTGCATACCCTTTTCATACAAGTCTTTCCTTATTCCTAGTGACATCTCCATTTTCATTCAATTTGTTTCTAAATATCAATTTGGTTCCAATCACATTCTTGTCTTTCGGTCTCGGTACCAATGTCCGGGTGAACCCACAATAGTGGGTTACACTTTTTTGCCTAAAGAGACACTAAACTCTACATTTTGAAAAATACTTTTAGATTCAGATACATATTGTTGTTGAACCGTTTGAAATCGGAGGATAAAGTAAATTAGAGTCTTTTAGGATTTTCTGTCTAGGTTCTAGATATATTTTAAATTTTTTTTTTTGAATTGATTTGAATAGTTTTTTCTTTCTCCCACGAAAACTGGTATGGTGTTGAAAATGTCATTTTCAAAGAGTAACATTATTTTCATAGAGCATAACTTTTTTTTTTCTAAAATAGATATGAATGTGATTCTTTCAAATTTAGTTTTGTAACATCCATATGGAGGAAATGCAGTTGGTTTGATGACATTATCACAATTATTGCATATTTTATTAACATTTAAAGTTGACTAAACCATATTTTTGACATACCTTAACTGTATAGCTTATAACTTGTATATTTATCAAATTTCAAAAAAAAAAAAATTGATAGAAAGTAGACTCGAAGACAGAGGGCATTGTTATTTTTCAAATTTTTTTACCCTTTTCTACTATTTTTCATTGAACGTCAAACTTAGAGGTTTATATTTGATAAAAAACCTACATTCGATTAATGTAAAAAACCATATACATAATAAATTCAAAAATTGTTGAATCTATAATTGTTAGAAAGCTCATTCCGAGTACTTATGCTATGAAAAAGGACATCTCCTTATTGTTCCATTTGATCCCCGCACTTCAGTCCTGAAGCCATGAAATCCTCAAAATTTCTTCAAAATTTGCAAACAAGACCTAATCAGGTACTTTGGATCGAAAGTACCTACTTTCAATAGAAATTACTTTCTATCGAAAGTACTTTACATAAAACAATGCAAATTACCCATTCTCGAGGACTTTTGATATAAAGTACTTTCGATAGAAAGTACTTTCTATCAAAATTAATTTTGATTGAAAGTACTTAGTTTCGATAGAAATTACTTTCTATAAAAATTACTTTCAATCAAAAGTACTTAGTTTTGATAGAAAGTACTTTCTATAAAAATTACTTTCGATCAAAAGTACTTAGTTTTGATAGAAAGTACTTTCTATAAAAATTACTTTCGATCGAAAGTACTTAGTTTCGATAGAAATTACTTTCTATCAAAAGTATTTGAGTAAATATGCACTCATGATTTTTGGGATGAATTCCTTACCACCATTGTGGGTTCACCTGTCCATGTTTTTTTTTTCTGTATCTACTCAATTTTTTCATTCATGGCCTTAATCCATTCATCATTTTCAAGTGCATCTGTAACAGTTTTAGGTGCAAATTCACAAACTAAGCATGTATTGTTTCTCAACTTACTTCGTGTCATCACACCAGCTTTCTTATCTCCAAGAATCTAATTTTTTGGATGATGGCTCCTTACGTATTTTACAAGTACTGGTTCAATTCTTTATTCTTCATTGTGTTCTCCACTCGGTGCATGATCATGATCTTCATCGGTAACAATTTGCTAATTCTCAGTCTGTATAGACTAATGCTCGGTAGCATTACCCTGTTGCTTGGTAACGCCAGGCTATTTCTTAGGTAGAGTGTCAAGTTGTTCAATATAAACAAATCTACCATAGTCTTTTGGTTCCTTTTTACTTTCTTTATCATTCTTCTCAGCAAATTCATCAACTCTCATGTTTTCACTTTAATTCATCTTGTTAGTAGCCTTATTCAAATATTTATAAAATTTTCTCTTAATAGAATATCCTAAGAATATTCCTTCATCACCTTTTGAATCAAATTTCCCATTTCTTTCATCTTTCAAAATGTAACATCTACTTCCAAATATTCTTCCAAATATTCTGAAACAACTTACATTAGGTGTGTAACCATACCATAATTCATAAAGTGTCTTTTTTGGATATTTCTTTAGTTGAACTTAGTTTAATGTGTATACAACAATACTAACAGCTTCTCTCTAGTATATCTATGCCACATCTTTTTCAATCATTAGTATTCTAGCACAATCCACAATAGATTTATTTCTCCTTTTAGAAATCTCATTTTGCTGGGGTGTCATCAATGCAACAACCTGTCTCTTAATTCCATGCTCATTACAAAAATTAGTGAACTCATCAAAAATAAATTCACCACTGTTAGGAATGGGAACACTATGAGGGGGGGGGGGGGGGGGGTTGAATCAATGTTCACTGTATTTTATCTTTTCACTTAATCTTTAAACTGAACTTAAATGCTTAAGTACTGAAATGAACATCTACATAAACATGAAACATGAAATCAACACATAACACCAATATGGTTATGGGGAAACCCAAATAGGTAAAAACCCCAATGGGAATTGACACCCACTAATATTTTATACTAGTGTTTTATGATCCTTGTTAGAAGATCCTTAACCCTGTTAGGAGTTTCTTTACAATGTATTAAGTACTGTAGACCTTGTCAAGGGTTAGACCCTGTTAGGAGTCTTTTACAATAAACTCTGTTAGGGGTGTGGATGCACTGTCCTAGAGCTCACTACTCAAGTGGTGAAGGCTACAACCTTCAGATCTTAGATACACACTATATCTACTGGATGAACTATCACTGTGACACTGCTTGTCTAATCAGTTCCTTTTATGCGATGATGCTTTGACCTCTTGCAAAGCTCTAATACATCTTACAGACTCTTCACACACTTCTTCTCTACTTATCTCAACTCTATTACAACTTTCATGCTAATTACAATGGGTGCATCTCATATTTATATGTGCATACAAAACAAATAACTAGGTTGGCCCTTTAACCAATTACATACAACACTTCCAATTAAATTGGCTCAAGTGTATTTACAAAAAAAAATATTTACATGTCAGCAACCTAATTACAATAGGTTCATAGCCTTTACAACATTAGAATATAACCACAAATCAAAATGCTAACAGTCGGCTACTTACTCTGTTCTTCTCTAGCACATACTGGCTGTGTAACTTCAATTGTCTGTAACTTTGGCATACTTGCATATCTGATCATGCATTCATATACTAAGCATGAATATATCTAACCAACTTATCTTCTAGGGTGCACACCATAACTCGGTCATACACACATGCGTTGATGCTCCGAGCTTCAGGTACTCTTTACACTGTCTAGTCTTCAACACTTAATCGATTTGTGATCTTCTCATCAAGTGCGTTGACTCCAAACTACTATATGACTTTTTTTCCATAATGAAAACACTATACTAAGTCATATACACTAGTATAGCCAACTTGCCAACAATCTCTCCCTTTGTCATTGATGGCAACAAAGGAATATGGCCAAGTTGCTAATTGTTCCCTAATACAAAATTTTTTTTGTCTTATATCTCCCTATACATATCTATGACCATATTCTATACATACTCCCCCTTTGACATTAATGAAAAAGGTGCTTCAAAATTGTATATCTGTAGGTTTTGGATCTCCTTCTTCCAAAATGTGATTAGTGAATTAACAATTTGTAGATGGGCGCATAATGCATACTGTAGCTTCTCCATCTTCTCCAAATCTATGATGGGACCTTGATCATATGTCACCATGGTGGCATCGATCTCCTTGATATTCTAATTAAGTATGTTTAATGAGGGTGCAAGATCATTCCTTAGTTGAGTCTGTCTAGCCCTTATCTTGGACATCTCCTTTTCTGCCTTCTCAATTTTATCTAACTATCCTTGGTAGACATTGTTACTCATGTTCACATCAATGGATGGATCTTCTACTAATTTCCTTATGCTATCTATCATAGCTTTTGCTTCTTGTATCTTCTTATATAGATCACTAGTCAACTTTTCCAGGTTCATACAATGCTGCTGAGGGAAGTGGAGTGATAGGACTACTGTCCATAACTTCCTCTTTGACTCTTATTGTTATTGGTTCATTTTATTTTCTCTCTACTTCTTCTTTTTATATTTGTTCTTCTTTCTTTTCTTCTTCATTTGTTATATCCTCAATAAATACTTCTTCTTGATTGGGAGTGGAGTTACCACATAGAGTCTCAACCTCTTGAGTACTCACAAATGCCTCTTCAAATTTGTCCAACTTAGTGTCAGTAGCCACCATGGCTATCTCTACATTATCAATGATAATGGTGCTATCCTTTAGTGACTCTATCATGGGCGCAAACTTATTTTCCTCTATTTGTGTTTCAACTGTAGGTGCTAAGTCCTGAGGACCCGTCACTGATGCATTAGTGGGCTCTTCCACCTTGACTTCCTTTGAGGGTACTTGAGTTGTGGGTGCAGTAGGTGGATACATGTGCCTATTCATAAAGACCTTCTCAAAGGATTTCTCTATTTCCTTGGCAACTAACTCAAAGTTTTTATCCATTATATTCAATGTTCTTGTCTTGGTCTTGAGGTGAGGCTTCATCAGATCTAACAATAACTTTTTCTCTTCTAGCTCGCATACTAGAAGGGTTTCATCTAAAATATTTTCTCTTATCCTTAGATCTTCTTCAATAGCTTGTCTCTTTTGGAATTATAAGATATTCCATTAATTATCAAAAATCATAGTCTTCAATTCTAAGACTGTCTTCTTAAACTTTAACATCTATTTGACAATCATTCCATGTATCTCTGATTTGTCAATCTAATTGTATTTCTCATAGAACTTTTCTACTTGATCAATTTTGCCTTCATCAACAATTCTTGTGCTTAACACACTCAAACTAGGTTTGAAACTTACTTCAGGAGGTGCTTGAGTGTTCCTTCTATTTCTTGTTACTCTCGAGGATGGATGACAAGTGCTAATCTCTTTCTTCCTCTTAGGCATTGCCTTATACTTAGGAAGAGCAGTAAGGTCAATGGTTTCCTTGGGCAAAGAAGGAGTAACAATAGTTTTACCCTTATGAACATTAGATTTTTCTATCTTCACCTTCTTCAACTTAGGATCATCTAATTCAATCTTTGTTGTTGTTGTGCTCTCAATTTCCAAAGCAATCTTTTGTTCCCTTTCTTTGTTTAGGTCTACTTGAGACACGCCATGAATTCTTAAGATCTCTGAGGTGACTTTGGCAACCTTTCTTTTAGTTTCTACACTATTCAATACTGCATCAACTTCTCTTGTTTTTTCTACATAGGTTCCCCATCTTGGCTTATGGGGAGGTTAGGATAGACTAGCTAGTCTATGCCTATGATCCTCTCTAGGATCCTAGTGTTCTTCTAACACCTCTGAAGGTCTATATGATTCCTCTCTCATCCAAGGATCCCCTGACCTACCCTAACTTGACCACCAAGTTTAGCTTTATCATCTTGCAACATATCAAGCTTTGCTTCCTAGCACCATCCCTTACATAGGCTCATAAGGGTCTTTTTAAGGTTCACCACCTTCCTAAGCTCTGCCAGAGAATTTGATGAGTCTCAAGGTGTTTTTAGGACATTTGAGTCATCTCTAATGCATTAGTGAGGATGGGTTACTACCCAATTTCACACTTCCTTCCCAAAATAGGGCTACAAGGAAGAGCCCAATTGGGCCTCCTTATGGGTTTATAGGACCTCTAGCCCTCTTATTTCATGAAACCAAAATTCCTGTTCTAAAGGAACTTCACTACAAATTTCTAACCCTCAAATATTTTTGGGGTCTTGGGCCTCCATCTATCCGTACAGTGCTTCCCTTAAGGATGAGGGTTTTTAAGGCTTTTTAGGTCTCTCAAGGTCACAGTGCTAAAATGTCTGCAACAACACCACTCTAGGATTTCTCAAGATCTCTCCTCTATATCACTAAGCCTTCTTTCATGTCTCTTCCCTCCCTCCAAAGGGATTTTCTTGAAACTCTTTTCTCTGTCATCTAGAGCTCTTTCGTTGCTGATCGCTCCTAGCCGAACTCTGCTTAGCTCACCTAGGGCTTGCTCAAACAATTGTTTACACTTGCTAGTTTGGGCCCTACTTGCACATATTTATAGGGTAGGGTCTGCACTTCTAGAATCCAAAGTCCCATGGTGTGGCCATGGTGGAAACAGGAGCAGCAGCCCTACATTCTATAACCTCTCCAAACTGGTAGAGGACAGTCTACAATAGGAAAATGAACCAAATGAACACTAAAACTAGAAAAAATTCAACCTAGCACACACACATTAAGATCTAAATGCACATTAAAAAAGTCTCCTTCAAAGATTCATCAAACTCCACTCTATTCACATGTAATCAGTCCATAAAACAATGACTGTTCCACACAAACTATTTTCAGACTGGTTTTTCCATACAGCCACTATACAATAACAATGCCAACCCTTAAATTAGGGTTTTTTAAGTCACTTAAGTCTTACCTCAGGATTGGAGCTTGATTAGGGCTTGGAGCCACTTTGATAAGGTTTAGACCTTATTTGAGAAAAGTTGCTAAGCAACTTCCAAAAGTTGCTAGCAACTTTTGGAGCAACTTTTCTTGCTCATGCCATTTTTTTGTACACTCACTTTCAAGACCAACCTTAGGTCTGTTACAAAGCACACTTGTGCTAAAACTTTCCAAACTCTCATTGTAAGACTATAACCTCAAAAACTAGTATTGATCTCAGGTTAACAACAGGCCTTGAGCCACTGTGCCAGCAGACTGACAAAACCAACTAAACTCTAGGAACTAGCCTAGGCTAGACACACACACTAATCCAAGCTCTTATTATAATTAAAATCTTCACTTAAGAAGTTCAACAAAAAAAAAATAGTTAGTGGGAGCCCTTAGAAGGGTGCTCCTACACCATTGGCTCATTAGGGTCTTTAGGGGCTGAAAGAAATACTTGTGCATATGCTTCTAGAATAGGCTCTTCCACTTCATATCCTAGTGGATGAATCCACTTTGTTCTTTATTCAACTACCTCCATGCATGTTGTGTCAATCTCAACCATGAAGCAAATAATATCCTTGTATTTCTCAACAATGTTCTCTAGTATCATGTACCTCATCTACATTTTAACCCTAAATGTCTTCAACTCTAGTGTCATGTAGTCCTTCAAAGTGCTCTCATTACATGCCTTGAGAGATATCTGAGGCATTGTGGGAATGGATTTGTCTAGATACAAATTAGATACCTTTCCAATAATATGGAAGTACATGTATATGATCAAAGACCCAAATCTGAATATCTTGGTCTTATCATGCTTGATTGTCGTAATGTTATCAATTAGTTGTGCATGAAGGATCTCACACAAGTTAAACTCTTCATTTTCTTTCACAAGTCTTATGGCTGGAAGAATTGTGGCCGCAGACACATTGTTCACCTTGCTGGTGTGTTGGAACCTGTAACCTAGTATCATGGACATTAATTTGATGTCATCTTTCTCAATAGGCTCAATGGTCATTCCACACCTATTACTTCTTGACTTGTAGGTTTACTCAACAAGCTTCCTTACATCCTTGCCTGTTAGAAGAATGACACCTGTCTTAGAGAGGCCTGTCATCTCATGAATTAGGTCACTAGTAATTATGACCGGTACTTCACCTATCCAAAATAGGTCATCATGAATTCTTCTCAGTAGAATCTTGATCCATTCTGATTCATAGAACTCATATGTCATAGCATACTCCATTATAGGGTGATTATTCCACTACACATACTCATCCATGAAGGTTTTGTCTGGTTTCAACATAGTTTCCATGTGTGCTCTTAATCTATCCAATCCTACTGGTTCTTTCTTACAGTGAATGTATGCCCTAATGTCCTCAACATGCATTTCACCCCTAGGCATGTGGGAGAATGCCCCTTCTAGGTCATCTAGAGTGGATTTGAATGAGTACCTCTTAAATACATATCTTTTCTTCTCTACAATATCAAGCACTATAGGAGTAGCCAGACCTTACTTGTATAATGCTTTCTCAAAGGTTTCCAAGAGATTTTGAATCTAGGCAATGAACTAGGGTTTCCACAACTGATCAAATGCACAACAAGTCACTTGATGAATCAAGCTACAATCCTTCTCAATAAACTACAAGGGCTCTTCTACTCTTCAATCATTCTTAATTTGAATGCAATGAGAGATTTACAAACTTCTGTGTACTTTAAAGTAGAAAATCTACCATTAATGCTTGTTGCATAAACCAGGCTATCACTTGAAAATTTCTATCTTTCATTCTGCAAATAATCAGCTAGTGTGCTCTTGTACATAGATTCTACTAGTCTCCAAAAGCTTAAGTCCAAAGGCACATACTCTGAGAGTGAGTATACCAGTCACGTAGGAGGATAGAGATAAATTAGCTCCCCCTATGGCCCTGATGATCATTCATCCAAATTTAGAGGGTGCGTCCACTCTGGATGCATCCAATACATACTCATCAACCTTGTCCTTATTTTCTTCTGACCAAATCAAGCTTGCATCCTTTGAAACTTTCACAAACTTGACTTCTCCTTCAGGATTCAATACTGGTTCTTTGGGCTTTTTAGAGCTTTCCTGACCTTGTGTCCTTGATCTGCAAAACTTTGAGATGTGTCCAACCTTCTTACAAGAGTGAAAAATGACTGGAGGCCTTATATTCCTTGGCGCATTGACATGAGTCACCATTTTACATTGTCTAGCTGAGTAACCTTTATAATTACATATCTGACATGTAACATTTTGAGAATTTCTTTCATTAGATTAATTCTAATTCCTCTGATTATGTTGAGTCTTGTTCTTCTGACTTGTTTTGTAATTCATAGCTCTATGACCAAATTTATTGCATGAATAATAGTAACCATTGAAAGGTCTTACCTCTGTACAGTTCCTTGCTATGTGTCCATGCTTGTTACATGCATAAAAAGTGTGGTCTACTAGCTTGCACTCATTCTTAGGTGGTTCAATATGATCCTTAGTCTGACTTCCAGTCTCCTTAGCATCTAAGGTTCCTTCTGGTGCTTTCATTCTTGCTCACATGTTGTCAATCTGATTTTGTGCTTCATTATATCCAATGCAGCTAGTATCTCCTTTAGCTCTTCTTGCATACAACTGAGATTCTATCAAATTAGAACTGGTGTGTAATTTATCAATGTTATTCTTAGCATCTTTCAATTCAGATTCCAATCTTTCTTTATTGTTCCTTAGCTCCAATATTTCCATGTTTGCTTGCCTCAATTCTTCACTCAATTGAAAGTTCTCTTTGATTTGTTCATCATAGACTTCTTGATTGTTAGTCAGCTTATCATCTAATTCTTCAATCTGTTCTTTTAAAGATGAATTTTCTTCACTGAGCTTTTTGATCATAATCCCTAAATCACTGGTAGAGCATTCTTTCAAATATTTTCTTAGCCTTTTGATGACTACTTGAGCATCACTGAATTTTTCTTTAAGTTCTTCAATTTCTCTTTCAGATCTGTCTAGGTCTTCAAGAGTAGCTTCTAGATTTCTTTTCAAATGTTTCATTTCTACTTTGTCCATGATCTCCTCAAGTGGTTAAACTTATTTGCTGAGGACCAGAGCTTTGATACCAATTTTTAGGAATGGGAAAACCAAGATGGGGGGGGGGGGGGTGAATCAGTGCTTACTGTATTTTATCTTTTCACTTAACCTTTAAACTAAACTTAAATGCTTAAGTACTAAAATGAACATCCACATAAACATGAAACATGAAATCAACACATAACACCGATATGGTTACAGGGAAACCCAAATAGGTAAAAACCCTGGTGGGAATTGACACCCACTAATATTCTGTACTATTGTTTTATGATCTTGTTAGAAGATCTTTAACCCTGTTAGGAGTTGCTTTACAATGTATTAAGTATAGTAGACCTTGTCAAGGGTCAGACCCTGTTAGGAGTCTTTTACAATAAACCCTATTAGGGGTGTGGATGCACTGTCCTAGAACTCACTGCTCAAGTGGTGAAGGCTACAACCTTCAGATCTCAAATACACACTATATCTACTGGATGAATTGTCACTATGACACTGCTTGTCTGATCATTTCCTTTTATGCGCTGATGCTTTGACCTCTTGCAAATCTCTAATACATCTTAGAGACTCTTCACACACTCTTACTCTGCTTATCTCAACTCTATTACAACTTCCATGCTAATTACAATGGGTGCATCTCATATTTATATGCGCAAACAAAACAAATAACTAGGTCCACCCTTTAACCGATTACATACAATGCTTCCAATTGAATTGGCTCAAGCATTTTTACAAACAAACATATTTACATGTCAGAAACCTAATTATAATAGGCGCATAGTCTTTACAACATTAGAATATAGCCACAAATCAAAATGCTAATAGTCGGCTACCTACTCTGTTCTTCTTTGGCATACTTGCATATCTGATCATGCACTCATAGACTAAGCATGAATATATTCTAACCAACTTATCTTCTAGGGTGTACACCATAACTCAGTCATACACATGTGCGTTGATGCTCTGAGCTTCAGGTACTCTATACACTGTCCAGTCTTCAACACTTAACCGATTTATGATCTTCTCATTAAGTGCACTGACTCCAAACTACTATATGACTTTGTTTCCATAATGAAAACACTATACTAAGTCATATACACTAGTATAGCCAAATTTCCAACAACCACCTCTATTTGATCTCAATAATTTTAGTTCTTTACCACTTTCTTTTTCCACTTTTTTTTTATACCATTTAAACATCTTAAAAGCTTCATATTTTTCTTTCAAGAACATGACAGACATTATTCTAGAGAAGTCATCAACAAAAAAGATAAAATATGTCTCCATAATAACTTTGAGTTCTCATAGGACCACACAAATCAGTGTGAACTAACTCCAAAATAGCATTAGATGAAATTTTTTTTCTCTTAAAACTATATTTTGACATTTTTCTCATTTGACATTATTTGCACATAATATGGTCAAGTTTAGATATGTTCGGTAAACCTCTAACTCTCATTTTCTTATTGATCTTAACCATGTTTTCAAAAGTCATATAACCTCTTGTACCATAACAACACATCTTCAGTTTTAGCCAACAAACAAGAAGTTTCAGCATTGTCAAGATAAAATAGATTACCTTTAGAACTTTCTAGTTTCATCGTAGAATTTCACCTTTCTATTCTCAAATGCAACTCGGTGACCTATGTTATTCAACTGTGCTACACTCGAAAAATTATAATTAAGTCCTTTCACCCAATATGCATTCTTACATCTGATCTTATTGTTCAACAATATAGACCCTTTTCCTTTTACTAGACAAGGTGTATCATGTATCATTTTAATAGATCCACCATTATAATGTTCATGGTATTCAAAATTATTTTCATCACCAGTCATATGATGTGTACAACCACTCTCAATAATCCATGTATCATTCTTGCTAACTTTAGAAATAAGTGTTATTTCAACATACATTTATTCTTCTTCTAAATCTTCTTTCAAAGCTACAAATACCACCTCAATGTCTTCATCAATGTCAGTGTCGGTGTCATCATCATCATCATCATCAATGTAACATTCCTTCTTGCCTTTGTCTTTGTAATCTCAGTTACTTCTTCTATCATACTATCGGTTGCCTTTGTGTTCTCAATTATCTCTTCTATCAAACTTCCTTTCATTAGATCTTTCATTAGTTTTCTCATCTTCTTTCCTATTAGGAGATCTAGCTACAATATGGCCAATCTCTTTACAATTAAATCATACCAAGGTAGTTTTCCTCTATATCTTCCTTTATCTTTTTGCATTCTTCGATCCATTAATGCTTCAAGTGTTGGAGATTTTCTAGCAAGCCAGTACTGACTGTATGTTTGTCATTAATGACAACATATGGAAAGTATCATGCATGGAAGTATTATGCAGTAAGATTTTAGTATATGTAGCATGGACATGATATCAACATGATATCATGGGTGTAGAGGTTAACTGTTAGTACAGATAGTTATATAGCAGTTGGTGTCAGTAGTGTTCCTAACAAAGTAACAGATAGTGTTCTGTGTATGGTTGTCCGTATAGTTATCATGGAGCCTTACATGCTTAAATATATGTTGAAGACATTTTAGTGATGTTAAGTTCATGAACACATAGTTTGATGATGAGTGCAAGTGAAGTTATGCAGTCATTATTCACCAGTAGCAATTTCCTATGTTTGTTCAGAAGAGCTGACATAGATCTTATTGGTTCTTGAGTTGCACCTATCTTTAGGGTATGCACCCTTGGAGTTAAGCTTGGAGAAGTGTTGTTGATGTTTGGTTAAGAGCACATGAGTTAATTTAGCCTACATAGAAAGTTCTAGTTGTTTTGGTAGAGCCGACAGCGTGTAGCGTGCGTCTACAATTATTTTATTAGACAGGTCCCAGAATGTGTTGCGTGCATAGTAGATCTGACAAAATGTTTGTTGGAGTTTATTATGGTTTCTCTAATATGATTTCAAGGTGGTTCTAATAGGTTGACTTGATTATATCATTTGGAGGAAAGATATTTATAGGCAGTCATTTGTGATTGCTTGAGTGTGGCTCATGGATGATTAAGCAGAGCAGAGTAGAGTGTGCAAAGTGTTGAGCCATCAGAAGAAGGTCTATGTGACCAAGTAAAGTACTTGTGCTATTCATTGAAATTGATCTAGATAGCAGGTCAAAGCGCAGTTCACCAAGATCTAGATATAGTGTGTATCTGTTATTCAGAAGCTTGTAGCCTTTTCCCATTTGAGTAATGAGCTCTCAGATAGTGCGTCCTCTCCCCTAATAGGGACAATTATAAAAAACTCTTAATAGGGTCCGACCCTTGACTAGGTCTACTATACTTAATATATTGTAAACCTACTCCTAACAGGGTAAAGGATCTTTTAACAAAGATCATTATACACTAGTACAGAATATTAGTGGGTATCAAGTCCCACCAGGGTTTTTTCCTATTTGGGTTTCTCCATAACCAAAATATCGGTGTTGTGTTCTTGTGTTCTTTCATTGTGTTTATGCTTTATGTTTAAGTATACTTAATTGGATAAAGAATTGAATCTTGTAGATAACTAATTCACTACCCCCCCTCTCAGTTATCTTTTGGGACTACTCCTAACAATTGGTATCAGAGCCAAGTGCCTCGGAGAGAAAGTTTAATAGCTTGAAGTTGATCAAATGGCATACTTTAGGAAAGAAAGTCCTAAGTTTGATGGAGAGAATTATCTTGACTGGAAGAACAAGATGGTGAGCCATTTGCATTGCATTGCTTTTGAAGTTTTTGATGTGACTATCAAAGCAGCTAAGATACTTACCTTAGAAGACCTTGCAAAAGAAGATGCTACTGATAGACAAAAGGAATTGTTTCATCATAATGCTATTGCTAATGAATCCCTTATCAGTGCCCTATTTGATGGTGAGTTTTTAAAAATAAAAAAGGTGGATACAACCCACAAAATATGGAAGCACCTAGAAGACATATTTGAAGGAGACAAACAAGAAAAGGATGCACGTAGAAAGACATGGAAGAAAAGATACAATACATTAGAGATAATCCCTGAAGAAAATGTCAGAGCTTATAATCAGAGGATAAATGAAGTAGTTGCAAAAATCATAAACAATGGTGGAGAGATATCAGAGGAGGACATTATGGATAAGTTGATGACTACTCTTACTCTAGAATATGAAAGCAAGATCAACATCCTTGATGAGACCATGCAACTTACATCAAATTTCAAGAGAGAGACCTTGATCAACAAAATATCAGCTTTTGAGATTTCAAGATTAAAGTCAGAACCAAAGAGTGAGACAACTTTCAAAGCAACAGTTCATGGTAAAAAATCTACAAACACTTCTAGTAATTTTGATGATGATGATGAAGAGAAAATGTTAGATGATTTTATTTCTATGGTTTCCAAAAGAGAAAAGAAAGGAAAAGGAAAATATGAAGGTTAATTACCATTTAAGTGCTTTTCATGTAATAAGATCGGTCACTTTGCATCTAAGTGTCCCACTAGAGCTAGAAAATTTAAGAAGGATTACAAGCCTAAGTATTCTATGGAATGTTACTATGCTGGAGATGGAGTTTCAGATGAAGAATTTGGTGAAGAAGAAATTGGATTCATTTCTATTGAAGACAAGAAAGAGAATCAAGAGCTAGCATTGATTTCACAAGCTAACATAAGGACAGATTAGATTATAGATAGTGGTTGCTCACATCACATGACAAGTGATAAAGGCAGATTTATTCATTTGGACAAATACAATGGTAGTATGGTTAGATTTGGAGACAACACTTCTAAACCTATAGTTGGTAGAGGAGCCATCACTTTGGATGGAAAGAAAAGTATAGATGATGTTCTTTATGTTGATGGTTTGAAACATAACCTTCTCAGTGTTGGACAGTTACTTGGAAAAGGCTATCAGTTGGAGTTCAAAGATGACAAATGCATCATTAACAAAAAAGATGGTGTTATGATTACATCAGGCACAAAGACAAGAGGTAATATTTTTCAACTCAATTTAGAAGCAAGTTGTTTTGTTGCTAAAGTTGATGACAGTTGGTTATGACATAAAAGACTATGTCATATCAATTTTGATAACATAGTAAAAATAAGAAATGTTAAGGCAGTAAGAGATCTACCTAGCATAGCAAAGCTAGTTGATACTATATGCAGGGAATGTGTGATGGGGAAGCATGTGAGAAATTCATTCAAGAGAAAGCAAAATTTAGCAGAGAACAAGTTGGATTTGATTCATATAGACCTATGTGGTCCAACTCAAACAAGATCATACTATGGTGAAAGGTATTTCATTTTGTTTGTTGATGATTATACTAGGATGATGTGGGTTGCGTTCTTGAAAGATAAGTCAGAAGCATTTGAGAAATTTAAAATATTTAAAGCTAAGGTTGAGAATGAATCTAGACTAAAGATAAAATGTTTGAGATTGGATAGAGGAGGAGAATTCACCTCTGACAGATTCTATGAGTACTGCGAAGAACGTGGCATAAAAAGACAATTAAGTGCACCTAAAACCCCTCAACATAATGGAATTGTAGAGAGAAGGAATAGGATCATTCTTGATATAGCACGCACCATTATGATAGAAGGAAAAATTGCACACACCTATTGGAGAGATGTGGTAAATACAGTAGTCTATACCATCAACATAATTCAATAGAGGCTTGGTGCTGACAAAACACCTTATGAGTGATGGTTTGGTACCCACAGTAAAATACTTCAGAATCTTTGGAAGCAAGTGCTAAATCAAGAGGGATGAAGCAGTAGGCAAGTTTGATGCAAGAAGTGATGAAGGTATTTTTTTTGGTTACTCTACTAAAAGTAAAGCTTATAGATGTTTCAATTTAAGATTGAAGATGATCATTGAAAGTGGTCATGTAAAGATTGATGAAAAGTTTATGATTCAAGAAAGATATCATGACTACTCACCCATGATTGAGAAAGAACCTAGACCCTCCACTAGTGAGATAGTCATTGAGGAAATGTTTGACAGTATTGATGTGTTATTCAATGACCCTGAGACAAGTGAAGAAAATACTCCTAAGGCTGATGAGTCAATATCACCTAAAGTTTCAAAGTTTACATCAAGAAATCATTCCAAGGTAGACATCATTGGAGATCAGAGCGGCAAAGTCTTAACAAGATCACAAGCAAAGAACTCAGCTAGCAGTGAAGCAGTATGTTTACTATCTCAAATTGAACCTTTAAGTGTTCAAGATGCTTGTAATGATTCAGATTGGCATGATGCTATGAAAGAACTTGATTAGATTATTAAGAATGACACTTGGGAACTGGTCCCAAGACCTAATGATAAGAATGTGATTGGAACAATGTGGATATTCAGAAACAAGATGAATGAAGATGGTACAGTAGTAAGAAATAAAGCAAGATTAGTATGTAAAGGGTATGCACAAAGAAAAGGCATTGATTATTCAGACACATTTGCACCTGCGAGAAGATTAGTAGTTTTAAGTTTTTTTTAGCCTATGCTATAGTTAAAAACTTCAAAGTTTATCAGATGGATGTCAAGTCAGCATTCCTGAATGGAGACTTGAAAGAAGTATACATTAAGTAGCCTAAAGGATTCACCTTATCAAACAGACCTAATATGGTATGCAGATTAAAGAAGACCCTCTATGAACTTAAGCAAGCCCCTAGAGCATGGTATGAGAGACTAGATGGATACCTAACAAAGATTGGATTCAAGAAAGGAGAAGCAAATTGTAATCTATTCATTAGAGAGATATCTGAAGGTTTGCTACTTGTAGCTATATTTGTCGATGACATTATCTTTGGAGGTAATGACAAACTTAGTGTTGAATTTTCCAAAGAAATGTAAAATGAGTTTGAGATGAGTATGATTGGTCCTATCAAGTACTGTTTGGGACTAAATGTGTAGCAGACAAAAAAAGGTATTTTCATTAATCAATCAAAGTATGTAAAAGAGATACTGAAGAAATTCAAGATGGATGATTGCAAGCTAGTAGGAACCCCTATGATCACTGGATGAAAGCTTACAAAAGAAGATGACTCACCAGTAGTAGATATAACATTGTATAAGTCTATGATTGGTAAACTCATATATCTTATTCAGACTAGACCTGATATTTTAAATACAGTTGTCATAGTTGGAAGATTTGTAGTAAAACCTAAACAAAGTCACCTCATGGTAGTAAAAAAAATATTCAGATACTTGCAGGGCACTACAGATTATGGTCTATGGTATCTTAATTCAAAAAATGTTGAGCTTCATGTGTACACTAATGCAGATTGGGCAGGATGCATTGATGACAGAAATAGTACTTTAGGTGGAGTAGTGTTTCTTGGTGATAGACTTGTCACTTGGATAAGAAAGAAACAAAATTGTATTTCTCAGTCAATAGTAGAAGCAGAGTATGTTGCAACAGCCCTAAATTGTTCTACAATTATTTGGATCAAACAGATGATAAAGAATTTTAGAATTCAGATTGATTATCCTATTGTTATTCACTGTGATAACACTAGCACTATCAATATGTCAAAAAATCATGTGATGCATGCAAAGACAAAGCACATTCAGATCAAGTATCACTTCCTAAGAGAGAAATTGGTAGAGAAAGAAGTCAAGTTGGACTATGTGAGTACTAAAGATGAGTTGATAGATATATTCACAAATCCCTTGCCTAAGGATACTTTTGAGTATCTCATGGAGAAGTTGGGAGTTATTCCCTTCCTTGTTTCTACTTAGAAGAAAGAAGGAAAGGCATCAGTCCTCTGGGACTGGTGGAAAGTTGACTACTCTACCTCAGGAGTAGTACCGGTGCTTAAAATGAATGGCACCTTTTTTCATTGATGTCAAAGGGGGAGTATATATAGAGTCATGAAAAAAAGAAACAAAAAGAGGAGTAATATACTAAGAGGGAGCAACATTCAGTTATGACAATAGTATAGTTGAGAAAATGGAGAATATTAGAAAATATTGCAATAGATGGAGGATTCATCTTTGGGGGAGTTTTTGAAGAAGAAATGGAGAATGTTATAAAATAATTGTTCATTTGGGTTGGTGGTGATTTTTTATTTCACATTTTTCCATCAATGCCAAAGAGGGAGATTGTTGGAGATTTGCCAGCAGGCCAGTATTGACTGTATGTTTGTCATTGATGATAACATATAGAAAGTAGCATGTGCAAAAGTCTTATGTAGTAAGATTTTAGTATATGTAGCATAGACATGATATCAACATAATATCATGGGCGTAGAGGTTAACTGCTAGTATAGATAGTTATATAGCAGTTGGTGTCAGCAGTGTTCCTAACAGAGTAATAGACAATGTTCTATGTATGGTTGTCCATATAGTTATCATGGAGCCTTGCCCGCTTGGATATATGTTGAAGACATTTTAGTGATGTTAATTTCATGGACACGTAGTCTGATGATTAACGCAAGTGAAGTTATGCGGTCATTATTCACCAGTAGCAGTTTTTTGTGTTTGTTCAAAAGAGCCAACAGAGATCTTATTGGTTCTTGAGTTGTGCCTATCTTTAGGGTATGCTCCCTTGGATTTAAGCTTGGAGAAGTGTTGTTGATGTTTGGTTAAGAGCGCATGAGTTAATTCAGCCTACAGAGAAAGTTTCAATTATTTTGGTAGAGCCGACAGTGTGTAGCGTGCGTCTACAATTATTTTATTATACAGGTCCCAAAATGTGTTGCGTGCATAGTAGAGCCGATAGAATGTTTGTTGGAGTTTATTATGGTTTCTCTAATATGATTTCTCTAATATGATTTCAAGGTGGTTCTAATAGGCCGACTTGATTATATCATTTGGAGGAAAGATATTTATAGGCAGTCATTTGTGATTGCTTGAGTGTGGCTCATGGATGATTAAGTAGAGTAGAGTAGAGTGTGCGAAGTGTTGAGCCATCAAAAGAAGGTCTATGTGACCAAGTAAAGTACTTGTGCTATTCAGTGGAACTGATCTAAATAATAGGTCAAAGCGCAGTTCACCAAGATCTAGATATAGTGTGTATCTATTATTCAGAAGGTTGTAGCCTTCGCCCATTTGAGTAGTGAGCTCTTGGACAGTGTGTCCTCTCCCCTAATAGGGACAATTATAAAAGACTCCTAATAGGGTCCGACCCTTGACTAGGTCTACTATACTTAATATATTGTAAAGCTACTCCTAACAGGGTAAATGATCTTCTAACAAGGATCATTATACACTAGTACAAAATATTAGTGGGTATCAAGTCCCATCGGAGTTTTTACCTATTTGGGTTTCCCCATAACCAAAATATTAGTGTTGTGTTCTTGTGTTCTTTCATTGTGTTTATGCTTTATGTTTAAGTATACTTAATTGGATAAAGAATTGAATCTTGTAGATAACTTATTCAACCCCCCCTGCTTAGTTATCTCTTGGGACTATTCCTAACATCAAGTTCATCAAGTTCACTTTCACTATCACTCTCATTTCTTATCATATGTTTGCTGCTTGATTTACCAATTTTTAGAGATAACATAAATGTAGACTGAACAGTAGGAGCAACACTATTGTCAAATTTATTCAACTCAAATGCATTCAATCTACTGATTAGACTGTCAAGTTTAATATGATTACCATGAGCTGATCTCATCTCTGAGAATTTTACTTACAACAATCTCTTCATCAATAATTCCACCTAATCCTCAGATAACATTCACAATCTTCTTGACTCAGTTGATGTATTGAGATATGTTCTCTCCTTTCATTCTCATATCATCAAACTTTCCTCTAAGACTTTCAACTTTAGCCCTTCGCACATTCACATCTCCTCCATGAACTAGTGTAAGTTTGTCCCACATCTATTTAACAGTTGTACATGTCTTAACATCTTCAAATTTTACATCCGATAAGGAAAAAGCAAGCTCTGTCATCATAGCATTGTGTTCTTGTCTTTCTCTCATCTGATCAATAGTCAAAGGTCCAAAGGGTAAGATGAACTCATTTTACAAGTAGTTAATTGCAGACTCACCTATCCCTAATAGATACAATTTCATTTTTATTTTCCATATCAAGCAGTTGTCTTTGTTCAAATTTGGCACATCTCTTATACATATTGTGATATTTAGCTTAAGTCCTTCAAACTTTTCCTTCAAGCACTCTATGCTCTAATACCAATTGTTAGATAACTGAGAGGGGGGGGGGGGGGGGTGAATACGTTAAGTCCAGTTATCCTACAGTCCCAAATACTCCTAGATGTATATTAAAAAAACTTTCAAATCAATTAATCAACTCAGTAAAATATCAACTGTGCCTTTCTCTTCATATACCGATTACTAGTAAATTAAATATTGTGTTTATTGATCAATCCAGTTATAATAATATGTAAAGTAAAATAAAAATTTAACACATTCATACACATATAACACTTAGATTTTTAATGTGGAAACCTTGTTAGGAGAAAAACCACCTGGGACTGGTAACCCAAAATAATTCACACTTCTAAAGTGAGCTCGGTTAGGAGACAACCGTGTTAAAGGTTACAAAACACACTGTGAGGTGTGACCTGTTTAGAGGATTTATCACTAACAGTTCTCCCTTGACTAAATATTCACTATGGGTCATCAAGAAAATAATCAACATTAATTGAATGTCATATTGAAATATAAAGACTATTAAGTCCCACTTGATTAAGAGATTTATTTGTAGCAATGGTTAAACTGATATAGTGATGATCTGGTTCAAATACAACTGGATTTACAAATTTTTAGATCTATGCTAAGCTCAAAAATACCTATGATCAATAATCAATTCAATCTCTTTGTTTCCTCTAACTCTTTTCTACTCGGTAATTGCTTTCTCTATTGCTTGGTGTTGTCTACAAAATTTCTCGGTTCTGTCTTCAACCAGTTTGATCAGCTTTACATGAAATCAATATTTTCACGTGAATTCACCTACATCAGACTCAATAATGAATCTCTTGTCTCTTTATATAAGCATCGTAAACCATTTTATTTCCATCCATATATTTTTCCTCATAATCTTCATTATTGATTTTGCCGCTTTAACCTTCCTCTGTAGTTGTGTCAATAACATGTTTCATTCTCCTTCATCCGATCATCCTTAAATTTTATCATTCATTTGATCATCATAACAAACATTATCATTTACTTCATAATCATAAAAAATTGTCTAGGTCATCATCTTTAGTCAGTAGTCATAAGTTCCAAATATTTCTTTCACTCGGTCAATACCATAATGCGTCGGTGATAACTAGTTCAGTTAACACTATAATCGATATACACTACACTTGCTCAGTGTATACTAAATTTTTCATTTACCGGCCACATAAAATTATTCATTTTAATCTTCAATCCATAATAGATTCATGTAATAAAACCAAATCACTAACATAATTCCATAGAATCATCAATAAGTTACCCAATGAATACCATATCCATAACTTTCTCATCCTTCTCATCTACATGTAGATATCTCATTCCTTCTTAATTTTTCTTTCTTAAGATGTTTGTAACCATTATAATAAGTACAGTCCAAACTAGTTGACATCAATGATAATATATTAATTGATATAATGTCTTACATACACATTAGTAGCTCAGTGATCATCAATCATTATCTTTCAAATATCCAATCCATTGTCAAACTCTTCCTCAAGATATTCAATTAATTGTAGTTTACCATAAAATATCATCAAATAAACATGAAAATGAAATAAATGGCCTTATCAGATCATGGAAATTTTTTTTAGGTACAAACGGTATGATACCATCTTTCTGTGTTGAAGCCTCTTTATCCAAATGGGATCAATGTCCTTTATCTCTTCATTGGAACTAGTGGTGCAGAGATTTCTTTGCATCGATTCGATATAACACTCAATTATGTGGTATACCCAAATGATACATAGAACCTTTGCACCCCTAATTCAATTGAAGTGAAATGATTTTGATCCCATTTAGATAAAGGGGCTTCAGAATAGAAAAATGGTATCTTACCATTTCTTCCTAAAAAGAATTTCCAAGGTATCGTATAAGCTCTCTTCTATGATCTATTGGTGTAGAGAACTAAATAGATCATTTAAACTCTCTGTTCCAAACATGAGAGAATTATATTAGGTCCTTTTTAACTTCATTCAACCATATGTGTAATCACCCAAAAATGGTCATCTAGACTATTAGCCCCTTGCTAAAATCATCAATTGCCTATTCTTGATCAAATCTTAATTCTATCATTTATTCGATTATTTCCCATGGGCTAACCATTTTATCCTAAAATCTTTATTTATTTAAAAATAATTCTCTCCCCTTTTAATAAATAAAAAGTCCCCACCTTTCCTCTTATCTTAAGTTGTACAAATAAAATATTATTCTTATTTTATAAAAATAAGAAAACATCTTTTTGTCTCACATGGGGCATAAAAGTCAACACTTATTTTTCATTGTAGAAAATTTGTGCACATAAATTGCTCCTTTTCTAAGCCCCACCCTTGATTAAATCTTTTACCTCTTAATCTTCAAAGTTCATTCCATTTCAATTCTTTTAAAAGCAAAGCTCTCTTCTCATTCTACGATCCCAACTTTTTATGCTAATCTTATGCTGTAGGATTTCTTGGAGATTTTAGAGCTTTTTTGGAGATCTTACTGCATTTAGCTTTCATTTCTTGCATTTTTAGCTTAGTTTCATCTTTATGTTTTTTTAGCTTAATTTGTTTTCATGCTCTAGTTTACTTCACATAGCTTAATTAACAATGATTTGTAATATTTCTATCTTTCATTTCCATAGCTTAGCTTGCATTGCATCTCCATTTGGAATCTTGAAGATATTGACATTCTTGCTCTTGTCTCATTGAATCTCCCATTGCATGGTTTACTAACAAAGTTATTGGCTTAATAGCTCTAGCTGAGAGCATTCTTAAAACTATTGCACTCCATGCCCAGGGAGCTCTAGGTCGCCTTCCCAAAGTTTTTCATTCATAGATTCTCTTGGAAGCAATGACTTAGAGAAGTGCACATTCTAGTGTATACATTTTTGGCACCCACCGTGGGGCAGAACAACTTTATTTTGTCCTTTTTTTGTATTTCTGCTGCAGGTTTTAACTATTTTTAAATTTTTTTTATGATTTTCGTACACTATCTATACTTTTGTGCGTCACTGTTATGAAATCTCACGCGAAGTTTCTAACTTTATTGCGCAAAGATTTGTTGTTTCTAGCACTTCTACAGACGATGAAGTGTTTTATTGCGCGGGCCTATGTACTTTCTCGCATGAGCCCTTGTACTTTCTCATGTGAGTCTTCGTATGTTCTCGCACGGGCTTGTGCTTTCTCATGCACGGTTCAGTACTTTCTCGCGCAGCCCTGAATACTATCTCGCACAAAATTTCATGATAGACAGAGACCCATAATTTTAGATTTGCCAGTTTTACTTGCTATTTTCAATTTTTCTACTTTCAATTTTTTATTTTGCAGGCGATTTTTTTTTAAATAAATAAAAAGCCTCCACCTTTCCTCTTATCTTAAGTAGCACAAATAAAATATTATTCTTATTTTATAAAAATAAGAAAATATTTTTTTGTCTCACACGGGGCACAAAAGTCAACACTTATTTCTCATTGGAGAAAATTTGTGCACATGGATTGCTCCTCTTTCAAGCCCCACCCTTGATTAAATCTTTTGCCTCTTAATTTCCATGGTCTATTCTTTTTCGATTCCTTTAAAAAAAGAGCTCGCTTCTTATTTTAAGATCCTAAATTTTTATGTTAATCTTATGCTGCAGGATTTCTTGAAGATTTTGAAACTTTTTTAGAGATCTTATTGTATTTAGCCTTCATTTGTTGCATTCTTAGTTTAGTTTCATGTTTATGCTTTCTTAGTTTAGTTTCTTTTCATGTTCTAGTTTACTTCACATAGATTAATTAGCAAAACATTTTAATACTTCTATCTTTCATTTCCATAGCTTAGTTTGCATTTCCATTCCTAGCATAGCTTGCATTGCATCTCCATTTGGATTCTTGAAGATATTGACATTCTTTCCCTTGTCTCATTGAATCTTTCATTGCATTGTTTACTAGCAAGATTATTCGCTTAATAGCTCTAGCTGAGAACATTCTTAAAACCCTTGCACTCCATGTCTAAAGAGTTTTAGGTCACTTTCCTAAGGTTTCCCATTCATAGATTCTCTTGGAAGCAATAGCTTAGAGAAGTGCACACTCTAGTGTGTACATTTTTTGCGTCCATCGTGGGGCAGAACAACTCTATTTTGTCCTTCTTTTCTTGCATTTTCGTTGTAGGTTTCGGCTATTTTTTATTTTTTTTTAATGATTTTCGTATGTTGTCCATACTTCTATGCGTCATTATTACAGAATCTCACGTGAAGTTTCTCACTCTATCCCACGAAGATTTATTGTTTTTAACACTTCTGCGCATGATGAAGTGTTTTATCATGTGAGTCTGTCTACTTTCTCGTGCGAGCCTTCGTATGTTCTCGCGCGGGCTTCTAAATTCTCTTGCGTGGTTCGGTACTTTATCGTGTGACCCTGAGTACTATCTCACGTGAAATTCCACAACAGATAAAGATCTAAAAATTCAAAATTATCAAATTTACTTACTGTTTTCAATTTTCCTACTTTCTATTTTCTATTTTGCAAATAATTTTTTTAATTTTTTTTAAATAAATAAAAAGTCTCCACATTTCCTCTTATCCTAAGTTGCACAAATAAATCATTATTCTTATTTTATAAAAATAAGAAAAGACCTTTTTGTCTCACATGTGGTACAAAAATCAACACTTATTTCTCATTGGAAGAAACTTGTACACATGGATTGCTCCTTTTTCAAACCCCACTTTTGATTAAATCTTTTGCCTCTTAATCTTCATGGCCCATTCATTTTCAATTCCTTTAAAAGGATAGCTCTCTTCTTATTCTAAGATCCTAACTTTTTATACTAAACATATGCTGAAATTTTTTTTGGAGACTTTGGAGTTTTTTGAAGATTTTGGAACTTTTTTTAAAATCTTATTGCATTTAGCCTTCATTTCTTGCATTCTTAACTTAGTTTCATGTTTATGCTTTCTTAGCTTAGATTCTTTTCATGCTCTAGTTTACTTCACATAGCTTAATTAGAAAAGATTTGTAATACTTTTATCTTTCATTTTCATAGCTTAGTTTGCATTTCCATTCTTAACATAGCTTGCATTGCATCTTCATTTAGATTCTTGAGGATATTGACATTCTTATCTTTGTCTCATTGAATCTCTCATTACATAGTTTACTAGCAAGGTTATTGGCTTAATAGCTCTAGCTGAGAACATTCTTAAAACTCTTGCACTCCATGCTTAGGGAGCTTTAGGTCACCTTCCCAAAGTTTTCCATTCATGGATTCTCTTGGAAGCAATGGCTTAGAAAAGTGCACATTCTAATGTGTACATTTTTGGTGCCTACCGTGGGGCAGAACAACTCTATTTTATCTTTCTTTTCTTGCATTTTCGCTGCAGGTTTCAGCTATTTTTTATTTTTATTTTACAATTTTCGTACGTTGTTCGTACTTTTGTGCATCGCTATTACGTAATCTCATGCGAATTTTCTCACTGTATCACGCGAAGATTTATCGTTATGAGCACTTCTGCACATGATGAAGTGTTTTATCATAAGGGCCTATGTACTTTCTTGCACGAGCCTTCGTACGTTCTCATGTGGGCTTGTGTTTTCTCATGCGTGGTTTGGTACTTTCTCGCGTGGCCCTCAGTACTGTCTCACGCAAAATTCTCCGACAGATAGAAACCTTGAATTTCAGATTTGCCAATTTTGCTTGTTGTTTTCAATTTTCCTACTCTGTTTTATGTTTTGCAAGTGATTTTTTTAAAATAAATAAATAAATAAATAAAAAGCCCCCACCTTTCCTCTTATTCTAAGTTGCACAAATAAAACATTATTCTTATTTTATAAAAATACGAAAAAACTTTTTTGTCTCACATGAGGCACAAAAGTCAACACTTATTTCTCATTGGAAAAAAATTGTGCACGTGGATTGCTCTATTGTCAAACCCCAACTTTGATTAAATTTTTTGCCTCTTAATCTCTATAGTCCATTTCTTTTCAATTCTTTTAAAAAGAGAGCTCTCTTCTCATTCTATGATCCCAACTTTTTATGCTAATCTTATGTTGCAAGATTTCTTGAAGACTTTGGAACTTTTTGAAGACTTTAGATTTTTTTTGGAGATCTTATTGTATTTAGCCTTCATTTCTTGCATTCTTAACTTAGTTTCATGTTTATGCTTTCTTAGTTTATTTTCATGCTCTAGTTTATTTCACATAGCTTAATTAGCAAGGATTTGTAATACTTTTATCTTTCATTTCCATAGCTTAGTTTGCATTTTCATTCTTAGCATAGCTTGCATTGCATCTCCATTTAGATTTTTGAGGATATTAATATTTTTGCCCTTATCTCATTAAATCTTCCATTGCATAGTTTACTAGCAAAGTTATTGGCTTAATAGCTTTAGTTGAAAGCATTCTTAAAACCCGTCCACTCAATGTCTAGAGAGCTCTAAGTCGCCTTACCAAAGTTTTCCATTCATGGATTCTCTTAGAAGCAATGGCTTAGAGAAGTGCACATTCTAGTGTGTACATTTTTTGCGTCCACCATGGGGTAGAACAACTCTATTTTGTCATTATTTTCTTGCATTTTTGTTGCAGGTTTCAGTTATTTTTTTTGTGATTTTCGTACGCTGTCTGTACTTCTGTGCGTCACTATTACGAAATTTAACGTGAAATTTTTCACTGTATCACGCGAAGATTTGTTGATTCTAACACTTTTGTGTGCGATGAAATATTTTATCACACGGGCCTGTGTATTTTTTCATGCGAGCACCTGTACTTTCTCGCATGAGCCTTCGTACGTTCTCGCGCGGGCTTGTGCTTTCTCGCACGTTGTTCAGTACTTTCTCGCATGACTCTAAATAATGTCTCGCGTGAAATTTCACGACTGATAGAGACCCAAAATTCCAAATTTGTCAGTTTTGCTTGCTATTTTTAGTTTTTCTACTTTCTCTTTTCTATTTTGCAAACGATTTTTTATTTTTTATTTTTTTTAAATAAATAAAAAGTCACCACCTTTCCTCTTATCCTAATTTACATAAATAAAGCATTATTCTTATTTTATAAAAATAAGAAAAAAATCTTTTTGTCTCATATAAAGCACAAAAGTCAACACTTATTTCTAATTGGAGGAAACTTATGCACATGGATTGCTCCTATTTCAAGCCCCACCCTTGATTAAATCTTTTGCCTCTTAATTTCTATGGTCCATTCCTTTTCAATTCTTTTAAAAAGAGAGCCCTCTTCTCATTCTAAGATCCCAAATTTTTATGTTAATCTTATGTTGCAAGATTTTTAAAAAAATTTGTAGCTTTTTGAAGACTTTGGAGCTTTTTTGAAGATATTATTGCATTTAGCTTTCATTTCTTGCATTCTTAGCTTAGTTTCATGTTTATATTTTTTTAGTTTAATTTCATGTTTATGTTTTCTTAGCTTAGTTTATTTTCATACTCTAGTTTACTTCACATAGCTTAATTAGCAAAGATTTATAATACTTCTATATTTCATTTCCATAGCTTGCATTGCATCTCTATTTTGATTCTTCAAGATATTGACATTCTTGCCCTTGTCTCATTGAATCTCTCATTGCATGAGTTTACTAGCAAGGTTATTGGCTTAATAGCTTTAGCTGAGAGCATTTTAAAAATTCTTCCACTCCATGCCTAATGAGCTTTATGTCGCATTCCTAAAGTTTTTCATTCATAGATTATTTTGGAAGCAATGGCTTAGAGAAGTGCACATTCTAATGTGTATATTTTTTGCGCCCATCGTGGAGCAGCACAACTTTGTTTTGTCCTTTTCTTCAATTTTCGTTGTAGGTTTTGGCTTTTTTTTTTTTTTTTATGATTTTTGTACGCTGTCTATACTTTTGTGTGTCATTGTTAAGAAATCTTGCCCAAATTTTCTTACTGTATCGCGTGAAGATTTGTTGTTTCTAACACTTCTAGTGCGACGAAGTGCTTTATCACGCAAGCTTATGTACTTTCTTGCGCGAGCCCTTGTACTTTCTCACATGAGCCTTCGTACGTTCTTGCACGAGCTTATGCTTTATCACGCACTGTTCGGTACTTTCTTGTACGGCCCTGAGTACTGTCTTGCACAAAATTCTGCGACAAACAGAGAACCAAAATTTTAAATTTGTCAGTTTTGCTTGCTGTTTCCAATTTTTCTACTTTCTCTTTTCTATTTTGCAAGCGATTTTTTATTTATTTTTTAAATAAATAAAAAACCCCCACCTTTTCTCTTATCTTAAGTTGCATAAATAAAGCATTATTCTTATTTTATAAAAATATGAAAATATTTTTATCTCACATAAGGCACAAAAGTCAACACTTATTTCTAATTGAAAGAAATTTATGCACATTGATTGCTTTTTTTTCAAGCCACACCCTTGATTAAATCTTTTATCTCTTAATCTTCATGGTCTATTTTTTTTCAATTATTTTTTAAAAAAAACTCTTTTCTCATTCTACGATCCCAACTTTTTATGTTAATCTTATGCTGTAAGATTTCTTGCAAACTTTGGAGCTTTTTTAAAATCTTATTGCATTTAGCCTTCATTTCTTTCATTCTTAGCTTAGTTTCATGTTTATGTTTTCTTAGCTTAGTTTCTTTTCATGCTTTAGTTTACTTCACATAGTTTAATTAACAAAGATTTGTAATACTTCTATCTTTTATTTTCATAGCTTAGTTTGCATTTTCATTCCTACCATAGCTTGCATTGCATCTTCATTTAGATTCTTAATGATATTGACATTCTTGGGCTTGTCTCATTGAATCTTCTATTGCATGATTTACTAGCAAGGTTATTGGCTTAATAGCTCTAGCTGAGAGCATTTTTAAAACCCTTGCACTCCATGTTTAGGGAGCTCTAGGTCGTCTTCTTAAAGTTTTTCATTCATGGATTCTCTTGGAAGCAATGATTTAAAGAAGTGCACATTCTAGTGTGTATTTTTTGCATTCACCGTGAGGTAAAACAACTTTATTTTGTCTTTTTCTTGCATTTCTGGTGTAAATTTTAGCTTCTTTTTTTTTTTTACAATTTTCGTACGTTGTTCATACTTTTGTGTGTCACTGTTACATAATCTCGCACAAAATTTCTCACTGTATCGCGCGAAGATTTTTTGTTTCTAGCACTTCTACGTGCGATGAAGTGTTTTATTGCACGGGCCTATGTACTTTCTCGCGCGAACTTTTGTATTTTCTCGCATGAGCCTTTGTACTTTCTTGTGTGAGCTTGTGATTTCTCACGCGTGGTTCAATACTTTCTCTCGTGGCTCTGAGTAATGTCTGGCGTGAAATTTCACGACAGACAAAGACCCAAAATTTTAAATTTACTAGTTTTGATTACTGTTTTCAATTTTTCTACTTTCTCTTTTCTATTTTGCAAAAAAAATTTATTTTATTTTATATAAATGAAAAGTCCCCACCTTTCCTCTTATCTTAAGTTGCACAAATAAAATATTATTTTTATTTTATAAAAATAATAAAATATTTTTTTATCTCACATGAGGCACAAAAGTCCACTTATTTCTCATTGGAGGAAACTTGTGCACATGAATTGCTTCTCTTTCAAGCCCCACCCTTGATTAAATCTTTTGCCTCTTAATTTTCATAGTCCATTCATTTTTAATTATTTTAAAAGGAGAGCTCTTTTCTCATTGTAGGATCCTAACTTTTTATGCTAATCTTATGCTGCATGATTTTTTGGAGATTTTGGAGCTTTTTCAAGACTTTTGAACTTTTTTGGAGATCTTATTGCATTTAGCTTTCATTTATTTCATTCTTAGCTTAGTTTCATGTTTATGCTTTCTTAGTTTAGTTTCTTTTCATGTTCTATTTTATTTCACATAACTTAATTAACAAAGATTTGTAATAGTTCTATTTTTCATTTTCATAGCTTAGTTTGCATTTTCATTCGTAACATAACTTGCATTGCATCTTTATTTAGATTTTTGAGGATATTGATATTATTGCTCTTGTCTCATTGAATCTCTCATTGCATTGTTTACTAGCAAAGTTATTAGCTTAATAGTTCTAGCTGAGAGCATTCTTAAAACTCTTGCACTCCATGCCTATGGAGCTTTAAATCGCCTTACCAAAATTTCTTAATCATGGATTCTTTTGAAAGTAATGACTTAGAGAAATGCACATTCCAGTGTGTACATTTTTTACACCCATTGTGGGACAGAATAACTTTATTTTATCTTTATTTTTTTAAATTTTCGCTACAGGTTTCGATTGTTTTTTACTATTTTTTTGCATTTTTCGTACGCTGTCCGTACTTTTGTGTGTCATTGTTACGAAATCTCGCATGAAGTTTTTCACTTTATCGTGCGAAGATTTTTTGTTTCTAGCACTTCTACGTGCGATGAAGTGTTTTATTGTGTGAACCTATGTACTTTCTTGCGTGAGCCCTTGAACTTTCTTGTGTGAGTCTTTGTACATTCTCACGCGAGCTTGTGCTTTCTTGCACGTGGTTCAGTACTTTCTCGCGCAGCCTTGAGTATTGTCTCGCAGAAAATTTCATGACAAACAAAGACGCATAATTCTACATTTGCTAGTTTTGCTTATTATTTTCAATTTTCATACTTTCTATTTTTTATTTTGCAAGTGATTTTTTTTATATAAATAAAAAGCCCCCACCTTTCCTCTTATCCTAAGTTGCACAAATAAAGTATTATTCTTATTTATTAAAAAAAAAAATATCTTTTTATTTCACATGAGGCACAAAAGTCAACACTTATTTCTCATTGAAAAAAACTTGTGCACATGGATTGCTCCTCTTTTATGTTCCACCATTGATTAAATCTTTTGCCTCTTAATCTTCATGGTCCATTCCTTTTTAATTATTTTAAAAAGATAGATTTTTTTTTTCATTTTAAGATCCCAACTTTTTATGCTAATGTTATGCTGCAAAATTTTTTGGAGACTTTGAAGCTTTTTGAAAACTTTGAAGCTTTTTTAAATATCTGATTGCATTTAGCATTCATTTCTTGTATTATTAGCTTAGTTTCATGTTTATGCTTTCTTAGCTTAATTTTTTTTCATGTTCTAGTTTACTTCACATAGCTTAATTAGCAAAAATTTGTAATACTTCTATCTTTCATTTCCATAGCTTAGTTTGCATTTTCATTCTTAGCATAGCTTGCATTGCATCTCTATTTAGATTCTTGATTATATTGACATTCTTGCCCTTGTCTCATTGAATCTCTCATTGCATAGTTACTAGCAAGGTTATTAGCTTAATAGCTCTAGCTAAGAGCAATTTTAAAATCCTTGCACTCCATGCTTAGGGAGCCTGTAGGTCGCCTTCCCAAAATTTTTCATTCATTGATTCTCTTGGAAGTAATGTCTTAGAAAATTGCACATTCTAATCTATATATTTTTTGTGCCCACTATGGGGCAGAACAACTCTGTTTTGTTTTTCTTTTATTGCATTTTCGATGCAAGTTTTGGGTATTTTTTATTTTTTTTGTGATTTACATATGCTGTCTGTACTTATGTGCATCATTGTTATAAAATCTCGTGCGAAGTTTTTCACTGTATCGCGTGAAGATTTGTTGTTTCTAACACTTTTGTGTGCGACAAAATGTTTTATTGCGCGGGCCTCTGTACTTTCTTGCGCGAGCCCTTGTAGTTTCTCGCGTGATCCTTCGTACGTTCTGGTGCGGGCTTATGATTTCTCGCGAGCGGTTCGGTAGTTTCTTGTGCGATCCTTCGTACGTTCTCACGCAGGCTTGTGATTTCTCGCAAGCAGTTCGGTACTTTCTCACACGGCTCTGAGTAATGTCTCATGTGAAATTCCGTGATAGACAAGGACCTAAAATTCTAGATTTGCCAATTTTGCTTGTTGTTTTCAATTTTTTACTTTCTATTTTTTATTTTATAAGTAATTTTTTTTTTAAAAAATAAATAAAAAGCCTCCACCTTTCCTCTTATCTTAAGTTGCACAAATAAAATAGTATTTTTATTTTATAAAAATAAAAAAATATATTTTTGTCTTACATTAGACACAAAAGTCAACACTTATTTCTCATTGTAAGAAACTTGTGCACATAGATTGCTCATCTTTCAAGCCCCACCTTTGATTAAATCTTTTGCGTCTTAATCTCCATGGTCTAATCCTTTTCAAATCTTTTAAAACGATAGCTCTCTTCTCATTCTAAGATCTCAAATTTTTATGCTAATCTTATGCTGCATGATTTCTTGGAGACTTTGAAACTTTTTGAAAACTTTGAAGATTTTTTGGAGATCTTATTTCATTTAGCATTCATTTTATTGCATTCTTAGCTTAATTTCATGTTTATGCCTTCTTAGCTTAATTTTTTTTCATGCTTAATTTACTTTACATAGCTTAATTAGCAAGGATTTGTAATACTTTTATCTTTCATTTTCATAGCTTAGTTTGTATTTTCATTCCTAGCATAGCTTGCATTGCATCTTCATTTAGATTCTTGACGATATTAACATTCTTGCCCTTGTCTCATTAAATCTTCTATTACATGGTTTACTAGCAAAGTTATTGGCTTAATAGCTCTAGTTGAGAGCATTTTTAAAACTTTTTCACTCTATGCCTAGTGAGCTCTAGGTCGCCTTCTCAAAGTTTCTCATTCATTGATTCTCTTGGAAGCAATTGCTCAGAGAAGTGCACATTCTAGTGTGTACATTTTTTGCGCCCACCGTGGGGCAGAACAACTTTATTTTATTTTTATTTTTTAAATTTTCACTGCAAGTTTTGGCTATTTTTTTAATTTTTTTTATGATTTTCATATGCTGTTCATATTTCTATACGTTACTATTAAGTAATCTTGCGTGAAGTTTCTCACTATATTGTGTGAAGATTTGTTGTTTCTAGCACTTCTGCGCGTGACGAAGTGTTTTATCGCACGAGCTTATGTACTTTCTCACGTGAGCCCTTGTACTTTCTCACACGAGCCTTTGTACGTTCTCGCGCGGGCTTGTGCTTTTTTGCACGTAGTTCGGTACTTTCTCGCGTGGCCCTGAGTACTGTCTCAGGTGAAATTTCACGACATACTGAGACTCAAAATTTTAGATTTGCTAGTTTTGCTTGTTGTTTTCAGTTTTCCTAATTTCTCTTTTCTATTTTGCAAATAATTTTTTTATTTTTATTTTTAAATAAATAAAAAGCCCCCACCTTTCCTCTTATCTTAACTTGTGCAAATAAAATATTATTCTTATTTATAAAAATAAGAAAATATCTTTTTATCTCACATGGGGCACAAAAGTCAACACTTTTTTTTATTGTAAAAAATTGGTGCACATGGATTGCTCCACTTTCAAGCCCCACCCTTGATTAAATCTTTTGCCTCTCAATTTTCATGGTCTATTTTTTTTCAATTTTTAAAAAAGAAGAGCTCTCTTATCATTATAAGATCTCAACTTTTTATGCTAATCTTATGCTGCAGAATATTTTGGAGACTTTGGAGCTTTTTGAAAGCTTGGAACTTTTTTGGAGATCTTAATTTTTTGCATTCTTAGCTTAGTTTCATGTTTATATTTTTTTAGCTTAGTTTCATATTTATATTTTTTTAACTTAATTTCTTTTCATTCTCTAATTTACTTCACATAGCTTAATTACTAATGATTTGTAATACTTCTATCTTTCATTTACATAGCTTAGTTTACATTTCTATACTTAGCATAGCTTGCATTGCAACTCCATTTGGATTTCTTGAAGATATTGACATTTTGCCTTTGTCTTATTGAATCTTCCATTGCATGGTTTACTAACAAGGTTATTAGCTTAATAGCTCTAGCTGAGAGCATTCTTAAAACGCTTGCACTCCGTGCCTAGCGAGATTTAGGTCGTCTTCCCAAGGTTTTCCATTTATGAATTTTTTTGAAAGTAATGACTTAGAGAAGTGCACATTTTAATATGTACATTTTTTGCGCCCACCGTGGGACATAACTCTATTTTGTCTTTTTTCTTGCATTTCTACTGTAAGTTTTAGCTATTTTTTATTTTTTTTGCGATTTCTATATGTTATTCGTACTTCTGTGCATCATTGTTATGAAATTTCACGCAAAATTTCTCACTGTATTAAGCGAAGATTTGTTGTTTCTAGCATTTCTACGCACGATGAAGTGTTTTTTTCGCGCGGGTCTATGTATTTTCTTGTGCTTGAGCCCTTGTACTTTCTCGCGTGAGCCTTCATACATTTTCACATGGGCTTATGCTTTCTCGCACGTGGTTCGGTACTTTCTCACGCAGCCCTGAGTACTATCTAGTGCAAAATTCAGCGACAGACAAAGATGCATAATTTTAGATTTACCAATTTTGCAAGTGATTTTTTTAAAAAAAATAAATTAAAAGCCCCCACCTTTCCTCTTATCTTAAGTTGAACAAATAAAATATTATTCTTATTTTATAAAAATAAGAAAATATATTTTTGTCTCACATGGGGCACAAAAATTAACACTTATTTCTCATTGGAAGAAACTTGCGCACATGGATTGCTCCTCTTTCAAACTTCACCCTTGATTAAATATTTTGCCTCTTAATCTCCATGGTCCATTCATTTTTAGTTCTTTTAAAAAAAAAGCTTTCTTCTCAAATCTATGATCTCAATTTTTTATGCTAATCTTATGCTGCAAGATTTTTTGAAGACTTTGGAACTTTTTGAAAAATTTGCAATTTTTTTGAAGATCTTATTGCATTTAGCTTTAATTTCTTTCATTCTTAGTTTAGTTTCATGTTAATGCTTTCTTAACTTAGTTTATTTTCATGCTCTAGTTTACTTAACATAACTTTATTAGCAAAGATTTGTAATACTTTTATCTTTTATTTCCATAGCTTAGTTTACATTTTCATTTTTAAAATAACTTGCATTGCATCTCCATTTAGATTCTTAAAGATATTGGCATTCTTGGCCTTATCTCATTGAATCTCTCATTGCATAGTTTATTAGCAAAGTTATTGGCTTAATAACTCTAGCTGAGAGCATTATTAAAACTCTTGCACTCCATACCTAAGGAGCTCTAGGTCGCCTTTCCAAAGTTTCTGATTCATTGATTCTTTTGGAAGCAATGGCTTAGAGAAATGCACATTCTAGTGTGTACATTTTTGGCGTCCACTGCGGGGTAAAACAACTTTGTTTTGTCCTTTTTTTCTTGCATTTCTGTTGTAGGTTGCGGTTTTTTTTTTGTGATTTTCGTACATTGTTCGTACTTCTATGCGTCACTGTTACGAAATCTCTCACAAACTTTCTCATTGTATCACGCGAATATTTGTTGTTTATAACATTTATGCAGGCGACGAAGTGTTTTATTATGCAAGCTTCTGTACTTTCTCACGCGAGCCCTTGTACTTTCTCGTGCGAGCCTTCGTATGTTCTCACATGGGCTTGTGATTTCTCACACATGGTTCAGTACTTTCTCGCACGACCCTGAGTAGTCTCTTGCGTGAAATTTCATGACAGATAGAGACCTAGAATTTTAGATTTGTCAATTTTGCTTACTGTTTTTAATTTTTTTACTTTTTATTTTCTATATTGCAAATGATTTTTTTTATTTTTTATTTTTAAATAAATAAAAAGCTCCCACCTTTCATCTTATCCTAAGTTGTACAAATAAAGTATTATTCTTATTTTATAAAATTAAGAAAATATTTTTTTATCTCACATGGAGCACAAAAGTCAACACTTATTTCTTATTGAAGAAAACTTGTGCACATGGATTGCTCATCTTTCAAGCCCCACCCTTGATTAAATATTTTGCATCTTAATCTCGATGGTACATTCCTTTTTAATTTCTTTAAAAAAAGAGTTTTATTCTTATTTTATGATTACAACATTTTATGCTAATCTTATGTTGTAGGATTTCTTAGAGACTTTGGAGCTTTTTAAAAATTTTAAAGTATTTTTAGACATGTTATTGCATTTAGCCTTCATTTTTTGCATTCTTAGCTTAGTTTCATGTTTATGTTTTCTTAGCTTAATTTTTTTTCATGCTCTAGTTTATTTCACATAGCTTAATTAGCAAGAATTTGCAATACTTCTCTCTTTCATTTGCATAGCTTAGTTTGCATTTCTATTTTTGGCATAGCTTGCATTGCATCTTCATTTGGATTCTTGAGGTTATTGACATTTGTTGCCCTTGTCTCATTGAATCTCTCATTACATAATTTACTAGCAAAGTTGTTGCCTTAATAGCTCTAGCTGAGAGCATTCTTAAAACCTTTACACTCCATGCCTAGGGAGCTCTAAGTCGTCTTCCCAAAATTTTTCATTTATGGATTCTTTTGGAAATAATGGTTTAGAGAAGTGCACACTCTAGTGTGTACAATTTTTGTGCCCACCGTGGGGCAGAACAATTCTATTTTGTCTTTTTTTTCTTACATTTTTGCTATAGGTTTCGGTTATTTTTTATTTTTTTTACGATTTTCATACGTTGTTTGTACTTTTGTGCGTTACTGTTATAAAATATCACGTGAAGTTTCTTATTGTATCACGCGAAGATTTGTTATTTCTAGCACTTCTGCGCGTGACGAAGTGTTTTATCACGTGGGCCTATGTACTTTCTCACGTGAGCCCTTGTACTTTCTCGCACGAGCCTTCATACGTTCTCACGTGGGCTTGTACTTTCTCTCGCACGGTTCGATAATTTCTCGCTTGACCATTACTACTGTCTTGCGTAAAATTATGTGATAAACAAAGACCTACAATTTCAGATTTGCCAGATTTGTTTGCTATTTTCAATTTTTCTACTTTCTATTTTTAATTTTGAAAGTAATTTTTTTAAAAATAAATAAATAAATAAAAGCCCCCACCTTTTCTCTTATCTTAGGTTGCACAAATAAAGTATTATTCTTATTTTATAAAAATTAAAAAAAAAATTCTTGTCTCACATGGGGCACAAAAGTTAACCCTTATTTTTCATTGTAAGAAATTTGTGCCCATGGATTGCTCCTATTTCAAGCTCCACCCTTGATTGAATATTTTAGCTCTTAATTTGCATGGTCCATTCGTTTTCAATTCTTTTAAAATGAGAGCTCTCTTCTCATTTTATGATCTCAACTTTTTATACTAATCTTATGCTACAGGATTTTTTAAAATTTTTAAAAATTTTGAAGCTTTTTTTAAGATCTTATTGCATTTAGCCTTCATTTTTTGCATTCTTAGCTTAGTTTAATGTTTATGTTTTCTTAGCTTAGTTTCATGTTTATGCTTTTTTAGCTTAATTTTTTTTCATGCTCTAGTTTACTTCACATAACTTAATTAGCAAATATTTGTAATACTTGCATATTTCATTTCCATAACTTAGTTTACATTTCCATTCCTAACATAGCTTGTATTGCAATTCTATTTTGATTCTTGAGGATATTGACATTTTTGCCATTGTCTCATTGAATCTCTTATTGCATGGTTTACTAGCAAGGTTATTGGTTTAATAGCTCTAGTTGAGAGTATTCTTAAAACACTTGCACTCCATGCCTATGGAGTTTTAGGTCGCCTTCCCAAAGTTTCCTATTCATAGATTCTCTTGGAAACAATGACTTAGAGAAGTGCACTTTCTAGTGTGTATATTTTTTGCGCCCAACGTGGGGCATAACAACTATGTTTTATTTTTTTTTCTTGTATTTTCGTTGCATGTTTCAATTTTTTATTTTTTTTTATGATTTTCGTACGTTGTCTGTACTTTTGTGCGTCACTATTACGAAATCTCACGTGAAGTTTTTCACTGTATCATGTGAATATATTTGTTGTTTCTAACACTTCTGTGCGATGAAGTGTTTTTTTGCGCAGACCTATGTACTTTTTCATGCGAGCCTTTGTACTTTCTCACATGAGCCTTCATATATTCTTGTGCAGACTTGTGCTTTCTCGTGCGCAGTTTGTTAATTTTTTGCACGGCCCTGAGTACTATCTCGCACGCAATTTCATTACAGATAAAGACCCAGAATTTTAGATTTGTCAGTTTTGCCTGCTGTTTTCAATTTTTCTACTTTTTATTTTTTGTTTTGCAAGTAATTTAAAAAAAAATAAAAATAACAAACTCTCACCTTTTCTCTTATCCTAAGTTGCACAAATAAACTATGATTCTTATTTTATAAAAATAAGAAAAAGTTTTTTTATCTCACATGGGGCACAAAAGTCAACACTTATTTCTTATTGGAAAAAACTTGTGCACATGAATTGCTCCTCTTTCAAACCCCACCCTTGATTAAATTTTTTGCCTCTTAATTTTCATGGTCCATTCTTTTTCAATTCTTTTAAAAAAAGAGCTCTCTTCTCATTTTATAATTCCAACTTTTTATGCTAATCTTATGCTTTAAGATTTTTTGGAGACTTTGAAGCTTTTAGAAAATTTTGAAGTTTTTTTGGCTTCATTTCTTGCATTTTTAGTTTAATTTCATGTTTATGCTTTCTTAGCTTAGTTTTTTTGCATGCTCTAGTTTATTTCACATAGCTTAATTAGCAAAGATTTGTAATACTTCTATCTTTCATTTCCGTAGCTTAGGTTGCATTTTCATTTATAACATAGCTTGCATTGCATCTCCATTTAAATTTTTTATGATATTAACATTTTTGCCATTGTCTCATTAAATCTCTCATTGCATGGTTTACTAGCAAAGTTATTGGCTTAATAGCTATAACTAAGAGCATTTCTTAAAACCCTTGCACTTCATGCTTATGGAACTCTAGATTGCTTTCCCAATGTTTCCCATTCTTGAATTCTCTTATAAGTAATGGTTTAGAGAAGTGCAGATTCTAGTGTGTACATTTTTTGCACCCACCATGGGCAGAACAACTCTGTTTTATTTTTTTTTCTTACATTTTCGCTGTAGATTTTGATTTTTTTTAAAAATGATTTTCGTACATTATCTGTATTTTTTTGCGTCACTGTTACGAAATCTCATGTGAAATTTCTCACCATATCGTGCGAAGATTTATTGTTTTTAACACTTTTGCACGCGACGAAGTGTTTTATTGCGCGAGCCTATGTACTTTTTCGAGAGAGCCCTTGTACTTTCTCATGCGAGACTTCATACTTTCTCATGTGGGCTTGTGTTTTCTCCCGCGTAGTTCGGTACTTTCTTATGCAGCACTAAATACTGTCTCGCACAAAATTACACGATAGACAGAGACCCAGAATTTTAGATTTGCCAATTTTGTTTGTTGTTTTCAATTTTTCTACTTTCTATTTTCTATTTTGCAAACGATTTTTTTTTATAAATAAAAATAAAAATCTCCCACCTTTCCTTTAATCTTAAGTTGCATAAATAAAGTATTATTCTTATTTTATAAAAATAATAAAAGATCTTCTTGTCTCACATTAGGCACAAAAGTCAACACTTTATACTAATCTTATGCTACAGAATTTCTTACAGACTTTGGAACTTTTTGAAGATTTTAAATTTTTTTTTAGAGATCTTATTGCATTTAGCGTTAATTTTTTGCATTCTTAGCTTAGTTTCATGTTTATGTTTTATTAGCTTAGTTTCATGTTTATGCTTTCTTAGCTTAGTTTCTTTTCATGTTCTAGTTTACTTCACATAACTTAATTACCAATGATTTGTAATACTTCTATCTTTCATTTTCATAACTTAGTTTGCATTTTTATTTCTACAATAGCTTGCACTGAATCTCCATTTAGATTTTTGAGGATATTAATATTCTTGTCTTTATTTTAATAAATTTTTCATTACATAGTTTACTAGCAAGGTTATTGGTTTAATAGCTCTAGCTGAGAACATTTTTAAAACTTTTGCACTCCATGCCTAGGGAGCTCTAGGTCACCTTCCCAAGGTTTCTAATTCATAGATTCTTTTGAAAGCAATGGCTTAAAAAAGTGCACATTCTAGTGTGTACATTTTTTGCGTCCACCGTAGGGCAGAACAACTCTATTTTATTTTATTTTTCTTCCATTTTCGTTGTAGGTTTCGGCTGTTTTTTATTTTTTTGTGATTTTCGTATGTTCTCTCTACTTTTGTGCATCATTGTTTCAAAATTTTGCAAAAAATTTCTTATTGTATCGCATGAAGATTTACTATTTCTAGCACTTCTATGCGTGATGAAGTGTTTTATTGCATAGGCTTATGTACTTTCTCGCGTGAGCCCTTGTACTTTCTCGCGCAAGCCTTCATATGTTCTCATGTGGGTTTGTGTTTCCTTGTGCGCAGTTCGATATTTTTTTGCGTGGCCCTCAATACTGTCTAGCCCAAAATTACGCAACAGATAGAGATCCAAAATTCTAGATTTGTCAATTTTGCTTATTTTTAGTTTTCTTATTTTTTATTTTCTATTTTGCAAGCGATTTTTTAAAATAAAAAAATAAAAAAATCTCCACCTTTCCTATTATCCTAAGTTGCGCAAATAAAATATTATTCTTATTTTATAAAAATAAAAAAAGACCTTATTGTCTCACATGGGACACAAAAGTCAACACTTATTTTTCATTGTAGAAAACATGTGCACATGGATTGCTCCACTTTCAAACCCCATCTTTGATTAAATCTTTTGTCTCTTAATTTTTAGGGTCCATTCATTTTCAATTCATTTAAAAGAAGAGCTCTCTTCTCATTCTAGGATCTCAACTTTTTATGCTAATTTTATGTTGCATGATTTTTTGAAAATTTTGAAGTTTTTTGAAGACTTTAAAGCTTTTTTGAAGATTTTATTGCATTTAGCTTTCATTTCTTGTATTCTTAGCTTAGTTTCATATTTGTATTTTTTTAGCTTAGTTTCATGTTTGTACTTTTTTAGCTTAGTTTTTTTTTCATGCTCTAATTTACTTCACATAGCTTAATTAGCAAAGATTTGTAATACTTTTATCTTTCATTTCCATAACTTATTTTGCATTTCCATTCCTAATATAGCTTGCATTGCATCTTCATTTGGATTATTGAGTATATTGATATTTTTGCCCTTGTTTTATTGAATCTCTTATTGCATGATTTATGAACAAAGTTATTGGCTTAATAGCTCTTGCTGAGAGCATTCTTAAAACCCTTGTATTTCATGCCTAGAGAGCTCTAGGTCGCCTTCCCAAAAATTTTCATTCATGAATTGTCTTCGAAGCAATGGCTTAAAGAAGTGCACATTCTAGTGTGTACATTTTTTGCGCTCACCATGAGGTAGAACAACTCTATTTTGTCATTTTTTCTTCAATTTTCGTTGTAGGTTTCGGCTATTTTTTATTTTTTTTTAAAAAAATTATACTTTGTTCGTACTTCTGTGCGTCACTGTTACAGAATCTCGCACGAAGTTTCTCACTGTATCACAAAAGATTTGCTATTTTTAACACTTCTATGCGCGATGAATTATTTTATCGTGTGAACCTATGTACTTTCTCACGTGAGGCCTTCTACTTTCTCTCGCGAGCCTTTGTACATTCTCACGCGGGCTTGTGCTTTCTTGCACATAGTTCGGTACTTTCTCGCGTGACCATGATTACTATCTTATGCAAAATTCTACGATAAACAAAGACTCAAAATTTTAGATTTGTCAATTTTGCTTGCTGTTTTCAATTTTCTTATTTTTTATTTTTTGTTTTACAAATGATTTTTTTTTTAAATAAATAAAAAACCCCCACCTTTCCTTTTATCGCAAGTTATATAAATAAAGTATTATTTTTATTTTATAAAAATAAAATTTTTTTTTTTTGTCTCACATGGGGTATAAAAGTCAACACTTATTTCTCATTGAAGGAAACTTGTGCACATGGATTGCTCCTCTTTCAAGCCCACCCTTGATTAAATCTTGTCTCTTAATTTTCATGGTCTATTTCTTTTCAATTTTTTAAAAGAAGAGCTCTTTTCTCATTGTAAGATCCCAACTTTTTATGTTAATCTTATACTGCAGAATTTTTTAGAGACTTTGGAGCTTTTTGAAGATTTTAAAATTATTTTGGACATCTTATTGCATTTAGCATTCATTTCTTTCATTCTTAGCTTAGTTTTATGTTTATGCTTTCTTAACTTAGCTTCTTTTCATGCTCTAGTTTACTTCACATAGCTTAATTAACAAAGATTTGTAATACTTATATCTTTCATTTCCATAGCTTAGTTTGCATTTTCATTTATAGCATAGCTTATATTGCATCTCTATTTAGATTATTGAGGATATTGACATTCTTGCCTTTGTTTCATTTAATCTCTCATTGCATAGTTTACTGACAATGTTATTGGCTTAATAGCTCTAGCTGAGAGCATTCTTAAAATCCTTGCACTACATGCCTAGGGAGCTCTAGGTCGCCTTCTCAAAGTTTCTCATTCATGGATTCTCTTGAAAGCAATGGCTTAGAGAAGTACACATTCTAGTGTGTACATTTTTTGTGCCCACCGTGAAAAATAACAACTCTGTTTTATCCCTTTTTTCTTGCATTTTCGCTGCAAATTTTAGTTATTTTTTATTTTTTTTACGATTTTCGTACGCTGTCCATACTTCTATGTGTCATTGTTACGGAATCTCGCAAGAATTTTTTCAGTGTATCGCGCGAAGATTTATTATTTTTAGCACTTCTACGTGCGACAAATTGTTTTATCATGCGGGCCTGTGTACTTTCTTGCACGAGCCCTTATACTTTCTTGTGTGAGCCTTCGTACGTTCTCGTGTGGACTTGTATTTTCTCGCGCACGATTCGATAATTTCTCACGCGGCTTTGAGTATTATTTCACGACAGACAGAGACCCAAAATTTTAGATTTGTCAATTTTACTTGTTGTTTTCAATTTTCCTAATTTCTTTTTTCTGATTTGCAAGCGATTTTTTTTTTAAAAATAAATAAATAAAAAGCCCCACCTTTCCTCTTATCGTAAGTTGCACAAATAAAATATTATTCTTATTTTATAAAAATAAGAAAAAACTTTCTTCTCTCACATGAAGCACAAAAGTCAACACTTATTTCTCATTGTAAAAAATTTATGCACATGAATTGCTCCTCTTTCAAGCCCCACTCTTGATCAAATATTTTGCCTCTTAATTTCCATGGTCTATTATCGTGCGGGTCTGTGTGCTTTCTCACACGAGCTCTTATATTTTTTTGCGTGAGCCTTCGTACATTCTTGCATGGGCTTGTATTTTCTCGCGCGCGGTTTGATAATTTCTCACGCGGCTTTGAATACTGTCTCGTGCAAAATTTTGTGATAGACAGAGACCCAAAATTTTAGATTTGCTAGTTTTACTTGCTATTTTCAATTTTTCTAATTTCTATTTTCTAATTTGTAAGCGATTTTTTTTTAAAAAAATAAATAAAAAGCCCCCACCTTTCCTCTTATTGTAAGTTGCACAAATAAAACATTATTCTTATTTTATAAAAATAAGAAAAAAATTTCTTCTCTCACATGAAGCACAAAAGTCAACACTTATTTCTCATTGTAGAAAACTTGTGCACATAAATTGCTCATCTTTCAAGCTCTACTCTTGATCAAATATTTTACCTCTTAATTTTCATGGTCTATTATTGTGCGGGCTTGTGTGCTTTCTCGCGTGAGCCTTCGTACGTTCTCGCACGGGCTTGTATTTTCTCGCGTGCGGTTCGATAATTTCTCATGCGGCCTTGAGTACTGTCTTGCGTGAAATTTCACGACAGATAAAGACCCAAAATTCTAGATTTGTCAATTTTGCTTATTATTTTCAATTTTTTTAATTTCTATTTTTTAATTTGCAAGTGATTTTTATTTAAAATAAATAAATAAAAAGCCCCCACCTTTCTTTTTATCATAAGTTGCACAAATAAAATATTATTCTTATTTTATAAAAATAAGAAAAAAAATTCTTCTCTCACATAAAGCACAAAAGTCAACACTTATTTTTCATTGTAGGAAACTTGTGCACATGAATTGCTAATCTTTCAAACCCCACTCTTGATCAAATATTTTGCCTCTTAATTTCCATGGTCTATTCATTTTTAATTTTTTTTTAAAAAGAACTCTTTTCTCATTTTAAGATCTCAACTTTTTATGCTAATTTTATGCTGCAAAATTTTTTAGGGACTTTGAAACTTTTTGAAAAATTTGGAGCTTTTTTTAACATCTTATTGCATTTAGCTTTCATTTTTTACATTTTTAACTTAGTTTCATGTTTATATTTTTTTAGCTTAATTTTTTTTCATGCTCTAGTTTAATTCACATAGTTTAATTAGCAAGGATTTGTAATACTTCTATCTTTCATTTTTATAGCTTAGTTTGCATTTTCATTCCTAGCATAGCTTTCATTGCATGTCCATTTAGATTCTTGACGATATTGACATTATTGTCATTGTCTTATTGAATCTTCTATTACATGGTTTATTAGCAAGGTTATTGACTTAATAGCTCTAGCTAAGAGCATTCTTAAAACCCTTGCACTTTATGCCTATGGAGCTTTAGATCGCCTTACAAACGTTTCTCATTCATAAATTCTCTTAGAAGCAATGGTTTAGAGAAGTGCACATTCTAGTGTGTACATTTTTTCCACCCACCGTGGGGCAGAACAACTCTATTTTATCTTTTTTTTCTTGCATTTCCACTGCAGGTTTCAGCTATTTTTTATTTTTTTTACGATTTACAAATGCTATCCATACTTTTGTGCATCACTGTTATGGAATCTTACGCAAAGTTTCTCACTATATCGCGTGAAGATTTGTTGTTTCTAGCACTTCTGCACACGATGAAGTGTTTTATCTTGCGGGCTTGTGTACTTTCTCACGTGAGCCCTTGTATTTTCTCACGCGAGCCTTTGTATGTTCTCACGCGAGCTTGTGCTTTCTCGCACATGGTTTGTTATTTTCTCACACTGCCCTGAGTACTGTCTCGCATGAAATTTCATGACAAACAAAGACCCAGAATTACAGATTTGTCAATTTTGCTTGCTGTTTTTAGTTTTCTTACTTTTAGTTTTTTATTTTGTAAGTGATTTTTTATTTTTTAAATAAATAAAAAGCTCTCACCTTTCCTCTTATCATAAGTTGCACAAATAAATCATTATTTTTATTTTATAAAAATAAGAAAAGGTCTTTTAGTCTCACATGTGGCACAAAAGTCAACACTTATTTTTGATTGTAGGAAACTTGTGCATATAGATTGCTCCTCTTTCAAGCCCCACCATTAATTAAATCTTTTACCTTTTAATCTTCATGGTCCATTATTTTTCAATTACTTTAAAAGGAGAGCTTTTTTCTCATTCTAGGATCCCAACTTTTTATGCTAATCTTATGCTGCAAATTTTTTTGAAGATTTTAGAGTTTTGTGAAGACTTTATAGCTTTTTTAAGATATTATTGCATTTAGCATATATTTCTTGCACTCTTAGCTTAGTTTCATGTTTATGCTTTCTTAGCTTAGTTTATTTTTATGCTTTAATTTACTTCGCATAGCTTAATTAGCAAGGATTTGTAATACTTTTATCTTTCATTTCCATAGCTTAGTTTGCATTTCCATTTTTAGCATAGCTTGCATTGCATCTCCATTTGAATTTTTAAAGATATTGACATTCTTACCCTTCTCTCATTGAATATCTCATTGCATGGTTTACTAGCAAGGTTATTGGCTTAATAGTTATAGGTGAGAGTATTCTTAAAATCTTTGCACTCCATATCTAGGGAGCTCTAAGTCGCCTTACTAAGGTTTTTCATTCATTAATTTTTTTGGAAGCAATGGCTTAGAGAAGTGCACATTCTAGTGTGTACATTTTTAGCGCCCACCGTGGGGCAGAACAACGTTGTTTTGTTATTCTTTTCTTGCATTTTTGCTATAGGTTTCAATTTTTTTAATTTTTTTACGAGTTTCGTACATTGTCTGTACTTCTGTACGTCACTGTTACAGAATCTCACGCAATATTTCTAACTGTATCACGCGAAGATTTATTGTTTCTAGCACTTTTACGTGCGACGAAGTGTTTTATCGCGTGGGTCTATTTACTTTCTTGTGCGAGCCCTTGTACTTTCTCATGCGAGCTTTCGTATGTTCTCACACAAGCTTGTGCTTTCTTGCACACGGTTTGGTACTTTCTCGTGCGGCTTTGAGTACTATCTCGCGCAAAATTACGTGACAAATAAAGACCCAAAATTTTAGATTTGTTAATTTTGCTTATTTTTTTAGTTTTCTTACTTTCTCTTTTCTGTTTTGTAAATAATTTTTTTAAAAAAAATAAATAAAAAGCCCCCACCTTTCTTCTTATCTTAAGTTGCAAAAATAAAACATTATTCTTATTTTATAAAAATAAGAAAAAATATTTTTGTCTCACATAGAGCACAAAAGTCAACACTTATTTCTCATTGAAGGAAACTTGTGCATATGGATTGCTCTTCTTTCGAGCTCCACCATTAATTAAATCTTTTACTTCTTAATCTCCATGGTCCATTCTTTTTCAATTATTTTAAAATGAGAACTCTCTTCTCATTTTAAAATCTCAACTTTTTATGATAATCTTATGTTGTAGGATTTATTGAAGACTTTGGAGTTTTTTTGGACATCTTATTACATTTAGTCTTCATTTCTTGCATTATTAGTTTAGTTTCATGTTTATGCTTTCTTAGCTTAGTTTATTTTCATACTTTATTTTACTTCACATAGCTTAATTAGTAATGATTTGTAATACTTCTATCTTTTATTTCTATAGATTAGTTTGCATTTCCATTCTTAGCATAGCTTGCATTGCATCTCTATTTTAATTTTTGAAGATATTGACATTTTTGCCCTTGTCTTATTAAATCTCCTATTGCATGATTTACTAGCAAAATTATTAGCTTAATAGCTCTAGTTGAGAGCATTTATAAAACTATTGCACTCAATGCCTAAGGAGCTCTAAGTTGTCTTCCCAAAGTTTCTCATTCATGGATTCTCTTGAAAGCAATGGTTTAGAGAAGTGCACATTTTAGTGTGCACATTTTTTGCGCCCACCGTGGGGCAGAACAATTTTATTTTATTCTTTTTTTTACATTTTCACTGTAGATTTTAGCTTTTTTTTTTTTTTTTAAATAATTTTTGTACGCTGTCCATACTTCTGTGCGTCACTGTTACATAATCTCTCATGAAGTTTCTCACTTTATCACGCGAAGATTTGTTGTTGCTAGCACTTTTATGTGAGACGAAGTGTTTTATCATGTGGGCCTGTTTAATTTCTCGCTCGGGCTATTGTACTTTCTCGCACGAGCCTTCATGCATTCTCGCGTGGGCTTATGTTTTCTCGTGTGTGGTTCGGTACTTTCTCGCGTGGTCCTAAGTACTATCTCGCATGAAATTATGCGACAGACAGAAACCCAAGATTTTATATTTGCTAGTTTCACTTGTTGTTTTCAAATTTCTTACTTTCTATTTTGAAAGTAATTTTTTTTTTTAAAAAAATAATAATTAAAAAGCCCCCATCTTTCCTCTTATCCTAAGTTGCACAAATAAAATATTATTTTTATTTTATAAAAATAAGAAAATGCATTTTTATCTCACATGAGGCACACAAGTCAACACTTATTTTTCATTGTATGAAACTTGTGCACATGGATTGCTCCTCTTTCAAGCCCCACCCTTGATTAAATATTTTGCCTCTTAATCTTCATGGTCAATTCCTTTTCAATTCTTTTAAAAGAAGAGTTTTTTTCTCATTCTAAGATTCCAACTTTTTATGTTAATCTTATGCTGCAGGATTTTTTGGAGACTTTTGAGCTTTTTGAAGACTTTACAGCTTTTTTGGAGATCTTATTACATTTAACTTTTATTTCTTGCATTTTTAGCTTAGTTTCATGTTTATGCTTTTTTAGTTTAATTTATTTTCATGTTTTAGTTTACTTCACATAGTTTAATTAACAAGGATTTGTAATACTTCTATCTTTCATTTTCATAGTTTAATTTGCATTTCCATTCCTAGCATAACTTGCATTGTTTCTTTAGTTGAATTCTTGAAGATATTGGCATTCTTGCCTTTGTCTCATTGAATCTCTCATTGGATAGTTTACTAGCAAGGTTATTGGCTTAATAGCTCTAGTTGAGAATATTTTTAAAACTCTTGCACTCCATGCATAGGGAGCTCTAGGTCGTCTTCTCAAAGTTTTCCATTCATGGATTCTTTTGAAAGCAATGAATTAGAGAAGTGCACATTCTAGTGTGTATATTTTTTGTGCCCACCACGAGGCAGAAAAACTTTATTTTGTCCTTCTTTTCTTGCATTTTCACTGCAAGTTTTGACTTTTTTTTTTTAAATGATTTTCGTACATTATTCGTACTTCTGTGCATCACTGTTACAAAATTTTGTGCGAAATTTCTCACTGTATCACGTGAAGATTTATTGTTTCTACCATTTTGCACACAACAAAGTGTTTTATCAAGTGGGCTTGTGTAATTTTTCATGCGAGCCATTGTACTTTCTCGTGCAAACTTTCGTACGTTCTTGCGTGGGCTTGTGCTTTCTCACACAGGGTTTGGTACTTTCTTGCGCAACCCTAATTACTATTTTGCACAAAATTCTGTTACAGACAAAGAGATAAAATTTTAGATTTGTTAGTTTTGCTTGCTATTTTCAATTTTCCTACTTTTTATTTTCTATTTTGCAAGTAATTTTATTTTTTTTAAAATAAATAAAAAGCCCTCACCTTTCCTCTTATCTCAAGTTGCACAAATAAAATATTATTCTTATTTTATAAAAATAAGAAAAGACCTTGTCTCATATGGGGCACAAAAGTCAACACTTATTTCTCATTATAAGAAACTTGTGCACATGGATTTGCTCTTTTTTCAAGTCCCACCCTTGATTAAATCTTTTGCCTCTTAATCTCGATGGTCCATTCATTTTCAATTCTTTTAAAAAGAAAGCTCTCTTCTCATTTTAGGATCCCAACTTTTTATGCTAATCTTATGCTACAAGATTTCTTGAAGACTTTAGAGCTTTTTGAAGACTTTGAAGCTTAATTAGCAAGGATTTGTAATATTTCTATATTTCATTTTCATAGCTTAGTTTGCATTTTCATTCCTAACATAGCTTGCATTGCATATTTATTTGAATTTTTAAAAATATTGACATTCTTGCCCTTGTCTCATTGAATTTTTCATTGCATGATTTACTAGCAAGGTTATTGGCTTAATAGCTCTAGCTGAGAGCATTATTAAAACTCTTGCACTCCATGCTTAGAGAGCTCTAGGTTGCCTTCCCAAAGTTTTCCATTCATGGATTCCTTTGGAAGCAATGGCTTAAAGAAGTGCACATTCTAGTGTGTACATTTTTGCACCCACCGTGGGGCAAAACAACTCTATTTTATCCTTATTTTCTTGCATTTTTGCTGCAGGTTTCGGCTATTTTTTATTTATTTTTACGATGTTCGTACATCTATGCATCACTGTTACGAAATCTCAAGTGAAGTTTCTCACTGTATCGCGCGAAGATTTGTTGTTTCTAGCACTTCTGTGCGTGACGAAGTGTTTTATCATGTGGGCCTGTTTACTTTCTCATGTGAGCCCTTGTACTTTCTCGTGCGAGCCTTCGTAATTTCTCGTGCGGGCTTGTGCTTTCTCGTGCGCTATTCGATACTATCTCGCGCGGCCCTAAGTATTGTCTCGGGTGAAATTTCACGACATACAGAGACCTAAAATTTCAAATTTGTCAGTTTACTTGCTATTTTCAATTTTCCTACTTTCTATTTTCTATTTTGCAAGCGATTTTTATTTTTTTAAACAAATAAAAAGTCCTCACCTTTCCTCTTATCCTAAGTTGCACAAATAAAATATTATTTTTATTTTATTAAAATTAGAAAAAATCTTTTTGTCTCACAAGGGGCATAAAAGTTAAGATTTATTTCTCATTGTAAAAAACTTGTGCATATGAATTGCTCCTCTTTCAAGCCCCACTCTTGATTAAATTTTTTGCCTCTTAATCTGCATGGTTTATTCATTTTTAATTCTTTTAAAAGTAGAGCTCTCTTATCATTCTAGGATCCCAACTTTTTATGCTAATCTTATGCTGTAGGATTTTTTGGAGACTTTAGAGCTTTTTGAAGACTTTGGAGCTTTTTTGAAGATCTTATTGCATTTAGCCTTCATTTCTTGCATTCTTAGCTTAGTTTCATGTTTATGCTTTCTTAATTTAATTTTTTTTCATACTCTAGTTTACTTCACATAATTTAATTAGCAAGAATTTATAATATTTTTATCTTTCAGTTTCATAGCTTAGTTTGCATTTCCATTCCTAGCATAGCTTGCATTGCATCTCCATTTGGATTCTTGAGGATATTGACATTTTTGCCCTTGTCTCATTGAATCTCTTATTGCATGGTTTACTAGCAAGGTTATTGGCTTAATAGCTCTAGCTGAGAGCATTCTTAAAACCATTGCACTCCATGTCTAGGGAGCTCTAGGTCGCCTTCCCAAAGTTTTCTATTCTTGAATTCTTTTGGAAGCAATGGCTTAGAGAAGTGCACATTTTAGTGTGTACATTTTTTGTGCCCACTATGTGGCAGAACAACTTTATTTTATCTTTTTTTTTTTACATTTTCGCTGCAAGTTTTAGCTTTTTTTTATAAAAAAAAATTTGTACGCTGTCTGTACTTCTATGTGTCACTGTTACAGAATCTTGGGTGAAGTTTCTCATTGTATTGTGCGAAGATTTATTATTTCTAGAAATTATGTCCATGATGAATTATTTTATCGCGTGGGCCTATGTACTTTCTCACGCGAGCCCTTGTATTTTCTTGTGCGAGCCTTCATACTTTCTTGCGCGAGCTTGTGCTTTCTCACGCGGCCCTGAGTACTATCTCAGGTGAAATTTTGCGATAGACAAAGACCTAGAATTCCAGATTTGTCAGTTTTGCTTGTTATTTTCAGTTTTCCTACTTTCTATTTTCTATTTTGCAAATAATTTTTTTTATAAAAAAATAAAATAAAAAGTCTCCACCTTTCCTCTTATCTTAAGTTGCACAAATAAAGCATTATTCTTATTTTATAAAAATAAGAAAATATCTTCTTGTCTTACATGCAGCACAAAAGTCAATACTTATTTCTCATTGAAAGAAACTTGTGCACATGGATTGCTCCTCTTTCAAGCTCCACCTTTGATTAAATATTTTGCCTCTTAATTTTCATGGTTCTTTCCTTTTCAATTTTTTTTAAAGAATAGCTCTCTTCTCATTGTAGGATCCCAACTTTTTATGCTAATCTTATGTTGTAGGATTTTTTTGGAGACTTTAAAATTTTTATAAAATTTTGAAGCTTTTTTGAAGACCTTATTGCATTTAGCTTTCATTTCTTGCATTCTTAGCTTAGTTTCATATTTATGCTTTCTTAGCTTAGTTTCTTTTCATGCTCTAGTTTATTTCACATAGTTTAATTAGCAAAGATTTGTAATATTTTTATCTTTCATTTTCATAACTTAGTTTGCATTTTTATTTCTAGCATAACTTGCATTTTTATTTCTAGCATAACTTGCATTGCATGTCTATTTGAATTCTTGAGGATATTGGTATTATTTTCCTTGTCTCATTGAATCTCCCATTGTATGGTTTACTAGCAAAGTTATTGGCTTAATAGTTCTAGCTAAGAACATTCTTAAAACCCTTGCACTCCATGTCTAAGGAGCTCTAGGTCGCCTTCTCAAAATTTTTCATTCATGGATTCTTTTAGAAGAAATGGTTTAGATAAGTGCACATTTTAGTGTGTATTTTTTGCGCCCATCGTGAAGCATAACAACTCTGTTTTGTCTTTTTTTTTTACTTTTTCGTTATAGGTTTTGACTATTTTATTTTTTTTTATAATTTTTGTACGCTATCTGTACTTTTGTGTGTCACTATTCTAAAATTTTGCGTGAAGTTTCTTATTGTATCACATGAAGATTTGTTGTTTTTAGCACTTCTACGCACGATGAATTGTTTTATTGCATGGGCCTCTGTACTTTCTTGTGTGAGCCCTTATACTTTCTCGCGTGGGCTTGTGCTTTCTTGCACGCGGTTTGGTACTTTCTCGCACGGCCCTGAGTACTGTCTCGCATGAAATTTCACGACAAACAAAGACCCAGAATTTTAGATTTGCCAATTTTGATTGCTATTTTCAATTTTCCTACTTTCTATTTTCTATTTTGCAAGTGATTTTTATTTATTTATTTATTTTTTAAATAAATGAAAAGCCCCCACCTTTCCTCTTATTTTAAGTTGCACAAATAAAGTATTATTCTTATTTTATAAAAATAAAAAATATCTTATTGTCTCACATGAGGCACAAAAGTCAACACTTATTTCTCATTGGAAGAAACTTGTGCACATGGATTGCTCCTCTTTCAAGTCCCACCCTTGATTAAATCTTTTGTCTCTTAATTTTCATAGTCTATTCTTTTTCAATTCTTTTAAAAGGAGAGCTCTCTTCTCATTTTAGGATCCTAATTTTTTATGTTAATCTTATGCTGTAGGATTTTTTGGAGACTTTGGATCTTTTTGAAGACTTTGGAGCTTTTTGGAGATATTATTGCATTTAGCCTTCATTTCTTGCATTCTTAGCTTAGTTTCATGTTTATGCTTTCTTAGCTTAGTTTTTTTTATGCTCTAGTTTACTTCACATAACTTAATTAGCAAGGATTTGTAATACTTTTATCTTTCATTTCTATAGCTTATTTTGCATTTCCATTCTTAGCATAGCTTGCATTACATCTTTATTTAGATTCTTGAGGATATTGACATTCTTACCCTTGTCTCATTGAATATCTCATTGCATGGTTTACTAGCAAGGTTATTGGCTTAATAGCTCTAGCTGAGAGCATTCTTAAAACTTTTGCACTTTATGCCTAGGGAGCTCTAGGTTGCCTTTCCAAGGTTTCCCATTCATGGATTCTCTTGGAAGCAATAGCTTAGAGAAGTGCACATTCTAGTGTGTACATTTTTGTGCCCATCGTGGGGTAGAACAACTTTGTTTTATCTTTCTTTTCTTGCATTTTCGCTATAGGTTTCTACTATTTTTATTTTTTTTATGATTTTCGTATGCTGTCTATATTTCTATGCGTCATTGTTACGCAATCTTGTGCAAAGTTTCTCACTGTATTGCGCAAAGATTTGTTGTTTCTAGCACTTGTGTGCGCGATGAAGTGTTTTATCACGCGGGCTTGTGTACTTTCTTGTGCGAGCCCTTCTACTTTCTTGAGCGATCCTTCATACGTTCTCACATGGGCTTGTATTTTCTCACGCGCAGTTTGGTACTTTCTCGCGCAGCCCTAGGTACTGTCTCGCATGAAATTTCACGATAGACAGAGACCTTGAATTTTAGATTTGTCAGTTTTGCTTGTTATTTTTAGTTTTCCTACTTTATATTTTCTATTTTGCAAGCAATTTTTTTTTTAAAAAAATTTTGACGTTTTCAAAATCTGCACCACTCCACAAAACTTGCACCTATTTTTTAGAAATTTTTGCATATGGTATCAAAAATTGAAGTGTGATATATTGTTGGAAAGCTCTTTCCAAGCCTGATCCAACCATGTTAGTTTCATTTTCAAATTTTATCATTTGATTAGCTATTTTACTTACAAATTATCTAATTTTTGATGTGCTAACCATTGTGGAGCTAACAAGTTGTGATTGTAGGTGCTCTCATTGCTTGAAATATTTATTTAAAAGAACGCATGTCAAAGCTTCAAATGCACAAGGGCTACTAATAGTTTTTTAGGGCTGCCCAAAGCATAAAAACTAATCAAGTGCTTGTTTAATTACTTTCATTTTTAAATGCGGCATATACTAGTTGTTTCCTTTTTAAGCACTTAATATCTTATTGTAGGAATCTTTTGGTGGTAGGAGAGTATGCTCTTCACCCTTGTGGTGAAACATAAATCTTAACCCATCTTTAGATTTTGAAAGCAAAAGGGTAATTAAACTTTACTTGGTGTGTTTGGGAGAGATTTTTGAGCTAGGAGAGTATGCTCTTCACCCTTGAGGTGAACCAGAAATATTGAACCTCAAAGATTAATTCATTATTTTTTTAGTTCTAGAATCCTTTAGCGAGCCTGCTCTTGAGCAATCAGGAGGAATGACCCAAGTGGGGAAAAGCTAATATTGAGCTATTTTGACCCACTATAAACTCAAGGCTATCAAGGACACAAAACTTTGGTAGACATAGTACTTATCTTTGCTTAATGTGAGTACTTGTGAGATTGTGACCATGAGGAAAATGTTGAGCAAGAATGCTTAAGGTACTCTTATAGCCGCAAGGTAAGGAGTCCCTTCGGGGAGCAAGAGGAGTATTACGAATGGAAGCCCTTACTAAGAACCATAGATAGAAGCTACCCAATTTTTCCACTTAGCATCTTGGTGTAAGGATTGATCCTAGTGGACTAACTCGGATCACCCCAAGACTACTCACCATCTGTGTTCCTTGGTTGTGCCATTGGCACTTCCATGACAAAGCCAACATCTATTGTGGGTAACCACTTTGTGTGAGGTGATGGGACATCAAGTGTGGGCCAAGTTGTTAAGTATTGAGCCTTTATCCTTCTAAGTAGTGAGTGTTTGAAGTGTTCTCATTGTGATCTACCCGTGCAAACATTCTCGAACATTAAAACATCACAGTAGTGCTCATAGAATTTTTTATTTTGATATCACAATTTCTTGTCTTGGCAAGGTTGTTTTTGCCCTTGCGCAAGTGTTTTATGACATGTTTGATCACCTACTATTTTCAAACTTGTCTATTTCTTGATATGACTATGCTTGAAACCAAGAAATTATACCTTGAAACTTACAACATTGACCAAATTTCTTTCAAAATTGAGTTTCTCACGTTCACTGGTCAAGAGTCATACGATACTAAAACATCATCACACACCCTCAATCAAGAGTCCCAAGTTATTCTGTTGTCCTGCTGCCGTTGCAATCTGGAGCTGTTAAAATTGAATTTTAACCTATAGCAGAGTCTCTTTTCATGTTCTTACCTGAAGCTGATTTTCTATCTACATGCTTAGGTTTGTTCTAGACTGAAAAAAATGAGCTAAAACTATTGGGTTTGAGCCTAACAAATGCTACTCTTGATCACTTGTCATACCACCGTTACCTCTATAGCTACTTGCTAATCGAGCTTCTTGCTCATCTCTCGACTTGAGTCAATTTATTATTGTAAGTTCTTGAGCACTTTTGACGAGCCATCTCTATTGTTCTATCTTGACAAGTGATCTTCATTAGCTTTACTTATCTCAATATCTAAAAAGCTTTGTCTCATTCTATTAGTCAACCAATAATTCTTTTCATGTCAGTTACAACTTGGTCTCAATTTGAGCAGGAGAGTCACCCTTCGTTCAATTATACACAGTTACCTTCTCCAACCAGATGCTCACGAGCACCAAATAGCAACAACAGTTCTAGTCCTAACCAATCTGAGGATTCTAAGGTCACCCCATGGTACAAAGGAGGTTTCCTTTTTTTTGCATTCAAGACCTCCAAAAACACAGATAGTGTCTCACTCACTCTCACTGGACAAGAAAAGTTCTGTCATTTGCAAGAACATTTTGAGCATCAGGACAACCAAGTGTGTTTAGACAAAATGGATGCTGCTAAACGCATGGCTATGAGAGGAATGTCTCATGAGAAACCTGAGATTAGTGGCTATGAGCATAGACCACTTTTTGGTACTAATGGCAACTATGGCAACAACATGCCACCTAGGTCTCCTCTGAGATAGACTTTTTTTGTACCTTCTTCACCTCCTAGACCCCTCCCTCTCATCATGAGGAAGAGGCCACCGATGAAATTTCTACTGAGGAGCTTATGAGATTTGAACAAGATGAGGTCTCCCAACGAATGATGCATAAGCTTTTAGAGCATAATGGAGACCAATATTTTCAATTCATGACTTCTAGAGGATACAAGTTTCCTCCCGGTTATGATGTCTGACAAATTGTCCAAGAAAGAGTGCCAACAGAATTGGAAATCCTTAGAGAGGAATTACAACAGACAAATCAACATCTTTCCCAAATGGCAATAGAAAGGGAGCCTCCAAAGGTCTCTTTTGTAGAGTCTATCTGTGCTCTTCCCTTTGATAGGAGTCTATACATGGTCCCATTTCCTAGGGATATTGAGGTTCCCAAATATGACAAGTATGATGGAAACGGTGACCCCCATGACCATGTGCATCACTTTTATTCTCTTAGCATGGACTTCCTTCACAAAGACACATTTCTACTATGACTGTTCCCTAGAAGTTTAAGAGGACAAGCTTTGGAATGGTTTGCAAAATTGACACTACCTCTTAAGACTTTTGATGACCCAGCATTATTTATACAACATCCAATAGCCTATCACCATGATAGATCTCAGTGCTCTAAGGCAAAATCAAGGTGAGCCATTTGCCACTTACAATGTTGGAGGTCATTGTATTCTCGATATCCTTTCCAGCTACCCAAAAGGGAAAAGATTGACATTTTCATCAACACTCTTGTGCTTGAGCTGTATTATGATATAAGGAAACAACTATTCTCCTTTTTCAATGACATGGTTGAAAGTGTATATCAGATTGAGGATGTGGCCATAAGAAAGCGGGATATTGTTATTAATAAAGATACTAGAGGCAATGGCAAGGACAAAAGCAAACCTTGGAATAGAAATAAGTATGTTGTTAATGATGGGGTTGTAGATGTCCCAAAAGCTAAAGAGCCTACTTTCAACCTTTCTAATGCTATTTATGCAGCAAAATAATAAGAGGCTGTAGACGCTCACAGTGCTCCTAAGCCTCAGTATGCAGACAAGCCAAAGAAGCAATATCACCGATGGGTTTACACCAAGTTGGCTAAACCATACGATGTGATCCTTAAGCCTTTGGTTGCCAACAATTATCTTACGCTTCCTGATAATTCTTGTCCCTATGATCCACCAGTTAAGCCTAATTGGTGGAGAGAAGATCATTTCTGCCACTATCATAGAAATAAGGGACACAAGACGGACAATTGTTTTAAGCTTAAAGATGTTATATAAGATCTCATTGATGGAGGCACCATTCTCATAGATGGCTTAGTTAAAAATTATGATCACAAGGCTTTCAAGACCCCTCTACCTAAGTACAAAAAGGGGGAATCCTCTCAAGCAAATAAGAAGAATCATGATGCAAAGATCAACTATACATATACTCTTGAGTCACCTGTGATCAACATGGTAGAACTTGTCAAGAGTGTTCTTATGATGAGATCTCAAGATGATAATAACACCAATCATGGTATGCCAAAGTTGTTCTTGCAAACACTAGATGGTTCATCTTCCCCAAGTGAGACACTGAATGCTGTTACTAGGGGGCAAGCCAAAATTGTCCTTAAAACTGCGCATGATCCCAAGCAAGCCTTTTCTTCCAAACAAGTGGTTCCTTCAGTCTTGTCTAGCTATGACCTTGTGCACCAGTTGCAATGGACACCCGCTCAGATATCCATTCTTGAGTTTCTTGATTTATCCCCTTTGCACAAGGAGATCCTTGAGAAAGCTTTGCGTACAACAAATGTCCCCAATGACATTGATCCAGATTGGTTCCAGGCTATGGTCAACCATATCTCATCTCCCCACTACCTATCCTTTTCTGTAGAAGATGACACATCTCTCAGTCACCCCATAATCTTGCCTTACACATTGAAGTCCAAGTCTACCATACCCGAGTCCGCCGAGTCCTGATAGACAATGGTGCAGGGTTAAATATTGTTTCTTTCCATGTAGTGCAATAGTTGGGTCTGTCAGAATTCATTGTAGATCCTAAGTGAAAGATTACTATAAAAGCATATGATGAAGTGGAAAGATCTTCCAAGGGTCTTGTTGCGCTACCTGTCTAAGTGGGCCCTATCACGAAAGACATTGTGTTCCAAGTGTTGGACATCCCACTCACATATAACATTCTTCTAGGTCATCCTTGGATCCATGACATGCAAGTTGTCCCTTCCACCTACCATCAATGTGACAAATTCCCATACAATGGCACTAAAGTTGTGATTCTTGGGGATAATGTTATAGCTATCAATACTCTAACTACTGCTGAGACATTTGTTCCTCACAACAAACATTCTCATGATCCTAATGTGTCCCTGATTGCTGCTGAGAAAAAATTAAAGATGATGAGCATTGGTATGGGTGAATACACATTTGATTCCATTGCCACTATGCCTACTTCTCCTAAATCATATGGGAGACCCTCTAACAAGATGAAGCCTTCCACTTCCTCTATGACAGTCTGTGATGCCCTTGTTCATTCATTTGTACCTCTAGAGGCAGAAAAATAAGAACAAGCTATTAGGGAGTGGATCTATAGAGACAAAGAGAGCAGTACGACAATTGCTACTCCTATCTTCCCTAAGCGCTATGGTAAAGGCTATAAATTTTTGCAGCAAATGGGCTATCAAGGTCACAGACCTATAAATGATAATGGACACGCCCTAATTGAGCCTTTGAGTCATACTAATGGCCGACCCTCTAAAGATACCACAGGTCTAGGATATGGTGCCAATGATGACCTCCCTGACTATTCTATAAATGCTCCCATGATCAGTGATTCAGACACAGATACAGATGACTCACCACTACACACTATGGCTCAAATGGGAGATAGTCTCCCTTCTACTTCAATCCTTTGGGGAGAAGAACACATACCTGATGAGGACATAGCTGAAGCCTCTACACCTAGAAGTAGACAACACAAAAATATCTTGCAATTGGTCAACTGAGGAGATCTCACACGTAATGACTTGGGTGCCTCTACTTCTTGGTGTCCTAAGCCTTCTTGGTGCAAACATCCTAGTAGAAGCTCAACAACGGATTCAAATGAGTATGAATGGGATACTCTCTCAGAGGGATCTTCCATGATGGATATGATGTGGTTCATACTTATAGTACCCAACCTGACGTTGTTGATGAGTCTCACATAGGGACTGATGAGTTCAATCCATGTATTGCTTTAGTGGACCACGCTGGTCCTTCTATGTCAAATCTAGATCTTCACACTTTTGGAGCTTACTCTATAGGCTTAACCTCTCTCATCACCAGAGATGACACATATCACATAAATGCCCTTGAACCTGTCACTTCGCTTTCCCTCATACACTTAGATCTCATAAATTGGTTTGCCCAAAATCAATGACCTGCATTGCCTTCTTTCCAAAATGACTATGAGATCGCCTGCTACCTCAGTGCCATTGAACCTGTTACTTCTTCCACCAATGAACCAGTGATAAACATGACTGAATCAAATATCAGGTACCTCAGTCATAAAATCAAAAGAAAAAAGCAATGGTCAGATGGTGAAAACCACATTGTGGTGGTATCCAAACCTAAAAATAGTCAAAATAAATATGTATCTAAGGGTGAAAACCTCTCAGAGGTGCCCAAGGATGAGGTATTTGGTAGTCTCCCCAGCTATTTTCAAGAAAGGTCTTTAGTTCTAATAGAGCCTACACAACCCATCAACTTAGGGACATATGACTCTCCTAAAATCATACATGTGGCTTAGTCCCTTTCAACAGAGGAGAAAGAACAATTTTCCACATTCTTTCAAGTGAAAAAGATCAACTTTGCATGGACATATTCTGACATGCCTGGTTTAGACACTGAGCTTATCATGCACTACCTTTCCATTGCTCCAGAGGTAAAACTTGTCAAGCAGAAGCTCAAAAAGATGCATCCCCATGTGCCATTATTGGTTAAAGCTGAACTCGAGAAACTTTTGAAAGCCAACTTCATCAGAGCCATCGACTACACTGAGTGGATTTCTAACATTGTCCCTGTTTCCAAACATGACAAGTCTATTCATGTATGCACTGATTTCAAGGATCTGAATAAAGCATGCCCTAAGGATGATTTTCCACTTCCAAACATTGACATGATAGTGGACATGACGATGGGCTATGAAATGTACTCCCTTATGGATGGCTTCTCTGGATACAATCAGATCAAAATTGCCCCTGAAGACCAAGAGAAGACAACATTTACCTACGCATGGGGTACCTTTTGTTGTAATGTCATACCCTTTGGTCTTAAGAATGCTGGTGCAACCTATCAAAGGGCTATTACCACTATATTCCATGATATGATGCATAAGAACATGGAAGACTATGTTGATGACACACTTGCTAAATCTCAACAAAGGAGCACACATCTATCTGATTTGAGTTTGATATTGGACCGGATGGAATGATTCCAACTCAGATTAAATCCTAAAAAATGTGCATTTGGTGTCACTTCTAGGAAACTGTTAGGGTACATCATCTCAGTCAAAGGGATAGAAGTAGACCCAGAAAAGGTGCAAGCTATCATGGAGATGCCACCTCCTCACAACATCAAACAATTAAGGGGTCTCCAGGGCCATCTCCAATCTATTAGGTGGTTCATTTCTTAGTTAGTTGACAGAGCTCAACCCTTCAATCTGAATTTGCATAAAGGAGTTACTTGTATATGGAATGAGGAGTGTCAAAAGAACCTAGACCAGATCAAGGATTACCTCGCACAACCTCCTATTCTTATGCCACCTATCCAAGGGAAACCTTTGATATTGTACATTTCTACTATGACGAATTCCTTAGGAGCTCTCCTTGCACAACATGATGATATGGGCAAAGAGTGAGCTATTTACTATATCAGTCGCAGTCTGGTTGCTTATGAACTCAACTACAGTAGCATTGAAAAGGCTTATTTAGTAGTGGTGTTTGCATCTCAAAAACTCAGACATTACATGCTTGTGTATACTACACAGCTGGTTGCCAAAATTGATCATTTAAAGTATCTTCTGAGTAAAGCTGCACTTACTAGACGACTTGCTAAATGGATGTTGATTCTCTCAGAATTTGACATTCAGTATGTCGAAAGAAAAGCTATTAAAGGGAAAGAAATTGTGGATCAATTGGCTGAGTTCCCCATAACTGATGATGCTCCTCTTCAGATAGACTTCCCAGATGCTTTAGTCATGCATATCATAGGGTGTGCATGGAAAATGTTCTTTGATGGTTCTTATACAAAGAATGGGGTTGGTTCTGGAATCTTGTTCATTACCCCTCACGGATATACCATTCCTAAATCCTATTAGCTTCTCTTTCCATGCACCAACAACATAGCTGAATTTGAAGCTCTTCTAAATGGTGTTAAGCTTGCCCTTGAATGGAGGATCACTAAGTTGCATATTTTTGGAGATTCTCAACTTGTCATAAACCAAGTCAATGATGATTACCAAATAAAGGATGACAAGTTGATTCCCTACAAGAGGATGGTAGACTCACTCAGGAATTATTTCACATTTGTCACATTCCAACAAATTCCTAGAGCTGAGAACAAGGTTGTTGATGCCATGGCTACTTTGGCATCTATTCTGCAACTGGAAGAGCATGAATCACGCTTTGAGTTCCTGGTGGAAGAATTGTGCTATCCCACCTACAATTCCCCTGATGACTATGTCATTTACATTGTGGTTGGTCATGAATCCTCCCACTATGCCACCATCTTTTCCTATCTCTGAGATCAATTTATCCCTAAAAATCTCATGCATAATGAGAAGCGCCAACTCATCTGTAATGCCTCACACTTTACCCTCGTCTCTGGTGACTTATATAGGAAGGTTCTAGATGGAACTCTCCTTAGGTGTCTAGAAATAGAGGAGTCAAAAAAGGTGCTAGCTGAAGTCCACGATGGCATATGTGGGTCACACTCTAACAGTCTTGTGCTAGCTCAAAAATTGCTTAGGGCTAGTTACTATTGGTCTACTATGCAAACTGATGTTGTTCAATATGCCAAGTCATGCAAGAAATGTCAACTACATGGGAATCTCATTCATGCTCCTGGACGTGAGCTCATTCCCTCTGTTACCTTCTGGCCATTTCAGCAATGGGCCTTTGACTTGGTAGGCAAAATTTATCCTAGTTCTTTGAGTGGGCATAAGTTCATCATTACAGCTACTGAATATTTCACTAAATGGGTTGAAGTTGTCCCATTGTCTGCAGCTATAGGAAAACATGTTGCCCTATTTATTTTGAATCACATCATTTGTTGCTATGGTATTCCTTCTTCCATAGTCACAGATAATGACTGCTAGTTTAAAAACAAAGACCTGAAGCACTTGTGCAAAAATTTCAAAATCAAACAACATTGGTCTTCTGTTTACTACCCTCAGGGGAACGGCCAAGTTGAGGCCTCAAACTAAACATTGCTGAAAATTATCCACAGAACAGTGCACAAATCAGGTAAGGATTGGCATCTGCAGATCAATCCTGCACTATGGGCTTACAGAACTTCTATCTGCACTCCTACAGGTGCCACACCTTTTTCCTTAGTCTATGGTTCTGAGGCTTTCTTACCATTAGAGGTTGAAATACCTTCACTGAGAGTCTCTCTCCATGGTTTGATTACTAATGAAGACCAGAGGGCCATGAGAGTGCATGAGCTCACTACTTTGGAAGAATGCTGCAAGGCTGCTTTTGATCACATGCACACCTATCAGAAGAAGATGTCTACTACTTACAATAAGAAAGTTCATCCTAGAGAGTTCCAAGTAGGTGAGCTAGTTCTCAGAGAAAATCCCAAAAATCAGCAGAATAGGGAGTAGAAAGGCAAGTTTGAGCCAAATTGGTTAGGCCCTTATATTATCACAGTAGCATTTGGGTCTGGAGCCTATTAGCTATCTACCCCTGAAGGAGAAGAGCTTACTGAGCCTATCAATGTTCTACATCTGAAAAAGTTCTATGCCTAAGGTTCTTGAGCTCTTTTGTACATACTTTATTGATCCTGAAAAAATTCATATATGATGCTAAAAAATCCTAAAAAGCATAAAAAGTACTGAAAAAATGAGCATCCTAGTGAAAACCTAGCAATAGGCACTTTGATGTTTCACCAAAAAAATCAAAAAATTCAAAAATTCAAAAAAAATAGAAAAAGTGCCTTGGTGAAAACCTGGAAACAGGCGCCTTGGTAGCAAAATACAAAAAAATTGAAAAAAGTCCTAAAAAAAATCTATCAAGTGGTGAAAACCTGGAAACAGGCACTGCTTGAGACCCTTGCACCTATGTCTATTAGTCTTGTGTGGTGCTCCTTCGCTCCACTTCTCGCTTTACCTCTCCTAGCCTGGAATTGACTCTTGTCGTAGTCTAGGGGGCATATGTTGTTCTAGCTTATATTGGGTCTCTTTGTGCATCGGGGTTTCTTGGGCAACTTGGTTCCAACGGTGTTTTTCAACACCTCCCCAACTGTGTTTTTAACACTTTCCTAGCATCGAGTGTTTTTCAACACTTATCAGATATCTTACCCGCAGTCTAGAATGATAAGATATTTCTCACTGGCAAATGTGATACTCAAAGTTTGACTCTATGACCTACACACAAGCACTTAAACACTCGACTCGCTCAGATTTGTTTGACTTTATTTCTTTGTGTGCTATCTATGATGATTTCTTTGATGAGTTCTCTCTCCCTAATAGTTTTTGATAATGTTGAGCTAGAAGACTGGGGGCACGAGGACATGTTTTATTGCTTTTTCTACTTGTGGGTGTATTTTGTTGATCCTAACTATCATTAGCATTTATGCTTGTTCCACTTGACACTGGGGTCTACAAGGTATTATCCTTGACTATTTTTTGCAAGTGCATGCTTATAGTCATCTTGACTTTCTTGTGTCTTGATGCGAGCATAATCTTGCTATATCAAACTTAGGGAACCTCACTGCATTAGTCATCTTGACCTACATGTTTTTGATGCCTAGGTGAGATTCCCACATATCAATCTGATATAGATCATATTTAGATTCACATAGTTATACTAGTGTGTATTGTATGATCTTGTGACACTACCAATAATGCTCGATGATCAATATTAGAGTCTACAAGCTTTGTGACCTTGCAAGTAAACCACTTTTCATAGTAGCTTGCATTCTTAAGTTCATGATAGTTATTTTCACATCTTACATATGGAGAGAGCTCTCCTTTCATTTTTCATGGACTTGTTAGTCAAACTGCGCTCACCTTGTGCTACTTCCTGATCATATCTTTCACTTCTTGTCTTTCATATCACATCATTTTCTCTTCATTTTGGGATCGAAACTAAAATCCGAGTTCACCTTGACTGTCCAAATCACATTTCTCCTTCTTCCACGTAGTTGGTTGACCTTTTGAGGCCTGATCCTTTGATCTTCATTGGGGCATCCTTTCCTTCTTCATCTCCATCTCTCTCACCCTTCTAGTCTTTATTTCCTTTCATTTCATCTCTATGAGGGCTTGACTGGGGCATATCTTCACTGCTTGATGGTTATTCTCTTATCTTTCATCTACGATTATGATTTATAGTGATTTGATCATGTTGCTCTTGCTTCTACATTCCCTCTACCTAATTTCACTTTTGATCCCAAGGGGCCAGACACATCATATCCTATTGCCTATTCTCCAGAGCATATGCTTGACCATTCCATTTTCTCTGATCAATCTATCTTTGTGCTTGACATGTTAGTTCTCATCTCGAGTTATGATACTATCCATCTCTTTCCTAAGTGTCCAGTATTGTCACTACTAGGCTAACCATGCAGGATTTGCTATCTCTCTACACTTCATTCTTTGCAGTCAGATCTCTATCTACTACCTTCTTGGCTGATCTATTCTTTGACGTAATGTGTTCCCAGATTGATCACACATTAGTCAAAGAGGGGCAAATGTAATCACCTAAAAATGGTCATCTAGACTATTAGCCCCTTGCTAGCATTATTTGCTAAAATAATCAATTGCCTATTCTTGATCAAATCCTAATTCTATCATTTATTCGATTATTTTCCATGGGCTAACCATTTTATCCTAAAGTCTTTATTTATTTAAAAGGAATTCCCTCCCCTTTTAATAAATAAAAAGCCCCCACCTTTCCTCTTATCCTAAGTTGCACAAATAAAGCATTATTCTTATTTTATAAAAATAAGAAAAGGCCTTTTTGTCTCAAATGGGGCACAAAAGTCAACACTTATTTCTCATTGGAGGAAACTTATGCACATGGATTTCTCCTCTTTCAAGCCCCACCCTTGATTAAATCTTTTTCCTCTTAATCTCCATGGTCCATTCCTTTTCAAATCCTTTAAAAGGAGAGCTCTCTTCTCATTCTAGTATCCCAACTTTTTATGCTAATCTTATGTTGCAAGATTTCTTGGAGACTTTGGAGCTTTTTGAAGACTTTGGAGCTTTTTTGGAGATCTTATTGCATTTAGCCTTCATTTCTTGCATTCTTAGCTTAGTTTCATGTTTATGCTTTCTTAGCTTAGTTTATTTTCATGCTCTAGTTTACTTCACATAGCTTAATTAGCAAGGATTTGTAATACTTCTATCTTTCATTTCCATAGCTTAGCATGCATTTCCATTCTTAGCATAGCTTGCATTTCATCTCCATTTGGATTCTTAAGGATATTGACATTCTTTCCCTTGTCTCATTGAATCTCTCATTGCATGGTTTACAAGCAAGGTTATTGGCTTAATAGCTATAGCTGAGAGCATTCTTAAAACCCTTGCACTTCATGCCTAGGGAGCTCTAGGTCACCTTCCCAAGGTTTCCCATTCATGGATTCTCTTGGAAGCAATGGCTTAGAGAAGTGCACATTCTAGTGTGTACAATATGAACTCATCAAAACCTTTTATAATGGTTGTTTTTGTTAAAATAAGTGAATTGTGTAGTCACGGTGGGCAAAATCCATGCAATAGTCAGCGTAGGGCTCGCTGTATCTTCTTAATCTTGTTGATAGAATTAAAAATCTAGTTACCTTACTATCACCTTCTCTTTCATAATAATATAATAAAAAACTACATTAGATATAAATTGCATAGACCCTAGAGCTATAAGAAGTAACTGTGAAGCACAAAAAATGATTAGATAAATTATTAGTATTTTCTACATGTCTCATAAGGCTTTTAGTGCCTTTATTTAAGTTAACAAATTTTCCAACCTATGTTTTACATCTAAAGGAAATGAAATTGAGATAACTTCCCATAGAATATATAACCAAACCTACATGTAAAGTATTGAGCTAAAAAGGTTATAACTTTCTATGTTCATCTTATAGTACAAGATACATTATTATCATAGGCAAGATGTCACAAGAAACAACAAAAAATTTGAAACCTGATGAAGTGGCATACAAAATAGTCATTGATGGACTATGTAAGAAAAGAGATATTTCTAGAGAATATTCAATCATGAATAAGATGCTAGATGGAGGCTCAACTTATAATCTAGTCACTTATAGCTATCTGATTGATGCCCATTGCAAAATTGATGAAATAGACAAGGCCTTGAAGTATTTTTAAACATGAAAATTGTTAGTATTTCTCTAATTGTTATAACCTATTATGTAGTGATTTATTATATTTTAAAAGAAAATTAAGCATCCTTTATCATAATATATATTGATTCATTGTATTTTAAAAGAAAATTAAGCATATGTTATCCATCCTTTGTCATCTTCAACCATGTTTTCTTAGGTCTAATGCTATTGTCTTGAAATATTTTTAATTTGGAATGTTTTTACAAGGGTGGACAGAGCCTTAGGAGTATAAGGAGGGGAAATATCAAAATAATCTCAATGTTTAGAGTGGAAGGGAAACCTTTTTTATTCATATTCTGTGATTGTTACAGAGATAGGTCCTCATTGACATTTCCTTTCATGTACTGGATTTATAAGGAAAACATGAAGTTATCCATAAGCAACACATATGAATTTTTCATGCCTTTGTAAAATATGAAGTTATCCCACATGGAGGACCTCTTGCACTTTGTATGGAATCACAAAACTATTGACTCCCTTAACAACTTAACTCCAAAACTCATTGTTCACTGTTCCTTGCAACTATAAAGACAACCACTTCAAACAACCCAATAAAAATCTTCCCTCCCACTCTAAACCTTGAGACACTTACAATACTTCACCCTTATACTCCTAGGACACTCTCCACAATCCTTCATGTCTATTTGATCTATTGAACTCAACTTTAAAATGCTTTCTAGAAATAAATTAGCTTGTTTACAATAGTTACTTTTGGATAGTTCTAAAAGAAGTTAGTTTTGGTTACACCAGTTACTTTATACATGTGAAAATTGTAATATTTTCCCCTAATTCATCTTCTACTAGAGTTTACTTAAGTTCTTAACTTCTTATTTTATAAGGAGTTTAACCTTCTAAATTAAAGAAAGCTTTTACCTTGCATGTTCAATTTTTTTGTCTTGAAAATGATAGATTAGAATGCTAACAATGTCTAAAGAAATACAAGGTTAAACCATTGTATTAATGTAGTGTTGGTTCCCCTTCTTCCTTTCCTATTTCTCATTCATGTTTCCCTGACATCCTAAGCCTTTATTTTCCCCTTGGGAAGGACGGCTAGAGAAGAAATGTCCATGATAAAGCTGGGAAAGGAATTGATAAAAATTTGTTTTGTTTTTCCTTCATACTTTCTCTTTAGTGGTTTTAGATCTTATGCAAGCTCTGATTGATCTCGTAGCCATTTGTGGTGTGGTCTTCAAAGGCCTCCCTATACAAGCTATGTTCTCAAGTGTTGGCAAGTTGTCTATACTGAAGTATATGAATAGATATAGTGTTGTCATTATGGCAACAAAGTCATATAGCAGTTTGGAGTCAGCGCAATTGATGTAAAGATCAAAATTTGGTTAAGTGTTGAAGACTGGACAGTGTACAAAGTTCCTGTAGCTTAGAGCATCAGCACACATGCATACAGAAGAATTATGGTATGTGCCCTTGAAGTTAAGTTGGTTAGACTATATTCTTGCTTAGTCTATGAGTGCATGATTAGATGTGTAAGGATGAGAAAGTTACAGTTAGTTGAAGTTGCATAGCCAGTGTGTGCCAGCAGTGAACAGAGCATGGAGCTGACAGTTAGTATTTTGGTTTGCGATCGTAATGTAATATTGTAAAGGCTATGTGCCTATTGTATTTAGGTTTTTGACATGTTTATATGTATAATTGTAATCACGCTTAAGACAATTCATTTGGAAGCATTGTTTTTAATTAGTTATAGGGCCGACCTAATTATGTATTTTTTATGAGCGCATAAATATAAGGTGCACCCATTGTATTTGGTATGGAAGATGAGATAGATTTATGATAAATAGAGTAGAAGTGTGCGAAGACACTAGAAGATGTATTAGAGCTTTGCTAGAGTTCAAAGCATTAATGCATCAAAGGAACTGATATGACAAGCAGTGTCACAGTGATAGTTCATCCTGTAGATATAGTGTGTATCTGATATCAGAAGGTTGTAGCCTTCACCACTTGAGCAGTGAGCTCTTGGACAGTGCATCCTCTCCCCTAATAGGGAAAATTGTAAAAGACTCCTAATAGGTTCCAACCCTTAACAAGGTCTACTGTACTTAAAGCATTGTAAAGCTACTCCTAACAAAGTAAAGGATTTTCTAGCAAGGATCACAAAACACTAGTGCAGAATATTAGTGGGTGTCAATTCCCACCGGGGTTTTATCTATTTGGGTTTCCCCATAATCATATTGGTGTCATGTGTTGATTTCATGTTTCATGTTTATGTGAATGTTTATTTCAATACTTAAGCATTTATGTTCAACATAAAAATTAAAGAGAAAATTTAAAATATAGTGAACACTGATTCACCCCCCCCGTCTCTCATTGTTCCCATTCCTAACATCAAGTTCTTAGGGGGGGAATTATAAATGAGCATCTCCAAAATAAGCATGCTACTTGGTGATCACCATACATTTTGAGAAATAAGATAATGCACCATAATATTTAATTGGATAAGCAATGGGAACACAAAGGTCCAATAAACATTCTTTGTACTTGTCAAGGGTGATTTTATTTATATGAAGTCTAGTGATGCAATGCACAAAGGGGAGAAATGCTTATGCTTTTCTAAAACTATTAGATTTGATTGTGTTGGAAGTGGATAAGAAATTTATTTAGGTTATCAATGATACTACTTCACAATCCACTACTACTAGAATGGTTTTGTGGATATAAACCCAATTAAAATAGTGGAGTCTCAATACTACAATGCTTTTAATTTTTGTGGATAAAAATCCAATTAAAAGATGAGTGGATCAAATTCATGGACAAGGAAAATTGAAAATATAGTAAATATATTTACAGTGATATACTGGTTTGATCTATTGACACAAGCTCTTTGATAACACAACAAACCTACAAAATAATTGCATTTATTCGGTAGTCCAATGTTTAGTTTGATCAAGACATAGACAAAGTTTTGCACTTGAGATAACATATAAAACATTAAAATATAGAGTCTCATTCATTTATTTCTAATGCTCTTGCTTTGTAATGGTCAAGGTGTAGTTGTAGTGTAGGGAGCCCTAAAACATGCCAACATAATTTATTTGCATACCAAATTATGTTGGCATATTTTAGGGCATGCAATCAGTCTCAAACCTAGTACTACAGCTGCTAATGGATATGTGGAGTGTATGACACACAACTTGAAGACAATATATTGGGTCTGTTGGCCTCCAAATGTATTCTCGACCAGCTATCTACATATAGCCCACAAATGTCATAATTCTGATGGTCTACTAAATAGACGTCAGAATTCTGACTTTGTAGGGGACAATTCTAAAAAAATGCCAAATTAAAAAATGTGCCCCTCCATCGGAAATGACCATCGGAAAAGAGGCCCAAATATATTAGTGTGTGCAAGTATATGAACTTGCTTTATTATTCCTAATCTTATCTGTTCATCTGATCTCTTCTTTGCTAGACCTAGTAATCTTCTCTTATTTTTCACATATGCTTCTCTCCCCTTTTGACATCAATGAAAAATGTGTACCATCCGATCTTATCCAATGTGCTTTTCCATATCAATGTCTACTTCCTTTTCCTTCACTTTCTTCAGTTATCTTATCCAACTCTTTTACCTTCTTACATACACACTTTTGAGCCATCCAATCATTGATTTCACATCAAAATCCCAGCTCATTATCTTTATCATACTCATGCATCTATTCTACATCTAATTTATTTCAAAAAATAATCAAACTTACCTTACAATGCTTACTAATCCCCCTGAGTATCAACATCCTTACATCAATCCAGTTTGAATAGTACTTCCATAAGATCTTATGGATTGATGCATTTTTTTGCACCTTAGTTTTGAATAGGAGGGACAAGTTTCTTTGACCTTCCTTTGGATCTTATCAAGGGAGATCCCTCATCTAAGATTTATTTGTTCTTCTTCCTTCCTATCCGCTTCTTGTGTATTTGTTCCATGTCCTCTTCTTCTTTTCCTAATTATTTCATCATGTTGTCTACCTTGTCATTTCTTTGTATGTGTCTATCACCTTGCATACCCCTATTTAATTCCTCAGTGATAGTACCTTGTATGTGCTTGCATTATTCAGTAGTTTATATGGCTTTATTGCATCTGAGACATATACCCACCTGTCTTGTGATAGTACCTTATATTCTTCTCATACCTTTGGGTATATCAGGAACATGATTGTGTCTTTTATCCTTAAGAGAATGATCCTTAATCTTACAATCTGATGCTATTTGTCCATACATGTCACAATCATAGCAATTACCACTAAATATTTGAGATTTTGAACTTCTCACCACATGTTTCTTTCTCATGTGCCTAGACTTCATTTGACTTCTTTGATTTCTGTTTACCCTATCCTTCTTCTTCTTTCCTTTATTGTTATGCTTGACTTGATTCCTTTATCCTCCATATTTATTCTTTTTATTTTACTTGTTCTTCTAGTCTTTGACTTTAGGCTCATCTTTTCCTTATTTGGAACATTATCCCTCTTTTATTTCATCTATGAATTATGTACCAAACTTTCTTTGATACTTACAATTTATGCTTCTTTATTGGACTTGTTCGAGGATATCCATTTGGTGTTATTTACAATTTTTTTAGGTCTCAAGACAAAAATCCATTTTTCATTTAGCTCAATCTCTAATATCTCTTCTTCCTTTCCTTTATTCCAACAATCATCTTGATAGGATTCTATTACATTCTCATGCTTTGTATATGACATTAGGCATATCTGATTTTCCATAGTTCTTTTTATTTCTATGGTTTAGCCTTATACATCTTGGTATCATTAATTATGAAACAAAACTTGTATCTTCTCCAATATCTTCATAACTTGTAGTTACTAATACTCTTGAAGCTTGGGCTTGAATCAGTTTGCCTCTTCTTTTTCTGTCATTTTTTTATTTTTCTTTCTACATCATACTTGATGAATCCAATTAGTTTCTTAGAATTCTCTTCCACCTTGGCATGTTTACTTTCTATTAATTCCTTACTTTTTATATTATAGCACCTATATCCTTTTATTTTTGTAGAATATCAAAGGAATATGCCTTCATTAATTCTTACACCTTGTTTTCTTGTATTTTCATCTTTTCTTATGTAATATTTACAACCAAAGCTTCTAAAGTATGTAATAGTAGGCCCATTTCCATACCAAAGTTCATAAGGTGTCTTAATAGTTCCATATTTGACTTGAAATCAATTATAAGTATATTCTACAGTGTAGGAAGCTTCTCTCCAAAACATATGTGGTACATTCTTGTTAGGCATCATAGTTTTAGTTGCCTCTAGAATTGATTGGTTCTTTAACTTGACTATATCATTCTATTGTTGATTCAAAGAATCAGATAACTATTTTTCAATTCCATTAATCTCACTAAATGCATTAAATTCATTAAATTATCCATCTCTGTCCGATCTCACTTTCTTCAATTTCAATTCTATCTCATTTTCAAGGATTATCTTGAGAGTTTTTAATCTTTTGGGAACTTCTTATTTCTCCCTCAAAAAGGTCACCCATGTGATCTCTGAATAGTCATCTATTAGCAACATAAAATGTGTATCTCCTTGAAGGCTTTTAATCTTGGTAGGTCCATACAATTCTATGCAAAATATATTAATCAAGCCTTTTGAAATTACTTGTCTAGAGAAAAAAGAGATACTTTATTACTTACCCAGTTGACAATCCTTACATAAATTATTAGCAAACATCTTTAATTTAGGAAAATCTCTAACAACAGAAATAGAACTTATGGAAATAATATTGTCAATGTTTTCATGACACAACCTCTTGTGCCACAACCATATTTCATCTATCTATGTTGAAGAACAAGTATTATGTCCATTATCTAGGATAAATCCATTACTTTTAGTCTTGAATTGAGTAGCAATCTCTCTTCCAAGATTATTCATGATCTTGCACATGTTATTTTTGAAATCCTTGAACCATAGCCTTTTTTCATTAACTGACCAACACTAAGAAGATTGTGTGTTAGGCCATGAATATGAAGTACAATACCTTTTCCCTTGATTTTTCCCCCAGTAATGTCACCCCATCTGACAATTTTGTTGTTGTGCTCTTTATATTTAACAAATTTTCTAATGTCTCCAATCATGTGATGAGAACATCCACTATCTATCAACCAATAATTCCTCCTATCTATTTCTACGATTATGGCCTTATCTTTTATATCATCACAATATATGGTGTTATCACAAGTAACTTCATTAACACTACTACATATACAAATATTACAAGTAGAAGTAACACTAGTTTTGTTTTCCTTGCAATCATTTTCAGTCACAACTATAATATGTTTAGAAGAACTTGTAGTAGAGGTATTGATCATAGAATTCTTACATTTGGGTTTCTCTTCCTTCTTGTTAGTGCTTCCTTGGTATTCCTTATGATCCAAATATTTTTATGAGTTTCTTGTCAAGAGACATGAGCTATTACTATCAATGCCCTTATTAACTTCTTTACCATCCTATGTGTCTTCTTAATTGATTGCGAGGAAAGATAAAGTAAATGTAGAGCATGCATAATTGGTTTTCTCAAATTTGACAGCTACCATGGACTCATCAAAAATCATTTTAATGTTAGAAACATCAGATCCATTAGCTGAGGCTATAGGTTAATTGTTTGGAGTTCTCTTAGCAAGAATTGCTTCTAATCTCTTGACATCTCTTCCTTCTTCCTCAAGTTCCTTCATAATTCTTTTCATCTCCTTCCATATCTGGAAAATTTATTTAATGATTTTTATATTTCCATTCTCTTGGTTTCCATCCTTAGATCTCCCTCAAGTTGTTAGGCTTCCTTCAAGGGACCAAATATTTGATACCACTTGTTGATATTATGGTAGAAACAACTGGGAAGGGGGGGGGGGGGGGTTAATTAGTTGTTACCAATATCTTAAACTTTAAACCCTTAACTTGTGTACTCTTAAATCTGATATGTATAAAAGGAATGTAAAACATGGATGCATAAACAAATTAGAAACAAGCCCACACAAGTTGACAAGAATTTTTTATCACGAAAACCCTATTAGGGGAAAAACCACTATGGGGTTGATTACCCATGATAAGAAAATACCTTGTTAGATGCATAAGCTTATTACAATCATGGGGAACAAACCTTCTTTCAGGATCACTTCCTATAGATCACACCTTAAACAAAAAACCCCAAGCTACAACCCTGAGGAAGACTCACTATCTTACAAACTGATCACTCCAATGATCTCAAACTTTTGTGAACTATGTAAATGACATCTACCTCATGTATGATACAACCTTAACATAGCACAATGCAAATCACTTCTCAACCTCTTTTTGAACCTCTTCTCCTCACCTCTCAAATAGACTCTTCATCTAGTAGCACCCTCTAGCATCCACATCTATGATCCACAACTAGATTTTCCCTAATTTATCTCCTTATATCAATAATTAGGTCTACAAACCGTAACTCATATTCCTTTTAGATCACCATGTTAAATATCTTTCTTAAACTCATCAATGACTATCAAATCCAAAAAATAATCTTAATAATCACTCATAGATCATAAATCTCTTATATTTGATGATTTACCACTTGTGAAACATGATTTACCTATTGGATTAGGGAGAGAGGGGTGAATCAATAATCCTTAATTATTTTTACCTTGAAAACTTTCTCCGATTCAACTCAGTCAAACAAACTTCAACATTAACCAATAACAGTAAATTAACTTTATCAATCAGCAATATCATTCACAATAGACATTCAACACATATAACACTAGTGTTTAACATGGAAACCCAATTTGGGAAAAACTACTGTGGGAATTTTCACCCACTAAAGAAATACTCTTCTGAAGTATGCTCAGTTAAAAGCCAATCTAGTTAAAGATTACAATACATATTGTTAAATGTGACATTGTTAAGGGATTTTCCTTAGATCTATTAGGATCTTCACCCTATTAGGAGTGGCTTGGTTAAAGGTCTTCAAACACTCTTCTAGAATGTCACCTTTTCAAGGATTTACAATAAGATTGTTAGGTCCACTCGGTTAAGAGATTTATCTACTACAAATGTTAATAAGAAACTATCTATAAATTGATCTATAAATCTGCAACTACCTCTTTCTTAATCAAATCCTTTTTGCACTCTTTGTTGTCACTTCATTCCGTCACTTTCCATTGGCTTCAACACTTTATCAATCTTAGCTTTCTGACTTGAATTTCAACCTTCTCCTTCTTCACTACATCAATCGATGACTCAATAACACTTCAACTTGCCAACTATCTCTTCATACAATTTCATCCATTATATAGAATTTATTTTTCCTCCTAATCTCCTTTATTACATTTTACTTTGATTGATCTCAACTGTCTAATCATCCTCATAAACTAATTCAATGAATTTAGAGCTCGGTTAGACATTTTATCATCACCTCAGAACTTCAAATTTCTTAAAACTCTTAGCTTCACTTTTTGTTTCTTAGATCTATACCATAGATCATCACCTTGAATTTTCCTGACTGTAGATCTCATTAACTAACTCTTCCTCATCTTTAGAATCTTCCAGCTCATCATTAAATTTCATTCTGATTCTTGTATTTAATTTTTGTTCCTCGCTTGGTGGCTAACTCTTTTTTTCTTCAACCAAAATTTTGTTTACTTCACTTGGTAACTAACTTCGTGTACTTGGTGCCTTGACTTGCTTTCACTTTACCAAAACTTACTTTCCTTTTACCGAATAACTTCTTACTGCTTGGTAACCAAACTATTTTGTTTATCGAATTGACCAATCTCTATACCGACTTGATATAATCAAATGTTTCATAGAAAATAATTATATCAACACAACCTTATCATTGTTTGATCTGTATTAGTTGCCCAATTAAGTTCTTCAACTTCACAACTTTTTATTTCTTCTTTCTCCTTAACTATCTTCAACTTACATCATACTCTGAATGATATGAAAACTCAACATAAATCAAAAATCAATTTCTTGACATCAATGACAAAATTCTAACTGATCTAATCCTTCTATAATATTATGTACCTCTAATCTTTGTCGGTCATCATAATCATCACCATCTATTATAGTAACAATATTCCTCTATGGCATTGATGGAAACACTCATTGTCAATTGATGATGGAAACACTTACTAACTTGTCTTTATCCTTTACTCCCTCTAAGCTTTATCTTCTTCTTTCTTTTATTTTTTTCTCCCTCTGTAATCAATAGTCTATTCTCCTTCTCTCTCACTGGTCAATTTATTATACTCTCTCAATAGCATATTCTCCCTCTTTGACAACAATGCCAAAGACACATGCTCCTGAAAATTGTGTTCAGGCATTCAATCATACCTCAAATGTATTGATTTCTCATTGCATACATAAAAATATTTCACAACTTCAAGCATCACCCAAAGAGTGAACACTAGCATCAACTCACAAAATAAATATTCTAATGAGTCTTTGAATTGATGAAACATGCATCTTTCCTTAGTGAATATTGGATAGGGGAAGAACCCCTAATTTACCTCTGAGATACTCAAAAGTATCCTTTGGTAGTGGCTTGGTAAATATATCTTCTACCTAATCCTTTGAATTTTTATAATCCAATATCACAAGCTTGTCTTGAACTTGTTCTCTCAACTAATGATACTTGATATAAATGTGCTTTGTCTTTGAATGCATCACCAAATTCTTTGATATGTTGATAGCACTTGTATTATCACAGTAAATAGTGTAATACCCCAAAAATGGGCTTCAATACCATTGACCTCCTACATTAACAAATCGATCGAAATCAACTCTAAAGTCCTAACCTAAGGCACATCTACACATCAAGTCATCGAAACCCTAATCGATCCTATCTTAATTTTGCATCAGGGAATATTCCTAATTTATCCTAATTATCTCTGATTAAATATTATTTGTCAATAAATGACATTATTTTATTTATCCTAAAGTCAATTAATTGAATATATTGAATATTTAATTAATTAAACTTAATTCTGCCACTGAATTAATTTAATTGGATTTAATTACATTTATTCCTAATTAATATTATTTTTATTTGACAATAAATTAAATTTCTAAAAATAATTGATTAAATCAAGTTGTCAAATTTAATGATATAGTTTTGGGATAAAGTTTGATTAAATAATTTATTAACCAATAAATCAGTTATTTTTATTCAAAAATCAGTTAAGTTGAGAATAAAACACATGGAAAATTAAATAAGTCATAATTATCCATGCACAATTAGAAAAGCAATTAAACTCTAAATCAACTATTAAATTCAAATTGTTAACTTTTTGAACTCAACATGTGATTGTGAGTTGAAAAGTAGAATTGAGTGATCTGAACTCCTAATTTGAGTTAAAAAGTTAATTTTGCATGATTTTGTGAGTTAACTATTTCTAATTTCCTGATAACTCAACAATCAATCTGAGTTGATCAAGGAGAGATTTTTGGCTTTCCATGAGTTCTCAAAAACCCTATATTTCTATATAAACAGGACTCAGTCCTTTACAAACGACCGCAAATTTAGAGAATATTGCATGTGTGATTTGGCGAATTGAGAGATTGCAATTTTTGAGATTCTTGCTAGCATTTTTTTCTTCATTTTCATAGCATTCATTTCATTGATAGTTTAGATTTCAATCCATATTTCATCTAGTTTTACATCATTTTACATTTTTTTTCATCCATATTGCATAGAAAATTCAAAAACATATCTTAAATTTGCATCCATTTTTCATAGCTTTCATCATTTAAATCCTTTGTTTAGATGTTGCATCATCACTAATCTCAATTATTTTTTAGAATACGATACTCGCATCTACTAGAAGGTAGTAAATCGCCTGGTTAATATTCATTTTCATTGAAATTTTTTTGATTTGTTAACCAATAATGCTTTACTGAAATGTTGTGTCCACAGGCAGGTACAATTTCACACACACATTTTTAGCACCCACCGTGGGGCTCGACAGTGGGTTTCCATCCTTATTTTATCATTTTTCTGACATTTACAATTCAAGCTTTAATTTTTAATTTTTCTTCTGTACAATCTCTTACGACACTTGTAGATTGTTGTATCAGAATATTTTGTATGTCATACGACAAAAAACATTTTGCATTGTCATATCGGTTGTTACGTATTGTCGTATGAGCTTTGGATTGTTGTGTGTGTATGAACCCAGAATCATATCGTGCCTAGAGTGTCGTATGTGAACTGGTATATTTTTGTACGAGTTTTGACTCCAATTTTCAATTGTTGTATTATAATTTTTTATCATTTTTGAGATATTTGATTTAAGATTTCGACTAACAACTAACTCTGACAGTTGCTGCTTGCTATTACTTGATCATTTTCACAGCCTAACACATCTTTTCAGGATGAAAAGATGAAGATTGAGCATAAAAACCCCATTCTTTAGTCTCTTCTTGTCTTGACTTCTAAGCCCTTCTTTTGCAGATAACCCTTTTTCAGAGAATCACTTGTCAAAGACACTCAATGCAACAAGATTTCTGACTAGTGGTTTTGCAAGTTGTCGAATTTTTTACGAGAAAATTTTCTTAGATCTCATTTTTCATAGGCATCTAGCTAATTAGGTACGTGTGCTTATTTCCATTAAGGTAGCTATTGAGGGGATTATGCTCTTCTCCTTCTTAGGAGAATCTGAAACCTAGAAGGTATCTTCCCTAGTGCCAGTTTGTGTACTGTCTCTAGATTAACTCTACTTGACATGTTTTGCATAGGGAAAAGGACAAGGTTAGGGGATTATGCTCTTCTCTTTCAGAGAATCAGAAACTAAGATCATGTGGTCCCCAACTTCACATTTACTTTAATCCTTTAGAGGGCCTGATGAAGAGGTAAAAAGCTCCCAGGAATGACCCAAGTGGGGACAAGTCTTAAGTGGACTCTTCCGCCCCACTATAAAATTTGACACTTCCTTGAGGTTAAAGCCTCAGAAGACATAGTTGCACTTTTTCCTTGGATTCATTTCATGAACATGCTTTGATTTTGTGTAGAGCGGAGCCTCTTAAATCTTTCTTGCGAGACTACACTAATCAGAGTGCTCATAGGGTTAACAGCCTAAATCCTTCTTGCGGGACTATAGGAAACAATTGTGAATGGATGCCTTGATTAAAATCCTAAGCTAGTTTGCTACTGATCCACCCCCGAAGGATCTATAGTGCTTGTGTGAGGTGAATAGTAATCACCCCAAGACACTAGTCATATCAAGCCCTCTTTGATGCTTGAGCTCGGCTAATATGGGCTTCAACATCCATTGCGTGTTGTTGGATCTACATATTCTGAGGAGTCTCTGAGTGTTTTCCTAAGTCAATGAGCAAGTAATACATCTCTTCTCCTAGCTAGGATAAGATAGGTATGATTGATTCATTGAGTCAGTTTCCTTCTATTTTTTGTGATTGTGAGCCTATTGCTATGATAAAAAAACCTTTGACAATCCAATACATAGATCTTCAAAAACCCAGACAGAATATTTTGCAAAACAACTAAGACCAAAATCTGGAAAAACTTGAAAAATTTGAAGTAAATCCTTTTCTGGTGAAAATTATTGTCCCAACCTTGCAATTGTCGTATGACAATTGCTCCAATCTATCAACTATCATATCAGAACCCCTAAAGAGTCATACAAGAAGCCTTACTATGTCGTATGTGAATTGTTCAAAAACTACAGCAAAAACAAATCCTGGTATTATTTATCATACAATTCTTTGCAATTGTCGTACCAGACCCCATTTTGTGTCCTATGAGCCTGGATACTATCATACGATAGTTTACCAAAATTTTCCAGAAAGTCAAAATCTTATCAAAAATTTAGTTAACCAGCAATTATTATTTAGATTCTATCAAAATTCTCACCGTGTCAAGAACAGAGCAGAGCAAACAACAAATTCATCCTATTTTTCCTAAAGTGACCAATTGAGCTTGATTTTCCATCTAATTCATTAGTCTGAATCCCATCTCATCTTGTGTCAAAATCTTGTCAAAAAAAACCCTGATTCAATATCTTCAAATGGCTAAGTGCTATGAATTCATGTCCACTATCTTTTGGGCGTCTACCCATACATCTCAAACACAATATCCCTCATTTTACATCCAATCTATCTTTTCAAAAACCAATCTTGAAAGGTTGCATCACCTAATCTTTCCTAAATTAGACTATCTCTTATTTGTCATATCTAGTTCTAAGTGTTCCTCCAAGGTTAATGGTGGAAACTAGAGCTTCCTCACACAGAAAACCTAGAGAAAAACCAAAGGTCTCACCTTCATCATCTTTCATTGTTCAGACCTTTCATCAACCCTATGACATAAATCTTTCTGAAGAAGATGCCCTAGGTAATCTACATTTGAAAGAAGGTTACTCTAATCCTCTTTAATCAATCCCAGGAGATAATTAAAATGCCACTATGTCTCAAGGAGGAGAAAACCAAGGCTCATGGGGTCACTAATCCAATCATGTTGAAGATTAAGAACCAACACTATCATAAGTTGAATGATTTTGTAACGATGACCTCTTTAAAATAATGATGAAACACTTCTTACAAGAAGAGAAAGAGTCATATTTCCTACAACTAGCTCAACAAGGAGCCAAACTTTCTCAAGACTTCAATGTCAAAAACTTCATCATACAAGAGGATGAAATGCCCATCACAGCTATGATGAAACAAATGCATGCCATGCAAGTCAATCTTAACAAGTTGGAAAAGGAGAAAGACCCCAAAGAATTCTCTATGGAATCCCTATGTCTATTCCCATTCGATCGAAGCTTGTACATGCCACCATTCCCAAAAAGAGTGGAACTACCCAAATATGACAAATATGATGGAAATTCTGATCCTCAAGATCATGTCAAAGAATTATGTACTCTATCCATGGGGTTTATGCATGAACCAACATACTTAATGCATCTCTTCCCATGATCTTTGGGAGGGGCATCCATCAACTGGTTCTCTAAGATGCCTCCAACTATCAAGACCTTTGAGGAGTTAATCAAATTGTTCTATCAACAATACTACTACAATATCCAACATTCGGTCACCATGATCGACATCTGCAATCTGAAACAAAATTCAAGAGAAACCTTCCTGACCTTCCTCAAATGCTGGAGGAAGAAGTTTTCACTCTATGCCCGACCAATTCCAACAAGAACAAGAAGGTAGAAATCTTTATCAATAATCTAATTCCAGAAATCAATTATCATCTTCAAATGAAAAATCATACCTCTTTTGATAAAATGATGGAAAATTCCATAAAGATCGAAAATGTGCTTGTTTATAAGGGAGACATATCACTTTATAAGGAAAATGAGTATGATTCAGGATCTAGTTCTAACAACAAAGATAAGGGCAAAATCTGGAACAAAAACAAAAATATTGTCACAGATGGTGTTGTTGATCATATCAGTGCTCCACCTAAAGCACCAACATTCAATCTCACTATTGGTACCCAAGCCATAAAAGCTTTAGAAATGAAAGTAACTGAACCTTCTAAAAATTCAATGGACTATAAACCATGGGTTACAAAACCAAAGTGTGAGTTCATTCCTTTGGGTGAATCCTTGGAATCTGCCATGAAAACTCTATTGGCAAATAATATCATCACATTACCTAAGATCAAACCATATGATCCCAAAGTCAAACCTAAATGGTGGAAAGAGACCGATTTTTGTGATTTCCATCGAAACAAGGGTCATAAAACTAATAGATGCATGCATCTAAAACATATCATTCAAGATAAAATTGACACTGGAGAAATTGTGATTGACAACCATAAATCCAATAATGATCATACAACATTCACGGAACCTTTTCTAAAGCATAATCAAGGAGATTTGTCTTGTAAACCAAACATGGGTGCTAAAGTCAATTACACTTACTCTGAAAATAATGATGTCATTAATATGGTAGAACTGTGCCTGTCTGAACACTGCAATGTCATCACCATTATCAAAAAGGACAGAGATAACAAGATGGCTAATGCAATTACTCGATCTCAAGCTTAGGTAACTCTCCAAGGACAAAACTCGGGTTCATCAAACACCCCAAAAGTACCATTTAATCTTGCATCTGCATCTAAACAAAGGGCTAATTCCAAATCTTCCAATTCTAAAGAGTCCAAAGTAGTATCATACAACATCATCCAACAACTGCAACACACTAATGCCAAAATCTATATATTTGAGTTGCTACACATCTCTCCTACTCATCGTGCAATTCTGGACAAAGCTCTAATTGGCTCTAATGTTCCTGAAGATCTTGATCTTGATAGATTCCAAACAATGGTGGGTCACTTGACATCCCCTTGGTACATATCCTTTTCAGAAGAAGATGACAACTCGTTAAGTCACCCGCATAACTAGCCATTGCACATTGAAGTCTTAATCCAAAACCGTCATGTCAGATGTGTGTTGATAGATGGAGGCGTTGGTCTAAATATTTGTTCCTACAAATTGGTGACACAACTAGGATTGTCAAAAGATGTTATTGATCCTAAAAATAAGATAACCATAAAAGCATATGATGAACGAGAAAGGAATTCCAAAGGATTCATTGTGCTACCTATCAGAACAAGACCCATCATCAAAGATATCACCTGTCAAGTACTAGATCTACCTTTGGCCTATAACATTCTTCTAGGAAGGCCTTGGATTCACAAGATGCAAGCTATTCCATCAACATACCACCAATGTCTCAAATTTCCCTATGATGGAGTAGAGGTTACTATACCTATAGACATATCAACATCTTGCAACGCTTTGAAAGAGAGTGCAAATAAACTTGTTCCACATAATAGAGAATCTTCTACCAAATAAATAGAAATAACATCTACATCTAAAATGGAAGACCTATCAAAAGGATTCAAGATCAAAGACACGGGCATGGGAGAATAAACAACAGAACTAGTCCCATCTCTCACATCCCTCCCACTTTCACCTAAGTCTTATGGACAACCTTCAGAGAAAGTACAACCTACAACCAAAGAACCTCAGGTTATCTTCAATGGGAGTTTCATCATAGAATAGGTTTCCAAACAATAATCAGATGAGGAAGAGGCTATATTAACTAGGCTATACAAAGATGAGTCTCAATCATAGAAAATTCAAAAATGTGACTCTAAAATACCTAAAATTACTACAAAATCATATGGATCGGGTTACAAGCTAATGTCTAAAATGGGATACACAGGAAAAGGACCTCTAGGAACAAGAGGAAAAGGCATCATTAGACCCATTGAACACTATGAGAGAATAACTAGGGATACTATAGGCATAGGTTATCACAAGAAACCTTTCCATCTTAGTGGAAGCTCTACACATTTCCTAGAATAGATAGAACTAAAAACATATGTTCAGCAACAGGAAGAAACACAACACTCTGATAGTGATGATTTAGACACAATTGATGTTTTTCCTTATCAACGTATACCTCAACATATCTTAGATCTTCTTAAAAATGAAAAGGAACCTACAAGAATCAACATGGTAGACACACAAGTACCTACTACTGAATAAGTGACAGTTGCAACACAAGAACTGGCTGATTCTGAAAACAAGCAAGAAGAAGAAAGTGAACCTATCACGATAGTTGGACATTTGGGACACAATAATGATTCTGAGATAGACTCCCATGAATATGAATTCTGCTCAGACTCTGAAGGTAATCCTGCTTGGGGAATCTGTCCTGATTTCACAAATATTCTTAATTTTCCCAAGGATCCAAATGAAGAATCAAATGATTGTGAATGGGGAAGTGTTCCATAAGAAGATGAGCTTATAATAGAAAAAAATATAGATGTCATTCACCGATACACACCTACATCTGAAATGATTCTAGAATGAAATGACAGACCCTATGAGTCTGATTCACTGATCACTAACGTAGGATCCAACGATGACATTGAGATGCTTAACGAACTAAATATTCTGAGTAGTAATATCATCCTTGAATTTGAGAGTCAAATCAGAGCCAATGATGACAACATTGTATGCATAAATACCATTACCCAATCCTTTTTCACACTTACTATCCAACATCCTAAGCTTATTGACCAAACATCTGATGATCCAAGCCAAGACATCCATACTTTTTGAATAGACTATGCTCTCACGTGCTACCTAAATGTAGTAGAACCCATGATGACTTCCATCAGTGAACCTAGCATCTACATGATAGAGTCAGATATCAAATATCTTAGTCAAAAGAATAAAAGAAAAGGAAAAAGAGTTTTGAGGGTGAAAACCACTATGTGGCAGTCTCATAACCTAAAATAGTAAAAACAAAAGACGTATCTGAAGGTGAAAACCTCTCTGAGGTGCCTAAGGATGAGATATTTGATGTCCTTCCAAGTCATTTACAGGATAGATCTCTAGTATTGATATAACCAACTCAGTCTATCAATTTGGGCATAACAGAAGAACCTCAATTGATTCATGTAGCACAATCTCTATCAGAAGAATAAAAACAAGCATTCACAAAATTCTTAACAGAGAAGAAAATCAATTTTGCATGGAAATACTTAGACATGCCTGGATTAGATCTTAATCTCATCATGTATCATCTCTCTATCTCTCCAAGAGTTAACCAAATCAAGAAAAAGTTGTGTAAAATGCATCCTCTTGTGGAACTCCCTGTCAAAGTTGAGCTAGAGAAACTGCTAAAAGCCAGATTTATCTGAGTCAAAGATTATGCAGAGTGGATCTTGAACATTGTTCCAGTATCAAAACTAGATAAATCAATCTGAGTATGCATAGAATTTAGAGATGTAAACAAAGCATGCCCTAAGGATGATTTTCCATTACCAAACATCGATATGATAGTGGACATGACTGTGGGCTTTAAAATGTACTCTTTAATTGATGGTTTCTAGGGATACAACCAAATCAAGATAGCTCTAGAAGATCAAGAGAAGATGACTTTTACTTGTGCAAGGTGTACCTTCTACTGGAACATCATGCCATTTGGTCTTAAGAATGCTTGTGCTATATATCAGAGAGATATGATGTCTATATTTCATGATATGATGCATAAAAACATGGAAGACTATGTTGATGACACTTTGGCTAAATCAATGAAAAGATCTAAACACCTAGCTGACTTGGGTACAATACTGGATAAAATGGAGAAATTTAGTCTAGGACTAAATCCTAAGAAATGTGCCTTTGGTGTCACTTCAAGAAAACTTCTAGGGTATATTGTTTCAAAGAAAGGTATTGAAGTGGATCCAGTCAAAGTGATCATGGAGATGCGACCTCCTAAGAACATCAGTCAAATGAGGACCTTACAAGGAAGAGTACAATCAATCAGATGCTTCATATCTCAGTTAACAGACATAGCACAACCTTTCACAAAGACATTGCATAAAGGTGTGATCTTGACATGGAACGAGGAATGTGAAAAGAACATCGATCATATCAAACAATATCTAGAAAATCCACCAATTCTCAAGCCTCCTATTCAAGGGAAGTCTTTAATATTGTATGTCTCCACTATAGATACTTCAATGGGGGCATTACTAGCACAACATGATGAGAATAAGAAGGAAATGGATATCTACTATATCAACAGAACATTGGTAGCCTATGAGAGAAACTATTCCATGATAGAAAAAGTGTGTCTAGTTGTTATCTTTGCATCACAAAAACTAAGACACTACATGTTAGCTCATACTACACAATTAATAGCAAAGATTGATCCATTGAAATACTTATTGAGAAAATCTGCCCTCACAGGTAGACTGGCCAAATGGGTAATGCTACTAAGAGAATTTAACATCGAGTATGTTGAAAGAAAAGCTATCAAAGGACAAGTCATTGCAAATTAGTTAGTTGAAGCACCAATGTTTGATGACCAACCAATGCAAATGGAATTCTTAGATTCCTCTATCATGCACATATCTTCTAGAACATGGTGCTTATTCTTTAATGGATCCTACACATAGAATGGATATGGAGCTAGCATATTGTTCATAACACCACAGGGTTACTCCATTCCAAAGGCATTCAGGATCAAGTTCCCTTGTACCAACAACATAGAAGAATATGAAGCTTTACTCAATGGCATGAAAATAGAAATCAAATGGAGAGTGACAGAATTACACATTCATGGAGACTCACAACTGGTCATACACCAAGTCAATGATGTGTATCAATAAAAAGATGACAAACTCATTCCATATAAATGCATGGTATATGATCTAAAGAAATACTTCATTATAATCACATTTGAACAGATTCCTAGAATGGAGAACAAGGCTACTGATGCTATGGAAATGCTATCATATTTACTACAACAACCTAAACATGAGCTATGCCACGCATTTCTAGTGGAACCACTATCATTCCCCGCCTATGATTGTCCAGAAACCCACATGATATACAACATTGTTGGTCATGATTCCTCCGGATACAAAAACATATACTCCTACCTTTGAGACTAAATCATTCCTGATACCTTTAACCATCATGAAAAATGTTAACTTATCCGAAACGCATCACGGTATGTCATCATTGGTAATGATCTATACAAACAAAGTCTGGATGGTTCACTTCTTAGTTGTTTAGAACGTGAAGAGTCACAACGTGCATTAGAGGAAGTCCATGAAGGTATTTGTGGATCACATTCCAATGGTTTGACACTAGCTTGAAAACTCATTAGGGCAAGGTACTATTGGCCAGACATGGAAAAAGAGGCCATAAAATATGCCAAGAATTGTCAGAAGTGCCAGCTCCATGGAAATTTAATTCATGTGCCAGGGGGAGATTTGATTCCCTTTACAACACAATGGCCTTTTCAACAATGGCTGTTTGATCTCAAAGGGGCTATTTATCCACATTCATCAAATGGTCATACCCTGATCATAATAGCTATAGATTACTTCACAAAATGGGTAGAAGTAGTTCCTTTGACATAGGCCACTAGCAAACAAATCTCTATGTTCATACTAGATTACATCATTTGTAGGTATGGTATACCACACTCCATCATCATAAACAATAGAGGCCAATTCAAGAACAAGGACCTAGATTCCTTATGCTCTAAACTCAAGATCACTCAACATTGGTTGTCCATTTACTATCCATAAGGGAATGGACAAGCTGAAGCATCTAACAAGAACTTATTGAAATTTTTACACCGAATAGTTAACAAGACAAGAAGAGATTGGCACTTGATGATAAATCTAGCTCTTTGGGCCTATAGAACAAGTATCAAAATGCTCATTGGGGCTACTCCTTTTTCTTTAGTATATGGGGCTGAAGTGGTACTACCTATTGAGGTTGAAATCCCATCACTAAGAATCAGAATGCATGGTCTGGTAACTAATGATGATTATAGAGTGTCTAGGTTACAAGAGCTTGAACTACTAGATGATCACAGGCAAGCTGTGTATGATCATCTCAGAGTATATTAGAAACGAATGTCTAGAGGCTATAACAAGAAAGTTAGACACAAAATTTTAGGTTGGTGATCGAGTCTTGAGAGAAAATACTAAAAAGCAATCCCATTGAGAGCACAAGGGGAAGTTTGAACCCAACTGGTTACCTATCCCTTTGTTATCACTGCTACTTTTGGCTTCGGAGCCTATCAAATCTCAATGACTAAATGAGAACAACTTCGAGAACCAATAAATGTTCTCCATCTAAAGAAATTATATGCTTGAGACATTCAGTCTACGAAAATGTCTTAAAAAAATATAAAAATCGGAAAAAGTCCTGAAAAAATGATCATCCTGGTGAAAACCTAGCAATAGGCACCTTGATGGTCCATAAAAAAAATAAAAAATACAAAAATACAAAAATAATAAAACTGGAAAGATGAAAAATATAGAAAAAGAAGAAAAAAGAAAAAGTGCCTTGGTGAAAACTTGGTAAGTAGGCACCTTGGTAGCCAAAATAGACAAGGCTCGGTAGTCCCAGTCCCTACTCTATAGCTCGCTATACTCAAGGTTGCACACTATGTAAGACAACCTCATCGACCATCCCAAACCAATCTCTTGCACCTGTCATGTGTACGCAGTGAACTCATGTGGCTCATCTTGAATAAGCCCATACTGTCTCCAGACATGTGTGATCAAGAATCTCTCAAGGATGGTGGTAGAGCATCCTATCAAATACTAGCTCTGAAAAAAATAGCCAAATTGAGCATGAGTTGTAGGCCACACCTCGATCTACAGATAGGGCCTCCAAGTCACCACTGTCATGTCATATAGCACTCGATGCTAGTACTCTATGCACCCCATCTTGACATGTGTAACAAATCTAGAATACCTATAGATGAGAGGCTCTTGAGCTTGCCTCTCATCACCGCAAATAGGTCTACAAATGGGAATATCTCCCATGCCCATATCTGAAGAACAAGAGATCCTAATGCAAACATCTTCCCCTCATGGAAGACGATCTCATGCATCTCCGAGAACATGTGTGCTAGAAAACACTGACCCATCCAAACTTTGCAGGACTCACCATCAATCGTTGAACCATTGGAACCCAGCCCATCAGAAGACCATTCTAATGACAGTCAGACATGATGATCCCACCAATCATCCCCACTATGATGCACTCTAGACAATGAATCTACCCATAACATTGTATGAGCACCTCCCAGGAAATCCATTGCGCAATCTGCTCATCTGCACTGAATAATGTCTGAAATACCTATAAACCTGTGTTACCCGCACTCAGATAGTCTGGACGAGGGCCATGGAATGGAATACGAAGAATCCTATACACATCCTCCAAGGTAACTATGATCTCCCCTATTAGAAGATGGAATGTATGTGTCTCAGAGTGAAAATTCTCTACAAGTGTGGTGATCAAGTCGTGGTTCACCTGAATATCAAGCAAACTGATCAGGTACTCAAACCCACAAGTTGCAAGGTGCATTCTCATGGGATTAAGAAGGGCCAGGCAGAGTCTCTGTGTTATAGGATGCGATATACAGACATGGACATCCAAGTACAAGACCTACAAAGCACAAAAATGAGACAACTATCATAAATTTGCTCAAAACTAAGGCTATATGCATGGAAAATGAGAAAATGAGCATATCAATAAGTGCATTAAAGGCTATGGAATTCAACTATATAATCAAAAAAATTGAAAAATTGGCCTAAGAACCTAAAAAATGCTCACTATTTTTCATATGACAATTCAGACTAGTGTCAATTGTCGTACGACAATATACTGCAACCCATACGACATTTGATAGGTATACGACCCTATACATGATCCTGCATGACACTTGAGGGACCTAACAAAACATCGTACGAGAGATGGGTGTCTCCCATATGACAATCTACTATAATGGACACAACACTCTATTTGGACTTGGAATGTTGTATGACTCCCCACAGGTTGTTGTACGACATCTTGTGAGGCAAAAATTCAAAAATTGATAAATCGTCCTAAAAATCTTAGAAAGCATGAAAACATATCAAATTGAATTCACAAAGAGGGACAGAGGTCCACTTACTGGATTACCATACTGATGAGGTCTCTAATATCATCGAAAGCACTTGAAACGATGCGAAGACATAAGAACCTTCATTTTCTCTCAGAGGGCTCCACAAGGTTTCTAAAGTCAAATGTTTAAAATGAATTGAAAATGACCCTTTTGGGCCTTATATAGGTTTTGACCTAATTTTTCAAAGTGCTCCATTTTGCGTGAAAATTGCACCCCTAGCTAATTTTGTCATTCTAAACCCATTTTTGGGATCAAAATCAAAATCCGAGATCATTTACTTTGTCAAAATCATGATTTAAAATTTTTGGACCGAGGACAGCCGACTGCTTGCTTAATCGACCTTCATAACATCACAGAAATCTAGTATTCAACTTAACTAATTATCTAACATCAAACTCTTGAAATTTAAACTTGGTCAACCATGGTCAACTCATGGTCAACCATAGTCAAACTTGGTCAACAGGACCCCAAAACAATGCATAACGCATCCCCGAACATGTACAACCACTTCTACAATCGATTACTTTGCTTCTAATCATTTCACGCTGGCTTTCTTGCCAAATTTTGATTTTCATCCTAAAGGGGGCATGGTATTACACATCATTAATCAATTCTATCAATCAAAATTCCTTTAGCAATCAAGACAACAACCATGTCTAGTTGTTGATTCATCAAAGCCCTCATCGCTTGTGGCACATCGCTTGCGGCATATCAGATTCATCGAAATTCATATCAATCTAGTGTTCTCTTAATCTTGTAAACTATATCAACTCTTCGTAACCATCGGTTCATTAGTGTTATTTCCTTGATTCTTCGTACCTGAAGGGTTTGGATTTGGCATCCTTTTGATTCCTTTGGACAATCAAGTCTCAAGTCAGGATAGTCACTTCCTCGTAATCATAGGTTCAGAATCAGGCATCGTATCACTTCTTCGTAATCTTTGGTTCATTGTTGGTACTGTTAACATCATCTAGATTCTTTGGTCAATCAGGGTCTGCATCAACATCTTCAAAACTTTCAATTGGTTTGTATCTCGGAATCGGTTAATCTTTCAGGATCTCTTTCTCCACCACATAACTGTCCAGACATCATAAAAAGAAGATTAATCTTTGAACCACCGCGCTTCACACAGTAATTCAAAGAGGGGCAAAATGTAATACCCCAAAAATGGGCTTCAGTACCATTGACCTCCTACATCAACAAATTGATAGAAATCGACTCTAAACTCCTAACCTAAGGCACATCTACACATCAAGTCATCAAAACCCTAATTGATCCTATCTTAATTCTGCATTGCGAAATATTCCTAAATATTCCTAATTATCTCTGATTAAATATTATTTGGTGATAAATGATATTATTTTATTTATCCTAAAGTCAATTAATTGAATATATTGAATATTTAATTAATTAAACTTAATTCTGCCACTTAATTAATTTAATTGGATTTAATTACATTTATTCCTAATTAATATTATTTTTATTTGACAATAAATCAAATTTCTAAAAATAATTGATTAAATGTTTATTTAATTGATTAAATCAAGTTGTCAAATTTAATGATATAGTTTTGGGATAAAGTTTGATTAAATAATTGGTTAACCCATAAATCAGTTATTTTTATTCAAAAATCAATTAAGTTGAGAATAAAACACATGGAAAATTAAATAATTCATAATTATCCATGCATAATCAAAAAAGCAGTTAAACTCTAAATCAACTATTAAATTCAAATTGTTAACTTTTTGAACTCAACATGTGATTGTGAGTTGAAAAGAAAAATTGAGAGATCTGAACTCCTAATTTGAGTTAAAACGTTGATTTTGCATGATTTTGTGAGTTAACTATTTCTAATTTCTTGATAACTCAACAATCAATCTGAGTTGATCAATGAGAGATTTTTGGCTTTCCATGGGTTCTCAAAAACCCTGGATTTCTATATAAACATGCCTCAGTCCTTTACAAACGATCGAGAATTCAGAGAATCTTGCACGTGCGATCTGGCAAATTGAGAGATTGTAATTTTTTAGATTCTTGCTAACATTGTTTTCTTCATTTTCATAGTATTCATTTCATTGTTAGTTTAGATTTCAATCCATATTTCATCTAGTTTTACATCATTTTACATTTTTTTTCATCCACATTGCATAGAAAATTCAAAAACATAGCTTAAATCTACATCCATTTTTCATAGCTTTCATCATTTAAATCCTTCGTTTAGGTGTCGCATCGTCACTGATCTCGATTATTTTTTAGAATACCATACTCGCATCTACTAGAAGGTAGTAAATTGCCTGGTTAATAATATTCATTTTCATTATAGATTTTCTAATTTGTTAACCAATAATGTTTTACTGAAGTGTTGTGTCTATATGTAGGTGCAATTTTACACACATAAATAGTAACTAGATCAATAATCTCCTCTTACATACCTTCAAGTAATTGTTTGATCCACACAATGTTTGAACAATTTATAGTTGTTTCTACATACTCAACCTCGATGGTAGACTGTGAAATACAACTCTATTTCTTACTTAGCCATGTCAATAATCTTTCTCCTAAAAAGAAAGCACATCCACTTGTAATTTTCCTACCATCAATGTTTCCATCCCAATCAGCATCAGTGTATACCTTTAGATCAAAATCTCCTCCTTTTTTGTATAATAGACTGAAATATTTACTCCCTTTCAAATATCTAAATATTCTTTTAACTACAGACATGTGTGTTTCCTTTGGATTAGTAGAAAATCTTGCAACAATACCTAATAAATGTCCAATGTTGGGTCTTCTATGTATAGCATATTATAGCTTACCAATCATTTATTGATAGAGTGTTTCATTTACCCCCTTTGTCTCATCTTCCTTTGACAATTTGCAGCCAACCATCGGTGTACCAACTGGTTTTGACTCTTCCATATCGAATGTCTTTAGGATCTCCTTAATATATTTTGACTGTGTGATGTAGATCCCATCTCTGAATTTTTGAATTTATAGTCCAATAAAGAATTTTATCTCTCTAATCATGGACATCTCAAATTCCTTTCTCATTTCCTCAGCAAATGATTTACACATTAACTCATTTCCTCCAAATATACTATCATCAACAAATATTTTAGCAATCAAACTCTTATCATTAATATCACATTTCAGATACAAATTGTTGTTGGTACTTGTCATTTGAAATCCAATCTTGATAAAATATGAATGTAATATTTAATACGTTGCTCGGGGTGCTTGTTTCAAACCATATAGTACCTTTTGTAGTTTGCATACCATGTCTTTGTTAGTATTCTCAACAAATACTTCAGGTTGTTCAATGTAAACTTCTTCTTCAAGAATACCATTCAAAAATGTACACTTAACATTCATTAGATAAACTGTGAAACCTTTATAAGAAATATTTGCAGGTAAAATTATCACACCTTCTAGTCTAGAAACATGGGCAAATGTATCACCATAATTTATACCTTCTTCTTGAGCATATCCTTTGCAAACCAAACTTTCTTTGTTTCTTATCACATCTCCATTTTCATTTTGTTTATTCCTGAAAATCCACTTTGTACCAATACTATTCTTATTCTTAGGTCTCGGTACCAATGTACAAGTATTGTTCTCTTCAATCTAATCAATCTCTTCTTTCATTGCATTAACCCAATCTTCATTTTCAAGTGCATCCTTGACTAATCTTGGTTCAAACTTAGAAATCAGACATGTATTGTCTCTCAACTTACTTGTCATAACTCCTACATTCTTGTCTCCAATTATTTTTCTTAGTGAGTGGTGTCTTCTCACATACTTTGCTAGAACAGGCTCAGTAGACTGTGGCAATCCTTCATTTTCAGCATTATCATCTCTTAGTGGAGGCTCAACTTGTTCCTCAGTATTTTCTTGCAGCTCAGGTAAAGTACCATAAATCCCTTCTTGTACATATACAAATATTTGATAATCTTCTGGTTCCTTTTTTCTATCTTCTTCATTTCTTTTTGCAAACTCATCAACCTTTACATTTTCACATTCCACAATTTTTTTAGTAGCCTTATTCAGACATTTATATCTTTTCTCTTTGTGGAATATCCTAGGAATATACCTTCATCTCCTTTAGAATCAAACTTTCCATTCCTCTAGTATCTTTCAGAATGTAACACCTACTTCCAAAAATTTTAAAGTAGCAAACATTAGGTGTATGCCCATACCAGAGTTCATAAGGAGTTTTATTTGTACCTTTCTTCAATTGTACTTGGTTGAGGGTGTAAACAACAGTACTAATGGCTTCTCTCCAGTATGTTTGTGAAGCCTTTTTTCTCAATCAACAAAGTTATATCACAATCAACTATTTATCTATTCCTTCTTTCAACTATGCCATTTTTTTATGGAGTCCTTGATGTAGAGGCTTGTCTTTTGATTCTATTCTCATTGTAGAAGATAGTAAATTCATCAGAGATAAATTTAGCTCCTATATCTAATCTTAAACACTTCATTTTATTCCATGTTTCCTTCTCAACTCTAGCCTTGTACCATTTAAACATTTGAAATGCATTAGACTTTTCTTTTAGAAACATTACCGACATCATCCTTAAGTAGTCATCAACAAATAAAATGAAATATTGATCACTATAATAACTTTGTATTCTCATAGGACCACATAGATCAATATGAACTAATTCCAATATACTATTAGATGAGTAAGACTTACTTGAAAAACATAATTTTTTCATCTTACTAATTTGACATTCCTTACACATAACTTTGTTAGGCTTGCTTAATTTTGGTAGATCTTTGACTCTATTATTTTTTCTCACCTTAATCATGTTATCAAAATTTACATGATAGAGTATTTTATGCCATAACCATACATCCTCAACTTTAACAAACAAGAAACTTTTTGTAGCAGTCTCAAGGTAGAATAAGTTACCTTTGGATTGTTCACCGGTTCCAAACAACTCTCCAACAACATCATAGACCTTCACTTTTATATTCTGAAATTCTAGTTGGTGACCAGTATTATTCAATTCTGCAACACTTAACTAGTTGTAGTTTAGTCCTTGAACCCAATAAGAATTATCATATTTAATATATTCATTTAGCATAATAGATCCTTTTCCTCTTATAGAACATGGAGCATCATTTCTAAATCTAACAAATCCTCCATCATATTCTTCGAAGTTCTTAAACTTATCAATGCCACCAGTCATATTATGTGAACAACCACTATCAATTGTTCATGGGTCAGTTTTACTCACTTGAGAAATAAGGGCTTTTTCATCTTCATACCTTTCTTCTTCTGAATCATCCTTCATAGCAACATAGACCACTTCCTCACTTTCTTCTATGTCTTCAGATTCAACATCAGTTATTCCTTCCTCAGCTAGGTAGCATCACTTCTTTCCTTTATACTTGTAGTCTCTAAACCTTTGGTATTGATTCTTTGTCTTGTCATTTTTATCATTCCTTTCATTATCAGGACACCTAGATGCAATGTGACCAATCTTATTGCAATTGAAACATTTTAGAGGTAGTTTACCTTTATACTTTCCTTTTCCTCTTGGTAGCCTCTTTTCCAATAGTGCTTCCAATTCCTCTTGTTCTTTTTCTTTGGTTAATATACTATCATAATCAATTCCACCTAAACTATAAAGATTATCTCTTTCTCTTCTTGAACTACCAATTCTTAAAGATGATTTAAAAACTGTTTCAATCTTCGGTAAACTATTATAAAAACCACTAAGCTCAAATGCAATCAGCTTACCGATCAAATCATAAAGGGTAACAACATTATTAGGTATGGATCTCAATTCTTGAATAGTAGAGACTCTAATAGAATATTTAGGTGAAAGAAATCTAAGAGTTTTTATTACCACTTCTTCTCCAATTAATGTTCCATCAACACCTGTGATAGCACTTACCAATTCCTTAATTCTAAAACTATATTGTGTAATGTTTTCTTCTTTCATTCTCATTTCATAAAATTTTCCTCTTAGACTATCAACCTTTTCTTTCTGAACATGCAGATCACCTCCATAAAAAAGTGCAAGTTTATCCCACATCTCTTTTGTTGTAATATAGTCCTTTATATCATTGAACTCATCATCGATTAGGGAAGAAGAAATTTCAATCATTACCAAGTTGTGTTCTTGATTTTCTCTCAACTGATCAAGTGTCATAGGTCCAGGAGGTGGTGGACTATAGTCATCATCCAAATGGTTGACTTAGATTCTCCAATTCCAGATAGGTATAACATTATCTTGCTTTTCCATCTAGAGAAACTCTCCTTGTTTAACTTCAGTACTTCTCTTTTATACATCTTTGGATCTTTTACTCAAGTATTCCAAACTTATCCCTTTAGAGTACTTATCTTTGATACCAATTATTGGATTACAGAGAGGGGGGTGAATTAGTAATCCTTGATTATTTGTACCTTAAAAACTTTATCTGACTCAACTCAGTGTTAACTCAGTCAAACAAACTTCAATATCAACCAATAATAGAAAATTTACTTTATCAATCAACAAGATCATTCACAATAAATATTCAACACATATAACACTAGTATTTAATGTAGAAACCCAATTTGGGAAAAACCATTGTGGGAATTGTCGCCCACTAAAGAAATACTCTTCTGAAGTATGCTCGGTTAAAAGCCAATATGGTTAAAGATTTCAATACACATTGTTAAATGTGACCCTATTAGTGGATTTACCTTAGATCTGTTAGGATCTTCACCCTGTTAAGAGTGGCCTGGTTAAAGGTCTTCAAACACTCTTATAGAATGTCACATTTCTCAAGGATTTACAATAAGATTGTTAGTTCCACTCAGTTAAGAGATTTTTCTACTACAAATGTTAATAAGAAATAGTGTATAAATTGATCTATAAATATACAACTACCTCTTGCTTAATTAGATTAGGTTTGTGTGCTCTTTGTCTTCACTTCATTCCATCACTTTCCACTGGCTTCAACACTTCATCAATCTTATCTTTTTGACTCATATTTCAACCTCTCCCTTCTTCACTGCATCAGTTGGTGACTCAAGAACACTTCAACTTACTAGCTCTCTCTTCATACATTTTCATCCTTTATATAGACTTTGTTATGCCTCTTAATCTCCTTTATTACACTTTTCTTTGATTAATCTCAACCATTTGATCATCTTCATAAACTAATTCAATGAATTTAGAGCTTGGTTAAATGTTTTATCGTCACCTCAAAACTTGAACTTTCTTGGAACTTGTACCTTCACTTTTTTCTTCTTAGATCTATACCATAGCTCATCACCTTGAATTTTCCTGATCATAGATCTCATTAACTAAATCTTCCTCATCTTTAGAATCTTCTAGCTCATCACAACTCATCATTAAATGTTATTCAGATCCTTGTATTTAATTTTTCTTCCTCACTCGGTGGCCAACTCTTTTTTTCTTCAATCAAAATTCTATTTACTTCACTTGCTAACTAACTTTGTGTACTTGGTGCCTTGACTTGCTTTCACTTTACCAAAACTTACTTTCCTTTTACCAAATTACTTCTTATTTCTTGGTAACCAAATTGTGTTGTTTACCGACTTGACCAATATCTTTACCAACTTGATATAATCAAATGTTTAGTAGAAAAAAATTATATCAACACAACCTTATCATTTTCTGATCAATATTAGCTTCCCAATTAAGTTCTTCAACTTCACAACATTTCATTTCTTCTTTCTCCTTAACTCTCTTCAACTTATATCATACTTAGAATTATATGGAAACTCAATATAAATCAGAAATCAATTGTTTGACATCAATGAAAAAATAATAACTGATCTAATCCTTCTACAATCTTGTATACCTCTTATCTTTGTCGGTCTTCATCATCATCACCATCAATTATAGTAACATTACCAACCTAGTAGGCCAAGAACAAAAATAATAATAAAAATATTATTATTGACCGAAAACTCCACCAATTTGGTTTGTCCAATCCATGAATATCACCAACTCACCAAGAAGATACATCAAAAACATCATGTAGCATCATTAAAAATACTCATCTATACAAATCTACCATAGCAATTGAATTTTCCGGTCCATTTTCACATGTTCCTCATGAACACTCACTCCAACATCTGAGACAATAGAATTATGCCATGCAGACCTTTGAAGTATTAATCCTTTGACCTGAGGAAACATGATAATTTCCTAAACATACTCCTAAGTGCACTCCAATAAATTCAATTTTGATTTAGCACACCAAACCCTTTTCTGTCTTCCTGTCAATACTATATGTCACTCTATCTTTCAGTCACCAACTTTGACTTTATAACATACTCAAAGCTTCATATCATCCTCTAAAACTTAGAGTGAAAAAAGTATTGACCTTCATGAAATATCTCCCATGTGTGAAACTCCATATAATCAATATCTTGACCTCACCGAAACTTTGAACAACCTATTCTCCTGGTTATCCTACAATAGTTCAGTTAACATTCAACAAATATATCTTCTAATCAATTCTTTTGAAATTTTCTGTCATGTTGACATCCTTCTAATTCCTCTGATATTTTGACATCAATGAAAACACATACAACATGCCAATTCCCAACAATACCTACCTTTTTACACCTTTAGAAATTCTATTTTTTCGAGGAACCCTACAAGTATTTACCCAATTATTTTTATTGTTTTCATCTAACCCATTTCTCTTAGTAACATATCTTTGAATATTATTCCTAGATAAATTTCATAATTGGGAAACTTATTGAACTTTTCTTCTATATGATAATTTATTAATAGAAATTATAGTCATGAATGCTCTATGTGCATCACTTAAATCAATACCTCAAATTTTATTTTGAATACATATCAATGGTTATTGCAAGTTTTCAATTATTTTTTGTTTTACTAATTTACTTGATAATTTCTTTTTATTATCAACCCCTTCAAAATCTAAAACATGGGTTATTTGTCTTTTTCTAAATAACCGCGTGCATAATTTTTAGTGGCTAATATTCGCCAATTGGCTAATTTTGGAAATTTGACAATCCAAATTTTATTCTTTGAGATTCGCCAATATTTTCTACAAAAAAATTGTTATTAAAAAATAATTGCCAAGAAGAATATTTGTTTTTTCAAAAAGTTTGAGAGATTCGTCAAAAGAAATTTATTTATTTTTCAAGAAAAGAAAGATTCGCCAAGATTTTATATCTTTTTTAAGAGGGGGGTTTCTTAAAGATTACCCTACTTCCAATTATAGATTTTTTTAAAAAAAAAATTCATCCCAAATTAGTTTACAATGTAATTTTAATATGTTATTTTTTTCTTGACAATTGATATTATTAATATTAAAATTAAACCAGGTCTGGCCTAGCCCATAGTAGGGGTAGTTACAATAGGGAAACCACCCTCCCAAGATAATACATCAAATAAATCCATAGGCGCACATAAAAACATAATATTCTATGTTCTAAAATTTAAAACAATCATTATGAATGTTTACCATTATCTCCCCCCTTGACCTTGCCACTAGTACCTCCCTTCGACTAAGATCGAAGGCTCATGTAAAAAGGCTTCATCTTTGTTTTTCTTTTATCAATTCTCCTTTTCACCATTTTCCATCCATCTTCCCACCTTGCCACCTCCTTTTTCCATTCCATAGATTGGGCCTATGATATCTTAAAATTTTCAACTGAGCAACCCTTCAATTATTGAAGATGATTATACACATAAGAAAGCTCCACCTCACCATATCGACATCTTACTTGCCTATTTATCTCCCTTCCAACTGGTGTTGCAATGTCATTTTTTTATTTCAATACACTATCACAACCCCCACCAACCACATTAACATAGTCTGACGTTGGAAACTCATTTTGAATCAGAACCTTAGATCATTCTTGCATCTCATTTTGAATTAGAGCCTTTGATGACTATTGTACACCATCTCTAGAAAGAGCCTGAGAAAAACTCTTTTGTTTCTCATCTTTCTTCTACATAATATAGTGATGATTAGCAACATCTTTCCACCATGAGGCCTTCTTTTGTATTCTGTAGTTACCAATACACTGACCAACCATATGCCCTTTTTGAAAATGAATTCTACAAATTGAAACGAGACCCCTTCATGGTCTAGGGGCTGCACACAACAACTTTTGGGGGTATTTATTAAAATTTCCTTGGGGAGTCCTTCAAATACAACAATTTCCACCAAGATGCATGCAAAGGTGGAATAAAGAACATTTGAGGGTCTTTCATCAATCATCAAAAAACTTCCTAGAGAGTTCCCAATAGCTTCAAAACAAGCATAAAACTAGAAATGTGATGGAAGGTTGGGTAATCTTACCCAAAGTAGGATCTTGTCAAAAGATTTAGTTGTCGGGGAAAAAGAAGGTTTCCAGGGATAATATTTTTCCTATATTGAGTATTTCAAAAACCACAATAAAAAATCCTCTTTCCACTAGATAAATTCAGGCACATCCATCCAATATGTGTTCTTATTTCTCCATAACCCACTTGTGGAGGTCTTGTAAAATTGGTCATAATCCCCTAAATCACTCAATTAACCCTAACTCTAAGGAAAAAAAGACTCTATGAGAGACTTCAATCTCTATCTCCTCTTCTAGACTCAAAAAATATCCCCATTTGTATGTGCCTAAATGACACCTAGAATGCCTATCTATTTTGGTTCTAATCCCACCCCTTGTTTGGTCAAGGGTGTAGGTTCTCATGAGGGTGCATGCCCAAAACATCTAAGGGCATCATAGACCTGTTATTGCCTCAAACTTCCATGGCCTAGGAGGCCATAGTCCCTCTAAGAAGCTGGCCACGAAGGGGAACCTTCGCGTAGCTAGTTAGCAGGCTGAGGTCTCGTTCATTAACGGAATTAACCAGACAAATTTCACTCCACCAACTAAGAACGGTCATGCACCACCACCCATAGAATCAAGAAAGAGCTCTCAATCTATCAATCCTTACTATGTCTAGACCTGGTAAGTTTCCCCGTGTTGAGTCAAATTTAGCTGCAGGCTCCACTCCTGGTGGTGCCCTTCCATCAATTCCTTTAAGTTTTAGCCTTGCGACCATACTCCCCCCGAAACCCAAACACTCTAATTTCTCAGAAGGTGTTGGCAGAGTCCTTAGAGAAACATTCGTCGATCCCTGGTCAGCATCATTTATGGTTGAGACTAGGATGGTATCTGATCATCTTCGAGCCCCCAACTTTCATTCTTGATTAATGAAAACATCCTTGGAAAATGCTTTCACAGTGGTTTGTCTTCCATAAATCCAAGAATTTCACCTTTGACAATGAAATACAAATGCCCCCAACAGTCCCTATTAATCATTACTCTGGTCCCAAAGGCCAACGGAATAGGACCAGACTCCTATCGCGTTATTCCATGCTAATGTATTCAGAGTGTAGGCTTGCTTTGAGCACTCTAATTTTTTCAAAGTAACAGCGTCGGAACTGCGACCTAGCCAACTAAGGCCAAGAACATGCCGGCAGTAGAAGGGACGTGAGGGCTAGTGCACACCAAGTAGGAGGACCGACCATGATGACCCAAGGTCCAACTATGAGCTTTTTAATTGCAACAACTTAAATATACACTATTAGAGCTGGAATTACCACGGCTGCTAGCACCAGACTTTCCCTCCAATGGATCCTCGTTAAGGGATTTAGATTGTACTCATTCCAATTACCAAACTCGATGAGCCCAGTATTGTTATTTATTGTGACTACCTCCTCGTGTCAGGATTGGGTAATTTGTGCACCTGCTACCTTCCTTGGATGTGGTAGCTATTTCTCAAGCTCCCTCTCTGGAATCAAACCCTAATTCTCTGTCACCCATCACCACACTAGCCACGCCCCTAAACCCCATAGCTTGTATCCATTTGCATGGGGTTTTCATATTCAAGTGTGTTTAAAATACTCAATGCAGTGTTGAAATGGGGATTCTCCCCTCCTGATCCATAACTTTTGGTGCTCTTACAACCTTGCCTCTCACCCATATGCTAATAGGAAAATATTTTTCCTCTCTTTCTTCCATACATTTTTAATGTTTTTCCTACTCCAAGAAGATCTCAACATGGTCTTGCCATAGAATGGAAGACCGCATAAACCCTTGATCTTGTAGCTCCACGTAACGACTCTGTCCTCATAATTTTAATGTTCTTTTAGGTAACATATCTTCATATGAAATCTCTTTGAAAATAAATATTCATCCATCTCCATCAATTTTTCCATACTATATAAATAATTTCTAGATTCGATACGAGCAATTTCTTATTGTACCTGAGCTAAATTAACTTGGTCATCAATAATTTAAATGGGTTGTTCTTGACTAGATGTTGTATCTCTTTTTAATCTCTCTTTTTTGGGCATATGACCTTCATGTAGTCTTTTTATTCCATATTACAAATTTATTATTTTAATTGACTTTTATACATAGACACTTGCCAACATATGTATTGAATTGTCAAAGTGAATACATAACAACTAGGGAGAGTAATTTAAATGATGACATTATCTCTCTCCTAAGATATGATCATATTAATGGTATAGTTGGAAAAATCCCATTTAATGATGATGACTTGGTGATATCAGTTTCAGTGTTGGAGTGGGATTTCGTCTGGCTAAGAAGAAATTCATTATTGCTAATAATGTGTTACATTTTTTATGGATGATCTGTGGTGCTATTTTTTTTGTTTCTATTTTGATTATCACCATTCAAAATTGATTTCCACCTATGCTTAGCTTTGTGAACTTGAATATGGGTGGAGATATTAGAAGAGTGGAACTTGCTAATTGAGAGGAGTGGAGGAACAATGATAAAATTTGGCACATAGTGAAGAAAGATGGGGTGACTTGTTAGCTGAAGAAGCTTCATGACTATGACAAGTAGATCACCAAGATTTTTGTTCAAGAATGGAAGAATTGCAAGCTAAGCTTGTTTGAAAGGGAGGTAGTGAAAGATGAGAACCTCATTGTTGAGGTTACTTTCCTTTCCACTAAGGGCATGAAATTTTTTAATGATAGGAAGGCCTCTTCTAAAGCCATGAGTAGGTTTCCAAAAGTGGAGCAAGAGGAAGATTATATGGTCAAAGGTAATAACTCTTACTATGAACTTGTTCAAATTAAACCTATTTAGAGGGAAATTTTGAAGCCTATTATGGAGTATTTTACCCTAGATGGTAGGTTCGCTAGGGTTTATAGTTATCAATTTTTTATATGATGAACCATTTTAGGCATAAGGATCGGATATCCTTACCTTATTACTTACTCTTTTCACACTATAAAAGATCACAATAAGAACCCTAAACATATGATTCTTCATTAGGGACTTATATTGTTAATTTATGAACATATCCATGCTAGGGTTCTTGATTTCCCCCTAAATTAATAGAGAAAGCTAGTGATGATGGGGAGGGTAATTCTATTAGGATCAAGGAGGGATGTGATACTAAGGAGGAGGATTATGTTACCCCTCCTCCTACTAAAAAAACCAAAATTTCACCCAAGAAAAAATAAGCTGGTACTTTAAAAGCCAGGAGGGTTTTGGGGGAGCAGCAGATGGAAACTGAAGTGGATGAAGAAGATAATGTTGCCCCTTCTCTCTTGGATA